>CM040186.1:53282946-53977946 GCA_022606455.1 Callitettix versicolor
TCCAACATTCGATCGTATGCTGACCACTGTCAGCCGGTTTGACATTCTGTTTTAAATCGCTACAAATTGCCGACCAAGTTTATTCTTAGGTATCGCTGCAGTTTAATTTTTATTGTAGATTTTAGTAATTTTGTTATTATTTTTCATATTTTACTGCTATATTTGAACGCTGACCGGGACATACACAAATACAGTCGGGTCAACGGGACAAGAACCCAAATCCAGCAAGTAAGGCAACCCTGCTGATCGAAGTTTTTATCATTTTTCTAATTTCTATTACCCTTTTCTAATTTCTGCATGTTAGTTCACGAAAACCTCGACAAATTTATAAACTCAGTTCAGATCAAAATAAGAACCCGTTTTCATGATGCCTTGATATTTTACCGATTTTAGTGATTATCTGTGTCAACAAAAACGTGTTTAAATTTAGAGGCAGAATTGCACGTCTCTCCACGTTTTGCAGTGTGGGTATATAGAAGTAAGTAGAATACTGTTCAAAAGTAATTTTTATGCTTGAGCATCAAATACGATTCAAAATGAGCATTTAAACCGTACACTACAAAGTGCCCATCTCCTGATTGACCGTTTAAGTCAGCTTAAAAACAAAACACTCAAGTTTATATTTTCAGTGGGTCGACACTAATTTACAAAGGCAAGAAACAAGTCTCCTAGAGAAACCCTCCTAGAGAAAATACGTGCTTGTTCATTGTATTTTAATTTGATGTAATTATGGTCAAAATGTTATCAAAATTATTACATCCGATTTTGATGAAATCAGATTGTTTTTTTTTACAAAAAAAGCCTAGAAACGTTTTTTTAATCAATTAACCACGTTTCATTTAAATAGGTCAATTTATTTAGCCCAGCGATGTTCGCAGACATGCAAAAACACACTTTTCGTTTGAAAGTAATACCATGGATTCAGAGACCTCAAAACGGATAGATCCTTCAAAATCTCAAAACTGATTTACGTCACGGTAACCAAACTGTGTGTATACTTCGTATGGTGAGAAGGTAATATAACATACAGAGTGGTCACTTCCCTACGCTGTTCGGGACCCACAAAATGTATTCCATAGAGAGCGCACATTTCATTGTGTACAGGTGTGAGTACCGTTAGAATAGTTCAACTTCCAAACAAAATTCACTTGAAATCACTAACGGGACGTTGTAAAATGATGGCTGTGAATTGATTTGGTTCTCAGAACTATTTTATATTTGTGTTCGTAAAACACAGTCCCTTAATATTTCTAACAAATTGGTTATTACACTAGTAAGCAGTATTGTACGTTTTGTTGACAGGCAAAATAAATAGGCTGACTGTAATACAAACAATAAATTTAATCAGACAGTTACAAACAGCTAATTAAACTAGAAGGTATAAAATCTACACTAAAGTTTGATTTACAGCTAGTAGCGTTTAATTTATTATTTGTGTAACTTGAATAATCGCTGCACGCAGCTGTCTCGCTCACGTTTTAACAGCTAATCTCCAACAGGCAAAAATATCAAGATAATATTATTATCTTACACTTTATTGAAAATCTGGTTTCACCTTATTAATCAACGTTAGAATTTCCTAATGTAGTTACATATATAAGCAATTGTAATTCTTAAATACTTTGTCAATACCAACATAGACCCTGACCGCCGTCAGATTCATTTTCGAGATTTAAATTTTTTTAAATTAATGTATGCAGATTTAACGCTGATCACGTCGGTGGAGTCGAGTTTACAAAAAAAAAAAAATGTAAGATGGAAAGTTACTATTTTTTAAAAATATTTAAATGACCACCATTTTGAAACTGTTGAACGGATTTTGTTAGGTAACTTGTCCAAGCTATTGGCAAATATGCTATAGACAAACTATTCACGCTAATTTTAAATCGAACAATTTTGTGAACGTGAAAGTGCGAACATAAAAAACAACTCGGGATAAAGGTGGAGTTTATATGAGTGTTGTCCTACAAACATCGTTTCATTCACTTCTGTTTTATAAATCATACGATCGACGTTTGCAAAATGGATAGTAGAATACTATATGTTGCTTACTCAACATGCTAATCGTCACTATTGTTACGTTATTTTTATCGTCACTATTGATATCTTCCGGCATAACAATGGGCGGTGAAATAGTGCTTGGTTGAAGTGAGTGCTGTCCTAAAAACATCTTATCAATCACCAGTGCTCTATAACTCATAGATCAACTCTTGTAAAATGATTAGTAGAGAACTTTATGTTACCTACCCATCATGTTGATCGTAATTAATATAAAAAGCATTCCCAAATACAAATAATAATTTTTGGTATAACAATAGGAGGGGAAATAGTGCTTAGTTAGAGTGAGTGCAGTCCTAAAAACATCTTATCAAAACACCTGTGCTCTATAAATCATACGATCAACTTTTGCAAGATAGATAGTGTAGCTTTATGTTGCCAACCCGCCATGCTAGTCGTCATTAATGTAAAGCATACCCAAATACAAGTGATAACTTTTGGCATAACAATAGGCGGGGAAATAGTGCTTAGTTAGAGTGGGTGCAGTCCTAAAAACATCTTATCAAAACACCTGTGCTCTATAAATCATACGATCAACTTTTTCAAGATAAATAGTGTAGCTTTATGTTGTCAACCCGCCATGCTGATCGTCATTAGTTTAGAGCACACCCAAACACAAGTAATACCTTCAGGCATAACAACGCTTGGGGAAACAACAACGCTTCAGGCATAACAAGTAGGGGGGAAAACGCTTGGTTGAAGTGAACATCAATTCCCTAAAACATCAATCCCCTGTGCTCTATTAATCATAAGATCATCTTTTGTAAGATGGCTAGTAGAATACATTATGTTGTCGCCTACCAATATCGCCACTAATATAAAACACCCAATCACAAGTAAGTTCTTTCGGCGTTATTGTAGGTGGGAGAATAGTGCTTTGGTTAAAGTGAGCTCAGTCCTAAAAACATTATATCATTCATATGTGCTCTATAAATCATACGATCAACATTTGCAGTGCAGCTAGTAGAGTACAATAGGTTGTAAATCCTCACTAATAGAGGACACACCCAATAACAAGCAAGACAATCATTAATACTTTATCGTTTTTATATCTGGAAGTAGAATTCACGACGTACCGGAACTTCCGTTTGTACTGCGGGTCCTTCCAGCTCACCCAGCGGTTGTCCCACAGCCTCGGGTGCGCCTTGTCGTCAGTAGGGTATGTACGTCTCGGTACGAGATGCTTACGTTCCTCATCCAGCAGAGCCACTAGGTTGTCCAGTATTTCCGGGTGTTTGCCGGACAGATCGGTCGTCTCGCACGGGTCGCGGTGGATGTTGAAGAGGCAGTAGTCGTGACAGGGTGTAACTGATGAGGTTTTCCCCTCCACGACAAGTTGGCACTTCTCGTCGATGGTGCCCTGGCTACGTTTGTACTTGTAGAATTTCAGGTCGGGCTGTGTGGTGTGTATGGCTCGATGCGCCGCGCTGGTTACAACGGCGGTCATGTTATATACGGGGTAAGTCTTGTTACGGCCCGGAGAGCCGGAGTGCGCTTGAGCAAAGTAGATGGGACTGTCGGCGGCATCTGGAACAAATATAATACATTCACTTACACTAGGAGACACTCAGCATATTAACCCCTGAAATCTGTGTATGAAATAATCAGTATATTAACTTCGTAGCTCGAAATCTTTGGCTGGGCGGCCACCGAAGGCAGAGCGGAGCTGCGCTAAGCTGAGCCGAACCGAACGGAATGAAGATGAACGGCAACCGGAAGCGGAGTTTAGTTTAAAGAATGCGTTTGAAATTTTTTAAAATCTAAATATTTATCCCTACTGTAACGGATTCTAGGAAACTACTTTTTTTACAACGGCAAACTAGGTAACAAGAAATAATAAGTTTGGAGGCGTGGAGAGAAGCGAAGTCAGCTTCAAAACCGAACTAGACAGAACGAAGCTACACTCTTGACTCCGCTCAGCTCTGTTACTCAGCTCTCAGTAACCGCACTTACATTAAAAACAATAGGTTAGGTTCTAAATGCGTAGTCTACTCCGCTCAGTGATCCGCCTTTGGTAGCCACCTGGCCTTAATTTTTTTGTTTCGTGAAAAAACAATTTATACAAAATTGTATTACTTTAAACCAAGTTTCATTAAATTGGAAAACCAAGTGCAAATTGTTTTAAAAAATGTACCATAAACGTAAGTATTTTTAAGGGTTGTAGTTACAAAATATTTGCTTTAAAATGTTATTTACGCACGCAAATATTTTATCTTGAATTTTTAATTTTATATATTTTACTTGAACCTCACCTATTTAACCCTTTTTAATTCATTAAGGGTAGTTTTCAAAAATTAGTATTTTTGCTATAATAAGGTTAAATCGAACTAGTCATAGTTTAGACAAGTTCGTTACCCAACCAAATCCGTTCAATAATTTCAAAATGGCGGCCACTTCAAATTCGTTTTGCCTAAAATTGGCAAATATAATCAGAACTTCAAAAAAGGTAATATTTAAAAAAAATTATATTTAGAAATACGCTTCTATTACGTCATCGAGGACCTATGTCTTACATTTGACGATCTTCCAGTGCCTGTGTATGAGGGCTTCTTGCTCGAAAGTTTCGTCTATATCTACGACAATGCGAGAGCGTGGGCAGTCTTTAGCAGTCCTGGCTTTCTGGAGTGACTTCAGCGCATCCCATTGGTTGATTCCGTCTATAGGTCCAAGATTGGACACGTTGCCACCTGCAAACAATTTATCTAATTTATAAAAATTAATATTTGTTTGTTCATATTTTATGCGCTCTCATCCGATTGTGATGGGGCTTTTTGCTAAATGTTCAGGAATTTCCTGGGAAGGTTATAGGTTATAAGAGAGTTGTAATACTCAATCCCTTCACTCTTAAAAATCACACTTTGTGGTGAAATACGTGTTTTTCGGAACCTTCGCCATACCGTTTATTCGATTGTGATGGGGCTTTTTGCTAAATGTTCAGGAATTTCCTGGGAAGGTTATAGGTTATAAGAGAGTTGTAATACTCAATCCCTTCACTCTTAAAAATCACACTTTGTGGTGAAATACGTGTTTTTCGGAACCTTCGCCATACCGTTTATTCGATTGTGATGGGGCTTTTTGCTAAATGTTCAGGAATTTCCTGGGAAGGTTATAGGTTATAAGAGAGTTGTAATACTCAATCCCTTCACTCTTAAAAATCACACTTTGTGGTGAAATACGTGTTTTTCGGAACCTTCGCCATACCGTTTATTCGATTGTGATGGGGCTTTTTGCTAAATGTTCAGAAATTTCCTGGGAAGGTTATAGGTTATAAGAGAGTTGTAATACTCAATCCCTTCACTCTTAAAAATCACACTTTGTGGTGAAATACGTATTTTTCGGAACCTTCGCCATACCGTTTATTCGATTGTGATGGGGCTTTTTGCTAAATGTTCAGGAGTTCCCGGGTAGGTTACAGGCTATAAGAGTGTTGTAATACTCAACCCCTTCATTCTTGAAAATCACCCTTTGTAGTAAAAAACGTGTTTTTTGGAACCTTTACCATACCGTTCATCCGATTGTGAATACAAAGAATCCAAGTACTTTCAGGATTCAAGGACAAATATATCACCGTGCTGGTTTATTTCTACCAGTTCCGGACGCTGAACATAAATTTCTACAAATCCACTGTATGGATGACAATGATGCACAAGTTGATCAACGTTGCGGTGCAGTACCAGGCACCGAACGCCACATAATGTGCTATTTGCAAACATTTTTCCCACCAACACAATGCATGATAAGATTATTCAAAACTTCAGTGACAACTTACCGGCGGATCATTACGCAATTCAAATACGAGCCGACAAAACACCACTCGGACAGCATGCAGGACGCTACAACCACCTACCGTCAATGAACCGATTGTCATACTTGGCGAAGAACGTGATATTATTCTTCAGCGACGATGTAATACAATTCAACGTGTCGCTGAAACACATCGATCATAAGATGCGCTGCAGAATCCTATAATTTATTGGGAGGGGCAAGATGGATATCACTTCAATATTACGCAAACTAATTATCAACAAGAAAATAAATATCGTTATTTTCTTTTCATTCTATTCTTTTATCATTATTTCTTTACTTTTTCTGCGGCAGCAATGCGTCGGGTGCTGGCTAGTTAATAACGAATTTATATTGCAAACTTCTCACAAACACAGATCGTCCTGCTAGCTTCTGGAACAGATTTTTGAAGAAATAATTCAATGTGAAATAGTGTCTACAATTTGTTATTATTAATTTATTAGTGTGTGTTAATAATGTTAATCTTACTTGGCTTTTTGTTGTAAACGTTACTGAACACATTTATTTGTTTTCTACTTTGCTAAATGGTGCACAGTGTAAAGTCCATCAGCTGTTACCAATTACCTGCAGCCTTGTACAGTGTCGGCAGCCAGTCAGTTATGTGGAAGAGTTCCGTGGAGATGTTGTTATTTGGTAGCAAGGGACTGTAGATTATTGTCGGCACACGCACGCCTCCCTCGAGCAGTGAAATCTTTTGCTGGAAAACAAAGTGGAAACATCAGTCGCTTTTTGGACACATGTAATGGACACGAACACATTTAATTGCGATAGTTTTTTAAGTGGTTGTGTACAGCTAATTTTGCTTACAACTGGAATGCGGCGACATAAATGGAATGTGAGTGGACATATGAGTACAACTGGAATTGGGCAACTTAACTTGAATGTAGCAACATATAAGTCCAACTGAAATTTGGTGACATAACTGGAATGTAGCGACATATGAGTACAACTGGAATGTAGCGACATATGAGTACAACTGGAATGTAGCGACATATGAGTATAACTGGAATTTGGCGACAAATAAGTGCAAATAGAATGTGTTTGACATGTGAGTAAAACTGGAATGTGGTGACATATGTGTATAACTTGAATTTGGTGGTATTTGGTGGTACAAGTTTAATGTGACGACTAATTCGAATGTAGCGGCGACTGACTAAAGTGTGGCGACATATGAGTACAGTAGCAAAGTACGATTGTAGCGACATATGAGTAAAAGCAAAATGTAGCAACATGTGCGTACAATTGGAACGTGGCGAAATATGAGTCAAACTGGAATTAAACGACACTTGCTTACAACTGTAATTTAGCGACATTTGCTTACAACCTATGGTTACAACTGGAATATGGTGACACAATAGTAAAACTGAAATATGGCAACATATGAGTACAACTGGAATGTTGCGACATTGAATAAAAGCGGAATTTGGCGACATTCGCTTACAACTGGAATGTTGCAGCTTGGTCATTTTCAGTTACTATTTTTTATTCAACCACTGACATCATGTGTATGAATGGATACACGACCTTTCGTGTGTTTGTTCCTAGACTTTAGTATATTGACATATCCCTAGGCTGCCAGGCCCACTGCTACGTTCATGTTTTTAGTTAGGCACTTGAGAAGTAATTCTCGATGTTTTTACTTCATCTATACTCTCGATAAGACACAGTTGACTCTCTTCCATATAAACAGTTGATGGCAAATAAACAAAAATTAGTAACATAAATATGCCATCAATAAGTAACCGTTTTAAAAACTGTAAATACCTTAAAGACAGATTTTCACTTTTTTTTATGTCAGAAAGTTTGTGCATTGTTTGCTTTGGAAGTATTCGAACTATAAACTTACCCCACGCAAAGGCCAGTTAGAACCGAAGTTGTTGGTGTTCCACATAGGGTCCTCTGTTGGAGCCCCGTTGTCCGACATGAACACTACGATGGAGTTCTCCAGCAGTCCCTTGGCCTTCAGGCTGGCCACTATTTGTCCTACAGAGTCATCAACAGCTTCCACCATCCCTTCAAATACACATTGTACCATGTAAATCCATTTACTTTTTGGATCAGATTAACAAATTTGATAATATTCGCGGCACACAGCTGTCCAACTAACGTGACGGAAGCGAATTTTCATCAGAGTCAAGTTTTTATCTTGCAATTTTTTTTTGAAAATATGATTTCATCTTCATAATCGGAACTAAAGTTAAAATTAAAAAAATCGTAATATTTTTGGCTTAAAACTTTTTCAAATTTTGTTTCAACATTGTAAAATCGTACGAATTAGGATTCTAAATTTATAAAACCAATTGAAATTTTGTCTATAAATTTGATGGCGGTCAAGGTTCATTTTCATGTTTTCATTTCACTATAAAGTTAAAAATTATAATTTATGCTGATTTTAATGCTGATGACATAATTGAAATCAGATGTTCAAATGATTGTCAGATAAAAAAAAATGTTTAAAATTCATTTCCATCTCGTAAACAGAACGGCTGCGTGAATGTGTTTTATTTCAAATTTTATACACCGACTCGAGCTCTGCACACCTGCATAAAGCTTCCTGTTGTAATTCTCCACATATTCGTACTTCTTCATAGTCTCGCTTTTATCTCTCACCTCCATCTCCTGACCTTGGTTGCCTGTATGAGCTCCAAGATGCATGACCTGAAGGTACAAAGGCTTCCTGGTGTCGTGCTGTTGTATTATATCCACTGCTTCCTTGGTGAACAGATCCGTCGCGTATCTCCCGACAAACTCTTGCCACGCGTCCTCCAAGTTCCTGTGAGCGTCCGTTCCTGACCCTTTCTGCAATGTATTCGTTAAAAGCATATATATATATATATATATATATATATATATATATATATATATATATATATATATACATACACATTGATATCTAAAGTTGTCTAATAATGTACTTATAAAGATCTGTCAATAGTATATTTCGTGTCTAGGTCTCAAGCGTACAGCATATCTACAAAGAAATATTTTGTAATAAAGCTAACTGACGTACAGGCAAAATGTTGAATTGAAAGAACTTTAAAATGTGTGTAACTTACTGAAGTAGAGCTGGGAAACCTTTGACGTATGTGTAACTTACGGAAGTAGAGTTTGAAAGTTTTTTAATGTGTGTGTGTGTGTGTGTGTGTGTGTGTGTGTAACTTAAGAAAATAGAGTTGGAAAGTTTTTAACCTGTCTATAACTTACGGAAGTAGAGTTGGAAAGTTTTTAACCTGTTTATAACTTACAGAAGTAGAGTTGGAATGTTTTTAACCTGTCTATAACTTACGGAAGTAGAGTTGGAAAGTTTTTAACCTGTCTATAACTTACGAAAGTAGAGTTGGAAAGTTTTTAACCTGTCTATAACTTAGAGAAGTAGAGTTGGAAGGTTTTTAACCTGTCTATAACTTACGGAAGTAGAGTTGAAAAGTTCTTAATCTGTCTATAACTTACGGAAGTAGAGTTGGAAAGTTTTTAACCTGTCTATATCTTACAGAAGTAGAGTTGGAAAGTTTTTAACCTGCCTATAACTTACGGAAGTAGAGTTGGAAAGTTTTTAATGCGTGTGTAACTTACGGAAGTAGAGTTGGAAAGTCTTTCACAAATAAATTATGGAAATAGTTTTGAAAAGTCTTAATGTGTGAGCGTTTAAGAAATTGTATTCGGAGGGTTTTGAAATATGTGTAAACTTACAGGAATCGGGTTTTAGATTAAGTGTGAAATTTGTGTGTGTGTGTGTGTGTGTGTGTGTGTGTGTGTGTGTGTGTGTGTGTATTTTAACACGTGTAAAGGTTATGGAGAAAGGTTTGGGGCTGTTACATGTGGTTAATTGGTGGAAGTGGTGTTAACAAGGAGTTTATCATGTGTATAATTTAAAAAAATGAGTTTGTAAGTTATTTTAAATGTGTGAAAATTATGAAAATGGCATTAAGTGGGTGTTACATGCCTTTAACTTATAGAAGTGAGTTTGGAAGATCTTTAATATGTGTGAAAGTTATGGTAATAAGTCTGGAAGAGTTACAAAATGTGTGTTATTTATGAAAATGGAGTTGGAAGGACATTAATAAGTGTAAACGTTCTGGACATGGAATTAGGAAGGGTTTTAACATTAGCTTAGAAATGAGTTTGTAACGTCTTTAAGTTGTAGTAACAGGTTTGGGAGGGTTTCAACATGGCTGTAACTTTAACTTGAGTTATATAATCTCAAGTTATGGATGTGTGCTTGAATGGTCTTTGCATGCGTGAGAGTTGGGGAAGGTCTTTAGTAAGTAAATAAGTTATGAGAAAGAATTTAAAATATCTTTAACTTGCTTGTCTTGTGAAAATAGTTTCAAATATTTGTCTAAGTAATTGAATTGAGGTTCGAAGATATTAAACAATTATTTAATACATGGAAATATATTTATGTCTTTAATGAATGTATTTAAATTAATTATTTTAAAAATGTCTTTTTTTATATGTATGTAACTTATGGAAATAGTATTAAGAGAAATTTTATCATGTGTGTAATTTTAAAAAAAGAATTTGGGAGGTCTTTTAAATGGTGTAAGTTATGGAAATGGGGTCGGAAGGTGTTTACATGAATGAGAGTTACGGAAGATCCTCAACAAGTTTGTAACTTATGAAACAAAATTTGAAATATGTTTAACTTGCGTGGCTTGTGGAATGGTGTGCAACTGAAGTGATAATCAAAGGTGTTCTACAAGTATTTAATGCATGAGAATATATTTATGTTTTTGGTAAGTGTATTGAAATTGATTTAAAAAAATCTCTTCCGCGCTTAGTGGTATTGATGGGCTAAACACTCACCCCGAGTCCAGATTTGTCGCCTGGCGTGTGGAGACCATCATAGTAGCCGAGGAAACCGTGCCAGTAGCCGAAGAACGTATCGTAGCCCCTGTACGTGGGCGTGTGTCTGGTGGTGTAGTGCCCTACGTGCCACTTGCCTATAAGGTGAGTCGCGTAGCCCAGGTTACGTAAGTGCTGTAAAACATCGAACAAAACTGCTGCACAAACTTTCTTAAATACACAGCAAGTAACATTAACGGGTAAAAACACACGAACATTTCTCAAAATCGGTTAATCACATTTTTCAAATATTATGCACAGATATAAAGACCAATAGTACAATATATATATATATATATATATATACAAACAAACACACTCCGCTGTACGCATTGCTGTGGCTCAGTCTGGTTCAGTTTAACAATGCATTTGGAAACATTGAAATAAAATTGTAAAATTGGAAATCGGACATCGGAAACATTGAAATAAAATTGTAAAATTGGAAATTTGGAAATCGGACATCGGAAACATTGAAATAAAATTGTAAAATTGGAAATTTGGAAATCGGACATCGGAAACATTGAAATAAAATTGTAAATTTGGAAATCGGACATCGGAAACATTGAAATAAAATTGTAAAATTGTAAATTTGGAAATCGGACATCGGAAACATTGAAATAAAATTGTAAATTTGGAAATCGGACATCGGAAACATTGAAATAAAATTGGAAAATTGGAAAATTGGAAATTTGGAAATCGGACATCGGAAACATTGAAACAAAATTGTACATTTGGAAATCGGACATCGGAAACATTAAAATAAAATTGTAAATTTGGAAATCGGACATTGGAAACATTGAAATAAAATTGTAAAATTGGAAATTTGGAAATCGGACATCGAAAACATTGAAATAAAATTGTAAAATTGGAAATTTGGAAATCGGACATCGGAAACATTGAAATAAAATTGGAAAATTGGAAATTTGGAAATCGGACATCGGAAACATTGAAATAAAATTGTAAAATTGGAAATTTGGAAATCGGACATCGGAAACATGAAATAAAATAGTAAAATTTGAAAATTTTGAAATCGTAAATTGGAAGCATTGAAATAAAATCGTAAGATTGGAAATTTGGAAAGCGTAAATTGGAAACATTGAAATAAAATCGTAAAATTGGAAATTTGGAAATCGTAAATCGGAATCGAAATAGAATTGTAAAATACTTAGTACAGCGTATGTCGCTTTCACGTCCAACAGATAGCACTATTTTTGAAAACACGCACATTTTTACCTATCACAGGTGTGACATCTATATAATAGGTAGATATATAAAAACTTGTATTTATACAAATATAAAATTGTGGCAATAGGTGAAGAATTTTCGGAGATTTAAGATTTCAAAAAAACGAACATTTACATTTTTATTTATACAGATTGCAACCGGTTTCTAGAACATGTATTTAATGCTCCGATAAATAATACTAGATTAACATGATGGCTAATTAAATTTTGCTTTCCATTTCTAGGAAATATTTAATCAAAGATTACCTTATCTCCAATTAAACTCTCATCAACTATAAGAAATTTTATTTTGATATATTAAAATGTTTAGATTATATTTATAGTTTACTGTTTTGTTTCCATAATTTCGTTATTACTGTTTACATTGTGTAATACGTTTGGTTTTTTTTTTTGTGTTTAACGTCCGACTATTGTGCACACTTGGGCTAATGCAGACGATGGGATGATTTATTGCGTATGAAAATGCCAAGCCCTGGCCGGGAATCGAATCCGAGTCCTCGGGGTGAAAGCCTAGTACGCTATCAACTAGGCCACCGAGGCGGCGCGTAATACGTTTGGGAGCGCTGTAGGTTATTAATTTTTTTTGGAAAAGTGACACGATTAGCGCAGTGTGGGACAGATATTTTGAAATTAGACTTAAAATGTGAACAGCGCATTCTTGACGGAGCCTAAATCTATAATTTAGTTAATAATCCGAAAAATAATTAAATGAAAGTAAGTTTTAATACTTAACTCTAAGATTACTTCTGTTAATTCTTCATCTGAACTACTGATATCATAATTATTTAAAATAATAAAGTCAATGCAAATGATGCCTAAAATCGATTTATGTCTTAAGCAGTTATTGCAAATAAATAGTTTGGGGGCGAAACACACGAACACTAAAGTTGATACTAAGTATACTTAATAAAATTTATACATTCAAATAAAACCGTATACATTACTAACTTAAAAACATTTTTATGATGTAATCACAAATAAAATTGTGAGAATGTCGTAAAATAGACAATTTTGTAAAAACGGAACCGTGATAAGTATTTATTTACAATTTAAATAATTGATTAAGTTTAATAATGGATTAAATAAGTTA
Source organism: Callitettix versicolor (assembly GCA_022606455.1). NCBI lineage: Eukaryota > Metazoa > Arthropoda > Insecta > Hemiptera > Cercopidae > Callitettix > Callitettix versicolor. Next base: position 53,295,988 of record CM040186.1, read on the forward strand.
ATGATTGTTCTATAAACCGGTTATTAGTATTATATCTACTAATAACAAAATGTTATGTATAATATAATTCCCACAAAATGCATAAGTGGCTCAAAAACAATTTTTGTGGTAGTATAAATCGTATCAGCATTACTTACAAATTTAACTTTTCAAAAATTTTGAAATTAGGCTAATCAAATTAATTTGACTGAGGTAAGGGTTCATTTTCTTAAAATTAAGATCTGTCTGCAGTGTGAAGAAATTTTGAGCTGCGTGCAAAGATTATTTTGAAATAGTGTTTGGAATTGTTCAAAAATAGGGCCTGCTGAAATATATTTCTATTATTCACTGTGTTAGGGCAACAGTACCTGGGCTAACAAGGTCTCCGACAGAGGGATACCAAAAGCCTGGCCCGCTCCAATAGGTTTGCCATGCATTCCTGAAAATATAAAAAAATCAAAATAAAACATCCAGTCATTATAGTCCAGCCACTTAGTATCTCGCTTCGCTCATGTAGGAGAATTCCCCTCCAGCTCCCTCCAACAGTCCAGTGACACAGAGTCTGCCAATCCAATTTGAGTACAAACTGTTACTACTCAGCGATATATATATATATATATATATATATATATATATTTTTTTTGGTGTTTAACGTTCGACTATTGTGCACACTTGGGCTAATGCAGACGATGGGATGATTTATAGCGTATGAAAATGCCAAGCCCTCGCCGGGAATCGAACCCGGGTCCTCGGGGTGAAAGCCTAGTGCGCTATCCACTAGACCACCGAGGCGGCCTCAGCGATAATAAAGAAAAATGAGGGAACTATGGTGAGAGAGTGGGGATTCGACCTCTCTAGCACATTCTCTCTCTCTCTCTCTCTCTCATTCTGTCCCACTGGTATTCTAAGCGGCTGACCTATACAATCGAGTGCTAAAGAAATTTTACAATCATCGTTTACTTCTACCATTTTACCATCAGAAGTGAAAAGTATGTATAGTATTTGGGGAAAGCAGATTTTGAGTTTGTGGTGCTTCACTTTTCCAGGTCCCCGGAATACAAATGTTTTTTATTCAAGTGTCTATCCGTCTGTCTGATCTTGCATAGAAGACCGAACTGCTTAACTAATTATAATGAAATTTGGTGTTTAGGTAGAGTTTGTACTTCTTGCAACCTCCACATGGGCTGACGCGTTGTGAATACGGTCTTGGCAGTCCCGAACCGGGTCTAAACTTTCTTCGTCTACCTGCTCTTGGGTCAGATCCCAAGCCAAAGTGGAACAGCGTACACCTTGGCTGCTTCGCTTACGTATGCAGACCCCAGATACCAGGCGACCTCCAGTTTTGCCAGGTTCTGTATGGGCGGACATTTTATTTCCTACTTGCTACTTGCAGGGTTTTAATGGCTGGAAATAAACCTCGAAAACTCAGAAAACCCCGGCAAAGTGGCAAAAGCGGACACTAAGAGTGAAAAAAGCACGGACGTAGAGGAAACTGGGGCTGTATCTAACTTCATGGAAGCCGCAAGCAGTGAATTGCAGCATACTGTATGGACGCTACAGTGGGACCTACCCAATCTACAATAGAAGAAGTGAGAAATGGGGTTAAACATCTTATATCAGTAGGGCAACTGTTTATAGATATACGAACATCTTTTGGGGAGTGAAAAAGTGCATAATTATAAGAGATGAACAAAGGTACTTCTAATTAATGTTAGAAACCGAAGATGTCTAACGGATCAACATTGGGTGTAGGAACATTTTAGGGTTGCGATGACAGGGTTGTTTAAAATGTATTGGGATACTGGAGGCTGCCGGCCACGAACTTTAGCAAAGGGCAACTCAGGAACACCATTGGGTTCATTACACGGCACTGTGGTCTGAAGGTGCGTATGAACAGGTTAGGAATGTACCGCCAAGAAACCGCGTATGTAGGTTATGCAGGAAGGAAGAGGAACCTGCTGGGCACATAATCTACGATTTTGAAGCTCTTGACAGCAGGAGACAAAGGATGTTTAGCTTCCAGGATCCTGAGGACCTCCAGCAGAATAACCTAGTCACTAGTTTGCTAAAACTGATTTACACCAGGCCTGTTAGTCTAATGAGGATGAGGGATCGGCGTTAACGACAAGAAAAGAGCTACGGCAGTAACCTCGAGCTTATGACCTTAATGTGCACTAATACGGAGATGCAGCAGACCGACCGATGCTTTGACTATTCAGACTCGTCAGCCCTTCTGGGTATTGAACAGCCTTAACGGGTTCTTTACGCCAGTTAGACGAGTGGGCAACGTTAACGGAAACGTAAAGCTTACATCAGTAACTGTAGTCTCGAACCTACGACTTGAGAGGCGAGTTCAGAGACTTAGAAGACTGACCTGCGACTGAGTCACCTCACTTCTGTCATTTGCTCCGTAATGCACGTAAGGCTGAAACAAGCATTTCAACTTTATCATGTTGTAGGCCTAGAGCTGCTTGTGTTGAATTTTGCGCGTCGTGTGATGCGAGTTCACAAATTTATACTGGCAGTTATAGTGAAATATCAGTTGTTTTATTTTAATTCGTAACGATCAGCTGATTTAATTGAACAGCTGTTAGGCTGTAGTAAGTTTCAGGTTATGTTGTTAAAAACTAGCTATGTTAATTATACTAGTTGTTAGTTATACGACAATTGTCGTGTTTTCGAACAAATTATCGTAATTAAAATAAAAAGGATGAGAAAACATGTTACATGATTTTTATTTTTGGTTCAATAACTGACATTTTTTCACAGTTAATTACTTCGGATTTGAAAACCCCGGAGTATCGACCTTAATCCGTTTCGATCACGCGAGCGAGACAGCTGCGTGCCGCGGTTTTCATACACAGCAGCGGCGGATATGTTTTGAAACGTCTGCAAAATGTGCTATATTTCTTGACTCAGCGGTTCCGGCTGGAAGTTAGCACACAAAGTTTGTACATTAAGCGACCTACATTAGGCCTGTAGGCTAAGCTTCGTTAGCAGGGTCAAGATATATTACTGCCTCGCTGTACTAAATATAAGCATTTTTTTTGTAATCTTTTTCGCTTAACTCCCATACTTTATACCAGTTGAACTAATGAGGACGTGGGATCAGCGTTAACAAGCTATAGATGTATCAGTATAGCTGTAACACTACAGATACAACAGTGTAATTATAACTGTAATTATAACAGTGTAATTATAGATGTATCAGTATAGCTGTAACACTATAGATACAACAGTGTAATTATAACTGTAATTATAACAGTGTAATTATAGATGTATCAGTATAGCTGTAACACTACAGATACAACAGTGTAATTATAACTGTAATTATAACAGTGTAATTATAGATGTATCAGTATAGCTGTAACACTACAGATACAAGAGTGTAATTATAACTGTAATTATAACAGTGTAATTATAGACGTATCAGTATAGCTGTAACACTACTGATACAACAGTGTTATTATAGATGTATAAGTATTGCTGTAACACTATAGATGCAGTATATTTATAACAGAGTATCAATTGACAAGAAAAAATATTTATTTAATAAGATAAAATTGTATAACGCTGCACAAAAATTTAAAATTGTTGTTAAAATTTAAAAAAATTTAAAACTCGGTCAATGACGAATCGTCTTTTAAAATTGCCTGCATAAATTTTTAAACCCAATCCTCACATTTGAAGCATGCTTTTGAAACCATCACATTCTAGAAGAAGGAGTTTGACTGGGATGATATCACCACAAAACTGACATATAGTTGGGTCCCCACGTCCAATGTGAAACCCTTGCATTAACAAGGAATGACCCACGGTAAAAAAAATTGTATTCTGTATACCTTGGAATGACCAATGCGGAAACGGGTAACCTCTCCCTTGAGGCTTGTACGTGTTGACGATTCCCGTATTGGTGCTGATGTAACTATAATTCTGAAGGTAAACACCTGTTGTGCAAGTTTACAGCGTGAATTAATAAAGAAATAAACAATCGGAAACAAGAAAAGTAAAATTTTTATGGAGGAAACAACAGAACAAGTTGGAAAAAAGCTTCTGGAATACAGTTATAAGAGTTTATGTAAAAAAACTCTGAACATAACTAACATCTTAACCTTTTCAACAAGTTAGAAAAAAGCTTCTGGAATGCAGTCATAATAGTTTATTTAAAAAAAACCTCTGAGCACAACTAACTTCTAAACCTTTTCTCAACAAGTTGGAAAAAAGCTTCTGGGATGCAGAGATAATAGTTTATTTAAAAAAAACTCTGAGAACAACTTACGTCTAAACCTTTTCAACAAGTTGGAAAAAAGCTTCTGGAATGCAGTCATAATAGTTTATTTAAAAAAAACTGAGCACAACTAACGTCTAAACCTTTTCAACAAGTTGGAAAAAAGCTTCTGGAATGCAGTCATAATAGATTATTTAAAAAAAACTGAGCACAACTAACGTCTAAAACTTTTCAACAAGTTGGGAAGAAGCTTCTGGAATGCAGTCATAATAGTTTATTTAAAAAAAACTGAGCACAACTAACGTCTAAACCTTTTCAACAAGTTGGAAAAAAGCTTCTGGAATGCAGTCATAATAGATTATTTAAAAAAAACTGAGCACAACTAACGTCTAAACCTTTTCAACAAGTTGGGAAGAAGCTTCTGGAATGCAGTCATAATAGTTTATTTAAAAAAAACTGAGCACAACTAACGTCTAAAACTTTTCAACAAGTTGGGAAGAAGCTTCTGGAATGCAGTCATAATAGTTTATTGAAAAAAAACTATGAACACAACTAACGTCTAAACCTTTTCTCAACAAGTTGGAAAAAAGCTTCTGGGATGCAGTCATAATAGTTTATTTTTAAAAAAACTATGAGCACAACTAACGTCTAAACCTTTTCAACAAGTTGGAAAAAAGCTTCTGGAATGCAGTTATAATAGTTTCTTTAAAAAAACTCTGAGCATAACTAACGTCTTAACCTTTTCAACAAGTTGGAAAAAAGTTTCTGGAATGCAGTCATAATAGTTTATTTTTAAAAAAACTATGAGCACAACTAACGTCTAAAACTTTTCTCAACAAGTTAGAAAAAAGATTCTGGGATGCAGTGATAATAGTTAATTTAAAAAAAACTCTGAACACAACTAACGTCTAAACCTTTTCAACAAGTTGGAAAAAAGCTTCTGGAATGCAGTCATAATTGTTTATTGAAAAAAAACTGAGCACAACTAACGTCTAAATCTTTTCAACAAGTTGGGAAAAAACTTCTGGAATGCAATCATAATAGTTTATTTAAAAAAAACTGTGAGCACAACTAACGTCTAAACCTTTTCTCAACAAGTTGGAAAAAAGCTTCTGGGATGCAGTCATCATAATAGTTTATTTAAAAAAAACCTCTGAGCACAACTAACGTCTAAACCTTTTCAACAAGTTGGAAAAAACTTCTGGAATGCAGTCATAATAGTTAAAAACTATGAGCACAACTAACGTCTAAACCTTTTCAACAAGTTGGAAAAAACTTCTGGAATGCAGTCATAATAGTTAAAAACTATGAGCACAACTAACGTCTAAACCTTTTCAACAAGTTGGAAAAAACTTCTGGAATGCAGTCATAATAGTTAAAAACTATGAGCACAACTAACGTCTAAACCTTTTCAACAAGTTGGAAAAAAGCTTCTGGAATGCAGTCATAATAGTTAAAAACTATGAGCACAACTAACGTCTAAACCTTTTCAACAAGTTGGAAAAAAGCTTCTGGAATGCAGTCATAATAGTTAAAAACTATGAGCACAACTAACGTCTAAACCTTTTCAACAAGTTGGAAAAAAGCTTCTGGAATGCAGTCATAATAGTTAAAAACTATGAGCACAACTAACGTCTAAACCTTTTCAACAAGTTGGAAAAAAGCTTCTGGAATGCAGTCATAATAGTTTATTTTAAAAAAACTATGAGCACAACTAACGTCTAAACCTTTTCAACAAGTTGGAAAAAAGCTTCTGGAATGCAGTCATAATAGTTAAAAACTATGAGCACAACTGACGTCAAAACTTTTCAACAAGTTGGAAAAAAGCTTCTGGAATGCAGTTATAATAGTTTATTAAAAAAAAAACTCTGAGCACAACTAACGTCTAAACCTTTTCAACAAGTTGGGAAAAAGCTTCTGGAATGCAGTCATAATAGTTTATTTAAAAAAAACTGAGCACAACTAACGTCTAAACCTTTTCAACAAGTTGGAAAAAAGCTTCTGGAATGCAGTCATAATAGTTTATTTAAAAAAAACTGAGCACAACTAACGTCTAAACCTTTTCAACAAGTTGGGAAAAAGCTTCTGGAATGCAGTCATAATAGTTTATTTAAAAAAAACTGAGCACAACTAACGTCTAAACCTTTTCAACAAGTTGGAAAAAGCTTCTGGAATGCAGTCATAATAGTTTATTTAAAAAAACTGAGCACAACTAACGTCTAAACCTTTTCAACAAGTTGGAAAAAGCTTCTGGAATGCAGTCATAATAGTTTATTTAAAAAAACTGAGCACAACTAACGTCTAAACCTTTTCAACAAGTTGGGAAAAAGCTTCTGGAATGCAGTCATAATAGTTTATTTAAAAAAAACTGAGCACAACTAACGTCTAAACCTTTTCAACAAGTTGGAAAAAAGCTTCTGGAATGCAGTCATAATAGTTTATTTAAAAAAAACTGAGCACAACTAACGTCTAAACCTTTTCAACAAGTAAAAAAAAAGCTTCTGGAATGCAGTCATAATAGTTTATTTTAAAAAAACTATGAGCACAACTTACGTCTAAACCTTTTCAAATTCTGCGATAATTTTCTGCTCTTGAGCTCAGGACTTACTTTGATGGCCGCTTTAATTGTTCATTTTCCTTTGGAAATTAACAATAACAATATAAAAATGATAAAGTATTATTAAAACAATAAATCGCATGAACTCATATTGTAGCACAATAATTCAACAAGTCTGTTGTATAGCGTCTGTAAATATTCCCTGGTAAACAGTGTCAGTGAATATCTGTTACTTAAAATAATCACCTATATGGAATGCGTATTTGCCAGTGTAGAATGCACTCCTCGAGGGGGTGCAGGTTGGTCCCACGTAATGCCTCTCTAACATAATACCACTGTAGGCCAGCGCGTCCAAGTTTGGGGTGGGTATCTCATTGGATCCGTGGTATCCCACATCATTCCAACCCTGTAAAATATCACACTAGAATAAATTTTATATACCACAATGTAAGGCTTATTAGCAAATTTACGTTTGTAAACGAGCTGTTGGAGCCGTCATGTGTGTGTGTGTGTGTGTGTGTGTGTGTGTGTGTGTGTGTGTGTTTGTTTGTTTGTTTGTTTGTATATATATATATATATATATATATATATATATATATATGTGTGTGTGTGTGTGTGTGTGTGTGTGTGTGTGTGTGTGTGTGTGTTTCGCGAACAGTGGATCGCAGACAAAGTTTCAGGCTGAAAACAGTTTGGGAACCGCTAGGCTAGGCCAGGATATCAAACGACCCAAAACTCCAAATTTAATATTTATTTATTGAACACACAATCGGTACTCGGTGAAACTATACGATATCAAGAAAAAATAGAACACTAATGCAGTTTCACAAAATCCTGAAAAAATTTCAAAACTACAAAAACTAATTAATTTGTTTGAAATTTCCTAATTTTCCTAGTTTTGTCTAACTTTTTTTGATCTCCAAATTGATGTTTCCAAAGAGACGGTATAACATATGTCGTATTGCTATAAAATAATTTATTGCATAAAATTGTTCTTGTAAATCATGTTAACAACCATAGAAACTTCTCAAATTTATCAAAACGCCTTCAATTAATCGCTGCGATTGTGAATGCAACCCACATGACACTATTGTGTACACGAGACATGTGCCGTACTGCAAGGGGCCGTACAGTTGCAGTAATTGTATTGCATAGCATTTAATTCGGTTGTTAGGTCACTGTCAGCTGCCTGATCACGTTATCTATATAATTATAAACTTGTTTGTGTAATGACAGCAATAAGTTGACTTAATTACTGTGGTGGGTGTGTAATTATTTTTAAAGTGAATGCGAGTTCATTATTTTCCTTACTAATCATAAGTTTGACGATATACGTTTCTAAAACAATGGCGCCTGAATATTGCACAATCTGATAAATTACTGAAAAAAACTGTTTCAATTGAAACATCTATGAAAAACAAAAAAAAAGTATATTGCAATTATTATTGCAAAATTTAATAATAATTTATCTTGGTGACGTAATGGAAGCGAATTTCCGAATGTTTATCTTATCCTCTTTTCGAGACTTTGATTTCATCATAGTTAACACTGTTAAAACTTGCATTTGTCAATATTTGTAACTTTCAAATTGCAATAAAAATACGAAATGAACCCTGACCGCCGTAAAATTTCGTTTCCTAATTTGAGCGGATTATGAAAATTAAAAATTAAAATGTATCAGTTCAGCGTTAAAAACGCTGATTCAGATGATAGAAATCTTATTATAAAAATAATTTAAGGCCAAAAAAAGTTAAGAATTTTTAAATATTTGAAATGTTGAACGAATTTTTTGCTGGTTAACGATCTTGTCCAGGTTATTGGTGAAATCGATTTTTGTGCCATGTTTGAATAAAAGCGGAATATATAACTTACATATTTTCTGAAAGGAAAATACATTTACATTTTTTCTTACATTTTCTTACATTTACATTTCTTACATTTTTCTGAAAGGAAAATATAACTTATATATATATATATATATATATATATATATATATATATATATATATATATATATATATATATATATATATATATATATGCATATATATATGTGTGAGTGTGCGTGTGCATGCGTATGTGCGCGCGCGCGTGTGTGTGATAGTTCTGCTGTACTATTCGTTTTGAATAATTTGGTTAACATTTTTATTTTAAACCATTTAAATTAATGAAGACATGAGGTAGCCGGTAGTAAAAAGATTCGAACATGCGTGCAGGTCCGAGCTCTGGCGAACTGTCCTGCTACCGCTCCTATTGCTTATGTGGAGTTCAATTTAAGGAAAGAAATAACTATTTCAAACCAATAAGTACTTCGTGTATAAAAACAATCTCCTTTAACTTACAGCGTCCTTCAAATAACTATAAAAAACTTTATCGTTATCAATGACATACAAGAAAAAACTATGGTTTAATGAATTACATACGCGTGTTTTTTTAATTACCTTTAATTAATAAATACAAGCGGAATATTCATGAACTGCCTGAACATGCAGCTTGTCTACAACAAAGTAATTTTTTTTAATTGCTGATTTCATCCGTACAGAGTAATTATTATAGAAGTGAAAACAGCGAACTGAAAATCTATCAATGCCTATAAAATATCCTGTTTAGTAAAACTTAAACATTTGAATTGTGCTATGTGACTACGTTCACTTTGGTGGCCAGAACAATCGAGTGATTGCTTAACCACGCGAGTTTTGGCGGGTACGTGTTGTCTTCTTGAATAATTCAACCGGACTTACTTGAGAAGTCCTCGTTTATAAAATACGTGGTCGTATTACGAAGCAGTTCATGCACTGCGTTGATTAATCTTCCGCGCTTTGAACAAAAACATCTGTTTTTTTTATAAATTAAAAAAAAATAGTTTAATTTTTTTGTATTTTCCCTTTACAACAGAAAGCAGGTAAAACGTGTTACCTTTAAAGTAATATAAATACATTTTGTAATAACCTTCTATAACCGGGTTACTCTTCACTGGGTTGCAGGGTATAAGGGAGTTGAGGATAATGAGGAAGCAGACCCGACTGGCTGGACTGGCATCTGCATTTGAGTTTATCGAGTCCGAGCCGGCTTTAGGAATCTCTCTGTCGTTGGCCGAGTCTGCTATTAATAGGTGGATTAATAAGCAACACCAGGCAAGATGGGATAACCTTCATGGGCATTCCCATAGTAAGCGCATCTTAAGCAAGGTTCCATGTGGAGTCCTTAGAGGGGCGGTAGACATCTTGGACAGAGCACAACTCAGGAATATCATGGGACACTGTGGTCTGAGGGTATACATGAACAGGATAATTATGTACCCCGGAGAAGCTGTGTGTAGGTTGTGCAGGAAAGAGGAGGTAACTGTTGGACTGTGAGGCTCTTGCTAGCACCCTAGAGACCTCCAGCAGGCTGAGCTAGTCAGTGGGTTGTTGAAACTTACTAAGGGCGCCAATCTGCTGAACTAGTACTTAAAGAGGATTAGTTGCACGATACCACCTCCCCGATTATAATCCCATACTGTAGTTATGAATCTTAATCTTAATAATAGACTAATTACTGAAGTAATAATATGTAATAAGTAGACTATTAATAACATAAGTATGTAGTAACTTTAGTAATATGAATGACTTAAATAATATTAATAACTTAGATAAGTAATAACGGTAACTAAATAAGTAATAACTTTTACTATTTAATAACTTAAAATAACTTACTATTATTACGTAATAATAATAACTAATAATATTAACTGAAAGAAGTAATAATTTAAGAAATAAGTTAACTTAAGAAAGTAGTAACTTAGTAATATTAAAGTAATAGTAATAACTTAATAATGATAACTGAAACAAGTAACAGCGATAATTCAAATAAGTAATTAATTGAATAATAATAATAATAATAATAATAATAATAATAATAATAATAATAATAATAATAATAATAATAATAATAATAATAATAATAATAATAATAATAATAATAATAATAATAATAATAATAACAATAACAATAACAATAACAATAACAATAACAATAATAATAACAATAATAACAATAATAATAATAATAATAATAATAATAGCAATAGCAATAGCAATAATAATAGCAATAGCAATAGCAATAGCAATAGCAATAGCAATAGCAATAGCAATAGCAATAGCAATAGCAATAGCAATAGCAATAGCAATAGCAATAGCAATAGCAATAGCAATAACAATAACAATAACAATAACAATAATAATAACAATAACAATAACAATAACAATAACAATAACAATAACAATAACAATAATAATAATAATAATAATAATAATAATAATAATAATAATAATAATAATAATAATAATAATAATAATAATAATAATAATAATAATAACAATAATAATAACAATAATAATAACAATAGATAATAATAGATAATAATAGATAATAATAATAGATAATAATGATAATAATGATAATAATGATAATAATGATGATAATAATAATAATAATAATAATAATAATAATAATAATAATAATAATAATAATAATAATAATAATAATAATAATAAACTTAAATAGTAATAACTTAAATAGTAATATTGCTCATGTAATAGTAATAACTTAGCAATACAGACTTCTATCCCATATAAGTCCTCATTTGTTTGGTTTGGAAAAAACTAAGAAACTATTTTTTTTAACTCAAAATTACTGTTAAAATTAATACACCAATAACTTATGCTAAAATTGTTACAGATAAAAAAACGCCAAAACTTTTTTAAATTTCGATTACACCATCGTGCACAGCGAGTTAATCAACAGATCACGTGATCATCTTAGAATTAAAAATTTTAATTTATTCCTTATAGTAAGCACGCAAAAACGTAATTGACTGCAATAACAGTTTAACAGTCCATAAGGCCAAATACTCACCATGTCGTCGGCTAGGATGACGATTATGTTGGGCTGAACGCTGCCGGCGTAACACACAAACAGACATACAAACACGATGGTTGTCCGCAACATGACTCGCTGAGTCTTATTAGACACTGACAACTTATCTGCCGCCGCTGGTTTTACGTAACTTTGGCACGCGTCCGTGGGAGCCGTCCGATTGGAAGGAGGCGCGCACAATAAATTGCCCATAACAAACGCATTGAATATAATCACAATATATTAGCAATACTTGTGAGACAAAAATAACCTAGCTTGTTTATTTATACCTTTATAATTGTTAGTACTGCACTGCCTACTGCCGTGATGGAAACGAGTTTCAAAAATGTAACGGAATTTAATACCATCATATAACTGAACATATTGAGCTACGTAAATACAAAAATTTGTAAAATATCGGAAAATTCTGGGAATCTTCTTTTGTTTTTCATCCAAATTGGATTTATAAATTTTTCAAAACTAAGATGTCGAAATTATTTAGGGGGTGATTTTTGTAAAGGTCTCACACACACACAAAAAACACACACACACACACACACACACACACACACACACACACTTCAATTGTTACAACTTAAATATTCCATCATTAAGTAACAATTTTAAAACAGAACAACTGCAGAAGCTGATTTTGCAATGGAGGTTTGGTAAAAACAAGTTCTCTCTTTGCTAATAATCTAAAATTTACTGTTTATAAAAGCGCCCGGTGGTCGAAGTGGTAAAGCATCGATCAATCTATTACGTCACTCAACTGCTAACCTAAAGATTCTTAGATCGAGCCGCAGTTGGCTCCCGTTGCTTTTCCCTTACCGTTAACCCTTACCGCTTTTCCCTCGTCCTCATTAGTCTAACTGGCATAAAGTATGGACGTTAAGGAAAAAACTGTTTACAAAAACAAAAGCCGAAATGTAATTTGTTTATGCATTTTAAAACATGAAACAATACGGTTATTTTATGTTTGATAATGTTACTTTTAAAACCCTTGCGTGCGCTGTGTTACAATTGTTTGATTGAAATAGATCCGTCTGTTTTTATAGTGCCTAACGTTATTACCTTATTGGCAGCATAACTTGTACTTTCAGTGCATTTTTCCTTAACAAACAGCCGCCATAGAGCCTCTTATATTAAGAACGTCAGACATAAATCAATGCGCTTCTATCTTGGATTAGCTAACGGAGGCAGGAGCTAACAATTTTTTTACACGGTATAAAATACCGTTTATACGATAGATAGATTTAGAAAACAACTAAACAGAAAAATTATGAAACTTAATAGTTTTGGACAGTTGCCACAACATACACACATTGCCTAACTGAAACCATTTTGAAATTACTGGCTCGCAAAACTGAGACAGGAACACATCACGAATATTTTTTAATTTGTGAACTTTTCTTTATTTTTTTTTAAACCTGGCCATTTTTTTTAAAAATCTATTTCATTATCGTAATCAGTTCACGATTTGTTGTTGTCAGTACGGTAATTTTCTTTTCCCGATACGATAATTTCTTTCGCAGAAAAATTATTATCCTTTTTCCAATACGATAATTTTTCTTGCCGATGCGGTAATTTCTTATGTTCACAAACGTTAATTTTTTTATCGACAACGCGGTAACTTCCCTTATTCCATACGGTGATAATTTCCTCAGCAATATAGCAGTTTCCCCTAATCGATATCATAATTTCCCTCACCAATACTGTAATTTTCCTTTTTTATACAATTTTCTTCACCGTAATTAACCGTTTATTGGTTCGATAAATTTTCTTGCCGATACGATAATTTTCTCTGTTGATACGGTAATTTTTCTTTACGGTACAATAATTTCCCTCGTCGATACGGTCCGCTTTACTGATACGGTCTTCGAGGTGGTAAGATACCAGCCTGCCTGCTGCGCCTCTGCGCACGTAAATATAGTAGATTCGAGACTGCAGTTACTGCCGTAAATTTTACACTTTCCATTAATGCCGGTCCTTCGTTTTCATTAGTCCAAGTGGTATAAAGTATGAACGCTAAACCAAACAAATCATTCTGCTACTGTAATTTTCCTCATGGTTACAACGATTCGATTTCATTTTTGCAGTTTACGATTATTTTCCTTTTCAGATACGATAATTTCCTTCGTCGATTAATTCATTTTCCGAAGCGATAATTTCCCTTGCCGATACGGTAAATTTTCCTATTAGCATGTATGCAACTTCGCTAATACAATTGTCCTTTTCCGATAAGATAGTTTTTCTCTTTACGGTAATTATTTTCTTCCGTTAAACGATAATTTTTCTTTTATTATAAGATAACTTCCCATGCTAATACCGTCATTTTTTTCCTGATGCGGTAACTTCCCTTGCCGATACGGTAATTTTCCTTTTTTAATATGAAAATTTATCTTTTTCGATACAATAATTTACCTTTTTTCGGTTTGATGTTTTCTTTCATTGATACTGTAATTTTCCTTTTTTCATATAATGATTTTCCTTGAAAAAGTATTTAGATATTGGTTCATTTCAGAAATTCGCTCCTATTACGTCAGCAAGTGAGTGCTGTACTTACAAATAAATACGCTGATCGTTCGAGTTGAATCTAAGAATTACATAAACTAATTAAGGACATTGTATATAATTAAGTAATTAAATTACGTGCAGAAGACTACATCGATCACGAAAGGAAATTAATTTCTAACTTCTGGGTTTCGATAACAGAACCCAGAACTAATACATGGATTGTTATGCTGATTTTCATAGATATTTATTAAATAATTTGAAATACTGAGTTAAACAGATTATTACGATGATTTTCGTTGATATTTATTAAACAAATAATAACAATTATTTATAGTAATCATATATATATATATATATATATATATATATATATATATATATATATATATATTATTTCTCGTGTCAACATCCCTTTTTCTCGGCACATACTATTCGTAAAGACATAAATGAGATATCTTTAGAAAGATTTTTTAACCGGTTTCTGATATTGCAAAACGATTTTGTGCTAAAACTTACTGTTTGTGGAAAAATTTTATGTAAAAGACAGTTTTAAATGTCATAGGAAAAACGGCGGCATCGCAAATCAGACAATATTTTGTATATTTTACGAAGCTAACTTATTAATCACGAATAGACAATCTCATTACAAGTGCTTCTTTTTTGCATAACGTGCTTAGAACAATTTCAATATTTACTTAAAAGTCATTAAACTTACATATTATGTGGCCCTACTGACAGCCATCTAGTCCTGCTCGTTGTAAAAGCCAGGACAAGCATTTCGAAGATCAAACACAAATATCTATAATCGTTTGCTTTTCGATATATTTTTCAAACATGTTTTCCCTTCCTTCCAACTACCGCCCTCACTCCAACGACTACTGTTATTCATAAAACTGTATTTATTTAAAACTTTCATAGTGTGAAATTTCGCATGGCCCCTTGTTTTTATTATTATTTAATTATATAATTATTATAATTATAAATAATAATTATTATTTTTTTAAATAATTTGAAGTACAGAGTTAAAACAGATTGTTACGCTGTATTTCGTTGATATTTAATAAACCGAAATTCGGGGAGTAGCTCGTTTTTAGTGAAAAAAACGTCTCAACGTGCGAGCAATCTCAATCTCTCTCAACGTGCGAGCAGGCAGGAGAAGTACCTGCATGGTGAACAAGCAGTAATCGATTTTGAGATCTTGATAGATATACATAAGTCAGATTCCCTGGCTCCAAGAGACTGGGTAAATGGTTTCCAGACTTTCCATATCGAGTACCACTGAGCATTTCATGGTAATTTTAATACCATAAATAATTGAATATCACCGTGGCAGACTGAGAGTATAGAATAGAATAGAATGGGATGGGTCCTGGGGTCCTCCGCGAAAAATTGATTTTGAAGTTATCTGAGCGAAATATGTGTGCTTTGTTTGGTAATAAAAAATCGCGCACGCAACTGTTTCGCCGACAAGATGGAAGCGAATTTCAAAAAATAATTTTTTTACCTTACCTTTTTAAAACTCCTTTTTTAAAAAAAGTTTCCATCATCATAAGTAACAACGACATCTGTATTTTAAACTTTTAAATT
Organism: Callitettix versicolor; assembly: GCA_022606455.1. Lineage (NCBI taxonomy): Eukaryota > Metazoa > Arthropoda > Insecta > Hemiptera > Cercopidae > Callitettix > Callitettix versicolor. The sequence goes on from CM040186.1 coordinate 53,311,752, forward strand.
GCATTGGAAATACGAAAATGAACCCTGACCGAATTTGAAAATTCAAAATGCTCATTTACGCCGTTTGTTACACTGATTGGCGATGGTGAAATAAAAAATTACTAAAATAAATCGAGCCAAAATTTATATTTAAATTTAAAAATTTTAACGCTTTAAAAGTAAAGTAATCTAGAAGTCCGAATCGGTGTTCTTTGCCGGGTCTGGGTCTTACTATGATGGCTACAATAACTCATTTTACAGTGGAAATTTGCCGGGCTTCGTAACTGTTTTATGTTACAAAATTGTGATTTGCAGCAGTTAACTGCACCGACTTATAGCAAGAAGAGAAAGCACAGGCACGTGCGAGCCACAGATGAAAGCTAAGCTTGTTTACAACTTGTGTTTGGCAATGTTTTTTACGCGCCGTTACCAGCGGCCCACTCGATTCGTTGGAGCTTCGTAAACGGGTTGAGGAATTTTTATGTGTACTTTAAGAATATTTTGTGTCAATCTTTGAGAAAGTTCTGTCTTACTTAGTACGAAACGGAACCTGTCCGAACTTTCCCAATAGACGTTATTAGCTGATTTGCATAGGGAAATGTGCTGCTAGGCGGACATCGTGGCAAGTCCTAGATCAGAGAACGTGGCAAGAGAACACGCACACACACACACACACACACACACACACACACACACACACACTTTTAACAACTCCGGCGTTCAAAGAAAAGTCTTCTTAGGTGATGTTATTCGATGTTGTTAGTTTTGGAAATTCGCCTCTATCACGTAAGCTGATAGTGGCAACTACTTACTAAAGTAAACAAGAAATGAGTAAACAATTTTTGTTTGTACCACTTAATTAATTGGAGAACAAGACTGAAACAAGGTTACGCCACTGTGCTTATCAGAAAGTGCTAAAAATATATCGTAGGCAGTGAACCATATTTGACGGCCTATCTACAAGGCTGAGGTCGCTCGTCTGTACTGTAGCCTGCTGTAGATAATTTTGGCCAATATAAACTTTGTCATGCGGGTCGGTAATGATTCGGAGTTTGGTGTTTTAGTTAGCTGACCTTCCCAACATCACCAACAACTGCTTCACACATGTTGTTCAAGTTTTGCCATAGTAATACCATTAAATGTTTATGGATTATATGCTGTACTTCGTCAGGCCCTTAAGTATACATTATGTAAAGAAAAATAAAGTGTTTACTATACTACTTTTTTAGAATGGACTAAAATATATAAAATAGTTTCTCCTAGCCCCATACAGATATTGTCCTAGCTATGAAAATACTTGTAAGATTTAAAACTAAAAACGTGAGGCTCACCCAATAAGCAATAGAAGCACTAGAAGTCCGTTTGTTACATTAGGAGCTACTTGACCTCCGTTAGGAATTACAGTATTTATTCCATTTCAATGCGCCCCACATTAATGTTGCGTCGTTAAAGTCGTGAGGTAGTATTGCATTGTCATACAGTTCTGAGCTATGTTAAAAGCAAGTCTCTAGCTCGTCGTGAAGTTAGTTTAAAAGTGATAGCAAACTTTGTATCAAACAAACAAACAGACAAGAAAGGAAGTTAAAACATAGTTTTTTTTAAATATCTGTCTGTCTATCGATATATTTTGATGACATTTAACATATTTCTGTTTTGTGCACAAACCTGCACTATTTTTTAATAAAATAAAGTAGTGTAACACAAGTTTTTAAGCACGTCCAAAGTATTGTTGGCGCCTGTTTCTTGTCTTTGTAAATCAGTATCAAATACAAACTATTAACAAGATTAGCTCAGCTGACTTTAGTGTCTTCTGCACTGTATCGCTTGCACTGAACGATTTAAAAAAACTCCTTTTCAAGCGTACTTGAAGCCAAACATAAAATTTACTTTTGAATCGTATTCTGCTTACTTTAACCCACAAATGCAAAAGGTCGAGCGGTGTAAAACATTTTTTATAGTTACATCAAAACAAGTTTTTGTTGAGCTCCAAAAATATTGAAATATGTAAAAAATCGTAAAATCTTGGAAACCCGCTTTTTTCTTTTGTTCGAAACTAGGTTTACGATTTTTTTTAACGTTTTTATGATCTACCATGTCGAAATTAGTGGAGGCGACATGAAAACTTGAACTCTTGGAGATGTCTCGCGGCTATATATAAATTATTAACGTGCAAAAACTATATATATTCGAGATCAATAACATTTGTAGTTTGAAATGACACCACGCACTAGATACATAAACTTAAAAAATATTTTTCTTAGATTTTGCTCCGCACACACACACATTCACTACTGTACATAGCTTGACTAACTAAAGTATAAAGCAACCCGTGCTGATGGAGTGATGACACTGGCCTAATGGTATATCAAACAGAGCCCTGTGTGACCTGGCGACCTCTCAGTGTACCTTACCAATGCATACAAGGCCCTGCGTGGGCGGATTTTATTTCCTTAGCTACTTATAGGTGTTTTCACGTAAGTAAGAATATAAAATAGAATGAACGGTATCTTATCACACAATAAAAAGGTTGGCCAAATGGAAATAACCCTCCGTCATGAGGGTTATGAAAAAAATGTTAAAGGAATTAGCTGAGCAAACACCTTGATAAGGAACTGAGAAGTCAGCAATTAAAACAACTAGAGGAGCTACCCACCTTGTATTCTTTCCAAATCCTAGACTTTATAAAGAGACTAGGACTGCAGAAGGCGCTGTAACTGAGCATATAAGGAATATGTAACAATGACACAATAAATCTACAAAGGTGCAGTGGAATTGCAACCCTACAAACTGATTCATTCATTAAGGACTTTTTGTTGCCAACCCCTATATTTTTCCTGGGTCCGTGCCGCTATAAAAAAGTTTTCGCAAATATTTCAATGATCGGTCGCGCCGTTTACGAATTAACCTGTGTTACCGTAAGAAACGCGGATTTATACCGGTCCTTGGTTTACGTTTTTATATGGGTCCCCAGAAATACGTTTGCTAAACATATTTTGGATTGAAAACCGTTTTAAATTCGGATTTTCTCAAAAACAATTTTAACAATATTAATGAAATATTTTTTTAAGGACCACAAGTACTCAGAGAAAAATAGATTGCTTATTCCCAATAAGAACCAAAAATAAACCGTAAAAATAAGTGTTTAAACTTATGTACCAAAATGTATGCGAAATCTCGAATTTTCCATTTTTTACCGGTCCGGGAAAATGATTGTTTTCAAAAAACTAATTAACTGTGAATAAAATGTTATTGTTGCACAGTTTACTCTTTTATTATAAACTGTTGTTTTACTCATATATTCAAGTGTTGTGAAATTCGTCATCTTTATTGTAATGAATATTTTTCCTAGCGCCTTCATTTTATAATTTAGCAATTCATGTTACAGACGTGCGCGCGGAACACTGCAGGCGTACAAGCTTGGATAAAAATGCCTCTGTAAATAGTATGGAAATAGTGCTACCTCACTGTAAGTTTGTATATTCATTATAATTTTGTCTGAGACGTCTCGGACAATGCAAAACTTTGTTTACTAGATATTAAAAAATTAGGCTTTTTATTTGGTTATTCATTTTTAAAATGTTATTGATTCTAGAGTAAGTGCTATTAAATTCATGGGCAGTTACCGGTTTTTGTTCATTTACTACTGAAGTGTAAATTTTTGTTCATTTCCAATTCGCTACAATAACTTCAGTTATTTGTCTTCATTTATTATGAACAAAATCTAATAAATTGCATCGATTCTGGTGTTTTTCATAGGTCAAGAATCGATAAGGAGATATCGAAATCGTAAAAGTTCTTTGAAAAACGTTTTATAACAAAAAAAACTTAATTTTTGTGTAACCGATTATGACGTTTTGTACTCAGAAGAATTGAATACAAGATTACAATGCATTCTTTTGGTAGTTAATATAGTGAGCAGTGGCGTAGGTACACATCTGCAGGATATATCCCTCCCTTGAAATCTAGATAAAGGGAAAATAGCTATTAAGAAAAAAACAAATCTTAATATATAATAGAAGTCCTGACTGACTGACTGATTCATAATCAACGCAGAGCCAAAACTATTTTAGCTAGCGACTTGAAATTTTCCAGGTACATTTATGTTACCATGTAGGCGTGCAAAAAAATGATTTTGCAAAAAAATTATCTTAACGCCATTAAACTACTTACCCAGTCCAAATTTAATAAACAACTTATGATCAATACTATTATAGCTATAGACTTGACATTTTCAAGGTATCTTCTAACAACAGTGTCAAGGTCAATTTGATTTTGACACCATTAAACTAATTAGCCAGTCAAAATTTAATAATCAACGTACAACCAATAATATTATAACTAGAAATTTGAAATTTTCAGGGTACCTTAAGATTAATATTATAAACTAGACAAAGGGATAATACAACCCCAGGCACTGCGATCGATTGACGTATTGTGCAACTTAACTTCTTAAAATACCTAGTTCATCAGATTGGTGCCCTTAATAAGTTCCAGCAACCCACTGACTAGATCACTCTGTTGAAGAAACCTAGGGTCTTGGAAACGAAAAACCCCCTAGCCTCCTACTAACAAGAGCCACACAATCATAAATTATGTTACCTGCAGTTTCCTCTCCTTCCTGCACAATGTACACACGGTTTCTCCATGGTATATACCTATCCTGTTCATGTCCACCCTCAGACCACAGTGCTCTGTTATGAGCCCCATGATCCTCCTGAGTTGTGCTCTGCCCAGGACATCTGCTGCCCCTTTGAGTCCTCCAAAAGGAACTTTACTTAAGAGACGTTTACTATGGGAAGGTTGTCCCATCTTACCTTGGTGTTGACTTGATATCCACCTGTTAATGGCGGACCTAGCCAACGATAGAGAAATCCCTAAAGCCGGCTCAGGTCCGATAAACTCAGATGCAGATCCAAGTCCAGCCAGTCGGTCTGCCTCCTCATTACCCTCAACTTCCCTATGCCCCGGAACCCAATGAAGAGTTACCCGGTTACCCAGGGACAGAGCGTCAAGGTTCTTCCGACACTCCCAGACCAGCTTGGACTGTATTATAGGACCCGCAAGTGCTTTTATTGCTGCCTGACTATCAGTATAAATATGAATACGTGCCTTCTTGAAGCCCCTATCCAAGTTCTCCCGAACACAGTCATTGACGGCCATCACTTCAGCCTGGAATACTGTTGTATGCTATCCCAGGGTAATAACTTTCTTTAACCCCGGTGTCAGACCGTACGCCCCAGCACCAGTGCCTGACTTTGTCTTGGAGCCGTCTGTATACCATACTATGTCTCCAGGTTTTGCCAACACACGATCACTCCCCTCAAAAGCCAAGTTGACATCAAAGGGTCTAGATACTATGTGCCGTTTAACCATCTGATCCGTCCCCATCAACAAGATTGGGTCAAAGGTCTTGTTTGTAATTCTAGCACGCCCATAAATAGAGGGCAGCCAGCCACCACCACCCTGTAGTCTATAAGCTGCTTTGCGTGCCTCCCCCATGACAAAAAGATCAATAGGGGGAAATCCAAGAATGATTTCCATGGCCGCCGTTGGCGCAGTGTCCATACAGCCAGTGATGCACAGGCAGACCAACCTCTGCAACTTAGTCAGAGACTCTCTGGCCCCCCTCTGCTCGACCTTAGTCCACCATAGCACACCATAGCTCTAATGATCCCAGTATAGATATACTTCATCATTCCTGATCTCAGTCCATCTGTTTTACCAACCATTCTTCCAACTGCCACTAAAAACTTATTGACTTTCCCCATGATACGCCCCTGGTGAGAATTCCAGGCTAACTTAGTGACCAACACCCTTGAAGCCTAGATACTTCACCTTGATTTCAATTGTAATTGTCTCCCCAAAGAGCTTAAGTCCTGCTAGATACGGGGTAATCATCTTTCTGGTAAAAGGAACAGGAGTAGTTTTCCTGGGGTTAACTCCTAGGTTCTCCTGACTACACCAGGTTTCCACCAGTGATAAGGCTCTCTTTATGAGATCTACCACTGTGTTTCCATGACTCTCCCGGATTAGCACTACTAAATCGTCGGCATATCCTTGGGTATAGCATCCCTCTGACGAGAGAAGATTCAAGAGCGAGTCCACCACCAGGTTCCATAACAGAAGGAATAAAACACCCCCTGCGGACAGCCCCTGACAACCTCCACCTCCACCTCTTCTCCTAGAGCTATAGCTACAACTGATCTCCCATGCAACATGTTCCCCACCCAGCTACACACGGTGTTATCAACCCCTCATCGTGACGGTGCGCGAAGGATTGAAGCATGTGAAGCATTGTCAAAAGCTCCCTCAATATCTAGAAAGATATATATACCAAGGGCATATTATTTGGTCTCTAGAGTCCCTTCCAATCTGTGAACCAAATTGTGAAGTGCACTTTCACAACCTTTCCCTGATTGTTAGACATACTGACTGACATGTAGAGGAATCATGACCCCTCTGACATATCTATCTACCAATTTCTTTAAAGTCTTCAGAATGAACGATGTCAGACTGATCGGTCTAAAAGCCTTAAGGTCGCCATATGATGCTCGCCTCGGCTTAAGAATAAAGACTGAACTGGCCGCTTTCCACTCCAGAGGTACATACCTAGTGGCTATGCTGGCCTGGTACAATCTGCACAAAATAAGAGCAATAGACCCTCCTCAATGCTGCAAAAGTGACGGGAAAAGTACCATCAGGTCCTGGTGACTTGAATGGGTGAAAGGTATTCATGGCCCATCTCACCTCATTCAAATCCACAATTTTGTTTGCGATTTTCCAATCTCACCTATTCGGCCTCTTATAGGGAACATCAGACACTCGCTCCCTTCCTGCATTCCTGACCACAGAGTCAGGAAAGTGTTCTCTGAGTAGGACTTCCAGGGTGTTCTTCCAAGTTGTTGTATACTCCCCATTAGGACCAACAAGGGTTCCCATATGGTTTAAAGGGTCCAAGGCTGGGAACTTGTAAAGTCGTGCCCCCTGAGTAGTACGACTGATCTCCCCACAGAACTTCCTCCACGAGTCCCGTCTCGCCCTTTTTAAAGCCTTATTATACTCGGTCAGGGCCCGCCTATAGGCCTCCCACTTACCGTAGCGCTTGATCGCATTGAACAGAATTCTAACCTGTCCCCTTTGCTCAGAAAGTGCCTGGGTTCACCATTTAGCATTAACCCCAACAGCCGTCTTCGTAAGGGGACAATTCTCATGAAAGGAGTCCACAACCATATCCACCAATCTTCCAGCTGCGTACTCTAATTCATGCGAATTACTTATCGGCCTCCTAAGATCCCTAAGGTCAGCCCTAAGTCTTTCTTCATAGGCCAAATCTAGTATTTCTAGGATTTCGATAAGTATTTACTGATCTGTTTATCACCCCGAGAACCATGGCGATATGCCTATGATCCGACATAGACGGCTCTCTAGACACACACCACATAGTGCACGCCCTTGATCCCCAGAGTAAGATCTAAAATCTCACTTCTAGCCTTCGTTACGAAGGTAGGTGTATTACCTTTATTGAAAATATAAAGATTATGAGCTACAATAAAGGAAAGGAACTGTTCGCCTCTAAAGTTGGTGTTGATGCTCCCCCACACCGTGTGATGTGCGTTGACATCCGCTCCAGCAAGCAGCTCAACTGCTCCATCACCACAGTGCTCCACCACCCTTTTAAAGCCGATGGGCGGGAAGCTATCCATTTTCTTATGTGGGAAATAAGCAGAGGTCATGATAACCCTTCTGCTCCTAGATCCCACACGTAGCTCTGTACTAACTGTAGTAAAACCCCTGGAACATAGAGAAGACAACACGAGTATCTCAATATTATTCCCTATGCAGGTCCTAGGCCTAGCGGCTGATCGGTCATATATTAACTTACCTCTGCATATGGTCAGTCCTGCTATTCTACCTCCCGTCATCCATGGTTCTTGAACCAAGGCAAGGTCGGCTTCGCCCTGCTCAAGCAGCCTCCGTAAGACAGCAGTTGCCGCTTTACTATGATGGAGGTTGACTTGAACAACTCTCATCCTTTCTTGGGGGAAGAGATAGCTGCTGCCTTTTCTCTCTACAGTCGGCGACTTTGCGCTCCTGAAGGACGCTTGACAGCCCTGTTGTTTTCTAGGCTCACCTTTGCAGATCCTCCCAAAACACAACTACCATCGGAAACGGACACAGTAGGACTACCTGGCAGCCCCACAGTCGGCTCCAATACAACACTGGTGGATTCAACGGGATTGAGTTCAATCCCAATATCCTTTCCCAAACTCCCACTCCCCAGGTCCACTCCTAAAAGTTCCCCAAGCTGTGTATTAGTTAATTTTGATTGTTGAGTATTCATAAATGGTCCCACGATCAGCTAGGGAAAAAGAAGTTCACCCATGCAGAGCCCCGCAAGCATAGGTAAGACTAATTGAAACAGGAGGTCGCCCGGTATTCAGAGTTCGCATACTAAAAGCTAAGCTCCCCCTTAGCCATGCAGCCCTCGCCATATGCTGTTCCACCTTAGCTTGGGATATCCCTAAATGTAAGTGTGAGTGTAAAGTGTTAAAGTCGTAAGTGTAGTGTTGTAAGTGTAAGTGTTTGTGTTTGTTAGACTCGGGTACGGCGAGGGATGTCTAAATCTTCTCAATAGGTGCAGCTAGTCTGCACACCCTGCAGACCCTTGACATTGACCTTATTACAACAATGTCAAGGTACACTAAAAAGGATTTTGCAAAAATTTGATTTTGACGCCATTAAACTACTTACCCAGTTCAAATTTAATAATCAACGTACAACCAATACTATTACAGCTAGAGACTTGAAATGTTCAAGGTACCTTCTTACAACAATGTCAAGGTACACTAAGAAAGTATTTTGAAAAAGTTTGATCTTAACGCCAATAAACTACTTACCCAATCCAAATTTAATAAACAACGTACAGCCGAGACTAATATAAGTAGAGACTTGAAATTTTCAGGGTACCTTCTTACAACAATGCCGAGATGAACTGAGAAAGGATTTTGCAAAAAAAATATTTTAACGCCATTAAACTACTTACCCAGCCCAACTTTAATAATCAATTAACAGCCGATACTATTATAACTAGAGACTTGAAATTTTCAAAGTACCTTCTTACAAGAATGTCAAGCTGCACATAGAAAGAATTTTGCAAAAAATGATTTTAACGCTATTAAACTACTTACCCAGTCCAACTTTAATAATCAACGTACATCAGAGACTTATAACGTACAACTAGAGACTTATAAATTTAAAGTTATATAAATAACTTTAAATTTTCACCATCTTTCAACAATATCGATGTCCATTAAGAAAGGATTTTGAAAAAATTGATTTCAAAACATTTAACTACTTACACAGTTCAACTTCAATAATCAACGTAGAGCAGAAACTATTATAGCTAGAGACTTGAAATTTTCGGGGTACCTCCTTACAACAATGTGGAGGTGCACTTAGAGATGATTTTGCAAAAAAATTGATTTTAACGCCATTAAACTACTTATCCAATCCATCTTTAGTAATCAACGTATAGCCGAAACTATAATAGCTAAAGATTTGAAATTTTCAGGGTTACCACCACATGTAGGGATGCACTGAAAAACGATTTTCCAGTATTCAACCTCTAAAGAGGTAAAAATGAGGTCAATTTTTATTCGAAAAAATATATTTTTCGTCTAACCTTCTTAAAACGTAACATAGTCACTCTTAAATATAAGTAATGAAATATATTTATCACCATTTCCCAAAACTCATACCCTAAAGAGATTGAAAGGGGGTAGAAAATGTAATAAAGATGTATATAATTATCAAATTGATGAAATATTTGTTTTGGATCCGTATATTCTAGAAATACGCTATGAAACATATATAATGAAACATATATTTCAACATTTTTTCGAATTCATTCCCGAAAGGAATAAAAATGTAAAAGAGGCATAATTATACTCGTAGAAAAAAGAGTGTTTTCATTGGAGAAAATATTTTTATCGGCTTTTCTTAAAAGTAAACAAAATATTTTAATACACAAATTATGAATTACATGTACGTAATTCAGCATTCCCCCCCTCGAATTCATCCTCTAAAAAACACAAAAATTTAGGCTAAAGAGGTATACATGTTTATAGGCCCCTATTGGAGAAAAATATTTTTTATCAGATTTTATTAAATTCGAATGGAACACGTTTGAATAAAACAACACATTCATGTTATATAATATTTTTTTATATTCACGAGTTTAATAATCACGCTTTTATTAATATATTTTTTTATATTTCTAAATTATTACATTACTGAAACAGTTTAAGTTTCGTGAGCGAAGCCACGACGGGTAATGCTAGTTGTGTATAAATACACATAATTTATGATCTTCAGTAAGAATGTTGTTTGTATAACATAGCATTGAATATAAACGGACTAGAAATGCAGCCACCATTGTAAAAAGCGTAGGCGATATCAGAGGCTAATGTCCAAGTAATTGGATTATCTGCCGCTACGAATGCTGCAACTATTAAAAAAGAGAGGATGAGTTTGAGAAAATAGGCAGTACTATTGTGTAATTAACTGTAGTTGAACACTCTGCCGCAAGATGTCACCAGCAGCGAAAGCTTACATATCTCTCATAAGGGTTATCATTCTAGTACGTTTATAGTCAATGAATATAGCAATAGCTCAGTAACCGTTTTTTCTCCTCTATCTGATCATCCGATTTACCGTTTCGACTTTTTTTTCGAAATGCAGAAGTTTTTTTAATCGATTAATAAGAAAAAGGAGCAAATTTGGGAGCATATTTTGTGTTTTTAACCTAAAAATTTTTGTAATGTCGTGTAAACTTTAGCTTTAAATTTATATTCTGATGTACAACAAATCCCGAAGAGTCCTCCCATACTTCTGTTCAGCTAGAAGGCGACTCCCAGAGTCTCCGGCTTATCCCAAGTGGGATATCCCTCCTCATCAAAAGTGCACCTACGTCACTGATAGTGAATACACTTAGATAAATAACAAAACAAATATAATTGTTTTTAGTAAACATTATTTATATAAAACAATATAATTTATTAACAACTACTATACATAGATAAACCACTTAAGTATGCTATTTAATTTTCTTATAAATACAAGTTTTATCTCTAAAGCATGAACAAAACAAAACAAAACTTATCTTTATTTTTAGTCCATCCAAATGCTCATAGAGTGCGTGTTTCCATTTCATTGCCGCCAACTTTACAAACTATTCTATCTCACCGACTAGCTTATCACATTTCAACGTAACACCTTACTAACAACAACTTTAGTTTATATTTGGCAAACCATATTCCTCATGAGGCATCGCTGGCGGAGCTGGTGTCGGCGGGATAACCTCAGGATACGAATGAGTTACCGGCTTCCTGGGACGTGGAGGAAACGGTGGTGCGTTCGGAAATGCGATGAACCTTTCCTGCGTCCGGGCTTGTCCAGCTCGCCGAGGTGAGTCAGGATACGCATGCGTGACCGGCCTGCGTGGTGCCGGGGGAGGCTCGGGCACAGCATGTCCCATATGGGACGGGAACGAATGTTTCGCCGCATAATAAGAACTCATTCCTTGGTTGTGCGAGAAAAATTGCAATGCCGATAATGAAGCGAAGTGGTATCGTAACTGGTCAAGTTGTGACAGAGGTGCGGGCAGACGTTGCGAGAGAGGTGGCTGTGGCGGCGATGCGTGGTGGTTGTGAAACTCAGGAGGTGAAGAAGCGGGTGGAAGAAGTGCGAAATCATTCCGTATCTGTTCAATATGTGATAGGGTAGGTGGTGCTTCATCGAATTGTGGAAAAGAGTGAAAATGAATAGAAGGACGTAGTGTTGGTGGAGGCGGTGGTGGTGGTGAGGTTGGTGGCGGCGGCGGCGGCGGTGGTGGTGGTGGTGGTGGTGGTGGTGGGGGTGGAGTTGTTGTTGTTGTCGGTGGTGGTGGTGGTGGTGGTGGTGGTGGTGGTGGTGGTGGTGGTGGTGGTGGTGGTGGTGGTGGTGGTGGTGGTGGTGGAGTTGTTGTTGTTGTTGGTGGTGGTGGTGGTGGTGGTGGAGGAGGAGGAGGAGAAGGAGGTGGCGGCGGTGGTGGTGGAAGAGGATGACTAAGGTGAAATTTATGAGAATGACGAATGGGTGGTGGGGGAGGTGGTGGTGGTGGTGGTGGTGGTGGTGGAGGAGGAGGTGGTGGTGGGGGTGGCGGAAGAGGATGACGAAGGTGAAATTTATGAGAATGACGAATGGGTGGTGGAGGAGGAGGTGGTGGTGGTGGAGGAGGAGGAGGAGGAGGAGGTGGAGGTGGTAGTGGTGGCGGAAGAGGATGACGAAGGTGAAATTTATGAGAATGACGAATGGGTGGTGGAGGAGGAGGTGGTGGTGGTGGAGGAGGAGGAGGAGGAGGTGGAGGTGGTAGTGGTGGCGGAAGAGGATGACGAAGGTGAAATTTATGAGAATGACGAATGGGTGGTGGGGGAGGAGGTGGTGGTGGTGGTGGAAATGATGGAAATTTAGCAGGTTTACGAAAGCTAGAAGTTATTTTTGGGCGATGTTGTTGGGGCGGTCGTGTAAACTTATTTTGTAACGACGGAGGAGGCAAAGCTGTCGGAGGAGGAGGTGGTCGTGTTGCAAATTCAACTGTGAACTGTTGGTTCATTGGTTTTGGACGATGCCGTACTTTATGGAAGAAAGATGGCGGTGGTGGAGGTGGAGGCGGTGGTGGAGGAAAGTGGAAGGGCGATATAATTTCGTATTCCTCGACGACAGGTAAGGCAGGAGGGTAGGGAGAGTATTCCTCTGGATATGGGAATGGCGCTGGGTAAGGGTAAGTCTCTCTTTTGTGTTTCCCCAAAACTGTTCTCTCCGAAGCGAAGCATTTGTGAGCAGTGGTTGTGTCAGGTGATCTGTGCGCTTTGGTGGCGGAGGCAGGAAGCTGAACCGCAGAATCCGACTTGGTCCATGACCACCCTGCTATTAGCAAGCAGGAAATCTGAAACATGATATTGTATTACTGTATTTTAATTTGATTGTCTGAGCAGTATTGATCCAGGAGTAACGGGTAAACAATTTATCTCTCTGATCGAAAAGTAAAACAAGTTAGTAATCGCCCTTCGCTGGAATGAACTCTTGTCCTCTTGCTTATAATACGTATTTGATGAAGAGTAACTTAATGGTAGTTAGTGAGTGGTACTTAAATTGTTAGCTCCCCTCTCCCCACTTTAATAAAAATTACTATTTTGATTATCCAATTTACATTCGTAACATTTCCAAAAATGAAATCACAGACACGAAAGAACATCTTAATATATAAAAGAATTCCTGACTGACTGACTGATTCATAATCAACGCAGAGCAAAAACTATTTTAGCTAGTGACTTGAAATTTTCAGGGTACATTTATGTTAACATGTAGGCGTGCACTAAGAAAGGATTTTGCAAAACATTGATTTTAACGCCATTAAACTACTTACCCAGTCCAAAATTAATAATCATCATGCAACAAATATTATTATAGCTAGAGACTTGAAATTTTCAGAGTACCTTCTTACAACAATGTCAAGCTATTCTAAGAAAGGATTTTGCAAAAATTTGATTTTGATACCATTAAACTACTTACCCAGTCCAAATGTAATAATTAACGTATAGCCGAGACTATAATAGCTAAATATTTGAAATTTTCAGGGTTACCACCACATGTAGGGGTGAACTGAAAAACGATTTTCCAATATTCAACCCCTAAAAGAGGTAAAAATGAGGTACAGCAATTTATATTGGAAAAATATGTTTTTCGTCTGACCTTCTTAAAACGTAACATAGTCACTCTTACATATAAGTAAAGAAATATATTTTTTTCATTTCCCAAAACTCATCCCCTAAAGAGATTGAAAGGGGGTAGAAATGTAAAAAAGGGGTATACAATTTTGCATTGAAAAAATATTCGTTTTAGATCGTATATTCTAGAAATATGTTATGAAATACAAATAATGGAACACGTATTTCACCATTTTTCCAAATTCATTTCCTAAAAGTTTTAAAATGTAAAAAAAGAGGTATAACTGGAGAAAAAGAGTGTTTTCATTGGAGAAAAATATTTGTATCGGCTTTTCTTAAAAGTGAACAAAATATTCTAAAACACAAATTATGACACATGTAATTCAGCAATCTTCCCTCCCGAATTCATCCCCTAAAAGGACAAAAAAAAATATAATATATATATATATATATATATATATATATATATATATATATATATGCACGCATGTTTGTACTGGAGAAAAATATTTTTTATCAGATTTTCTTAAATTCGAATGGAACACGTTTGAATAAATCAACATATTCATGTTATAATATTTTTTCATATTCACTGTAAAATAATCACGCTTTTATTAATATATTTTTTTATGTTTCTAAATTATTACATTACTGAAACAATTTAAGTTTCGTGGGCGAAGCCACGACTGGTAATGCTAGTAGTGTGTATGATAAAGCTCGTGTAAAGTTCTGTAAAATTTGTGTAGGAAAATTTTACTTCTGTAATGCGACAGAAGGTAATTGTTCCGATTACAAGTTCGTTTGTCAACTTTGTAATTTCAAAATTAAATACATTTTACGTACAGTGCGGGTATTACGAGGTACAATGCTCAGTACCTTGCATTGTTGATGACGTCAGCAGTGCACGTAAACCTTTACATTATTGGAGTGTACCCCAACTTCTTCTTCTTCTGATTACCTCTACAGCCCGGGGTGGGCCTTGGCTTCGCTACTAATGCCACTTCAAGTTTCTCTATTTCTTGCCTTCTCCCTCCACCCGCTCACACTCAGCATCCGCAGGTCGCCCTCAACATCCTGTAACTATCTTCTGCATGGTCGTCCCACACTTATCTTTCCAAGGACCTTTCCAAACAGCAGTTGCCTCGGCATTACACCTTCCTCAATGCGTCGGACTTTAATAAAATGGCTGACACATAACACATATATCCCTATATAGCGTGTACAGCTCACTGTTTTTCCAGCTCTCAGTTTCACCATCGTACACAGGACCATACGATTTCTTATTAAGATCTTGAGCTCTTGTGTGTTTGTGTGTGTGTTTTCCGAATAGACATCCGAGCACAAATACTGTGGTGGTGGTGGACTCACCCCTACCTCAAATCTCAATTTCATTTATATAGTCAAAGTGAAAAGAGATTTGTTTGCTGTTTAAAAGAGATCTTTAGTACTGTTTTTGGTTTTCACAAAATCACAGATTTCGTAAGATTTCCATAGAGATCCTTGACCTCCAAACACTTTGTCAACCCTCGAAAATTGAAATTTCTTGAAATTGTATTAAAAAACATTGTTTTCCGCAATTATTGTGGTGAACTCACTTTTAGCTTGGAGCGATACGGATACCCACGGCTAGTTTGCTATAAAACCTACGCTGTATTTGAAGTTTCAAAGTTTTTATCTCAAATAGGTGTAATTTTCAGCTAAATATTTAATTAAAAAAAAAATTTAATTGAAAATATTTTAATCTAAGTATTGCGTCCGACGATTCTTTGCACATGTTATTTCCGCGAGCCGCGAGAGTGACGTGGATTTGTCCCCACATACGTCCGTGTGTTGCACACAGTATCTCAGCAATAGAAGGCGTTTTAGCTGCTCAGCTACAAGTAAATAGTTTATTAAATTGTAGTAAATGCCTTAATAGTCCAGTCACCAGCGGTTAAAAACGGTAAAACCGTGGAAGTTTGTTAACCAACACCGATTTTGATGAAAATTTAAGTATAAGCTCTACTTACCCTCTACTTCAAAATCTACCCTGTGCCAAACAGGGCTTTTTATTTTTTAGGGGTAAAAACAAAAAATTAAAAAATCGTAAATTTCAACATATATTTGATTAAAATTAAGTTTAAACGAATTATTTGTAAATCTCTTGACATTCTTGTGCAACAAACGAACAGGGCTTTTATTTTTTAGGTGTGAAAACTACCCCTTATTGCAAAAAAATTTTAAAATTGTAGATTTCAGCTTGTATTTAGTTAAAATTAAGTTTAAATAAATTATTTATTGATACATATGTATATAAAGATTATAGTAATAATAATATGAGAGAAAATGGTAAATATTTATTCACAAAATATAATTTTTGAATGAAAAAAATATCTATATAAAGGCCGGGCAGTATATGAAAAGATGCATCCTAAGAGAGAATCGAATTATATATTTAATTTAATTGAAAATTTAGGATAAATATTTATTAATATAACTTACCAATTATATTTGAATTATAAAATAAATTCAATAAACAGCTGATCAATACAAGCGCGAAAAAATATTTATTTAAAAGATGAGCAGTAAGAAGCAGTTAAAAGATGATTCCTAAAAGAGAATTGTATATGGTTACATTTAATTTAAATGAAAATTTGGGATAAATATTTATTGATAAAACTTACCTATTATATTTGAATTGTAAAATACATTTTATAAACAACTGATCAATAAACGAAGAAATATCTATAAAAAGATGAGAGTACACGAAAAAATGATTCCTAATAGAGATATTTAATTTAGTTGAAAATTTAGAATTATCAAAAATTGTGCCAAAGATTTTCGTTGCACTTACAGTTCTTTTTATAGATATAACACAACATTAAATACACATAAACAATGATTTTTACAATATAAATTCAAGGTGAAGAACAAAATAAGACCACGTGTATATTCTTTCGATATTAGCAGCAGCAGCACAATGAAAACGAGTGGCGTCATTCAATACATACGACTAAATATAGACAAACATACACGTATATATATATATATATATATATATATATATATATATATATATATATACAGATTTAAAAAGACTGTTATAATACTTTCACTATATGCCAGATGTTGCTCGATCGTATCCTCTATTTTTCTGTCTTCGTATGCCCCTCTGATCCAAAATTTGTGCCGCGAAATTAAAAAAAAATGCACTTGGTTTTTCGACAATAACTCCCTCATTTTTTAAGCTATAAACTTTTTTAAAAAAACCGTTTTGTAGGGAATTTAAAGGCCTTCGATTTCAGATTATTTAAACAAAATTTCAACCCTTAGTTTTAAAAGGGGGTGAGTTCAAAGGGCGCGGATGAGCTATAAATAGTACGTTACTTCAAACTTATAACCACCATATATCCTTCAATTTTTACGATAAAAAAACAAAAAAAACAAAAATGTTTAGTAAAACAAATCCTACAACTTTTATTTGAAACGTTTTTTCATATTATGAATATTTGTTGGTCTAATTAAAAGAAAATGCTTTTTATTAAAAAATTACAAAAATGCAATTTTCAATTTAATCATTTATTTTTTTTAAATAAATATTCTAAACCGGTAAAATCACTTGGATTATATCAATAACACTCAAATAAAGTCAACTGCAAGTTGGGTGGTAACGGCGAGGGTGTAAATCGTTGTTTCGAAAAAAAGTGACTATTTTTGTTGTAAGTTAGTTAATTCTTATGCAATGCTCTATTTAAAGGTTTTTTTATTTAATTTAAAAAAGCTTTCTTTTCCCGAAAATTGCACTGGTTTTCAAGTTATTTAAGGTTGAAGGTTTTCATTTTTGAGGTTCTCGAAAAATAACCTTCCTTTGACATGCGTTTTTTCGATGAAAAATGCACAGTTTCAATCGTTAATAACTCGGAAAGTATCAACTTTACAAAAAACATTATATGACAAATGTTGCTTAAAATTGGTCAATCTATCAATTCCCGCGGTTATTTTGATCAAAATGTTTCAACTCTTAGAAGGGGTGGCTTTCACCCCTAGGGCAAAAGCCCGGTTTTGGCGCAGGGTAGATTTTGAAGTAGAGCTTATACCCAAATTTTCATCAAAATCTGTGTTAGTTAACAAAATTCCACGGGAAAACGGCTGGTGACTGGACTGTAAGTCGTGGTTTAAGTTACAAAAATTATTGCTTTATTTTTATTTACATTTGGTTTTATGAAATCCATAAATTGAATTTCCAAATTATTAAATTTTTTATTAAACTGTGTGCATCGAGTATTTGTTTGTACTAGCTTATAAACTACCATTTCTTTAACAGTTTTAGGACTATTATAATTGCTAGTGTGATGCTTTCATAGTAAAAAAGTGTAACAATTCAACATAATTAATATGTTGTTATGCGTTCATTAGTTATTTATGTATTAAAATATTCGTTTGTACGGATATTAGTCTGACCAGGTCGACAAATTAACAGAAACACAAGTCCAATTAAATTGGCTTGGGCCAAAATCAAACATTTTATTAGGTCACACAACACATCAAAAGATATGTCATTAACTACTCTTTTTTTTAATTATAAAATTAATTATAGCATTTTTATAACAATATGTATTTTATCCCCTTTTAAAATAATTATGATACAAATAAATTTGCCTTTCCCAAAAATGTTGATGGCGCATTTTGCGCCATGTGCCCCCCCCCGCCGCCGCCTTGGCCTCTCTGTCAGTTCTGGTCAAAGAGCAACAGACTTTTCGGGCTTAGTGCATTCGCATGTCTATATATATATATATATATATATATATATATATATATATATATATATATATATATATATAGACTTTTATATTATTATATATATATAATAACTTTTATATTATTATTATTATATAAACAGTACTTTTATATTATTATATATATATATATATATATATATATATATATATATATATAATTAATTAATTGAATACGAGAGAAATTTTGTGTAAAGATTTTGTAAACATTTATTTTAATTCCGAGTTTGTACGGTTCCGATGTTTCGACATGCGCACAAGTGTACTTAGTGTTGATGTTTACGCGCATCGTTCAGACCGGAAGTGTGTTTGCGCGAGAGAAAAGCAGAAATAGTCAGGCGTTGCACAAGTGTTTTGTTTTTCCGCCGTTCCAAGTGGGGCAGATGTTGCAAATACTGTACACGTATCGAATGTAGTTCTAGAATAACGTGTTTGACCTGATTTCCTATGGAAAACGATTTATCGAAGCGCCATCATTGTAAGACCCGGTCCGGTGACTTTGAAGTAGGCCTAAGCACCGATTCTGTTCTCTAGATTTGCTACGCTGATTTGAGTAATGCATTTTCATACGTGAGCGAAATCTGATGAATTTGATAAATCAGACCGTATATTCAGTTGTTTTCGGTAACTCCCGAACATGCGTGCGGAATTTGATCAAAATCGTCGAAGAGCTAAACATGCAGGCTTAAGGCCAGGCTCCACGTAACTACGACTCGGTCTAGGTTCATTTCTGAAGCTAACTACGCTGACCACACTTCCAACCGTCATATTTACCGTTGTCTAAGTTACGGTTTTTAAACATAGTAGTTTCCTGGTATCCGTTACTGTAGGCCTAAATATTTAGATTTACAATACAAACGCGTTCTTTAAACTGACTGAATTTCATTTCCGGTTGCCGTTCATCTTCCTCTTCGCTCGGCTTAGCTTCGCACCGCATTTGGTGGCCGCCTGGCCTAACGCTGGAGGTGAGACTGTGAATGCTATCACTGCTACTGAGAACACTGAGCAGTGAGCAGTAGAGATTGCTCTTCAGCTATCCTGCTTTCTGCTCTTTGTTTTACAAGGAATATACGCGCTCAAAGCGATAATAAAATAATGCTGAAAATTACGTGAAATAAAAGTTAGCCTATTATTGATGTTTATTAATTAATAACATATTGTTCACTTTACTAAGTAAAGCCTCGTTATTTTATTTTATTTTAACTGAGTATGTAAAAAGTTTACTTTTACTTTTATTAACTGATCATAGTTTCAGGTGTGTAAGTAATGATTAAAAAAAGTATATTATTTATTATTTTACGGAATCAAAGGTTTATATTTGTTGAATTTTTGAATAAATTTTTACTTCACATAGACTACTATTAAAACATCTAAAAACCTTTTTCCTATTATTTCGATTAGACAACATATAATCTTTTTTGTAATTATAATAATATTTATTTCGAACAAAGTCATTTCTAGTCAATTTATTTTTATTTATTTTTTGCCGATAGATAATTATTATGTTATGTACGGTTGCTTATAATTGTATATATATTTTTGTACAATATTAAATTGTCTGCACTTATTTTACTAATTTTATAACATTCATTTATTTAATTTTTTCTAATAATTATTTTTTTTTATAAGAAATTCACTAGCACAATAAACAACAACGAGCAGTGAGCAGTTAGCGCACGGCAGAACGTTGTCTTATTAGTAAACTGTTCTCTAAACTGTGATTAAATCACTGTTACTGTTCACTGCTAACAGGAAAACACTCTTAAGCCCACCAGTACTTAATACTAAGGTCGCACACGCCCCCCCCACACACACACACAAACTTTTATATAGATAATATGTATATAAACGTATTATAGAGGTCAGGATTGGTGCACTTATCATAGTCCCGAGCCCAGGTCTTACCATGATGGCCGCTTCAACAACAAGCTTCACTATGTTAGACGGATCTATTCAATCAGACTTTAGTACGAATTAACGCCGCTAAAAAATGCACATACTTAATTCACTCACTTTTATATCAGTACTCTCGCGTTCACAATTTCGGTCCGATTTGATCCAATCTTGGAACGAAAATCGATTGTAGTTTTCGTTAACCGGCAAAATTCAGCAGTTTCAAAATGTCGTTAAAAAAATTGATATTTAAAAACTTTTAGAAATTAATAACTTTTAAATTTTCGTTTAAAAATCATATTTTACCATGGTAGTCGATCAGTGTTGTTAATAACCGCATATATTGGTATTTTGTATTTTAAAAATCCGTTTAAATTAATAAATTTAATTTGACGGCGGTCAGGGTTCGTTTTCATATGTTCAATTGGATTCGAAAGTTTAAAGCGGTAATATACGCAGGTTACGATAGTGAAATCGTAAATTCAACAAAGAGTAAGGAAAAGAAAATATTTTTGGAAATTCGCTTCAGTCACGTTAGCGAGACATCTGCACGTCGCGATTATTTGCACACAAAAGACCTGTTTTCGGATGCATCCAAGGAAATCACAAAACAATTTTCTCACGATACGCACTCCCACAACAAACACAACACTACTTACCAGAACCCTCATGGTTGCAGAACGGACTGGTCTAAGGATAGTCGTGTTTTGCATTTATATATTTCGTCCCGTCTTCAAGGTCTTTGAATGTTTTGTTCAGCCGTTGCAACACCGCTCGGTGACTGAAGGGTTGTTTTCTTGGTCAACAACATTCTTCGGCAGCCACGCGATGACCTCGGTCAAGGTCGGAGCCTCCGTGTAACAATCTTAACAGGGCAATAACTTCCTGATAACAGTCTCCGTTTCTGTACTGTACACTGTTATAGGACCTAATGGAAGACCCTATAAACACGTAATGCGAGAACACTGCACAAACTTTCTCGAGTTAGATCAAACACTCAGACCTACATCGGTGTACGGTACCCACCTCTAGAGCTGCGCTTGTAAAATCAAACGTTAAAATTATTAAGACTTCAAAGTTAGGCAGGATGCTTCTAGGTAACACACACACACACAAACACTTTATTTTATATAATTACTCCCCCGCAGGGGGTTGCAGACTAGCTGCACCTATTGAGAGGATTTAGAAGTTCCTTTGCGGTACCCGAGTCTAACACACACTTACACTTACAACACTACACTTACGACTTTAACACTTTACACGCATACTTACATTTAGGGAGGCGATAATAACCTCTATGTGCTTTTCGCCTTAAAATAAAAAAAGGAAGTATTTTTTACCCTATTTTTGAAACTATGATTTCTCCATCAGAAACAAATCTTCATATATTAGAATTTTAAACTTTCAAATTGCATTGAAAATATGAACACGAACCCTGATCGCCGTCAAATTAAATTTCTTTAGTTTAAACGGATTTTAAAAATTCAGAAATGCTAATCTATGCCGTTTTTAACGCTTATTTACAATCATGAAGCTATATTTTCAAAAATATTTAAGACAAAATACTTACGATATTTTTAAGATTTTAAATGACAGCCATTTTGAAACTGTTTAGCTAATTTTGCTGGTCAACAAACTTGTTCAAGTTACATTACAGTGATACCAAAATCGATTTTTGGCCGTTTAAATGGCGAACGTGAGCGTGCTAACACACACATATTTATATATAAATTTTAACGACTCTTCAATAAGTGATCTAAAGGTTCAGGATCAACGCTCATTTTAAAGTATCGGGTCTTGGACTTACCATTCGTTGCTCCAATGTAAGTTCGCTAATAATATATCCCTGAGATATGGGCAAACCTAAATGCTAAAATCAGTCATATAGTTTAGCCAGGGTAGCTACAAAGGCCTGGGGCAAACATCTGAGACTGGGGGGGGATTAAAAATAATACCGGGGGTTTGGTGGGAACTTTTTTAAAATTAGCCTTATAAAATATCATTTCAGTGTTTTCAGAATATGAAATGAGTTGAAATGCTTTGAGTACTTTACCAAATAACAGTTTAGGCCCTATTCAAGTTCTAAAGAACTTAAAAAAACAAAATAGTAGCATAATTGAGAAATTTTAATGCTTAAAGTTCCGAAATTCTTGTTTGATAATTGTCAGTAAGCTGCTAAACTTCCTAATGGTAAAAATGTTCAACTGAAAAAAAAGACGTTTTTAATAGGTTAATAACTTATTCTGCACGACGTTTTTAATGACTTACTCTGCAGTTTAGGAGCCTACAGCGATGTACATACATCATGTCAAATCCACTTTATGTACTCACGAGACCAACAAAAATCGATACATTAGAATCTCGATTAACCGCCATTCTTTGGGCCGTTGGAGAGACGGATGACAGAAATAGACCATACGTACTTTCGGCTTCGGTAAAAATAACACACTACACTCTGTTTATAGTATAGAATGTTTTATTATTATTATTTTGGAAAATGTAGTAAAACTCCTAATTTTCTATTCAACTCTAATTATGTATTATACAAATTTTACATAAGTAGGTCTTTAATACTGTAAATTATCCGTATAGTAAATTATCCGTTTGACAAATATTTACGTAACATATGCGAGAGCACAGCGCGCGCCACAGAGTACTCACGTGAGTATTACGTGATCGACGTATACGCTGAATGGTATATCGTAAATGTGAGAGTGTTTGTCTGCAATATAAACATTTATGCACCCTTTGTGAGATTTTTTATTGAGACTATTTGAAGTGTTTCTATCTCATTCCACTAGATCAGGGGTCTCCAAACTACGGCCCGAGGGCCATACTTGAAAACTTCTTTTAGAGAACATATTTTTTATAGCAAATTAAATTTAGTTTACTGAAGGATTCTAATTTTATGTTGAATAATTATTAATATGACATCTACATTGATATGGTCATGGGCTAACTACTCATAACATTGTTGTAGGCTTATTGTTATTGTTTTTGTGATAAGTTGGATAAAGAAACACAGAATTGTAATGAGTAAAGACATGTATAATATGCAGAAAATTTAACTTTAGTATATAATAACTAACAAATTATTGAAATGAATCCAACTAACATTTTATACATTTTAAATAAAAACATAACTTATAACAAGCATAATGACATATGAAATACTAATGAGATTTATGTAATTGAGATTTTCCACTGACAATAGTTTGTAGTTGTGGACTAATTTTACTTGTACCAATTACTAAAAGAGATTTAAGATGCTCATCAGTTAATTTAGATCTGTAAACATTTTTTGTGTACTTCATTTTGAAGAAGGTCTTCTCACACAAATAAGTAGTACCAAAAACAGAAAACAGCCCACGAGCAAATTTATGCAAATTATCAAATTGTGTCAGTGGAAGACTCTTATAAAATTCCAACAAAGATGAGTTTTGATATTTGTTCTTAATTATATCACTGCACTGTAGATCAATCATTTCCATTTGAAGTTCCGGGGCTAGGGTTTCAATGTCAGTATCAAAAGGATTCTGAAAAATCTTAATTTGATTCGCAATGGCATCAAAGTCCGAGAAACGAGTATCAAAATTTATTTTCAAAGCACTCAAAGTTTCGATTGCAAAATCGATAGGAAACTCAGTCTCAGTGGTGTGGCTGAATATTTCACATGTTTTAAAATGTGAAAAACATTTACTTCATAGTTGTGATTGAAACAGTATCAATTTCTTCCGGAATGATTTGATATTAGTGTATAAATCAGGAAGATGCTGGTTTTCTCCTTGCAATCTCAAATTCAGTTCGTTCACATGTTTTGTCAAATCAACTCCACAGCCATGCGTTGTTTTGTAATTCAGTAAGAGGGCGATGCTTTTCATTCAAAAAAATTTCGATCACTGCTCGAAGTTCAAAAAAGCGCTGAAGGACTTTCCCACAACTAAGCCAACGTACGGCAGTATGATAAGGTAAGTCATTTTCTCCAATCTCTTCAATAAATTGTCGGAATTGTCGGTGATTCAGCCCAAAAGATCTGATAAAATTAACAGTTGATATGACTGGTTTCAGAACTTCAGACATATCCAAACATTTTCCGCACAAAGACTGTTGATGAATGAT
Organism: Callitettix versicolor; assembly: GCA_022606455.1. Classification (NCBI taxonomy): domain Eukaryota; kingdom Metazoa; phylum Arthropoda; class Insecta; order Hemiptera; family Cercopidae; genus Callitettix; species Callitettix versicolor. Next base: position 53,336,284 of record CM040186.1, read on the forward strand.
ACAATGTAAGACTAATGGTTTTGAACCACCGTCATTTTCTACAGCCTTTGACACAAGAGCGACCACTCCTTTATCTTTCCCACTCATGTTTTTGCCTCCATCAGTTGTAATACATTTCAAGTTTTTCCATCGAAGGTTCTTTTGATTAATGACCATTTCAACTCCTTTAAAAATATCTGTACCAGTAGTTGTGCCATGAATACTATACGTATCAAGAAGTTCTTCATGCACTTCATAGCTTTTATCTACTCCTCGAATATAAATCAACACCTGAGCAGTATCTGACACATCCGTTGACTCATCCAAGGCCAAAGAAAACCACTCAACATGTCCATTTTTGTCGAACAGTTGAGAGGATATATTTTCAGCGATGTTTTCTACCCTTCGAGCTACAGTGTTTGCTGACATACTGACAGTTTTTAATAAATTTACCTTTTCAGGGCACATTTCTTCGGCTACTGCAATTATGCATTCTTTGATCATTTCTCCATCGGTGAATGGTTTTCCACGTTTTGCAATTTCAAGAGCCACACGAAAGCTGGCACGAGTTGCAGCCTCTTGTTCAGTTTTGAGTTTTGTAAATGAAGATTGTTGCGATTTCAATCCGCGCTTCATAGCTTCGAATTTTTCTGTCCGCAAACTTCCTGTATATTTTGAGTAATTTTGAAAATGTTTTGTTTCATAATGACGTTTAATGTTATATTCTTTGAGAACGGCTATGCTTTCATTGCAAATCAAACATAGCGCCTTGTTACTGGACTCAATTACGAAATACTGAATGTTCCACTGATCTTTGAATTTTCTGCATTCACTATCAATTTTTCGCTTCTTTTCCATACTACTAAATCACACACAAAAGCAACAATTCAAATCAAAATACTGTTACAAAGATGTCTTAAACTTAAACACGCACAAACACGTTTTAAGGAGATACGTACTATTTTATTTCACAACAGTGTCATAGGAACTGACTTGTGGTTGCGCCACTAGCCTTCTTATATATTCCAATTACTGACATCTAGAAGTGAGTGGAAGACACCAGAACTTTCTCGAACCAACGAGATTATTATGTACGTGCTATTAGCGCCATCTGTTAGCGATAGAAGGTACTACCTATTTCCGCTTGTGTCCACCAGATGTCGTGTCACGTTACCCTCATGGCTCGTACTCTACGACTAATCTAGAAATTACAGATAATGACAGGAAAATTAATAATATGCAATGTTGCCGTTTTGCGGACTTTAGTCCGATTTGCAGCCTTTTTTAAACGTTTCGGACTTTTTTTTTCATCAGTGGACTATTTCACTTTTTACCACCGGCAACAATGATAATATGGTTTTGGCCCTCGGAACTTACTGGAGTAATCAGTATGGCCCTAAGGCTGGAAAGTTTGGAGACCCCTGCACTAGATGATTCCACTTTTCGATTACCAGTATTTGCTTAGGATAGAAATTAGTGTCAGCTCCCGTCACCTCTGCTGTAAGTCGTGTTCAGTTAAAATATTTTGTCTAAAAGGTTACTTTTTCAATTACTATTATTAGTTCACACTCTCCATCCATATATATATATATATATATATATATATATATATATATATATATATATATATATATATATAAAAATTTTCAATCTTTAATAAAATACTTTCTATTCATCCACTCAAGTTCAAATACATTTTTTTAAACTTGTAATGAATGACACTTGATGTTAATACAATTTTTCCAAATATTATTTCATTAATTAAATTTAATTAATTAATTTTAATTTTATATGGGAGAAAAAAAATTCTCTTGTATAAGATATTTAGCAGGATATAAATTTAGGAATAAATTGTTGACCTAAGTAGGAATTGGCTTTAACATTTTTTTTTTTATATTACTTGTTTATTACAAATTATTTACTATGGAAGTCTATAAATAAATAGAGTCGAGCCTCTACTGTATTTCCAAAACACCTCATGGTCAATTTTGTCACAGTCACCATACTTTCGTAGTTTGAAAGTAAAAATCGTAAATAACGTGATTTGTTATATGTTTCACTAACGTGCCATAGTCATTTTGATCCACTTTCAGACCACAGTAGGTGAATATATACCTTTAAATTGATTGTGAGAAGCATACACCTGCTACAATGTTTTCAGCGAGTACAGTAGTTACGTGCGGTTGAATCCACACAGCTGTTGTTATTCTAATATCAGCAGTCAACATACTATAGCCAAGGGGCCATCTGATTATGCCTTGTCCACTTACCTTGTTTACCATAAAACAAAATGGAAGGATATTTTGATTCGGTTTCCTAACTATTCGTTTCGCCTGATACGAATGTCTTGTGTAATACAGGAGTTTCCGTTATTGCGGCGCCATGAAGGATCGAATCGTCACAAGAAAGTAACGCGGTAATCAGAGATGACAAATATTTAGAGGGAGAGTCACGCATGCGCTGCCAATCGAATTCATGATCACTATGCATTGCAGTCTGATTCAGTGTAACGTAATTATCGATTTCGATTTATCTACGGTTTTAAAAACATTATGCTGGAAGTTTTGTTTCACTGCTAACCTAAATCATTTAGCTAGGGTAGTAGTCAGCTAGCGTCAGTGGCTACCTTCCTTAACACTGCCGGCAATGCGAGGGTGTGTCACCAGTGACGCACGCTCGTTTTCAAAATAGGTGGCGTGTGCCACAATCCTTTTTTCTACTATGGGCTTATTTATATTGAAGCCCAAATTTTAAGCCTAGAATTGTGTTGTGCCACCATTTTAAATTGTTATATAGACACATATTCTAACAATTTTACGGAAAAAAATTTACGCTTACAGTTGAGATTTTGTGTTAATTACCATAACCAAAATGTTATGTAAAAACATACGTCATTGTGAACGTGTTAATCTATGAGAACAGCTTCGTGTGTTGTGTTTTCATTTTAACTGACGGTTATATATAAATTAGAGATGGACCGACGTGTGTAGAGATACAGTATGTGAAACAAAATGTTCCGAAAGAACGGCTTGGACCTGCTCTTCTTCGCGCATACAATGTTACAGCCTGTAATAGTAGTTTTTGTTCCCATGACATGGCGCAAGGCTATGTAACTCTTGTTTGTTACGCAGTTTTTGTCAAACTCATTGACCGATTGTTTTGAAATTTAGTACAAAGGTACCTTTCATAACACCCATACGACGTACGTGTATGATTTTTCCCCATTCACTTCCGTTTCAAGTTGGCTGCCTCCGATTTACAATAACGAGTGTACGCAGTTTTAGCCAAACGCATCGACCGATTATTTTGAAAGTTCATACGAAAGTATCGTATATAAAGCACAAAAGTATGAGTAAGATTTTCCCTATTTACTTCCGTTTCAAGATAGCGGCCTCTGATTTAACTATGACAAATGTACGCAATTTTGGCCAAACCGATTGTTTTGAAATTTGATACGAAGGTACCTTATACAAAGCCCGAAAGACGTATGTGTAAGATTTTTCCCATTCACCAGCGTTTCAAGATGGCAAACTAATGATTTAACATTGAGAGTGCAGTTGCTGGTTATTTCCTGCAATACTAACTGAACGGTAAGATCTATTTTCAGGATTAACATTGAATTCTGGATGATTAAAAATTCAATTTTTCTTAATATTCCGTTGACCGCTTCATGGAAAAAGAGCACACAATTTCCAATAAAGTTGCTCCAATAACATTGTTCATAAATATTACAGTTACGGACGGAAAAGGTTATGAACGCTGTATTCAAGAAAATACTTGTATTTTAAGATTACTGTACATATCTCCCTAATTAAAAGCGTTGCAAAACCATGTAGGTCTACTATTTCTTGTCAATATAAACGTCTCTTAAAATAGACGTTATAGTTTATTTAAGTATATTTAATACTTGTATGACCTGTTAATAAAGTAATGTCATTCATTATACTTAGATTAAAATATAGGTTATAAAATATTTATAGGTAGTAAAATATTTATTATACTTAAGTTACTAATATAGGTTTTACTTTGTTCTAATTTCATATTTAAAACTGTAACCTACAAAATTAATAACTGAATTCAAACATTTTACATTACATACCTAAATTAGATTACAGTATTTACTGTTTACTAAAAGCAGTCTTTTATTTAATAACATTTATATATTAGAACTGGCTTAGATTGTCTTACCGATTCTACTTTCAAAACTGATTCGGTCAATAATTATTTAATTCTTGGATACAGTAATAACTTAAATATTACTTTTAACAATGTTTTTTTTTAGTAATCAGCTGTTTTGGTACACATGTATCTGCACTCTCACGGGGACCCTTTATATTGTGCCTAGAATTTTGTTTACAAACTTTTTATAGTTTTTTTTTTGTGTTTAACGTCCGACTATTGTGCACACTTGGGCTAATGCAGATGATGGGATGATTTATAGCGTATGAAAATGCCAAGCCCTGACTGGGAATCGAACCCGGGTCCTCGGGATGAAAGCCCAGTACGCTATCAACTAGGCCACCGAGGCGGCTATTTATTTTATTATGAGGTTTTATTTTGTTATAAAGCTTTAAAACAGAAAAGTATGAGACGTGAAAGTTCCCTGGTGTTTTGATGAACCTTTAGGTACTCCATAAATGTAGTTTCAATAATGCAGGTCTTTATTATTGAAAATCAACTTCCCCAACAGATTATAAAATATAAACCACATGGTCACAGAAAACAAGGAAGACGAGACTTAGTTGTAGAGAAGGAATTGATAAGGAAGTGAGAGAGGGGATTGGATCAAGTTCTATGGAACGACAGAGAAAAACAGAAGCTAGGCATCAGAAGTTACCAGAGAACGTTTTAACACAAAAAGAAGAGACGTTGAAACGAATTTCAAGGTTGTGGAAATGTTTGCTTGTTGTCAAAGTGATACAACCCTCTTCCAAGCAAGTGGTTACAGTTATTCAGCACATCTCTACTGTGAAAGTACATATTTGCCAAAGAAACTCAACATATTGCAAGAATAAGACACTCAACTTGTCGACAAGTTGTATGACGTTCATACAGAGTTCATTTTGGACTCTTCCAAAATGGATTAGTTTCCAATTATGTTCACAGGCACATATATATGAAAACCACCTTTTTTGGACTCTGTTAACGTGAAAACCGATTTATTTTTTTTCTAATTTCAGAAATGTTACAACTAACTTTACAGCTATAGCAACTATCCTTACCAAATTCGCTTTTGTCAGTAAACACCCACTGATGACTACTGAACTGACTATCGACTAGCCCACACGGTTACAACGAACACTTTTTCTTTCCTTACAAAACCAGATCACATGGCTTTACTCTTCTTAGCTGTCTCACCAAATCGCTGTTATTAAGTAATTGAGCAATTTCTAGGTTTGAATGCTAGTGTAAGGGTTTCTAATGTTACTTGCTGTTCTTGGCACAGCCCCCAAAACTAAATGCCACAGGTCCAGATAGGCTTTAGGATTTGCTTATATAAGAGCAGATAATAATTGTATGTCAACTCCGAATGCCATCCAAGCAGCCAGTACATTTTCCCATATTTTATATACAATTCCTCCTTTTTTTAGCATGCTCTTGAAAACTGATATATCATCAAAAATTACTTTTATTTTGTTTGATCGATCACCAAAATCACTTGATCTGTTTTTCTCCATTTCACTATACTTTAACTTTACTGAATTTGGAACCAACTAGTTTATACTTTATTTTATTACAGAAGGTTTATTTTATTTTTCAGAAATCAGTCGCCATATATAAAATGGAGCTTCAAAGATTAATTCAAGAAAATTTACTGGTTATCGGCACAGCGAAGCAGTAAGTATCAAAATGTAAAATATTTATATATTTTATTTTTATAGTATAAAAAGTATTTAAATTTTTCAGAAAGGTGGTCAAAACTTAAAACATTTGTTTTTATGTAAAAGTTTATCAGTAATGTTTCATTGCCTCAAACGTTTTACAGTAAAACTATTTTTGGTTGAGTCCAAATTTGAAAAAAATTTAATAGAATAAATTTTCAAAAAGTTACATTTAGCAACAAAAAAATAATAAATTACGAATACTTTATTCAGATTTACAGAAACTGTGAAAACATTTCATTTACTGTATTTGTGTATGAACATTTAGATGATTTTATAGAATAAAAATCATTAGGATGTACAAATAAAACACAAGTAGATGTAATACAAGTTTATCATACTTTATTGCTTGACAAACATAAATGGTAACAATGCTACAATTAAAGTAAACATTAAGTAATGATCACATTAATAAGAGAAGCAATAATTATACATGTAAGCAAAATATGACACAGTTACAGTAGTTTGATTATATTGCATAAAAATTAAACCAATAAAATAACACTATATTTAAGACGCTCTTGTGCAAATATAGAAATACAGTACTTTTTTTAAATAAAGTACTATAGATATCTTAAATTGGAATCTTTTACAACTATTCTGCAACCACTGGAAATTACACAAGTAAAAATTGAGAAAATGTTAACATACACTAACAAAACACACTATAAATCATTTGTGTGGTTTCAAATATTTCAACATACTTGTGACAATGTTATTTCTTAACACCTTACATATATTTGTAACAACACAAACACAAGAGTTGTATTAAAAACCCCACAAGTTAGTACTTTGCATGATATCAAAGCTCTTCTCCAATCAGAAAATATTTTGTTCAGTATTATTAAATACTCTCTTGTTATTGTTCTTTCTAAATCTGTGACTCTGATTTTTGCCTGCCTTCTCGCACATATCCCCAAAGCCATAACTACAGACATTTTCATTAGGCAGCGGCACTGCACCAAACCATTTAGCGTCAACAGAATGAGTAGTTAGAATATTTTATTAAACTGTCCAAAGTACACTTGAAGAAGAATCTAATAATATCACACACAAAAGTCATGACAGAAACTTAACAGTTGATTTTTTTTTTTAATTAACTTTTGAGGTTATGTTCATTACAACTGTATTACATAAATTTGTAGCTGCCAGTGGGAATTTTTAAATATTTCATTGTAATTTTGAAATAGTAATTTTCTTTTTAAACATTAAGCGTATCACGAACAAAATTTAGATGAATAATAAACCAATATAAACATAATTTTCCTTTATTTTTTATGGATAAAAACCACTTTTGAAAAATTTTATGTAATAAATAAGAATTTGGATAGCCTAATTTAAAATGTGTCAACACAAATTTGTGTACTATATACAGTACTACAAAGTTTTTGAATTTTGTTGGCAATATATTATAAATCTCTTTTTTGTGTTTAATGTGTAGTTTCACCAGTGTATCAAACAAAATTAATTACATTTTTCAATTCAAATATTAGTTTGTGCGGAAATTAACAACTTAAATAAAAACAAATCTGATACAATATTAAATACTTGCATTACACAAATACAAATAACCTACAATTATCTTAAAATTAATAAACAATGAAATATAATGTTAATGAATTGTTAAAAATAAAATTGTTTTGTTAGTTACTTAAAATTACTAGCTAATAAATTGTTACAATACTTTCTCACTAAATAAAACAATTAAATAAAAACATTACCATTTTTGTTTAGACTTACTACATTTTCACACACATAAAGTTTCTGCTATTATTAATTACATAAACAAAAATTAATTTTCTGTTTAGTAAGTACACAAAAGAATTATACTTCAATAAATTTAGAGTATTACATAATCAATTACACCTCTTCTACAAGATGGTGGATACATTAATAATGACACATTTGAGTACATGAAGTTCATAGGCTGTATAAACAGATATAATGTGACAATATATCTATTAATTCAAAAAAATTAACATAATTACTAAAAAAAAATTAAAAATTAATTTCACTAGCATATTTACAAAAAAATGTTCAGGGCAGTGATGGTAATGTGATTATGTGTGATTCACTTAATCCATTAGTATTCCTCCATTATAAGATGCGATCAGATTAGAAACCACAGATTATTAAACATCAGTTAATTTCAAGCTCATATAAATTTGGTTCTGTTTCCAAGTGTTTAGCCTGCAATTTCTGCAGAATTTGGACAATGCTTATTTGTGTAGGATTTCAATGTTTTTAGAATTTAGCCAATTGAAGAACAAAACCAGCAGCTAACCAAATCTCAGAAAAACATAATTCACAAGAATTTATTCCTATTGGAAGTTAAGGATTATCACATTAAACAAACAGGATTTTTGTATTTTGTATCTCTAACAAACAAATTTTTGTTCAAATACAGCATTTCAGTTGTCAGCTGATGTTATTATTATTCACCTGAAAACCAAATAAACACTCAGAAAATGTTTAGACCCACTAGTGAGGTTAACCCATTTCGCAGACAACAACATATAGTAATATTATTATGCAACACTTTTTTTTACGTCCATACTTTGTCAGTTAGACTAATGAGAACGAGGGATCAGCATTAACGGTAAGGGTAAAGGAATGAGAGAAACTGAAGTGCATAGTTCAGAGAGTCAGCAGACTGACTGGTACTTAAGATTTTTATGTCATACAATGCAGACTAAACATACTCATATACATGAATTCCAAACAAGAGCATACAATGAGTTCAATATTCTGCATGAATTCAGATAATTTCTGATGGCAACTCGTAATGACACTTATCTTAGCCTATTTAAAAACAAAAAATATCACTATGCCTACACAATTTCCTCCTAGTTTGACAAATAAGCTCTAATAAATTTGAAATAAAAACATTATACCACATAATATTTGTATCAGTAAAATGTAAAAATAGATATCACTATATATTTGAAACTGTGCACAATATTTATAACTGTATTAAAATCACATACAAAAAATCTACATGGATTGACTATAAATGCTCTATATTTTAATAATAAAGTAGGTATGGTGTATATTATAAAGGGTACAAAGAGAATCCATGAAGTTGGAGACAATACTACCTACTTAATCAATTAGGTTATTTTGGAAAACCTTAGTTCTAGTTTTTCCCCTAAAAGTTCTAGATACCCCCTAAAAGTGACAACATAAAAGAGCTAATTGTATGGTTAAAATATATATTTTTTCGTTACTTTTCTTAGGTTGGATTGTTTTACAATAACTGTACGTTGGATTGGTTCACTAATCAACCATTAAATAAACTGTCCAGTTGTACATCATTTTTGCATCTATATGCCTATTCTGCAATCAATTGTTACACTTCAAACATTATTAAAAAAACAATAAATTAAGACTTATTCATTTTTTTCGTACACTGCTTAAAAATTTATAGAATGATCTACAATTAGAATAGCTTTCTGAACTTACTTCATAAAAAAACACATTTTAATTTTTATAACGCTTCCTTTTAATTTATAAAGCCCCGGAAAAGTCGATTAGCATATTTATTTTTTCACTTCTTACTGAAACTCAAATTCTTCAATGTTTTTTTAATTTATGTTATATATTTTTATAGCTCTGGTTTGAACTATTAAAGCTTTTTAAATACAAAATAATCAGTGCAAAATTTTAGAAGACTGTGATGACGTAAATATCGTAACATTTTATCCAAATACAATATAATTTTTGTTGAATAAGCTGTAATTAAAGCAAGTATTGATAGTTAAATTTTATGATAGTGACAAATAATGATTTATTAGTTTTACTGATTAAAAATGTTAATAACCTTAAAAATTTAACAAGTGAAATATTAAGATTTATCAATAAAAACACATTTTAATCCACTACAGAGCTTTATTAGTCACTGACGCACTCACACTTGTAAAGGTCAAAAGTTATTAATAAAGCTTTATAATGGATTAAAACTGTACTTTTATTTAAAAACTTAATTTATTTGACATCTAGATAATCAACAAAAATACTTACATGTCAATAGCTTACATAAACTTAAAATTATTTAATAAACTAGAGAAACTGTTTCGGATATTAAGTATTAAAAATAATAATAACACTAATATTAACTAATATTACTGGGTTTAGTAGACCAGTAAGAGCAGGTAAATTATAGATTGGAGACAGCATGTTGATTATATGCCCCATGCCCTTACTTTCTGCACAATAATTATGCTAATTAATGATGCCAGTTTTAAAAAAATGTAAACACTGTTTTGAAGCACATATTACTGTAACCTAATTTACAGTAACAGATTTTAATAGGCCCTAAACAATGAATGGTGAAAAAGTATTTATGCAATAGTGAGACATTTATAAGATAATTGCTTGACTTAATTAATGCAATAAGATAATTGCATTGACATTAACCAAAAAAAAAAATATATATATATATATATATATATATATATATATATATATAAGATAATTGCGTTTTAAATATTTAAAAAATTTTGTTTACCTATTTTATTTTTCAATTATGATATATTAACCCTTAAGAATTTAACCAAAGAAATTAACCATAAGAATTTATGTAACCTACAGTTTTATGTAATTTTTAACTGAATTATTTTGTGATGTCAATGCTGCTTGTCATGTCATTGCTCTTTACATTACATTGGGAGCAAGAAATTTTTGTTTAAATATTTGTTTTATTTCTAATAATGTTTAAATTACTTATACGCATTAAATAAAGCGATTTTGCAAGAAAAAACATGTTAGTAAATTTCACACAATAGTAGAATGGCTAGGTTATGGCAGTAATTTTTGTATTTATGGTATTTTCTACACTTTATTTTGTATTATTATAAATGGGCATGAAACAGCGTTTTGGTAGAAAAAATAAGAAAATATTTACATGTTTGGCTAACGCATATTTACTGGTAACAATTCTGATAGCAGATTAAAAAATCAACAATTTTTTAAAATATTATTCTGTGCCTTCAAACAACAGTGTGTTATTTTGTAGTGTGACAAAATATTGTATTATACAGCGGCAATTCTTATTCCTTTGAAAAATTTATATCACACACGTTAATGATCCAGAAAAAAATTTATGTTTAAATCTTGTTGTGACAAATCCAAATGGTAGCACAATAAATTTTAGTCAAAATTATCAAAAGAATTTCGTATAATTTGGAATTCTATTAAAAAAAAGGTTAGGTTAGGCATCATTTAAAAAATAATCGGTGTATGGACCGATTATTATATTACTGTTATTAAATACATACTGTTATTAAATAAATACTGTTATTACTATTATTATTATTAACCATTACTGTTATAATATGTCCATGCTAATTAGAAACATGTAGTAAAGTTTATACATAAAAGTAACTTAGCCTATAGATACAGAAAATGAACACTGTTAATATAATATGATTAATAAAATAATCAAGAAAGTATATGGGCTAAAACAACACGGAATTTGTAAAATTTAAATGAAGGGGACTACAAGCTTTTTCTCATAGATCTCACTAAAGCGAAATACAAGCGACACTGCACTTCATCACACAATCTGATTAGTGAGAGAGAGAGAGAGTAAACATTTATATAATAAAAGATTAGACAAATGTCCTCTACCCTCTCTCTCTTAACAAGTGATGCTCTCTCTTAACTTCCTCCAAGTACAGTGTGGTTAGTACTACGCTGTACAGTACTATTCTAACTGAAATTACATGCCTAGTTAGGGTACTTTAAAAGAACACTAAATATTTTTCATTTCAAAGATATGTTGTATTTTAAGTTCAATCTCTATAATTCAAAATAATTAAGACTGTAATAAACTAGACCTATATATTACTTAAATGTCATTAAATTTTAAATACTGGTATCTTATTTTTGTTTTTACTAAAGTATATTAGACTACTTCCCAAATGATTTTATTATATAATATCAAATAATATACCTTAGGTTTGGTGTTTTATTGTGCTTCCTTGAATATCTAAGCAATTAATGTCTATAGAAAATGAATATTATTAAACCAAAATATATATTTTGCAAACATAAGCTAATATTATTTAGTCCAATTAATTCTTTAGGAATAATAATTTTATGGCATCATTGTCAATTAGTGTCAGCCAATTTTCAACCAAGTTAGGCTAGTATCATATTGTGACTTTTTTTCTTGAAATATAATAAATGCAGGCTACTGTATCTACAAACCCAATAAACAAAATTTATTTTCATCTAACATTACAAAATGCTAAGAATTTCCTTGAATACAGAAACAGATTCACAATTTAGCATAGATTCATTTTTCCATTACAGTATCTCATGTTTTTAATTTTTCCTGAATAAATTTAACCAAATAGGCGTTTATTTTAAAACTTATAATGGCTAACCTAACCTAGCCTAGTGGTGAAACTAGTAGATGGGTATAAATTGAGCCACAAGTAAGGTTTTTACTATTAAAAATAAAATGTTTTCATTTATATAAATATTGATTTTACCTATTGTTTAGCACCTGGAACTTTACTTAATACCTTGGAAAGATCTACCCCAGTAAGAGCATGAACTGCTGGAGGTATCTGACCAACTAATCTGTTGATTTCACCATTTAGATGATCATTTCCACCCAATATTACGATCTCTTCTGTTTTTGCAAGTGGTGCACTCACTTCAGCAGCAATTTTAGGTAATGCATCAAGTACTAAAGACATTATAGCTGCATCTCCATATTCTTTATAAACGTTGGCTTTCATTCTCATACTTTCTGCATCAGCTTTTCCAACAGCTTCTATGGAATATGCATCAGCAGCACCAACCATTTTGATTTTCTCTCCTTCGGCTTTGGCAGCTTCAACTGCCTGTGTTCTTTTTCCTTCAGCAATAGTTTGAACTCTGTAACCCTCAGCCTCAGCAGGCAAACGTACTGTTGCATTTAATTCTCTTTCTTTACGCTGAACTTCTTGCTCTTCTACTTGAATTTGCTTACGGCGTTCAACAATTTCAATCTGAATTTCTTCATTACGAATTTCTTGTTGCACCTTTGCAGCTTGAAGTTCATAAGCTAGCTGAGCTTCTGCTTTTGCAGTATTAATTTCCTTGTCAAAATTAGCTTTTTGTAGTTTATACATTCTGGCATTATCTTCAATTTTAGAATCAGTATTGTATTTAACATCCATTGCTGATTTTTCACACTCGGCTTCACGAATTCCTGCATCTCGATTAGCTTCAGCAACACCTACATCAGCATCTCTTTTAACAGCTGCAGTTTGTGCTTTACCAAGTGAAGCAAGGTATTGAACATCATCAAATACATCTTTGATAGTGAAAGAAAGTATTTCTATTCCCATTCTTCCCACATCAGGTGCAGCAACTTCTCGAACTAGAGCAGCAAATTGGTCTCTGTCTTTATAAACTTCTTCTACTGTCAAAGTTCCAAGGATTGCTCTCAAATGTCCTTCAAGAGTATGAAGTACTGTTAATTGTATTTCTTTGACAGATTTTCCTAAAAACTGTTCTAAAGCAGTCAGAAGCAATTCATCAGCTTTCATTATTTTACACTGTGCAACTCCAGTTACAGTTAATGGTACACCTTGGGATGTTTCAACCATCTCACACTTGGGATTCAATGTCATTACTTCCAAAGATAGATACTGTACATCACTTACCAACCACCATGCCCAAGCCCAACCGCCCACAATTGAGTTCTTTTTAGTTGATCCACAGCATCCTCCTGATACTACAAGAGCTTCATTTGGTCCGACAGTGTGTATGTTTCCCATTGTGAAAAATAATAATAGACCTAGGTACACAATCACTTTACTCAAACTTAAGTTTTCATTAAAACATACGCTAAAACATATACCGGTAAAACAACAGATTTATATCTATATATATATTACGACTTATTTTAACAAAATTTTTTACTTTTGGTCACCAAGATAACAATTTTTGATTATTATTTCCTTGTTTTATTAAATCTTTTAAGACAATAAATTTCTCCAGTATGTTTACCTGAACTTCACAGTTCACCCTAACTGATTCTGTGACGAATCGTAGATTAGCATTTTGGTCAACAGTGTCGCCCATAGAAGAAGTAATGTCCGTACCAGCTTTTAATAATATATAAGGATGTACGTATAGAGTGATTCAGAGAAACGGAAAATTTTGTAAATATTATAATGAAAAATCATTGTAAATAAATTTGTTTTGAAATTTAAATATACAAATATGTTACTCATGCACAAAAAATAGTTTTTCAATTCGAAAATGTATGTAATGTTGTTCAACACATGTATACAGAAAGTTAAATTGCACCCTCAAACTTCCTTAAAAGTTCCTTAAATTGTATCGGTTCAATTTACATATCAATGTGGTTTGTAAACATATTCATGAGACTATTTTTTTTTTTTTTTTTTTTAAGTAAGGAAAATTATAACTCTCGATGCAACTACGTTATAACCACCATTGCAACATTACAAAATTATAACCTCCATGCAACTACATTAACATTTCCTTGTGTAGCAGTGTTTTAAATTTTTTTCTTTCAAAACTTTTGAAATTTTGAACTTTTTAAATTTTTGAACGATTTTAAGAGGCTGTCATTTCAAGTAGCCATTTTTACTAATTATAATTATATTTATTTACAGTAACCTTTAACTATATTTAAAACTTCAATTGTGTTAATTTAAAAATTGCCTTAATAATACTGTAATTTTTGCTAGTTACCATTTTGCTCTGCAGCACCTTAATATGTTCATAATTAATATGTTAATTATAAGTTCATAATTAATCATTTTAATGATTTCTCCATCTGCTTTAGCTTCTTCATCTGCTTGTGTTCTCTTTCCTTCGGCAATAGTTTGAACTCTGTAACTTTCAGCTTCGACAGGCAAACATATAGTTGCGTTTAATTCTTTTTACTTACTCAGAACTTGTTGTTCTTCTACTTGTGTCTGCTTACGCCGTTCAACAATTTTAATCTGAATTTTTTCTTTACGAATTTCTTGTTGCACCTTTGCAGCTTGAAGTTCATACGCTAGTTACGCTTCTGCTTTTGCAGTGTTAACGTCCTTAACAAAAATAGCTTTCTGCAGTTCGTAATTTTCATTTTTTAAATCGGTATCGTATTTGACACTCATCGTTAATTTTTCACAACCTGCTTCTTTTATTCCTTTATCTTTTAAAACTTCTGCTACACTTATTCTAGCATCTCTCTTAACAGCTGCAGTTTGTGTTTTACCGAGGGAAGCAAAATACTGAACTTTGTCAGATATATCTAGAATAGTAAAAGATAAAATTTCTGTTCCCATTTTTCCAACCTCCGGTGCCACAAATATATCACCGAATTTTTCTCTATCTTTGTAGACTTCTTCTACTGTTAATGTTCCAAGTATAGCTCTCAAGTGGCCTTCTAGTTTGAAGTATAGTAGCTTTATTTATTTTTCAGACTTTCCTAAAAAGTGTTCTGTAACAATGAGAAGAAATTATTTTGACAACTTAACACTGTGCAACTCCAGTTATAGTTAGGGCCACACCCATAGATGTTTCGACCATCTCACGTCTAGGATACAGTGTCATTATATTTAAACTCAAACGTCTAACGTGACTAACCAAATACCAAGACTAAGACCAACCACCAACAGTTATTTTTGTTTTCGACTTTCCTCGCCAACTCCCACTAATTATTAATGGTTTGTTTGGTCCCACAGTATGTATGTTTCCCATTCAAAAAACTATTAATACGATTTTAACTACTGGTACCTTTAATAGTAAATATTTGAAATGTTATAAATAATTCAACGTAACGGTCATACACATAAATAAAGAAAATGTATGTGTGTTAGGATTATGAATATTACCTTTCTTTCTTTTACTTTTGACAATGTGATATCAATATTGTAATAATTAAATTACATATTTGCTGGTTTTCAGTCAATATCAAAAGTAGATTTTAATATAATAAATATTGTAAGTATATTTTATTAGTAAAGTACTATAATTAACATTAATGCAACTATAGTACTATAGAACATATTAAGAAAACACAGTACATAAATAAAAATATAGTACATTAAGGATTTCTCTACAGTGAGAAACTTAAAAAATATGCAACATTTATTAAATATTTAAAATAATTTAATTTTATTAAATAATTACAATAATAGGGATTTTAGTTGTTTGTTTATAACTAAGCTAATACTAAAGTGTTACAGATTTAATTGTATTCCGAAAAACGTTGATGTTGAATCAATAGATACAATAGTTCAGTCAAAATAAATACAGTCATAAACAAATTTCTATGAAAATATGTAGTACTGTAAGTAAATATGAGTTTAGAATATGTATACAGTGTATACATGTAACTTTTTGAGTACAGTATTTAATGAATAAGCATATCTGTGCATTAACATTATTATCATTCTCATTTTAATTTTCACAATCTGTGACAAGCACACCAATCAACATTTATTTTTATTCTTCAGGAGTTATGCATGTTATACAGATTACTAATTTTTTAATTATATTTAATTATTTATCATTATATTTTCATTTGTTCAGTTTTTTATGTAAATACATTTTTAATTCATAATTAATATGTATATGGTAATTAATAAATAGTATACAGCCTTTTGTAAAATATTTTTTTATAACTTATAATGTTTAGTACAACAGAAAGGCTATTACAACGCACAGGGCGAAATAAGGTTGGAAGATTTGAATTTCTCAAAAAACTCGTTACAGAATTCAAAGAATCATCCATTTTAGGTGAGTAGTCATAAGGAAAGACCTACAGAATAATTACATTCTGTGAATTGTTCTCCAATTTGCTATGGGCATTTCCATACACTTTCTAACAAAAATAGTGATTAGAAATTGAAATAGGCCTAAATAATATTTGTTTTTTCCATTATTTGTTTATGTACTAACTTTGGTAATTATTTATATGTTTAGGGTATTAAGAACTTTTGGCATTTTTCAATTTTTTTAATTATACCTAAACTAGTCACACCCATGGTAGCCTAACACTTTAGTAGAAAAATAAAATTATAACACCTTCAAATTTATGATAAAAATTGATTTTATCATAAATATTTGTTTTAGGAATATTGATGACTTAGGTTAGAAAAATACTCTTGTCAATTTTAATTTAGTATTTTGCAATTTTTTTAAATGTATTTATTTATTTTAGAATTACAACTGGTCTAATACCAACAAATAATTTTACTCTAATAAATACATCTACCAATAATTTATCAACTTAGTCCATCCAGTGATATCTTAAGTTTTTCTTCTTTGAATTACTACTTTAAATAAGAATTACCAGCTCAAAAGGTTTAAGTCTCTGCAATCATCAAACCAAGTTCCGATTGTTTAGCAGTTGTCTAGCTTCACTGTTAACATGTTGCTACAGTCTCTTTCCATTCTTGCTTGCATATTTTTTTATTTCTTCTTCCACTGTTGGAATGCTAAGGTCTCAATGGATATCCTGGTTACGAACGTACCATGGAGCATTCACCATATTTCTTAAAACCTTATTTTGGAATGTCTGTATCATTCTCATGTTAGCTTGTTTAGCACAACCCCACAGCTGTATCCCGTACAGCCAGACTGGTTTAAAGATCTGATTATATATGGAAATTTATTAATGTTATTATCTATTGATAACTTTGAATTTCTTCCCAAAAGCCAGTAGTACTGTTTATACTTCATACCCAGTTGGGTCCTTTTTATCCTGATATGATCTCTCCAGTTAAGTATCTGTATCTGTCCAGAGTAATTCCAAGGTATTTAGCTTTATCTTTGTTGGGAATAGTAATGCCCTTGATACAAAGTGTAGGGGGATTGTTCAGTCTTTTATACGTAAAGTTAACATGGACAGATTTCAGCTCATTAAGTTTAACTTTCCAATCCCTGGTCCAATTGTACATTTGATCACTTGTATTTTGTATCTTTCTGGTGGAAATATTTATACTCTGTTCTACTGCAATTATAGCTGTATCATCAGCGAAGGTCCCAATTGTAACATCCTTCATCACCGACAGGTCACTTGTAAACAGCAGGTAGAGTATAGGAATATTTTGCAATGTAGGTTTTTTTCAAATAGAGATTATTGAATTTATATATATATATATATACTTTTAACACATTTACTCGTGTAAAATAATTTTGTTTAATGTACGATTTTAAGCCTTTTTTTATAAAACTATATTGTGACATCATTGCTGTTTACATTGCATTGAATATACAGCGATCAAAAATCCTACCTGCTTTATGCCTGGTAGAAATTTTGAGGTTATGCAAGTCACTTTTATTTTTTATTTTTATCAACCTTCCCATGCTTTTATATTTTGTATTATTGCTTTCTGTCATGTACTAAAGCATTTTACATACTTTTAATTACCTAAAAGTCAAAAACAACCAACACTGCATATATACCATTAATTTGGCCTGATTTTCCTAAAGTTGCTGATATTAATTGGAAGTGTCTGTTGTATTAATTTACAAGAAAAGGTTGAATTGTTTATTATTCATTCGTCACCAGCAACTATTTCCTTTTTGAGATGTTGTTCATATTTGCTTACTAACAACAGATTTACATGTTTGAAGTGTTGGAAAACAAGAAAAAGTAAAAAACACTATATTTTTATGCATACCGTGTTAGGTTAGCATAGCAAGACTTCAAATTAAGTTAATTTAGGTTTTTATTGAACTACATTTGTAGGCCAGTAGTTTCTGTTTTGAGATAGCCTACATTATTCAGTTTTACTTGCCAACAACAGATTAACATTTATAAAGAGACGGGAAAACAAAAAAAGGTGGAAAATTTACTTTAAAAGTAATTTTTTGACAAGCCACTGTCACTAGCTAATGCCATGGCAACAACTACTTCAGGCAACTCTTGCCCATTGCAAAGGTGACCAATCACGTTAAAAAAAAACTTGAGTAGGTCTATTGTAGTTAGAATAAACTCTGTCATAAATTCAACCAGATTACTTACGAGTTTTTGTTTCTGGTTGCCATACCATGCACTTTGTGCCATATCTGTTTCATCGTTTAAGACCATATATTATTTTCACACCCTGGGGATCTTGGTAAAACATTATGATTATACTTTGCAAAAGTTGCTCATTTCCAGAAAGAACGATACATGTAGTAACGTAAGTTCACAATCGTTTTATAAAAATTCTTTTTTCATAATTGTTGCACGACTCGTATCGATTCTGATTGCATCTGGTGAAGAATCCTAGCCTTCATTTGAACCCAGAGGTGAAGTAGCCTGTTTATATTTTTTGTTTCTTTATCTTGTTATTCCAAGTCTAGGCCTAAAAATCTGTAGTTAACAAGCAAAAATGAATAAAATATACCTATCTTTTTATAAATAGTTCTTGACAAGTGAATAGTAAATAATTAACTGTGTTGGAAAAAGCTTTTAACATACGGTAATTACCCTGCCTATGTTTAGGTTAAAAAACCTTGCTCAACCTTAATTGGTTTAAATCTATCTATCAAGAAAGTTGGTGAAACTGGTGTTAATAATAATCCTACCATTTTGTAATGTAAAAATTAAAAGTTTAAGTGTTATAAATAAATATGTATAGCCTACATCAGGTGCGTGATCGGAACAGTAGTTACCACCTCTGGATGGCATGCAGAGGATTAGAATTTGATCACCAGTAGGCCTAAAGTAGCCTGTTTTCAAACGATAATATGATACACGTGCTTTTCACATTTAATAATATAAATAATTTATTTTTATAGAAGCAAAGCAACAAGTGATGGCAAACCTTGCTAATTTTGCATACGATCCAATCAACTATGAATTTCTTCGTAAATTAGGAGCAATTGATTTGTTTTTGGATCAGTTAGCGGAAGACGATTCTACATTAGTCAAGTTTGCTATAGGCGGTTTGTGTAACCTGGCACTCGGTAAGTTTTTATACTTAATAAAAATTAGTTTACATAAAATACACTATGACTGTTTTGTGTCATAAGTCTGAATCTGAAACATACAATGTGAATTAATATGGTAAAATAAGATTTTTGCTGTTTAAAAAACTGATGTAGAATAGTGATTTTAGAAAGTCACTAATAAAACATTACAGAGAGATAGATACAACAAAATTTGTTTGCATAGTTTGAAATTAAACTTAATTTTCATCATTCAACTGCACAACCAAATAACATGTATGGTTAGCTTATATATATATATATTTTTTTTTTTAAATCTGACATCTGTTAATTCAGACCATTTTCCATCCTATTGAGTGTTAGCCAGATGACAACTGTTTGTAGAACTCCTAACCCCAGGTTAACTTATCTGTATAGTAGACGCCAGTCATCTAGGTTTTAGTAACATTTACAGTAGACTCTCGATAGTCCAACATTCTTTGGTCTGACACATTCTATAATCCGACAACGCCTCGGCGGCAATATCTCGTGCGAGAGAGAGTGCGACCATATTCATGGCTGGGAAGGGGAATGACTCATCTTTCCTGTCAAAACTTGAACCCAAATCAGTTGTTTGTTTACAGTTATTGAAAGTAGTATTATACGGTTCATTATTCTGTCTTGTATGTTTAATTTTAATTTTGTTTATGCAGTAATTTTATGTATTGTACTGATTGTGTGAATTTTGGCTGACGAAGCTGTGCTAGCTACGACAACCTTACTACGATGGGCCACAGAAAGAAATTTGGGAATAGATAGTATTCTTGATATTCTTGTGTTAAAAAACATTCAAGAGAACACAATTTTGGAAAGTTTGAGGGTGAAAAAACAAAAAACAATCTTTTAATACTTTAACCAAATAAGGACTTTTTTTATATCAAACATATTTTCATTTTCTATTACAGTATTTTTCTATTTCTATTTGTATTTTTCTATTTCTATTTTCAAGACTATGACTAAAAAATAATATTTTCAAGATTTAATTTGGGTTTCTATGTTAATTTAACAAATAAACGTGTGTATTAAAGTGGTTTGTTGTTTGTAACTCATTTAAACATTTTACCCTTTCCTGAGAGATTATTTAGCATTTTTATAACCTCTCAATTATAATCAGAGTAAGACATGATTACTGGAGGAGTAATCCATAATCTTCTATAATCCGACTGGGTCCTGGTCCCCATATGTGTTGGATTATCGAGCATCTACTATAATACAGATTTATGTATATATGATTATTTCTCTGTTCTTATAAGTTTAATATTAGAACAAATATAAATTGAATACAGAAGTTTAGAATATTTTATTATTTAAAAGTAACCATTGTGAAATACAATCATTTGTCATATTTTATATGCCGTTGATTTAAATTTTGTTGTTAGAGTTATTCGCATAGACTTGTTCGGTTTATAAACTCAACAGATTTATTTATTTAAAGTAACAGCAACTGTACTATATTTAATGACCTAGTGGATAGCATACTAGGCTTTCACCCCGAGGACCCGGGTTCAATTCCCGGCGAGGGCTTGGCATTTTCATACGCTATAAATCATCCCATTGGCTGCATTAGCCCAAGTGTGCACAATAGTCGGACATTAAACACCAAAAAAAAAAATAATAATAATGAAAAATTTTTATTGTTAATTTCTGTAAAATAAGATTTGTATACATACAGTATTCCATTTTTTTTTTTTTTTTTTTTTTTCATATACAGTAGATGGGTAGGTAGGTTGTTGTTTAAGGTTTTTCTGTTATCCATTCATAGATTCAATTAATTATCATGATCCTAGATCCAATTCTGATAGTTAATAGAAGTTTCACTGTAGATGAACAACTACAGCATACTGAACAGAATATTTCATACTTGTTGATAGTGCATCATAACAAATTAATCACTGTAACAATTTCAGTTTCCACGAGGCATACCCAATACTCTTTGAGCCTGTTTTCTATACTCAAAGATAATACAACACTCCTACATTCCAATAATGTATGTTTTTATTTAAATTATATTTGTTAGTGATTTATGATTGGAAACTACATAAAAATATATTTTATTTGACTTTAAATAATTATGCTATTTTAAAGTTTTAAATTAATAATGAAAGTTTGATAATGTACTTAAATGAAGTTGAATACATATTTATAATAAAAAGAAAATTTTGAATAAGACGTTTATAGTAGTGTGTGTACAATTTAATATGTAATACAGTACAGTGTGCAAATAAAAATCTTTAAAAAAAAAATTGAAAATATAGTTAACATAAAAAAGCTAATTAAATCACAATCCATAAATTTACACACGTTTAAAATTTCTCACAGTCTTTTGTTTTACAATTTCACCATGTAGTTTTGCTATGTTGCTGTGAAGCTGCCGCAACATCACTATGTCTATGTCATTGAAATACTAACCACTGTTTCCACATTCCCTTGTCCATACAGCTGGACTTTTACAAATAATGTGAGTCTACTGGCAGTTGTTTTTTTGCGCATGTATTTTAATCCAGCAGGAACTAGATGTTTTTTGGCACTGTTTTTAGCAGCTTTCAGATATAAGCTTCCTTACATTTTTTTTCAACTTCTTTTTTTACAGTACTACATTGTACACAACCCAGGTAAATGATTTCTCAGGTAGCCTATAATTAAATGAAGTTTTATACAATTAATGAAATTCAGAATGTTGATCTTATCGTTATTTTCATAAATCTAGTAGTCCTTGTTTAATGCCGAAACTTGGCTTATCGATATTCTACTGTAATTCAATTTTAGTTTTTTTTTAAGATATTAATTACTGTAATTTATTCATTATTATTTATATTTCAGATAACCAGAATAAAGAGTACATCAATGCAAATGGAGGAATTAATCAGATTTCTACTTGCCTTATTTCAAAAAATGAGGACATGATTTTGTCAGCAATAACCACATTGATGTTCCTTGTGTCGCCCCAGTACAAACATGGTAACTTTTTTTTTTAATGCGAAGGGCACATTGAGACTATTACTTTTATTTTGTAAAGTCAATTGTTTGTTTATTCTGAAGTCTTTTGTTAATTCAGATCATCAAAAGTTCAGGTTAACCAGAAATAGTACAATAACGATAGAACCTCGATTATCATTAATAATAAGAGGGAAGAAGATACGAGGGTTGATCAAATATAAACGAGACTGATTTTTTAAAAAAATTATTGCTTACTTACAAATTATTCTTGATACAACTTATTTTTCTACATAGTCTCCCGCACGAGTAACACATTTTTCCCACGGATTGGAAGTTTTTAATTCCATCTTCGTAAAAATTCTCGGCGTTCATTGAGCCATTGGAGCACGAAGGTCTCCACCGCAGAATCGTCTTGAAACGCTGGCCTCCAAGCGCCTCTTTGAGTGGCCCAAACAGGTGATAGTCGCAGGGTGATAAGTCTGGACTGTATGGGGATGTTCCATTGGTTCCCAGCCAATTTGATCGAGTTTAAGCCTTGTAGCGTTAAGCGAATGTGGTCGGGCATTATCGTGAAGAAGAATGACGTTTCGCCGGTTTAGATTTCCTTTTCCTACTTAAAAGACTGTTTTGCGCCTCTCTAAAACATCGAAATAATATTGTGCATTTATTGTGCGTCGTTAATGGAGGAAATCGACGTGAAAGGCGCCTTGATTGTCGAAAAATACTGTGGCCATTACCTTCCCGGCCGACGATCGTGATTTGGCCTTCAGAGGCGCCTCTCTCCCCTCTTCCGCCACTCCATACTTGCCTGTTTCGACTCGGGAGTGTAATGGTGAACACATGTTTCGTCACAGGTGACAATCCGGTTTAATAATGCCTCACCATCTCGTTCAAATTGGGTCAATAGTCGCTGGCAAATCTCCAAACGATTCCGTTTGTGAACGTCGGTCAAAATTCGTGGAACCCACCTTGCAGATACTTTGCTGAGTTCCAGGTTTGATGTAACGATTTTTGAACTCTACCATAGCTCAACTGGAGTTCATCTGCAATAAATCGCAGCGATATACGTTTGTCTTCGCTCTAGGAGCTTCCGAACAGCATCAATGTTTTCGTCCGTGGACGGAAGTGGTCGGGCGACGATCATGGCTGAGGTTTTCTACTGCTTCCTGTCCTTCGCGAATTCCTTGTGTCAAGCAAAACGCGAGCTCTTGACAGGGTCCTGTCCCCGTATTGAGCCGTCAATCTACGAAAAGATTTCAGTCGGATTGACCCCCTCCTTGGCCAAAAACTTAATAATAATTCTCTGCTCCACGGAAACGTGCACTTCACTCTCACTCATTGTATAGTTTTATACTGAAGGGTCCGAACGGAAATGTTGCCCGTCTACGCCCGTCCCAAACCTCCCAGGCTACCTGAAACCCCACCCTTTAGAGTTCAATGTCCAACGGAAAAGTTTTTAGAAAGTCAGTCTCGTTTATATTTGATCAACCCTCGTAATTGATAATAAATAACATGATTATAGTGTTGGCGATAAAGTAGTACAGTTGAAGGCTTAGGAAGGGGGAGGAGAGGGCAATGCATGAGGGGAATCTGTACACTTCCAAAAACATTGATTCTTCTTTATTGTTGCTGCATGAAATTTGATTTAGTGTAACAAAAGGTAATTAAAGTTTGCTAAATACTGATAATAAGGGAATTAATTCGTTATTTTATTAGCGTGCAATTTTGCATTTCAAAGTCGCTTTTATTATGATTACGCAGAGTAATGTTTTGTACATGACCAGTACAACTTTGACAACAGAAAGGTTGCTAAATTCCATCAGCTGTACACTTCATGATAATAATTTTAATAAAACAAAATGTTGTTTGTAGTTTTAAAACAATTTGTCTAAGACTTTTTTTTGGTGATATACAGTGCAAAGATAATCTACTCTGTTCTTAAACTTAGATTCTTAAACATATTTTTTAATAACACTATTAATAAGTATTTGTCTAGATACTACTAAAAGTAAGGAAATTAAAAAAAAACATATTTTTGGGAAAAAACTAGATTGAAATTTTTTTTAGTTTTAAAATACAATACGTTTTAAGGGACCTAAAAAGCATATAAAAATTATTGAGTTCTTTAATGAGTAATTAATATCCTATAATGTGCCTATCTTAACTATAGTAAGTTTATTGACATAAGCGTAAAAATGTAATTTTTAAATTCAGTAAAGAATATTAGGCCAGTAAAGAATATTAGGCCGGGCGTGTACCAAATGAGAAGGTATGCTGCGCTGGACTAAGATGAGCGTAGCGGAATAGAGTTGGACAACAACCAAAAGCAGAGTTCAGTCATTTAAAACAACGTGTTTGTATCTTTTAAATCTAAATATTTAGAATCTAAATATTAAATCTAAAATATTTAGGCCTATTATACGAGTTATTATTCATAGTTTAATAAGTCAGTGACTTTTTGAATTTCCCGCGCAGTTACTCCAAATGCAACAGTGCTGCCGTCAACTGTAATCTATCAGTGGGCAACTTTCTAATTTTGAGCAAACTACGTCGTGCAGTTGATGTTTGATAGCCGTTTAAAGCAGACAACCTCATGAATTTTTACAAAAATAGAAAGTGAATTTCATGTGCTGATTAAGCATTACTTTTTACGTAAAAAATCCATCACTGAAACTAAGGAAAGACTTGATAAATACTACGGGGACTCAGCACCATCAATTTCAATGGTTACGAAGTGGTTTACAGAGTTCCGTTGTGGTCGTACCAGCACTAGTGACGCTGAACATTCAGGTCGCCCAAAAGAAGTGATTACGCCGGAAATCGTCGATAAAATCCATGAAATGATATTGGATGATCGGAGAATGAAAGTGCGTGAGTTGGCTCATGCTGTAGGTATCTCAACTGAATGGGTAAATCATATTTTACACGAATAATTGGACATGAAAAAACTCTCCGCGAGATGGGTGCTGCGATTGCTCACACTCGACCATAAGCGCAATCGTGTGACCACTTCAAAAGAGTGTTTAACGATGTTCAGTCGTAATCCGAACGAATTTTTGCGCCGTTTTGTTACTGTGGACGAAACATGGATCCATCACAACACGCCAAAGACCAAGGAACAATCGAAACAGTGGGTTGCTAGGGGTGAACGTGGACCAAAGAAGGCCAAACAGAGTCTGTCAGCCAACAAGGTCATGGCCACAGTTTTTCGGTATGCACGCAGTGTCATTCACATCGATTACCTCGAGAAAGGTAAAACGATCATTGGCGAATATTATTCAAAGCTTTTGAACAGATTCGACGTTGATTTGAAACAAAAACGGCTGCATTTGGCGAAGAAGAAAGTGCTGTTCCATCAAGACAATGCATGTGTGCACACTTGTCTAGTCACAATGGCCAAAATCCACGAATTGGGATACGAACTGCTACCCCATCCAGCATATTCTCCAGATTTAGCCCCCTGCGACTATTTTCTGTTTCCAAACCTAAAGAAATGGCTGGGTGGTAAGAGATTTGAGTCAAATGAAGTCATTACCGAAACAAACGCATATTTTGAGAGCTTTGAGGAAACCTATTATTTGGAGGGAATACAAAAATTAGAAAAATGCTGGACTAAATGTATCAAGCTAAAAGGTGATTATGTAGAAAAATAAAATATTTGCCGAAAAAAATTTGTTTTATTAAAAAGTCACTGACTTATCAAACCGCCCTCGTAATGTATTCTTGGAAATTACTGTTTAAAAACTGTAACCTAGGTAATGAGAATAAGTTTGGAGGCGTGGTAAACATGGTGGAGGGAGTGGAGTTTAGCAACGCAGCTTCACTCTGCTCATTTCGTTATGCTTTCAGTCACCTTACTTACATTAAAACCAAGAGGTTAGGGTTTGAATGTGTAGCCCAATACGCTTAGCACAATTTTGCTTCACATTTGGTGACTACCCGGCCTTAGTCATGTATAGCCTAAAAAAGAGGTTAGAATCATTTGACCTTCAAAATCTTCTATAATTATTTAAATAAAGTGAAGTATTTCATGGCTTAACTGAAAAAATCATTGTCTGAAACAATCATTGTTCCCCTCTTTTATTTCAGATATTCTTTTGGACATTGGAATATTTGATTAGTGAGGGGGTTAAACCTCTCCACATCAGTTTATCATATCAAATAATGAATTCTTGGAATAGTGCATTGTCTTAAATGTTTTTTATAATAAAGAAGAAGAATACTAAGGAATGCATATGAATCTATGGTTAAAATTGTTACTGAATAATGTAATATTCAGTATTTTTGACTCTTAGGGACTTTTGCAAAAGTCATGATTTTAACGATTTTTTTGCTTGCATTATATCATTTCCTTGACAGATAATAAAGAAAGGAAGATTAAATTTATTATGATAAATGTGCAACAAATTACAACTTTTAGCGATTTATCACTAACCTGTATTCCTAACCTATGATTTTACATATATATTCTTATACATGAATTTACTTGCATGTTTACTTTGTACAATAATTTGCTAGATTAATACCCAGTCTGTAATAAATCATTTATTATTGTGGTAGTTTTTACAGTAAAAACATCTTTGAAAAAATAACTGCCATTATTTGTGACTTTGCGATTTGCCTCTTTTTGTCAGTTTAGGTTGGAGTTACGGTAATATTATTAAATTTCTTATAAATCACAGCATCTTTATATAACATCTTATTTGTGTTTTGAGTTAAACACCCAACAGCCAAGTCAAATTATATGGTTCTTTTAAAAAAAAATATTGGACATATAATGAGGCGTTTTAGTGCAAAAATTACCAAAATTGACAGAAGTCCCTAAAACTCAGTTTTACCGAAGATTATTTTCTTTAGTGTATATGAAACATTTATATATATGAAACAGTACAAGATGTTTCAAGAGTTACTCTTGAAGATGCTGTTATTTCTACTCTTGTTTGCAAGTGCCTAAGTTAACATATTAGGAAATAAGAAGAATCACTCAAGGTCTTTGAGTAGAACCAAAATAACAATTGGTTGTGTCATAATTTAAGTTAGTGTTTCAAGAAAGTTATTATTTGGAAGTAAATAAAATAACCCGCAACCATCATTTGCATTTTTGTTGGGTTTTTTAAATTTAATTAAACCATCATGAGGGAGATAAATTTCATAAAAGTGTTTTTCTGGGTTAAAATTGTTGGTTTCTGTTTTCATTCTTGAAGACTACATTTGAGCAACTTCAGAGTAAATTTAATCAAAGAAAGTTTGTGCAGTAATTAACTTTGGTTTAGTTAAAAAGTAATGTAATCAATAATGAGTTATCTGAATTACTCTTATTTCAAATTGCATATATGTGTGGATTTGTTTTATAGAAATTACAAGCGACATAATCGTTCGACAGATGTTGGAACTTTCTGAAAATCCTAACCGGCGGATAAGCAACCTGGCCAAAATATTTCTTGAAGATTACTGTTCAAAACAACAAGTGTCAAAAATTGAAAGTTTGGTGACCATCCCTCTGCCATCAGTATCTTCAACTTAAACATGTCTGTAAGTATTTTTTTTTTTTTAATGTTATTACAATTCACTATTACATGCCAATTCACTATCTCTTTGATTATTTTTTTTTTTTTTTAACAGCCTTACTTTATGTCTTTTAGCTAGACTAATAAGACCAAGTATTTGGCATTAACAGAAAAAGTAAAACTTGTGGCAGTAACTACTGTATTGAACCTATGACCTTGAAGTATGTAGGTCAGGCTGACCCGTGCTACCTCCTGACCCTTGATATGGTTTAGGACATTTGTTAACAAATGACCATGTTATGTTTTCTCTCTTCTACTGGGTTCAAGACTTTTATAACAAGTTTCACTAGGGCATTTTATATATTCATGTTACCACTTTAAGTTTGCAATATTCGTAAAGTTCAAACAGTATTAAAATTTCTGTTACGCAAAAGTAACAAATGAATAAGAAGACCCAACTAAAATGTATAGTATTTTGGAAATTGATTTTCATTACATCAGCAGTACAACAGAATTCTGTGTACTAGTTGGATTTGGTCGTACAATTTTGTTGCATAAGTTGATAAACAAATTATGTATACGTAATCTGTGTTTTGGCCTGATTTTATTCAAAAACAATTGTCAACAGACATTGTCCAACCATATATTGCATAAGAAAAAATTGTGAATAAATTGCAGCTGCAGCAGAAGTCAGCAGAAATGTGTCCAGTAGGCTGTTCCACCTGATTGCTTAGTCATTGTATTATTAGTGTTACTTGTTAGTATTACTACTTTAACAGCAAAACAGGTAAGGCTGAGGAAAGTGTTTTTATATCCTTTGTTACATATGTTACATTCCTTTACGTATGTTTATTAATGATTATATATAGTTAATGTTTAAGGAAAATTTGGTAAATGTGTTAATTTTATCGTATCCTACATATGTAACTTGATTTTACTTTTTAACAAATTATATAAAAAATATGTTCATTGGTTCATTGCAATATATATATATATATATATATATATATATATATATATATATATATAGAGAGAGAGAGAGAGAGAGAGAGAGAGAGAGAGAGAGAGAGAGAGAGAGAGAGAGAGAGAGAGAGAGAGAGAGAGAGAGAGAATTGAAAATTATGTTTTTATTTCTCTGCATCTGTATGTGTGTACATCACTGAAGATTAAGCGACCCCAACAATTGTGAAAACCCTCAAAACTTATCGTTTTCAACCAATTTTCCCAGGAGGGGGTATTTAGGTTGGATGCCAAATTACCATGAAAATTGTTTAATTTGATTTTTAAAGTAATAATCAAAATTAATTACGGTAATAATATGGTGTTTTAAAATTATACTGAAGTAAAATTTAAATAAATTATAATCTATAATGTAACTTTCTTTTTAATACGTTGTAACTAAAATGATTTTTAGTGATGAAACAACACTATAGGTTAAATAAAAATAATAAAATGATGGTAATTAACGTTTTTTATTTATTAACTCAGAACTGTTTTAAACTTACAGACGTTAACATATCATTTTAAATTTATATTAAAGTTCCAGGTGTGGCTCTTTTATTATGAGCCTATTCCATTGGAAATTTGCTGAATTTTTCCATTCCATTGGAAGGTTTTTGCATTTATCATAAGACAGTGTCCAGTCTTAGACCAAATATTTGAATTTGTAACTGTAGGAATTAATTTTTAAAGTGAAGGCAAGGCACATAATTTCTCCATAAACTAATAACACCATAGATAAGTAGAATTATTTTATATATTTATATATGTATTTGCTATGAAGCATAAACTAATAAACGCACACAATTTGATTTTCTGAAAGAAAAAGGTACTGATGAAGCTATTGTTTTACTAAGTAAAATCATATGTGACAATCTCTGTTTTAGTAATCCCATGCTAGTTCTTTTCCCAGATTACACCAAAGTGGTTTAATCACTTATATACCATAAGTGGTGTATATCTATACCATAAGTTAGTATAGATAGACCACTTGATCTCAAAAGGGTTTTCCTACTGAGAGCACTAGTGTATCGATATGATAAATTAAAAATAGACTAATAGTATCTCAAAAAATGTACATTACTAAAATAGTCACCTTTTGAAACACTCTTTGGTCAGAGGAATTTCACATGCTATGCAATAAAGTATAGAAGTTAGTGCTAAAGTGTTGCAAAATAAATTAAAGGACAAAAATCAAAGACTAACGTAATAGACTGAATGATATGCATATCTAATAATATATGTTATTTATTATTTTTCTATATTCTTTTTTTTAATTATAAAATTTGGTGAGGTTTGTTTCACTCCTAATCTTTAGAAATATAATATGTGGTGTGTGTGTGTGTGAAATCAAAAATCTGATTTCACCCTGTATTTTAGTGTTTTCAAACAAATTAAAAACTAAAAATGCTAAAATTATTCAGATTTTAACACTGATTATAATGATGAAGTCATATTTTACATAAAATTTTGAAGAGCTGCCAGTTTTAAATGAACATACATGGTGTGGCTAAAAAATAACCGAACTGATTTTACTAAAGACAACCAGCGAGTGCATCAAAGTCAAACGTTTCATTGCCGAGTCATATGACATCCCCTCTGTCCATTCCAGTTGTCAACTTGACTGCTTTCATTCGTACTTGACCGTGCATCCACTGCCTGTCAGAAAGAGCAACTCATTAATGTGAAGTTTTCAGTAAAACTCGGAAAGTCCGCCACAGAAACTCATTGGTGTTTGAATGGTTCAAAGAGGGCAAGAAGAGATTGACAATGACCCTCATCCAGGATGACCTTCGAGGTCAATAATGGACAAGAACATTGAGAAATAATCAGCAGTTTAATCTGAAAAGACCGTCGGTTGAGCATTCTTGCTGTTGCTAAGATCATCGGAATCGACAAAGAATCTGTTTGGCAGATTTTGAATGAAAT
Source organism: Callitettix versicolor (assembly GCA_022606455.1). Classification (NCBI taxonomy): domain Eukaryota; kingdom Metazoa; phylum Arthropoda; class Insecta; order Hemiptera; family Cercopidae; genus Callitettix; species Callitettix versicolor. Next base: position 53,367,461 of record CM040186.1, read on the forward strand.
TTTAACATGAAGAAAGTTATTAAAAAATGGTACCCGAAAATCTCACACCTGAGCAAAAGGACTCTCAAATAAAAATTTGTGCTGGCACTTTTAAATCCATCAAAAAAAGACTTGCCTAAGTCTAATAAAAAAAATACAAATATTTTTGTCTTATTGTATCTTCTTGTTGGAGTCCATTTTAATTTATGATCATATATAAGTCTATTTGACCAGGTACCGAGTCTATATAATTACCAAATGTAACATATACAGACTTATGTAAAGAGTAATACCATATAATAGTCATGGTTTTTTTAAAATTGTGATCCAGAAACTGATTGTCAATCAGTGTATTGGAAGAGTGCATTGAAGGGTCTGCATTCAACCCTGTTCAACAAAACTGTAGAAAGTTTGAATGTCCAAATCAAAATTCAAAGCCATGATGATAGTGTTTTTTGACATTTGTTGGATGTTGTACATAAATTGGGTACCTGAAGGTTAGGCCATGACTAAGAATTATTGTCTTTATGTCCAGACTACTGTCCATGAATGAGTAAGAAGAACGTGGACCTGAGTTGTGGAAAAATAAGTCATGGATTCTTTATCAAGACAAGACACTGGCCCATACTGCATTGGTTGTTGAGACGTTTTTTGCTAGGCATGGTTTCCCTATGTTAGAACCCCCACCCTACTCACCAGATCTAGCTCCATGTGACTTTTTTTTTTGTTCCCAGAAGCGAACTCAGCATTAACAAGAACGAGATTTGAGATAGTTGAAAATACTGCTTTGACCAATGGAAAATTTGCATGAAATGTGGAGTGGAGTTTACTGAAGGGGATAATGTTAAAGTTGTGAAGAAATAAAAACAAAGAATGTGATACCATTTAGCCACACCTTGTATATTGTTTCTTATTCCTAATTTTCAAGTAAAAATTTGCTGTTAACTATTGTTTGATGTGTGTATTTACAGAAATCAGTATGAAGTGGGTCTGTGTGGCAGTTTTCATTTCCAGTTTTATTTACTGGTAAGTCAAAATTTGTTTAATTTTGGAATTTTTAAGGTATAATTTTAGATTCTGTAAAGTCAGATTAGAGAACATGATTTTGCATAAAATACTTTTTTTCTTTGATAACATAAAAAGTTATAAAAGTTTGGAAGTTTTTTTCAAAATTAAGAAAGTTATGAAATATGACATATGTGGAATTATATGCATATAGTTAAAAATGATATGTGTATATTTTGTTATAAAAATTAAAAATAGACAAATAGATTTTCATGCAAACTCTATACCAAGTAACAGTATATTGTATGCATCTGTGTTGTGCAAGGTGCATGATGCAGAAGGGAGGCAAAGAAAAAAATTATAAATGGATGATAAAACATTGATCAGTATAAAATAATGACCACCAATTGAAACAGAGGTCTAGTTTTTCATTTCTCAAGATCGTTTTTTTAATTTAAAAAAAAACATCTTTTGAAGCTCTTTTTTATCAATGTTTGATTTTGTTCATTATTTTGTTCAAATATAGTTCATAATTACAAAAACAAAATGTTCGAATCTCCAAAAAATCTGATTCAGGAATAATCGATAAAAATATAAAATTTGTAGAATTTTCTCAACATCAGATTTTGGTTATATATAAAGATCCATGAGTCAGGTTAGTGTAAACAATTTAAATTTATGGTTCAGCAATAAACAAAAAAGAAACAAAAGTAAACTCTTACTGCGGTTAGAGTGGTTTGGTTTGTTTCTTCCATTTTACTCTCAAAACATAATTTTCTGTTGTACCTATTTCAAATTTGGTACACTCTCAGTGACTTCATGTGTGATCAAAATTTGACAATCTGATTTTGAGAAAATTTGGCCAATTTTTTTAGTTTTTTTCAGTTGCTGATGAATCAAATTTTTTCTGATTAAATAATGTTTAGAAATTATTGAGATTTTCCCATTGTTGTTTTTGTCAGTTGCTTTTTAATTTGATTTTATCTTTTCCAGTAATGGACAAATTCCAAATCCACCAACAGTACAAGTTGGAACATCAATCAATGGAATGCCACTTGCCGTCAATCAAACTCCAGCTTCTGTTCCACCAGTTGTTCCAGTTGCAGTTCCACCAGCCTTAGTTTCAGCTCCTGTACCACCATCCATATTACAACCACTTGCAGAAAAAAACAACATGCCATTAGTACCTGCAGTCTTACCTCCAGCCATCTCTGACATATCTGCAGCTGTACCACAACCTGTACAGAACAGCGTCGTTACCGTCACTGCAGCTCCTCAACCAAGCTGTGTTTGTGGTGTTTTCCTTAGCGGGCAGTTTGTTAAAGGATCAAATCAACCGCCAATAGGAAACCCTGCACTGCTTCACGAACAAGCGGATCACTTCGCATGTAACGCGCTTGGGAATAAACAGTGTACTAATAAATGTCTAGACATGGTGAGTTATTGTTGTTTTAGTATTTAGGCTAGAAAGTAAATATAGTAGTTAATGAAACAAAAATGTATCTTCTCGTAAACATACGTCTATCAGTATAGCCGCTTTAAACAAATTCTTAGTTTATTTTTATTTTTTTCCCATTACGAAACTAGCAACTAACAAAAATATTTTACTGTTACTGATAACACAAGTCACTTTCAATTCAAGTTCACTGGCACCATAGAATGCAGTGACGCATCATAGATTAGACCAGGGGTTCTCAACCTCTTTCTGCTTCAACCCCTAAATGTTTTTTTTTTTATTCCATAGACCCCATATGTTTACAATGTGTTGCATAAAGCTAATGCAGATGATGGGATTATTTATAGCGTATGAAAATGCCAAGCCCTGGCCGGGAATCAAACTCGGGTCTTCGGGGTGAAAGCCCAGTACGCAACCAACTAGACCACCGAGGCAGCTTTTACATTAAGGATATAATTATGTTTATAGAAGCAGAAATTTAAATAAAATATAAATCATATAAATTACGTAAATACATAAAATTTTAATGAGATGGTTGTAGTTGATGTCCTTCAATTATTTTACTTATATGCAGGGAAATATATATTAATATTAATCGTAAATCACAATGTTCTGATATCTTAAGGGTTTAAAAATGGAATTTATTTTATTGCCTCCAATAAACTCCTCGAATTCAATCGACTCCCTTCAAAGTTCAGTAAACTCCCAAGGGGTCCACCTGAACCCTGTTGGGTTAGACAGTGTTCTGGGTTTGTGATGGTGGGGTGGGAGAGAGACAGTGTTAGCAAGCTTGTGAATCCCCGCAACTCATGTTCGTTGCATCGGTGCAGTGCTGCTGCCAGTTGAATCCATTGTTGTCAGATAAAGATAGGTTTCCCAAGGCAACAAATATATGGCCATTTTAAGACTGAAAGGAATTTTAAATTAAACAATGGAAATTTTTATATTAATTTTGATTGTAAGACACCTAAATTTTTTCAAAGAAAAAAGTGTGTTTATAGTCTGTAAAAAACACTAAACATCTGAATTTAAGATGTTCAGTAAGAAAAGTGTCGAAAACAAAACTGAGATAGTAATTAATAACAAATTTTTATTTATTCAGCGTCCACAAATTTTATTTAACTCACTGTATGTGTGGTTATCAGTGTTGTATTGAGATCGGATAAATATTTACTATAGTTTACCCAAAACTTTGATGAACCAAGTGTCAACCTTGTTTACATCTGTCACTCATAATGAAATCACTCGTCTTTGGATTTATCATTAATCACAATAGAGTGTAGTATTGTGTTTTCTTCTTTAAAACCACTGTTTTGTTGATATTAAACAATGTTTGAGAAATTTTTATGAAGTTTTACTAAACAACAAACTAACTTATTTGCTTTTTGTACCACTATTAATTAAGATATGAATTATTTTTTTCTAGCTGGTGAAACACTTGCCAAACAGCCCAACTATCATCTGCGGTTCAATGGATCGTGATTGCTATAAGGAAAGAGTAAGTACATTTTTTTTAAAAGTTGTATCCACAAATATCTTTAATTATATTTAATGGTATGGGTAGTTTAACAATAGAAATTAATAACGTACATAAATATCACCTTATTCTGACTGTCATATTATTTTTGTAACAAAATATATTCTAAAGTTGAATGATTCCAACTTCAGGTTATATTTAACTTTTTTTAGCGGGCTTTATATATACAAAAGTGCACATATGTACACAAAAACTAAAATCAACAATATATCCAAGTTGCATTAGATTAGTCATTTTTGTACTTATTTTGTTCTATAAACACTATAGAACGTCATAGTGTAGTAAGTCACTATGGCTCCAGTTATGTTTCCCTTCCTTGTCAGTATGTTACCCTTTACACATGTATCGTGTGTAAGGGCTGGTTGTGATGATAGATTTTACATGTCATGTGATGCAAGAAACATTTATATTGATCATATATTCTACGCATCACAAGTGTCATATTAAATTAATTATAATTAAAATTTCTTGTATTTTCACTCACGATCGAACAGGGGACCTTGCACATGTGAAGCGCATGTCATAACCACTGCACTATGGAAACTACAAAGAAGTTTAGCCGTTGTAAATATATGAAATGAATCATTAATTTAATTTGGTAGTTATATTAAGAAATCATTTCTTTTATATTAATTTGCAACGATCAGCTGATTTAATTGAACAGCGGATAGGCTATAATAATTTTCAAGTTTTATTGTTAATAACTAGCTATGTTAATTTATCGTGTTTTTAAAAAAAACAATTATAATTTGTAAGAAAAAAATTCTGTTATTGAACCAAAAATTTAAAATCATGTGTCTTGTTTTCGGAAAAATTATCCTAATTAAAATAAAAACATGATACATGATTTTTATTTTTGATTCAATATTATTTTTTTTTTTAGAATTGAACACTGTTGGGAAAAATCAAAATATAAGAATTTGCTTTCCTATATTCTGTGCTTTCCTAAAAAGTTTAAGAAAATAACTAATTAATTGAAAGACAGAAATAAATAATAGAACAGCTACTGTAGTTCACTTCATTACTTATAAATTTGGTAAATCAAGTATTTACTAGTTAGTAACCTTAAAAATCTTTTTAACCAAAGACGAAAATCGAAGGTAGCGTCATAGCCGTATGCTGCACAATCGTTCAGATATACTTTTGTACTACACTGTTTCAGATGTATTAGCTGTACAAAAGTATCTGTCTACTGATGTTATAAGCGGTGCACATCAATGTTGATAAATCTGACGGGTTCATGTAGTACCCACAAGTAATGTAAGAGGTGGTGTGTCATATTTTTTTGATGGCACAAAAAAATATATGACAAATGGGGGCATACTTTGCCCCCATGCGCTACTCAACAAAAACAAGTGCACAACAGTAAGCAGCCTGCTGTACTACATTGCAAAGAGTATAAAAACTCTACATGAAGTAATTACTTAAATTTACTTCGTTGTGCGAAAAATAAATACAGGGAGTTTGATTCCACAGTTATTTTCCCAATACATTTTATTTACTAAAATAATTATTTACTTCTCCATAATTAGTCAGGAGTCTATTTTGATTAATTTTTACTATGTTCAAACTGGTTTTTAAGATTTTTACGAACAACAGAATCGTGCAACTTTTAAGAATAATTTAAGACGACACCCAACTGATAAAATTAAAAAAACTGTGTATTACAGGAAAGTGTATTTCTTTGCTGTTTTATATGGAAGGTGTGGAAATATTTCTACAAAAACAGACTTATATTATGAACCCTTATGTATGCATAAAATTGCAGCAAAATCCAATGAACTAATTTTGCGTTTGTATACTGTTTTTCTGGTTTTTTGTTTAACACTTTCCAAACTGGGATTTGGTGAAATATCAGTACCATACATAAGTTTTGTGTGGGTGCCTAAGTATTTATTTTAGATCTTTTATAAATAATTTAATTTAGTATAAGAAAATTTGTGAACAGTTAATTTCTTTTGTAACCTTTTTCCCCCTACCTTGTAGGAAATTATATCCTGTCCAATCACTTCTTCTTTTGTACTTCATTACTTCTATTCTCCCATCTAGTTGCTTTACTTGTATTGTCCTTTCTCCCTATATGTTTTTCACAACACTACTTTCACCTCTGTGACTGGTTTGATTGGTTCTTCATAAAGTGCAAACTTGATGACGTGTACTTGTGATTACAGGCATACTTATGGATCCAAAACTGCAACGGCCCGTGGGTTAATACAAATCTCTCAGCAGGGCGGGAGTATTGTTGCAAGGATGGTGTTCCTTATAAATGCCCACTTGTTGCCTGAGTCTTCCTTTTCTTTGTAGAACATCACACTCTTTAGTAGTTTGAATTTCATATTTGTTTTTGTACTTGAATAAATGTATTGTTGTATACGTCTATTGAATATCCACCCATCCTTACCCTTGTTCTGTTTGTATGGTGGTGGGAATTATTTTGTTGACAGGTATACTGTATATCTGTTTTGCATTTTTGTGAATTGATTTTAAGAAACAGTCACTTCTTGAATATGGCTTTCAGAGTAGAATATTTCAAACATTTTCTAACTTAAAAATTTTGAAATGTTTTACAAAACTGAATAATTTTTGTATTTATATTTTTGATCAATTTTATATTAATTTCAAAAATCATTATTTATTGTTGTTTTACAATTAAAATATATTTTTAGTATTTAGTTGTATTTAAAATTATGATGAAATTAACATAATAACTTTCCAAAATGATATATTTTTCTTAAACTTAAAATATTTTTTCTAAACTAGACCTAAATATTATTTTTGTAGTCGTTTTGAGCTTGGTTTAACTCATACTTTTTTATTTCACTGTTTGTATGTTAGGAGTACATAAGGATATACTAGAGCATCACTTACATTTAATAAGCTACAGTGGCTTAAAAAGAAAGTTTAATCCTAAAATAGATTAAAAGATAAGATTTATGCAACCAAGTTTGTTTATCTTTGCCGTAAACAGTTATTGAAATGGCATGATGCAAGGTTTACATCATAGTTACAATAAAGATAAGATACATACAAATCTTTTTTTAGCCAGCTATTACTTCATAGATTCTAGACTATTCTTGAAGATAGGAGTTTATAAACTGCCGCTTTTAGGCCTAGTCAGTTAGTCTGTGTACATGTGTGAAGTGCTGTGAACCATGGCGAGTAAGGTAACCAAAGCAATTGGCATCGACCTCGGTACGACTTATTCTTGTGTTGGTGTGTGGCAAAATGGAAAAGTTGAAATTATTGCAAACGATCAAGGTAACCGAACGACACCAAGCTATGTTGCATTTAATGAAACTGAACGTCTCATTGGAGATGCTGCGAAAAATCAAGTCGCAATGAATCCTGAAAATACTGTTTTTGATGCAAAACGTTTAATTGGGCGTCGTTACGATGATCCGAAGATTCAAGATGATCTTAAGCATTGGCCGTTCAAAGTGATGAACGATCATGGTAAGCCTAAAATACAAGTGGAATATAAAGGTGAAGTTAAAACATTTTCTCCAGAAGAAATAAGTTCAATGGTGTTAACAAAAATGAAAGAAACAGCAGAAGCTTATTTAGACCAACCAGTAAGGAACGCAGTGATAACTGTTCCAGCATATTTTAATGATTCACAGCGACAAGCTACTAAAGATGCAGGTACCATCGCTGGTCTGAAAGTGCTCCGGATTATCAACGAGCCAACGGCAGCTGCTCTGGCATATGGGTTGGATAAAAATCTAAAAGGAGAAAAGAACGTTCTTATATTTGATTTAGGCGGAGGTACATTTGATGTTTCTGTATTGACGATCGACCAAGGTTCATTATTTGAAGTAAAATCAACAGCAGGTGATACCCATCTCGGTGGAGAAGATTTTGATAATCGTTTGGTAAACCATTTGGCAGATGAATTCAAAAGAAAACACCAAAAAGACCTACGGTCAAATCCAAGAGCACTGCGAAGACTAAGGACTGCAGCTGAACGAGCCAAGCGAATTTTATCGTCCAGTACAGAAGCTACAATTGAAGTTGATGCTTTGTTTGAAGGCATTGATTTCTACACTAAAGTGACACGAGCAAGATTCGAAGAACTTTGTGCGGATTTGTTTAAATCTACTCTTGTACCGGTTGAAAAAGCTTTGAATGATGCAAAAATGGATAAAAAATCTATTCATGATGTAGTGTTGGTCGGAGGGTCTTCTCGCATTCCAAAAATTCAAAGTCTTTTACAAAACTTCTTTTCTGGCAAAACGCTTAATCTTTCAATTAATCCTGATGAAGCGGTTGCTTATGGTGCTGCAGTTCAGGCAGCCATTTTAAGTGGAGACCAAAGTTCTGCTATACAAGATGTCCTTCTTGTTGATGTAACGCCTTTATCTCTTGGAATTGAAACAGCTGGAGGTGTAATGTCTAAAATTATTGAACGTAACACGAGAATCCCTTGTAAACAGTCGCAGAATTTTACAACATACTCAGACAACCAATCAGCAGTGACTATTCAAGTGTTTGAAGGCGAACGTGCTATGACCATAGACAATAATCTTCTCGGAACATTTGATTTAACAGGAATTCCGCCTGCGCCAAGAGGTGTGCCTAAAATAGATGTTACATTTGATTTGGACGCCAATGGAATACTAAATGTTTCTGCTAAAGATTCTAGCTCTGGTCGATCGAAAAATATCATCATACAAAACAATAAAGGTAGATTATCAAAAGAAGACATCGAACGGATGGTAAACGATGCAGAAAAATATAAAGCTGAAGATGATGAACAACGACAACGTATAGCAGCGAAGAATGAACTTGAATCTTATATATTCGCAGTGAAACAAGCATTGGAAGATTCTGGAAATAAATTGGGTGAGAGTGATAAACATACAGCTTCTAGTAAGTGTGATGAGGTTTTAAAATGGCAGGATGGAAATACCTTAGCGAGCAGAGATGAATACGAATATAAATTAAAAGAATTGCAACGAATCTGTGCACCGATCATGGCGAAACTTCACACAGGAGATGGTTCACCTGGTAGACATGCGCCTTCTTCAGGACCTACTGTAGAGGAAGTTGACTAAGTCACTGTATTAGTGAAATTTTGGGTGTTTTTTTCAACTCTTATTCACAATTGTGATTTGTTATAGAAAATGTTTTTATTTAATTCTGTTTAGCATTCTTTCAACTTATTTTTATTTGATTTTATTTTTGTGTTCTGTAATATGCGACTGAACACATATTTTCTTGTAATAAGTTGGAGGTAGAATATTAACAAACCATAATAAGGTCAGTATTTATCTAATAGTATATATTTTTCAACTTTATTGGTTTCTGTCAATAATAAAACTGATTTAGTATGCATAACTAAATTACAGATTCGTACAGTTACAAAATTTATTTATTAACAGTCTAAAAATTATTTATTTCCAATTTTTAATACTACTAGGCAATTTTTGTTTTTTAAAATAAAAATACGGTGTAAACAATAAAAATATCATATTAATATTTGTAACTACTTTCTTTTTTAAAAATCAGTATATTGTACTTGTATTACAAATTAAAACTGCTGAATTTCTAATTTTTGTTTATTTATGTTAAAAAAACCTTTATGAGAAAACACTGCCTATTTGTATTGCTCTTCATTTCAAAATTTGTAAGCTTAGTCCACTTACAGGGTCAAATATAATCATTACATGGGCTTTTTTGCATGTGTTACATCAATCTCTAATCTTTATTAGTTTAACTGGTATACAGTAAAGGCATTAAAAGAAATCACTCTACAAAATGTAATTAAATGTAAATTTGCACTGCTTTCTCACCCTGAAAGTACAATATCTAACAAACAATATCTTGTGATAATAATAATTATACTTTACAAAGCTATATTTGAAAACACTTGCATTGGTAATTGTTGTTAATCAGCTGTAAGGTGAAATATATTGTAGGCTTTTACTAAATTGTAATATTGCCTACTTTTACTACCTATCTGTAATTAATATGAATTGGAATTATTAGAGTAAATGTTTACAAGACATGTCTTGTTTATGTGATAGTAATGTTTAAGTCAGATCTACCTTAAAATTTGCTTGAAATTATTTTGAAATGTAACATTTAAAATAGTCGAGTATAAGGGAAATAAAGCTCATAGATTTTAACTTTGAGTGGTATAAACAACCTGGTTCTTTTGCCAGGAGGTTAGGTCAATCTCCAGACAAGATAAACCTGACCTTAACAGTAATCTGGGAATCTTCCGCAAGTTGACCATGTTCGCCTGTTCCAGTAATTTAGACAAGAAGCTTCAGATCAATTAATTCAAATGTGAATAACAATACTGTTCCCATTATATCTTAAAAGAGATTCCATATTTGTAATTGTTGTCAACTGTATATATAGATTCTGTATAATTCCCTCTTTTATCTTTATGATTTGTTTCTGGGTTACAAGAAACAATCTTTCTTCGCAGTTGTTTTTGGTTACTTGGTGAGTCCAAGCTTTTGTAAAAATATATTTTTTTGGTTTTATATTTTTTATCGTGATGGTCTGTATACAATTCAGTACTAACTTATTTGTCAGTGTGTGGGTAGATTCTTTCTAGAATTGGTTTTATAAGTACTGTTAGGTAATAAAACCTGTCTTAGGGAATGGAAAAACCTTTTTGAGTCTGCAACAGTAGTACGTTTAGTATCAGTCGTTGCTTATTTACGCACACTGTATTGTTCTTCAAATATTTGTTTATCAAAAGAATAATACTTTTAAACTGTATCAACTTGATTAGTATTAAATACAGTGTTTAAATTTATCGATTTTTTTTTTAATAATGGCTGACTATTGTGCACACTTGGGCTAATGCAGACGATGGGATAATTTATAGCGTATGAAAAAATGCCAAGCCCTCGCCGGGAATCGAACCCGGGTCCTCGGCGTGAGAGCCTAGTATGCTATCCACTAGGCCACCGAGGCAGCTTTAAATTTATCGAAAAATATCATCATACAAAACAATAAAGGTAGATTATCAAAAGAATCTTTACATCATTTATTTTCTAATCTAAATTATGAATAATAATCATATATTAGACTGTGATTAGATATATCAATGAAATAGTTATAGAGGCATTCGTTAAATATCGCGTGCTGTTTGTATCAAGTAAAATTATCAAGGTGGCTGTGAAATGTCTGAATATTTTCATTACTCAGTTTAGTGCTGTAAATAAAAACAAATGAGGCTGTCTTGTAATTTCTCACAGTACGGTATATCATGAGCATGAAAAATCAACCTTGAGATATAGAGGAGAAATTCAGGATCATTGAGTACCAATATATGTTACTTGATTTTATGTCCATGAGGAATGCTCATAGCCGAGTCAGTAAGATAACAAACAGTTCACTAAAAACTCAGAATTGCATGCAGGTTCAAGTAAGTTATTTCTGTTCGCTTTTTTGGTGTTAATCAATCTCCTTGTTATTTTTAACTGGCCAACAATTGATCCTAAAAAAAATTTACATATTGCTTAAGACAAACCAAATTGATCAATTTATGAAATTTGACATATAGGTATTGTTAACTCATTTATTTTTAATGAGAGAGGAAAATTCAATTTTTTTCCAAAAAAAACTTTATACATCAATTTTTTTTAATATCAGCTTTAACGATTTTGACAAAATGTACTGTATTTAAATAGCAAAACAAAATGTTCGACTACTATATTATCTCAAAAAAGATACATAATTAAATTTTTTTAATTTTGGAGTTAAAAAAACTGACATGGGAAGTTTTTCGATTTTTCTCTTTATTAAAATCGAGTATAAAACTGAGTATAGTTTTAATAAGACCAAAATCTGGTAAACCGATTTTAATAAGTTATACCTGTTCCTGTCGGTAGCTTACGAACTTAATTTTTGAGAGAATTAATTGAATGTGAGAAAGTTTGTGTATTATCTTTATATCATTTATTTTCTAATCTACATTATGAATAATAGTCATATATTAGACTGTGATTAGATATATCAATGAAATAGTTATAGAGGCAATCATTAAATATCGCGTGCTGTTTGTATCAAGTAAAATTATCAAGGTGGCTGTGAAATTTCTGAATATTTTCGTTACTCAGTTTAGCGCGGTGAGACGGTTTCAGTATCAGTGATAGTGTTTGTCGAAATAGAAAAATTTGTTCTTTAACTGTGGTCATTATATTAAATAAAATGTTTTCTTAAATGTTACTTTTGCCTGTGAAGGAAATTTCCATTGGTGTGTCAATAGTTGTTCAGTGTAGTGTAGTGTCTATTCTATCGTAACAGAAAATTTCAGCGTTCTGTGTTAACCCTATTAGTTTATTCAAGGTTATTAATGTTTATTTCACATTTATTCATAAATTATTAGTGTTAATGTGTATAAAATTAATTTGATAACTTATATAATCTTTAGTTCTGTTTTGTTCTATTAAAAAACGATTTCTCAAAATTGGCTTTGGCCTACAAGGCTTTTGTAATAGTTTTACCAAATTCGGATATGTTTATGTGTTATGAAAAAACATATAGGTCCTGTTTTAGTATGCTAAAAGTAAAAATAATCTACACTTTGTATTACGGTACTATACATATAACATAAACACACTGTTAGCTTAGAAGTATAACCTAATTCCTAACTTTAATCATGAATGTAAATTGCGTAAAAAAGGCTATATCGTTAATATAGGCTATTAATGTTGTTTTGTATTTAGGGAGCCTGCCTAATGAATGGGAGGGACCCAAAGCTTGTTGTTGTTGTTGTTGTGATAGAACAACTTCCTATTTGTGGAATTTTGTTATAGTTAGGGAGCTAATGGTTATTTATATTTCAGGATTAAAAATGTATTGAAAATTTATTGTTTTTAAGATGAATCTGTGAAGAGTTTGGTTTGAAAACTTATACAAATTAAATACTTGGCCTATTTTAGGAAACTGTGATAAAATACCAATGAATAATAAATTATATTTTACTAGCTGTAGCTTAACACCAGGCATTGTTTGGAGGGGAAATAATAAAGAGTTTCATTTAACACACACACACACGCGTGCACACACACACACACACACACACACACACACACACACACACACACACACACACACACACACACACACACACACACACACACACACACACACACACACACACATACACATATATATATATATATTTATTTATTTATTTATATTGTTGTAGTAGAGTATTTTAATAATCTTCATTTTATAATAAAAGTGAGAATATAAATGAATGCAATTGTAAAAACAACAGCACTACCTATCTGATTTAATTTTAAAAACCATCCTCTAAACACTAGTTACTGGCCTATAAATTTTTACCTAATGGGTATTTTTCAGTAATGGGTATTTTTCATTGTACAGGAAACTACCAGAACAAGTGTTTTCTTAGTAAAAAAATATTTTAATTTGAACTTATCATTAGAGCTAGCAGAAATTATGTCCTTTGCTTTCACTTTGTATAAGTTATATGTAATTAAATCTAATTGTCAAAACAACAGCACTACATATCAGATTTCATTAAAACCATTCTCTTTATACAGTAGTTGGTAGATAATACCTTTTTATGGACATAATGGATAATGTAAATATTGCACAAACATAGCCTATACAGTATATGCAAGCATGCTGCTGAAAGGGGAATAGATGTATGGAAAGCTGGAATGGTGGTGAAATCACTCTTTAAACACTCCTGGCACTAATAATAAGAAACTAAAATTTTCAGCAAAACCAGTTCAGTAGTTTTTGCACTTATGGAGGACACACATACAACCATTTGCTTTTATACCAGGCTATTTAAATACTGTATGAAACGGTATAAAAGAAACTTTCCAAAAGTAGCAAAATGTATTAATGTTAAGAGCATTTAACAATAAATATTCAAAAATATTCCCTAATCACCGTAACATTTTTGGAAATCTGGTTTTACCATCATAATGGGCATTATAATTGTATAAATTAGCATTTTAAATTGTCAAATTTCTTTGAACTAAGAAACGGTCAGCATGGTCAGGGTTTAATTTTGTATTTTCAGTGTTAAATGTAAGATTTTGAACGGCCATAATTTTGTGCTGTTTTAAGCTAAAATTACAAATGGTAGAGTTTTATCACACTTATCTTACGTTTATACGTTTGAACACTTTCTAGGAGAAACATGCTAATAGTTTGCCAAAATCTACAAGTCTGAATTTAAAGTAAATCATTAATGTTCCTTTAAACTCAAACTTGGGACAAGAACTCTCTTCATACATTCCAAATATTTTTTTTCAAAACGTCTTCAAGAGAATGTTTCTTCAAAAAAACAGAGACAAGAATGAATGTTTTCAGAGTTTTCTATCTCTCAAGATATAGCATGTTTTAATGTAACAATTCTTCCAAACTTTTTCTAGGGGTTAGGATCAGTGCATGTTTCATGCTCCCAGGCTTGGATCTTACCATGATAGCTGTTCTAATAGCTCATTTTCTAGTGGAAATTTGCAAATAAACAAAACCTTTTTTTACAAAAAAAAAAAAAAATTAAATGAAATTTTGTAACTTTAAATCAAGCAACAGTAGCGACTTTTTTCAATATTTCTCTTAATTCAGGCTTTTTTCAGACACAAAGAATAGTTTCCATAAGTGTTATTATTTTTGATTAAAATAATACAGTATTTTTGTACACTGAAAATTCAGATGATAAATTTTGAGCTACAACAATCCTGCTTTAAACACTTTTACATAGTTTGAAATTATTTCAAAAGATGTCGCCGCGATGGTATTACAACTCGCACCCTCGTACTTGCAACAGGTGTCGGTTATTTTAAGAAACAAAACATGGCGTCACAACACAATAGTTTCCCCCTCCCCACCCTGAAGGGAGTGTCTGTCTGCGGGGACACTTCAATATTGCCAACTATTGTTTTATTCGCATTTCATTATTTCTACTTCACCCTAACCTTGAAATATGTTAATTTTAGTTTAGGCGTTGTTGGCAGCAAGTGAACATAGATCTATGAATAAAGTAGCTAATTAACAAATTAAAATCTGTCAAAACTGTGTTATAGTCAAATAATTTCACTATTACAGATGTATAAGGGAATGTTTGATTTGATTGATGTTCTGACATATTATTTATACAATTTACTGTAACCTATTTATTTACCATCACAATGTACGAATATGAAAAAATTCCATCTTAGATTTGATAAAACTACCCGTCCTCAGGTCCCCCTCCGAGTTTAATATGTTTTTCGCTGTGTGTGAGATCATTGACAATGTCTAAATTAAATGACTGATTTTTGTGAAATTTGACGTAAGGTTTATTTTGCTCATTTTTTTGGTATAATTTTTTAATTTTTCAAGCAAACAAATTTTTTTTCTAGCCATTTCTTGTCAAAAGTAGGATTTTTGTCAAAATGGGCCTAATCAAAATGAAATTTGCTCGTTTTATTTTCGAAAAACAAAGCAGACCCGATGGTGGTCATGATTTATTTTATTTGCTAATAGCGAGTATCCAATGGAAAATGGGCCATTGTCCGGCCATCATGGTAAGGCCCAGATCCGAGACCTTGAATGAGCGCCGATCCTTTTTTTTGAGGGGACGTTAAAAAATTCGTTTATATTTATTGTAATTGCTTGGACAAGTTTATTAACAAGGAAAATTCGTTAATAGTTTCAAAATGGCCGCCATTTCAATTACTTTAAAAAGTCATTTTTTGTCAAATATTTTAGAAACCCTGATTTCACCATCACCAGAAGATTTCAGAAGCGTTAGAAGGTGTGTAAAATTAGCATGTTAAAGTTTTAAATTCTATTGAAATTAGGAAATTTAATTGACGGCAGTAAGGATCATTTGTGTATTTTCATTGCAGTTTGGAAGTTTAAAATGCCGATATATGCAGAATTTAATGCTGATTATAAAATCAGCATCTTTGTGGAATCAGAGTTTTAGAAAAACAGTTAGATATAAAAAAAATTAAAAAACTTCTCCATCAACTAAATAACTGCGTGCCGCGTTTGTTATTTTTAACTAGACTACGTTGACTTACCTATACTCATATATGACTGAAAGTTTAGCAAAATCTGGTGATCCGATTTTTTATTTAGTAGCTTTGGAAACGGGTTTTGGGGGATTTATCGACCAATAAGTTTTGTTTGGGTGGCCTAGCGTATTTAAGGACTGCATTGGCCAAATTTAATAAAAATCGGTTAATTATTTTGTCCGTAAGCAATGTATCCCATATACAGACGTCATTCTTCTTAGAGAATCTGTAAACTATTTGATCCATCAACATTTCAAGGACGGTTTTTCCCCACAATCGTACAGAGCGAGAATGCAAAGTTTTTGTGCGTAAAACTTCGCACTTTTCCCATTTATTATGTTAACTGTGCTGAAATCTAAAACCCATATAAAGAACCCACCGGTAATGTTGATTTTTATTATTAGAAAATCAAAATTTGAAGGGTTTCGTGCCCAAAAGAAGTTTAAAAACTTTTTTTTTTAATGAACACATGAAACTTTCTGTATGCCCTCCTCTGTATGTGTCTTTAATAGGAGTTCAAAGAACAGTAGCCTTGGTATATATTTTGAAACGGTATATATTTTTGGTAAAAATGCAGTTTTGGGGCTTTTGTCTATTTTCGTTATTTTTGTACTGAAACGCTTCAAAATACGCCCAATATTAACAATCCAAAATGTAAAAGTGCGGAAACAACAGGAAGTTACAAAAACGAGAACATAAAAAGTGCCAAAACATAATCTCAAAATGACTACCGTGCGAGAGTAAGAAACGTGTTTATAACAAATAACGAGACTGACATTGTAAAAAATTTTATTTTCATTTTATACATAATTACTTATTATCACCTTCAATATACACCGCTTCTCTATCCCTAAAACGCTCTATGCGAATTTTCCATTGTTGAAAACAGTGCTGGAGGTCATCTTCTGTCAACTCCTTCAGGACTCTTGCCGCTTTCACTTTTACGGCTTCCACGGACTCAAATATCGTCCCTTATAATGCAGATTTCACCTTAGGGGACAGATAGAAGTCACATGGTGCAAGGTCTGGTGAGTAAGATGGATGTTCTAACACTGGGATGTTGTACTTGGCCAGGAACATCGTGACAGATAATGCGGAATGAGCTGGCGCATTGTCTTGGTGGAAAACCCATGATTTGTCCTTCCACATTTCGGGTTGTTTTTTCCTTACTCTTTCACGTAGTTTACTAAGTACCTCAAGGTAGTAATATTGATTAATTGTTTGACCTTCACGAACCCAGCGAAGATACACAATCCCATGAATATCGAAAAAAACAATCATCTTTGCTTTAAATTTTGACTTGCTGATTCTTGCTTTTTTGGCTCTCGGTGAAGTTGGGATCTTGCAATGCATGGACTGGTGCTTTGTTTCCGGATCGTACGTAAAAAACCACGATTCATCACATGTTATTATCCTTTCCAATAAATTTGGGTCTTTTTCAATGGCATCAGTACACACACTTTTGCGAGCTGCTTGTTCAAAGTTGAGATTTTTTGGCAACATTTTGGCACACACTTTTCGCATGTTCAAATTGTCAAGTAAAATTTGCCGTACACATTCTTTATCAATGCCTACAGTTTCACCAATTGCACGAATACTTAATCGAAGGTCAGACCGAATCAAATTAGCAACTTTTTCGACATTGTCATTCGTTTTTGACGTTGAAGGGCAACCTGGCCGCGAATCATCTTCAACGTCTTGTCGGCCATCTTGAAATCGCTTAAAGCATTCAGGAACACGTGCCCGCGATAAACATTCACTGCCATACACTTCTTTCAGTAAATTATAAATTTCAGTAGTGGTTTTTCCAAGTTTGAAGTGAAATTTAAAAACAATTCGTTGCTCTATTATTACACTAACAATTTTTTCCGGCAAAACAAAATAACAACACTAACGAAAATGAAGGTTATGACTAAACGATGTTGGTTACACAAACGATACTTACTGAATTCTGAAGAGAAAGCTTCACACTAAACAGCTGTGGCGGTTGGCGCATTCCGCCACTTGTTCCGCCGCAGCGTCAGTCTCGTTATTTAATAGCCACACCTCGTGCGTGTGTGTGTGTGTGTGTGTATATATATATATATATATACATTTTTCACATATATATATATATATATATATATATATATATATATATATATATAATGATATATATATATTCATAATGAAAGGAATATATATATATATATATATATATATATATATATATATAAAGAAGAACTACATAACCTAACTCGTTTCGGCTGTTAGATGTTTAAAGGTGTTTACTCTTTTTTTTGTTATTTTAAGGCGAAAATAACAACACATTGAGGCTTTTTTTTTAACGTCCGATTATTATGCACACTTGGGCTAATGCAGACAATGGGATGATTTATAGCGTATGAAAATGCCAAGCCCTGGCCAGGAATCGAACCCGGGTCCTCGGGGTGAAAGTCCGCTATCAACTAGGCCACCGAGGCGGCTCATTGAGGCTATTATCGCCTCCCTAAATGTAAGTGTGAGTGTAAAATGTTAAAGTCGTAAGTGTAGTGTTGTAAGTGTAAGTGTGAGTTACGACTCGAGTACCGCGAGGGACTTCTACGTCCTCTCAATAAGTGCAACTAATCTGCACCCCCCTGCGACTAACAGCACGCCGGTTGCAACGAAACGGAAACATTTCTCTGTCAATTTCACAATAATTACCGCATTTAGAACACGAATACGATTGTTTAAAGATGCCGTGATTAATAAAAAATTCAACAACACTACCGTAATTCCAACTCAAACTGACAAAGAGAGACAAATCGCAAAGTTTACAATCAACGGCAGCCATTTTTTTCGAACAATGTTTTTAGAACAAGTACTTTTACTACAATAACTGATTTATTACAAAGTCCTTATTAATCTGGTGAAGCAAATTTATCTTACAACGTAAACATACAAACAAATCCATGTAAAGGGAATATGCAAGTACATTCATGCAAAAGTACATCAATGACGTCAGAATATAGGTTAGTAATAAATAGCTAAAAATGTAATTTCTTGTGCATTTTCCGTAATAAATGTCATCTTTCGCGCCTTAATATTTCTCAAGCAAATAATATAACACAAAATACAAGCAAAAAAGTCGGTGAAATAATAATTTTCACAAAATTATTTAAAAAATGCATTAATACTATATTTTTAATTAATTTCTGGGCCCTCGCACATTTTCCCGTCTATTCAACCGGTAACCATAATGTTTACGAAAAATGTCCCTGGATCTACTTCTTTATTGTAAATTTTATACTTTTTTCGTGTCGCTTTGAAAATTGTGATAGGAGGAGCCGTTCAGCCAGCAACTACACTCGTTATCGTTAAATTGGAGGCCGCCTACGAAAAAAATCTTACACATACGTTGTTCGGGCTTTGTAAAGGGTGTGGCATCGTATAACATTTCAAAACAACTGGTGGACGTGTTTTGGCCAAAACTGAGTAACAAACACAAAAGCAAAATGCCGAACGGTTGAGTTAAAACGGAGCCCTCGCTTCGTGTCGGCACTGGTTGTATTCAGGTGCTCCTTGTTTAAGTTACTAAATTTAAAAAATAATTATATTTTTTGAATACAGGCACAATCATATTTCTCGATGTAGATGTGTGTTGCATTATTTTACTTCGTTACTGCGGTAGCATCTCTGCTTGTACAGCAAAGACTGGGTCGGCTTGTATTTTACATCAGTCCAAAATAAAAAACGTTTTCTGTGCATTTACTTTATTACCAAACAAAACGCACATCTATGGCTCAGAAAACCTCAAAATCCGTAATTTCGCTCACAATTTTCATAAATTTGCCACACCCTTAGACTCCTCCGGTACATAGGTGGTATTAATTGGCGCCTACGCCAACTTAACATGAAAATGCCAAGTACTTACTCAGAGCGATGAAGGCTGGAGATATCTATATGTATTATCGAGTTGATTATGCACTCGATATTTCGTTTTTTTTCCGAACCAAAAAAAAATTGTTTTCACGGTTTTATTCACAGTTAAAAAACCTGTAGACTATGACTTGATGAATTTGTAAGGTTACTATTGTACTGCGACCTTTGGATCTATTGTGCCCTCTTTCGTTGTTCCTGAGATGCTCAGTCATAGCGCCTTCATAGTCTAGGATTTAAGGTGGATTGGTGACTTCCCATTTCCTTATTAACTTGCTTGCTGTGCTAATGCCATTTCAATGTTTCTTTCTCTTGACCCACGGAGGTTATGCTCCATTTGGCCAACCTTTTTATTGTGCGGTGAGATCCCTCTGATTCAATTTTATATTCTTACTTACGGGAACACCCACGAGTAGCAAAGGAAAGAGGTCCGCCCACACAGAGCCCTGCTTGCAAGGGTAAGGCAAGGGTGGTACACTGGGAGGTCACCAGGCTTTGATTCACCCTTAGGCCAGAGTCATTCACTCTATCAGCACAGGTCGCTTTACAGATTACAGTTAGCCAAGCTATGTACAGTAGTAAATGAGTGGCTTCAGTATATGTGTGAGAGTAGTATGAGCTATGGTATCAGCTGCTCACATCAGTTGCGTCCGCCTGAATCTGTAGAACTATGTTTTTTTTAGATTTGATTCTCGTAAATGTGTGTGTGTGTGTGTGTGTGTGTGTGTGTGTGTGTGTGTGTGTGTGTGTGTGTGTGTGTGTGTGTGTGTGTGTGTGTGTGGCGCTCATATAATTCTTTAGCTAATTAGAGCACCTTTGGATTCTTTTTTGTATGTGGACTGAAGTACAGTAGTCCTTAATAATGTGTCTGTTTGGTGGATTTTTGTTAAAAATTACTATCCTTTTTGGTGTAATTGTCTTTTTGTAATTGTAGTATTTTTGGGTACAGGAATTCAAGTTACGCTTTGTTTTTATAAACGTAGCTTCCAGTAGTATATTTCGTATGATAAAAATGCAAAGTATACTCTCCATAAATATGCTTCAGTATGTTGCATCAAGTAAGTTCTTGATGGGTTTATTTGTTTTGTTTCCAACTGACGCCTACGTACAGTTTTAATCCCATCAGAGGTGTTTGTTGGTGTTGTAGGTCTAGGTCACTGGATGATACACTCGTCTGCATTAGCCCAAGTGTGCACAATAGTCGGACGTTAAACACCAAAAAAAAAAAAAAAAAAAAAAAAAAAAAAAAAAATGGATGATACACGATGATATAACCACTGGTTCCTGCGTTTTTCTTGGCTTTTGTAAAATCCGTTTTGTCCGTATTGGGTTAGAGAAATCAAAGCTTCGCTAAACAGTGTTT
The DNA here is from genome assembly GCA_022606455.1 of Callitettix versicolor. Classification (NCBI taxonomy): domain Eukaryota; kingdom Metazoa; phylum Arthropoda; class Insecta; order Hemiptera; family Cercopidae; genus Callitettix; species Callitettix versicolor. Next base: position 53,388,715 of record CM040186.1, read on the forward strand.
CTGAACAGGGCCCATACACTTTCGGGCGCCTGGGATAAATGTTGTCTTTGGGTGCTCGTCCTTCCCATCATAGAAAAGAGACCAAAAAACAAAAATTACTCACGTGCGATTATAATAAACTGGCAATTTTTATAAAATATACCTAGGCTATAGTTTTATTGAACCTCCATTTTTAATACATTTTTATTATCAAAATGTTAAAATCTATTAATATCGAATAGATAAAGCTTTGAAGTGCCCGAAATACGTGCTTGCTGTAATAAATTTCAAAATCTTCTCTTTGCATACGGTGTTTCACACCTCTAAATCCTTCTCCGAGTATCTTTTTCGGTTTCATTTTTTGGTAAAATGGCAAGTATAAAAGTAGGATTGCCATACGTCCCGGTTTGACCAGGAAAGTCCCAGTTTTGGGCTCTTGTACCGGTGTCCCGGTCAGCAGTCGATTATGATGGTAAAATAAAAATTGTAACAAAAACACTAAAAACTTATAAAATTCAAACTGTTGTGTAGATACCTAGGATTAATAAGGCTGGCTATTAATAATAATATACACTGGTGATTTAAAACGGAATATCAATTCGGTTGGCAGCGATCGTAATATCGGATCAGAAAATCGGTGCCTGCTAAAAGTAAAAAAAAATATTTTTGTTAATGATGTTTGATAAAAAAAATTGATGCGAGAGTCTTCTGCAAGAGCTTTAACGTTATGCAAGGTCATCTCCTGCCCAGATTGTTGTGAATAAAAAATACTTTTAAACAAAATCATTCTTGGGAAAAGTATAAATGGTTTGTGAACAAGAGTTAGGTTAGTTTTTCTAAAGAAAGAATAATTTAGCTACGTTTAGAAGCTATGAAATAGGGGGGAAACTTTGTTTAAAGCTATCTAAAAATACACGTACGCTTTTGTAGTAACAAATTCAAATTTTTCCAGGTGAAAACACCTTGGGATGTTCTCTTTCCAACCGGTCTATTGTCCCGGTTTCACTATTTGGAAATACGGAGGGTCTACCTACTGGTCCTCCCAAAATATCCGATTGTGGTGTTATAAAATCGACAAAAAAACTGTAACTAGGTTAATTTCTGAAAATCTAGAACCCTCCAAAATGAAATCGCCGATCGGTAAATGTTTTGCACGTTTAGCGTGGGAAATTTACCCAGGCACTGTCGTTATAATTCTTCAAATTAAATATGATATTCGAGGCCCAGCTGAGGGTGGATTGAGTCATCCGACAGTGTAGGCGCTGTGCATGCGCGGGCGTGTGGCAGCTTCTTCCACGTGTTGGCGTGCCACAGGGAGCCGTATTGCTGCATTAGGCCCTACCTTTTTCCCGTTTCAAACCTTGTCACTGCGAGACGATTGGGCCTATCTGGTGTGTAAGTTACGTTTAGAGTTGAGTACAGAAATTGTTTTATGAAGATGGAAAAAAAGGTTTTTAAAACTCTTCTAAAATCCGTAGTACCGTTTTAAGTTTTTTTCTCGCTGGCGTGATGGAAGCAAATTTCCACATAGCACCAATATCAGTTTTGTATATTTCACCTTTTTGTATTCCCAGTAAATGTAGTAAGCCGATTACGATGGTGAAATAACATTTTCAAAAAGGTTTTAAGGTCAGAAAAATTGTTTTTTTAAGATTTTGAACGGTCGCCATTTTGAAACTAAATTGTGTACGCTAGTGCTAAAAACACACAAATTTTAACGCCGCTCAAAAACATTACGCCAAAATCGTTCATTTCAATTTCCTGGGTCTGAGTCTTATCATGATAGCGATTAAAATAGTTGATTTTCCAATTAAAATCGCAAATAATATACTTAAACGTTTTTTTACGTCATTCGTATAATAATTCGAGCAGCTGTAAATTTAAATAAATCAATAAAATAAGCTATTTACTGTGTTGTTTCTGTTTCAAAATAAATCTCGACGTATTTAAACTGCAGGTAGTGTATAACAATTATTTATGTTCCATAACAACGTTAATGCTGTCGTTACCCGATGATAACCGATGATGGCCGAAGGCGCACGACAATTACACACGAGTCAGGTGAATAGCGCAAATTAGTGCCAATAACCAATACAGTACCTTCCTACAACCTGAAACCAGTTCTCGAACAATTTATTCACACGTATGTCTTGTGTTTTGTGTTAGTATGTGTGTCAAACCGGCCGAGGTGCTTTATGACCTTCCAGTCAAAGGTTTTACTGTTATTTCGTTTGCTTTAGAATTCGTGGAATGTACACAGAATTTTGTAACTGGCCTTTACGTTTTACTTTCTCGTCTATAAAAAGAGAGAGTACATGCTTCTCCCAAAAATCATTGAAGCTTCGTTAGTGAGGAGGTCCGATGATCCGAACAAGTTCGCCTTGTGTATATTGTGGACGAGCAACCACTACAACTTTCTGTACTTAATGTTTAATTCTTTTTGTTTACTTCTTTACGTTACATACCCCAAATATGTACTTTGCCAAATACACTTGTACAAATACTTCCTTCCAGTTTGGGAATATCTTTGGTTATTTTAATACCGTAGTTACAGTGGGACGGGATGATTAGAGAACCCGCACTCGGAACTGGAACGAAAGGGCTATCAAATTGATAAATGGGTTTGAGGTTATGTTATGGGGGTGTTGAGCTTTAGAAGTCGTAAAACTATCCGGGGTCAACGACCGCCGTTGGGTCGACCGTCGACTTGGGGCGCGTTCTGGCGATCTGACGCCCAACTAATTGTCAATAGTTATGACATCTATTGTTTCCACTTTGTAATAAGGTTTCACTATTCGACTTTCAATAAAATTTATTGTAGTTGAGATTTTGGTTAGTGGTTTTCAGTCCGCAGTTTTTATTGATTAATTCCATTGAAAAAATGAGTTATTGAAGTACATCATAGTAAGATCCCCAGACCCAGGGCCTTGAAATTAACATTGATCTTGACCTGTAGATCACTTTTTTAGGTATCGTTAAATTATTTTACACGCGCTTTTGTGTGTGTGTGTGTGTGTGTGTGTGTGTGTGTGTTTTAGCGCCTCACGTTCGCAATTTCGATCCGATTAGTTTGAAACGACACAAAAATCGATTATGGTAAGAGCTTGGACGAGTTCGTTAAACTGCAAAGTTCTATTAAAATTTTCAAAATGGCTGCCATTTAAAATCTTTACACCCTAAAATCCTAAATTTTGTTAAGTTGTTCTGAAAATCCAATTTTAAGATCGTAATCAGTGTTAAAAACAGCGTAAACTAGCATTTTTAATTTTCAAAATTCGCTGAAGTTAAAAAAAATAACTTTATTGAGATCAGGGTTCATTTTCGTATTATGTCTCGAATTATTTGATGTTCGAGGGCTTAAAACACTGCTTACAATACGTCATATCGATTGAGCTCTCATTACCAAAATTCAAAAACAGGTTGTAATGAGCTGAGGTTAAGAAAAATCAATTCCTTTTTTTGTCAAAAAAACTGAAAAAATGTGAATTTCCCGATGAGTTTTAACAATTTTGTCCGCTTCACGATGAAAGGGCATAAAATATCGAATAAAGTTGTTTCAGTAAAATTGCCCCACAAATATTACTGTTAGCGGTTAACTGTTGGAAAAGGCTGCGAGGTTAACTGTTCTTTCACTTTGAACTAGTAGGGCCTAATAAATATTGTGTTATTAAATTTTATTACTTTCTGGAAAATCGCTTCATTAGCAATTAAAGAATAAATGAAGTTGTAGAGTTACTATTGCACTGCGTCCTTTGTAGATTTATATTCCTGAGATGCTCAGTTATAGTGCCTTCTCCAGTCCTAGTCCCTTTATGAAGTCGAGGATTTGAAGAGGATTCAAGGTGGGTAACTCCCTAACTTCTAATTGGTAACTTTCCATTTCCTTAATGAGGTATTCGCTGTGCTAATTCACTTTCAATTTTTCTTACTGTTTACACTCATTACGGAGGTTCTGCACCATTTTATTGTACATTTTATTATACGGAGGTTCATGTACCTTTTTATTGTGCGGTGAGATCCCGCTCATCCTGCTTTAGGCCTATACTCTTACTTACGAAAACACCCACAAATAGCTAAGGAAATGAGGTCCGCCCATACAGAGCCCTACATGTTTGGATCGGGCTAAGGTACACTAGGAGGTCGCCAAGTATCCCAGAGCTCCGTTTGATACACCATTAGGCCGGTGTCATTCACTCCCTCTGCACGGGTGGTCGCTTTACATTTTTAAAGTTAGCCAAGCTATGTCGAGTACTGTGTGTGTGTGTGTGTGGTGTGTGTGTGTGTGTGTGTGTGTGTGTGCGCGCGCGCGTGTGTGTGTGTGCGCGTAGATGCGTGCGTGTTTTATGCAGTTTTGGCCAAACCCATTGACCGATTGTTTTGAAATTCGGTACGAAAGTACCTTGTATTAAACCCGAATGATGTTTGTGTAAGATATTTTCCCATTTAATACCGTTTCAAGATGGCGGGCTTTGATTTAACGATGGCGAGTGTCTGTCGGTTTTTTGTATTGTATACGCCTGACTTTGATTTGTTGTCACAAATAACGTAATAATTGCTATTATATGGTTGCCTTAATTGTTTTATCCTGAACAATTACACACATACAGTTTTTGTGAGAGTAATATGTTTAAAAAACACAGTTTTCTGTAGCCTTTTTTACTGTGGTTGAACTTTGTGATTTTACGAGTTTTTGTGAAAAAAATCTTTTGCAGTGATTGTTACGTGTAAGGTTCTCAATATAACTGGATTTTTTCAAATATTTATTTTTACTTTGTGCAGAGTTATTAATTTTTTTTCTGATACTGCTCATTCCGCTGTAATAATAGTAATAAAATATTTACATGTTCATAATCGACACTATACCTTCACAAAAGAAAATATTGAACAGTTATTTAAATTATTATTGAATTATTACTGACAACTAATAATTATAAGAGATACGAGGTGAAGGTATAGTCTGGGCCCGCACCGACTCTTGCACTGTAAAGCTTTTGTCGGTCGGATTTATACATCTTAGTGTAAGAGTGTTTTTAATTTTCAAAATATGGGCTAGCATTAAATATAAACTGCTTGGGAGATTTACGAATATAAGGACATTTTGGCATGTTTTCGTAAAATACAGTCTAACAAATATACAGATATTTCAATGTAATACAGTGTGCGCATTGATGATTTCGCGTAGAACCACCGATACATCAAACAAAGAAACTTTAAGAATTGACTTGTCAAAATTCACAACTAACAATGTTTATAACATTGACACACACGAATAAGAATAAGGAATAACTACTGCTGACACTGATAAGTCTACACAGTATTTGAGAGTTGATACGAGGAAAGGGGGGGTTTGAGGGGTTTGAAGAATGGTCAAAGTAGGAAGTTCGCCACAGTTGTTTATAAAGCAAAGTCTTGTTTTGATACAGAAATAAAGTACAGAATGTGTTTTGCCGTCCATTTTTTGGAAATCAGGTTGTTTCACAGAACGTTTCATACACACAAACCCCTTGGACTTAACAGGCAGACCAGTGAGAAAATTTTACGGTTTTTATTTCCTAGTGATAGGTTGGGGTAAACGAAAACTTTTACTTTAATTTAGCCAACGCCCGTTCTTGGCTCCTCAGCCACTGGACGCCGTGCCTCCCAGTACAGCCGTGCTTGTCCCTATCTGTCATCACTCCACAGCGCTGCGCACCGGAGAAGGCGGTCAGCACTTCCATAATCCTGGGAGCACAGGGAAGCCACTATATCAGTCCTGTGCAAATGGCTCTGCAGATAATCATGACCTGTCGACATCCTAAAGATGGCCACAGCTATCCCTCTGGGCAGGTTATGGGAGATAGGTTTTAATAAAATCGGTTCTCATCTTTTTCGTAAGTCCAGCCGCCCTCCAGGAATCCGTAATGACCTTCTGTATGCGAGAAGAGACCTCGTTGCACACAAAAGCATAGGTAACGTGGAGATGTGGTTGGTGAACCTGTCGGATTCCTCATTCCCGTGGATGCCACAGCGACCAGGCACCAATTGTAGGTAGATTTCTGTGTTTGAAGTTTAAATAACCTTTCCAGACATTGCATAATCAGGTCATCGTTATCATGCTCTTGGGATGTCAGAGTCTGGTGTCTGATAAGAACACAATTTTTCGAGAGATGCCCATAGATATCAGTGTGTTAGCTCCTTCACCCATGGCCGCAACTTCTCCGTCGAAATTTCTTTTCAGTCTCCCCCCCCCACAAGAAATGGTGCTCAGGCGATAGAGGAGTAGTGTCCTCTTCTGTAGCTGCACAAATCGAACAGCTTGTAATTGTTGCATTTGTCAGTCAACTCCACTTGATTATCCATTTGACCATGTACAGTATTTTGATTTGACGTTCGGCCACAATATGTCCCAGTAAGACCCACACTGTAACTCCGCCACTGAGCACTGCCGGTTTTGACTTTCTGATAATACAGTAATTCAGTTTTTTAAAATAAGTTATCACTAGCACATACAGGCTACCGAAATTTAAACGGTTAATTTTCGTGAAAAAAGAAAACATATCAAGAAAGCCAATAACATTAAAGAAGTTAAGCATTATTCACAAAAAACTAAGTAACCTGGTAAATAGTATATGTAAAAATCCCAATTTTTAGTATAATGTTCACAACAGTACTGTGTTCAATCGCTGCAAAAGTAATTTTGTTATCCTGAAACTCTTGGCCTGGTAAAATTTTGAAGTTCTACAACAGCAAAACGACTAAGAAAAACTGTGTTTTTTTAGCATATTACTCTCACAAAAATTGTTTATGTGTAATCGTTTAGGATAAAACAAAGTAACTGTGTATTAATCAAGGTCGGATTAAAAGGGAGGGGCGAAGGCACAATCGCCCCAACGGAGGCAAAAGAAATTTAAAAAAAATTAAAATATCCTATTTTAATTTTATAAAATGTAACTATATGCGTATTTTCGAGAAAAAGGTCTAAGGCCTCTGAGAGGTCCGAAACCTGTCACATTATCCGAACTCAACTTTGTATGTAAATGAAGTTTTGTCCGGTTGTACATATGTACGTTTGTATACTTTGCGACGCTTATATTGAGGGTGAGGACGGAGTTAATGAATTAGGTATTTTATGTTGGTTCTCTCTTCTCTTCATGTGTTAACTGTAACAGTAGAAATATCTTTTTCAGCTCTAAAATTTATCAAAACTAATGAGGACGAGGTAAGAGCAACGGAATAACTGCGGCTGTACGTAAAATGTTACGGATAGGAATATTGAGAAGAGGGGAAAGAAGAAAAAGCATGTTTACTTTAATAAAACTTCTGTTTCGAAATGAATGGCTTTGTAAATAATAATAAGAATTGTATAATAGGAATCTAGAAAAATTAAGTGATTTTTTGTTTAAAATTGAGTAAATTTTTACACTTATTTTATATCTGTTTTAAGTCTCAAAACAACTTGACAGTATTATTTCAAAAATTTTCATCCCCCACGGAGGCTCTCTTGTAAGTTGAATCATCCAAACAACGCCCCCACCCACATAATCTCATTAATCCGTCAGTGGTATTAATACTTATTGCATTATTTTTCGTTTGCTTGTAACAACGCATCAGGAAAATCCATATTTCCTGAAATAACGGCTGACGGCTTGTATTACGAAAACCAGTTAAACTGTCGGAAACTTTGACCCCACATGAAATTTCAAGCCCGGGATCCAAAATTTGAAGCGAGCCCCTTATATTGTGGAAGTATGTGTTTTTTATAAAGTAGAAAAAATTATTTTACGCCTGGAACTGGTTTTATTTTATTTATTGGTCGGTCTTGTCTGTTAAACATTTTGTACAGTTAACAAATATTTTTCAGATTTTTTTTAACATACCTCAAAAAAAGTCATTCCCCTGCCAATTAGGTGCTTCTGGATACTCCTTTGTGGAGACCATGCTCAGAAATGGTTACGAGCGCGTCGTAAGCAATTAATTATGAATATACTGCGAGGTCTAATTACTCAGATATTCGTAATTTAATTATTAGTGTGTGTTTTATGAGAATCTGAATGCACTGGTTTATTGGAATGTGAGAAAGTTTGTGTAATGTGTTTTTACACCTTTTAATTAGTGTAACTTTGCAAAATATAATGTGCAAGTAATAAATTGTTGAATGAGGGGGAAGGAACTCTTTCCGCCATTTTGATTGATTTTTTTCTATTTCACCCAGGAGCTCAATTATCTTTAGTTGGATTGTAATTGTTATTATTTTACTAAGGGAAAAAACGAAATATGTTGTGGCGGTTTTCAGATGAGAGCTTTTTACATCGGCTCGGATCTTTTATGGCTTTGCTCCGCGATCAGATTATTTTCTGTGTGTTAATTGAAATATAACTTGAGGTTGTTCTTAACCTAGGTGGGAAATGGGAGATAAAGACATGACCTTTCGCTGTACAATTTTATACTGAGTTGTTTTTGGAATGCTGCTTATGAATGTACTAGCATCACCCGTCGCCACTTTGCCAACGAAATTTTAACTGTTTCAGTAATGTAATAATTTACTAGGAATGCCTGGGGCATAAAAAGGGCGAAGCCCTCGATGTTGGGAATGTGGAAATACGAAAAATTCAGTACAAAGTTTACAGTAAATATATAGTATTTATTTTTGCTTTCAAATATTACATTTTATTATTAATTATTGTATTTCTTTCTTTACTAAAATTGTGTTGCTATTTGTTCAAGCCGTGATAATTCTGCACGTCTTCCTGCCATTGCTTTGCTTTTATTAATTTTCTCGAGTCTGTTAAAATTAAATGTTGGTTTTAATAATAATCCAGCTAGAGTTTTTACACGAGACAGTGCAACGTAAGATAAACCAACTGAAATTTCTTTGTCTCCTAAATTGACTACAGCCGTATCCAATGTAATTCCTTGAGATCGATGAATGCTGACCACGTACCCAAGCATTAATGGAAATTGTTTCCTGGAACAGCGAACTCCTGATTTTTGAAAAGATGCTGTTACTGGTAAAATTGGAATTGATCGATTGTAAAGAGGGTAGGCAGGTGCTGGAGGAATTGTTGGCAGAGGATTGATTGCACTTACTAAATTATCATAGAAAATTTTAGCATTTAAAACTTCTTGTTCAGAGGCCGAGTCAAAACTTACAGGGTTTGGTGCTCCAGATATCCACAGAAGGCCATGTAAATGGCATGAACCTCTGTGCTGAAATTCAAAACGAAACCAGTAGTCAGAAATTTCAAATTTTGAACATAAAATGCTTTTGATAAAAAAAGTTGCACGGTACGTAAAATAGTTTTCAACGATCGTTTAATGTTTATTATCGTTTTCAACGATTATCGTTTATAAGTTGTTGACGTTTTTCTGCTATTTGATATTCACTTAATAATTCTTCTTCTTCACAATTCCAATTCAAGAGCCGAGACGAATCTGGCCACCACAAATCAACAGCACTTAAAGTTAGAAATACAGTAGGCATTTTACACTGCTTGAGCATAGCTTCAAGTTCTGATTTACGCTGATACCAGTATGACTTTGTGCCAGAAATTTGCCCACACCAAAAACTCAAACTGGTTATTATTTGAGGATTTTCTACTATTTTAGTTTTAAAAAGCTCTGCTATGGTTCCATTAAAATGCGACTTTTTTGCAAAAATAGTTCCTTTTTGAATAGCATCATGTCGCTGTATTTAAAGCAAAAAATCGGAAACTTGGGTCTTTAGCAAAACGCTGATATTTATATTCTATTAAATATTGAAAATATTCTTTAACTGTAAGTTTTTTATTACGCCTGTTATCGTTCAATTCAGCCGATCTATAAGAAAATAGCTTTGGAAATGCCATACTTATATAACCTTCGCAGGTGAGTTCATTGATAACATTAGTTCCTTTAGGCCATGGAATGACGTTATTGACAGCATTTTGAATACGCTGAGCTTCTTGCAATCTGATGTTATTGGTTATGTGGCTTTCATAAACTCCTTGCAATTGATCATCTTCAGTGTCTTTTGTATTTTCAAGTTCAACTGCAGGAATTTGATTATATACGAGGTTTGTCCAATAAATACGCGAACTGGTCGAATATGGTGGCCATTACGGAGAGTTAAGCCACGACCACTGGCCTCACGTGTTGTCTGGGACCCAATGAGCCGTCAGTGCTTGGCAGAACGTTACGCTGTGCGGATCTTGCGAGTAGAGTTATTTTTAGTTTTGCATTATTTTTTTGTTCGTCGATATGGAAATTGACCAATTCACTGAACAACGAATTAACATCAAGTTTTTAGTAAAGCTTGGTAAAAATTACCAAGAAATTGCTGAAATGTTGATAGTTGTTTATGGTGATAATGCTATGAAGAAAACAGCCATTTTCAAGTGGATTAAGCGCTTTAAAGAAGGTCGAGAAGACGCCACGGATGATGCAAGAATTGGACGACCTTCAACCTCTTGTGTGCATGAAAACATTGATCGTGTGCGGCGTCTTGTCCTTACTGATCGCCGAAAAACTGTCCGAATGATAGCTGAAGAACTAAATTTAGGAAAATCAACAGTGCACACAATCTTAACCGAGCATTTGGGCTTAAGAAAGGTTTGTGCGAAAATCGTGCCAAAACTGCTGACTCCGCATCAAAAGTTGAGAAGAGTCGAATGTGTTACTGACTGGAAAAATTCCATGGAAAATGATGTTGGATTCTTAAATAGGGTTATCACTGGTGATGAATCATGGTTTTTCGAGTATGACCCCGAATCGAAATCGCAAAGCATGGAGTGGAAAGCAACAGGTGAAGCTCGAACAAAAAAAATCAAGGAAAAGCCGATCAAAAATCAAAGTCATGCTCCTGGTTTTCTTTGATATCAAAGGTGTTGTTCATCATGAATTCCTTCCTGAGGAAAAAACGGTAAATTCTGAGTTCTACCTTAACGTTCTCAAGCGTTTGAGAGATCGAGTGCGTCGTGTGCGACCACATTTGACTCAAAACGATGGATGGATTCTTCATCAAGACAATGCACCCGCACATTCGGCTTTGATTGTTCGCCAGTTTCTGGCTAAAAATTCAATCACTATCCTTGATCATCCCCCTTATTCACCGGACCTCGCCCCCTGCGACTTTTTTCTATTCCCTAAATGCAAAAATGTGATGAGGGGACAGCATTGGGAAGATGTGGACACAATAAAACAAGAAACGACGAGGAGACTGAAAAGCCTGACTTCCGAGGACTTCCAAGGGTGCTTTGAAGAGTGGAAAAGAAGATGGGATAAGTGCATAGTAGTGAATGGAGAGTATTTTGAAGGGGACAAAATCAATGTAGATGAAATTTTGTAAAATAAAGTTTTTATGACCTTAGTTCGCGTATTTATTGGACAAACCTCGTATACTGGCATCTAATTGCAGCTGTAATAAAAGCTCATTATCAATATCGATGTCGGCATAGAAAGGATTATTGTGTTTTAAAAAATTTAGAGCATTTACGATTTTGGATCGTCTGACATGAAAATCACGATGACCGCTGGAACCTTCGCGCCTGATAACTATCAAACTTAACGAAGCAGGAGTACGCGGCAGTTTTCGCACGATTTCATTAACATCTTGTCCGATATTAATGATGTTACCTTTGTACGCGTATTGACCCAGAAGACCTCGTGATTTTACTCTATATACACGCATAACAGGAAGCACTTTTTCAATTAAAAGCTGTTCTACATATGTAAGATCTTTGAGTTCATTTGGAATGGTACCTGGATCCATGTAATTTACTGCAGTAAATTTGTTCGGAATGGACTTACATTGTTTACATATCTCAGTAAAATTTGTTTGCATAACAACCCGGGAACAATTCTGACACTCATAAAATTTTAGTTTTTTTCAATTCCTCTTCCAGCGTAACTTGAAGATTAATATCCACGTTATTATCCGAGGAACTATCTGAAGCCACAACAGGAACATTTTCAACCACTTTGCCACTGTTTATTCTGCGCCTATTATTTATTTGATTACGTGTGTATCGTCCGATAAAAGAACATCTTTTTCTTTTAGGCATTTGAATTATTGTAAAATATACAGTACTCAATTATATTATAATTGAGTATTATATATTATATTGAGTATTATATATTATAATACAGTACTCAATTATAATCGGACTCCTCACTTTGTAATTTCACTGAATACACTAAACAATAAAAATTCGAAATTAATCGGGCTCTTCACTTTGTAACTTCATGTACTCAACTGAAAATTGGAAAATTTTTGAACGTTACATTATAGAACTTGAACGTAAAGTCAATGGGTATTACGGCAAGTACCGGCTGATATGTAAGCAATCCAAGTAGCGACTGATATGTAAACAATGTAAGTCCATTCCGAACAAATATACTGCAGTAAATTACATGCTGTATTTACCGGCTGAAATCCAGCTAAGCACCCAGCTATACTAATATTGCAGTTAAAAAGTCATTAAGAGAGAGTAGGTGGAGCAGCTAAAGCCTAGAGAATAGACACTGCAGCAAGCAATCGTGGCGTTTCCGAAAAACTTCAGTAACTTTTGATTAAAAATTAATATTAAGATAAGGTTTGCGCCACGACATCCGCAGAACTATGCTGGAGATGCATATCAAATTTCATCAAAATCGGTTCAGTAGTTTCGGAGGAGATGTGTTTTTTGTATTGTCAAAATTGCTGGGAAGAAGGGCTTCGCCCAATAAATATATTAATAAAAGCATGATCGTCTAATTCACCAAACTCGTGATTATTTTACAGTGAATATGGAAAAAATGCCATACCCGGAATATTATGTGTTTTATTGACTTCATCGAGATGATAACCTAAATGGTTTTTCTCCGGAAAAAAAGGAAAAAAATTATTGACTTCAAACATGTTGCATTCGCATTAGAATTTCCAAAAACTCATAGTCCCGTTGATATCCCGTGATAACACCCATAACTCAATGGGTGTTTTTTAAATATTTTTCTCCAATGCAAAAAATTATATCTCTTTTTAGGCCTACATTTGTATTATTTTAGCGGATCAATTACGTATTAAATGCTGAATTACGTATTTCGTAATATGCGTTTTAAGAATTTGAGTTTAATTTAAAGAAAATCCGATAAAAAATATGTTTCTCCAATGCAAACATTTATATCTCTTTTTTACATTTTTATTCTTCAAGGGATGAATTCGGAAAAATGTTGAAATACGTTTTTAATTATTTGTGTTTCAGAGTATGTATCCTGAGAATACACGATCAAAAAAATATGTTTTCCAAGGCAAAGTTTTTTACTCGCTTTTAATCGCTTAGGGGATATATATTATATATATATATATATATATATATATATATATATATATATATATATATATATATAGTGTGTGTGTGTGTGTGTGTGTGTGTGTGTGTTTACGGTAAAAGTAATAAACTAATGATTATATATAATAACCTGTAATTATGCATAATCGCCACTAAATTTGGTAAATATTATAAATTTTTGAAAATTTATCAAATTAACCGGTTTGCATAATTCCCAACTCGTAATGGTAAATGTGATAAATATCATGACTGACTGGTCCAGTAGAATAGAGTGCAGTGTTTGTTTTGAATAGTTAATACTCAGAAAGGTATTTTTTTGTTGGACACTATGGCAGAGACCTCGAATTACAATATTTTATGTTTTACAATTAAAAAGTCAATAAATGGTTATTTTAAGTCACATACATTCGTTTAGCCTGAACGAAACTTGAATAAGGGACTGACAGCTGTTGTGAAATGAAAAAAATACAATTTACATAAACTTGTACAAAGAAGTTGCACTTAAAAAAACAAACTGCACTTACATATAAAAAAACAAACTAAGCCCATATTCTAGAGAAAAAAAACCATTTTTTTCAGGTAACGTTAAATGCTATTACAACAAATTACTAAATATTTTAAGTTGACGTACTTAAGCATATTAGACTGTTATGACTTTTAGAATTACAAAGTTGGCCAGATTTTTTACATTTACACATATCGGACTCGTATTGTCCATTACAAACATGCTGATATCCCTGACCTCCAGAAAGAGATGTGTCTCTAACGCATTCTCGAAGTGATATTGCTAGATCTGAAACATCGTCAAGCAAAACAAATTTTTCTTCACAAATTTTGAATTGATTTCTGGTATACAACTGTGAAAGTTTTCCTTGTTTCGTTCCTAACTGATAAAACTCTTCATTTTGAGCTTCTAATATCACCGCTAATAAATTTCGGGGATCACTTCTTGCTCTGTCAATGTCTGGTATTCGTAGTTTCATTAACTTTACCAGCAGGAAATTTAAGAATTGAAACCTTCAACATTTTCTTAGGTATCTTGGTTTTTTGACAACTTTCACACAAATTTAAGTAAATCATGACTTCTTCGGTAGTAATGTTTTTGTACTTTTTTGATGTTCTTTTAACATCCTGTTTCTACCACCTTGGCCTATTGATAAGTGTCCCTCGTGAATTATGGTAAAAAGTTCTTCAAAGTACACGTAAAATCTAACATCGTGTCTTTACTTACGGGAAAGATAAGTTTTTCAACATTGACTACTTTTATTACATCGTATCTTTTTAGTCTTTGATAATCTTCCAGTTTTTTCTCACCACTTTTGTTTTTACTATTATTCACTTTTTGAGGACCCGGGTTCGATTCCCGGCCAGGGCTTGGAATTTTCATACGCTATAAATCATCCCAGCGTCTGCATTAGCCCAAGTGTGCACAACAGTCGGACGTTAAACATAAAAAAAAATCACTTTTTTTAACAAATCATCATATTTTTCTTTCGTCAGAAAACCACTGCTTGCTTTCTTAGTATCCATAATATTAACTTATCTTGAATTAAAACGCTCAGGCATACCAGCCATTATTCAATATTTTATAAAATACGAGAGGTTAGCGAAAAAACGTCTAATTGCAACGAAATGAGAACTACTACTGAAATCACGTGGTTGTCACGTGTTGATAAAAATCAAGCAGTTGCGCAAACTGAACGAATTTTGGTAAAGTTAGGGACTTTTATCACATTTACTATTACGGGTTGGGAATTATGCAAACATATCGGTTAATTTAAAAAAAATTCCAAAATGTATCATGTTTACCAAATTTATTTGTGATTTTGCATAATTACCGGTTATTATATACAATCACAGAATTAATCACATTTACTGTAACACACACACACACACACACACACACACACACACACACACACACACACACACACATATATATATATATATATATATATATATATATATATATATATATATATATATATATATATACATACATAGCTGTTACCCGTCACGGCTTTGCCCGCAATCATAGATCACGCATCACCAAGTAAGGACCAACAACCGTGTCAGTAAGGTTTGGAGTATTTTTTTTTTAAATAAAGGTTTTTTAACGCATCACCGTGTTAGGCCTAACAACCGTGTTGGTTAAGTTATGGAGTACTCTTTAAAAAATATATAAAGTTTTTTTTCATGCATCACTGTATTAGGCCCAACAACCGTGTCAGTTAGGATATGTAGTATTCTTTAAAAAAATATAAAGGTTTTTCACGCATCACCGTGATAGGCACAACAACCGTGTCAGTTAGGTTATGCAGTATTCTTTTAAAAAATGGGTTTCTTATCACCCAAAACCCGTGTTAGACGTATTTTTATTGTTTTACCGATCTACAATACGTTACCAATTTTCGCGCGGTAGCAATTTTGAGGTTATGTTGGTCACTTTTATTTTCGATTTTTATTGTACTTCTCGTGGTTTCCGCGCTTTTATATTTTGGGTTCTTGCTTTTGGGCACGTAATAAAGCGTTTTAGTAACAAAAATATCGAAAAATCCAGGACATGCTACACTACATATTTACCATTTTTTCATATAATGCAATTACACAAATATATATACTACCTTAGAATTAAAGTATATGTAAAAATTGTATATTTTAACATTGAAAACATTGAAAAGTCTTAAAGGAGAAACACCAGATTTGATTATTTGATCTAATGAAACTTAAAATAACAAAACTACAAACAAAAAAGCAAACCAAACTTTTACAAAGAGAAAATACTTACAATTACAGTAATTTTTAACGTATCTTAATCTGCACTCTGCGTATATTTTTATATTTAATATTGAAAATTTAAAACAAAGTAACAAATTAGAGTCAGTTTTGAAAAAAATTCAACTAAAATAATTGAAAATGTAATATTAAAAACAATAATTTTGCAATAAAGAAAACACAGATTAAGATTCTTAAAATAGGATTGGATCTATGTCCATCTCTGGTACCTAAATCTCAGGTCCAGTAAACAGTAATTAAACATAACTACAGTTAACACATGCCACAAAACTAAATATTAATTTTTTTTTTTTAACGTCCGAGTATTATGCACACTTGGGCTAATGCAGACGATGGGATGATTTATAGCGTATGAAAATGCCAAGCCCTGGCCGGGAATCGAACCCGGATCCTCGGGGTAAAAGCCCAGTACGCTATCAACTAGGCCACCGAGGCGGCTTGAATACTAATAATTATGTTGGGCTGGGTAAGTAGTATAATGACGTTTTTTAAAATGGGAATAGGCCTATGTTAATCTCAGATACCTAAACCATTTTCGTATCAAATTTCATCTCAATTGGTCCATTGGTTAAAGTGTAATTGAATAACAAACAAACACACAAGCTTTCAGAAATATAATATGATTAAGATAAAGGAGGTTTTAACAAAATCTAAAAGGAGGTTCGGCATGTAATGTCCTATTCTGCAATATAAGGAAATAAACATAATAGCGGCATGCAGCTGTCTCGCTGACGTGAATTTTCAATAATATATTTTTTTTAATGCTACACGTTTTTGAACATCCGATTTCACAGTCATAAACAGCATTAAAATCTGCGTGCATTTTAAATTTTCAAATTACATTTAAAATATTAGAATGAACTTGAAGTGAATGAAAATGTACCGAAATAGTCGCCATTTTGAAACTGTTGCACCGATTTTACTGAATAAAGAACTTATCAGAGCGATTTTATGCCAATTTTTGTTAAAATTGGACCGAAATTGCAGACTAGATACATTGAAAATGTTATCCAGAGGTCAGGAACGACGCTCATTTAAAGGTTCCGGGACTGGGTCTTACCTTGATGGCAACTCCATTAGTTCATTTTCTACTGGAAACGAGCTAAAAATTGAACAAGGTGTGGTAAAAGGTTTTCTTAAGAGTGGCTTTATTTAGTAGGTTGGTGTAGATGCCATACGTGTTTATTGTATAGTCATCATAAATATTCAAATATGTCCTTCGTTTTGATATATGTTGTTGGGAATATAACAAGTACTATACGTATGAAGTTATGCTGGATTCTCGGACAGGATGGCGGTGACAGAAGACAGATGATCACGGTGTATTACCATTACGCCTCTTGTCCGAGCCGTATGACCTTGATTCTTATGCCCCTTCCACTTTTCCCCTTTCCTCCCTCCCTTCCTCCGGAGAAGTTACGAAGCTTCTTGTAATTACGTATTACATACAGTAAGTGCCACTGTAAAACTGTATGTGATTTGTGTTCTTGCATTTACTTGATTATATTAGGGAATTTCATTGAGGTAAGCGGCCATCTTGGTAAGACCTTTGAAGCGGCCCTTACGACCTTTGAAATGAGCGCCGAGCCTGACTTATTTAAGGATCACTTTTTTAAGGAGGCTCTGTCGGCAATATTGAATTTCTATAAGACTAATGCTAAATAACGACGCAGAATGATTATTCCGTAAATTTACTGATATCTGATTTTTAAAAGTCCGTTAATGTGGTCGTTTTGTACATCAGAAGATACAGCGATGGTCTTTTAAAGCATATATATATATATATATATATATATATATATATATATATATATATATATGTATGTATATATATATATGTATATATATATATATATATATATATATATATATATATATATATATAATAATATATATATATATATATATATATATATATATATATATATATACAATGTGTGTGTGTGTGTGTGTGTGTGTGTGTGTGTGTGTGTACATTCCCACATACAAGAATTTCGTGTAACTGTTTTCGTATTATTTTAAAGTAACAATTAATAGCAATAAACCTTGCTTAATTTGTTAAAATTATTTCCTCCGCTATACATTTATAAATAGCATTCGAACTGCGTCGTACAAAAGTAGGTCCATGTTTCAACGGTCGCAGCATATACAGCTATGGCGTTACCATCGATTTTCCTCGTTGGTTTAAAAGATTAAAAAAAAATAAAGCTGAAAATTAGCATCTATGACGTCAGCGAGACAGCTGCTACTGTTACGGTTAGCAGACTAATATGTTAACTGTGATTTGCATAACTGTTGCTGTCACGAGGCTACTTGCAGTGATCGTGTAGCTGTGATTAGCGACAGCTTCGTGCTGTATCCTATAGTAACAGTGAAACTGGTATATGCGTTGCGTTCTTGTAATAACTGTAGTATAATACATTAGGATCAAAAAGTTCCCGAAATGGTCGCGTACAGTCAAGCATTTTTTTTACTGGAAGGGAAATTTTTGTTTGTGAGGTTGACATTGTTACTAGTTTAGGCGCTGTGCCTTTCAGCTAGTTATGTGACTAACAGTGATTTTACGGTCGCAGTATAACTGTGATTGCGATTGACGGCTCCCGTACCTGTAGGTAGCAGGTACTAACTATAGGAGTGATATGTGACACACATTTTGTAAAATTAATTTACCTAAAAGATTTTTCTTGAATAAATGTTTAGATTACAACTTAAAAAATTCAACCTTAACTGAACGTTTAAAAGCAAGTAATATTTAGTAAATAAACTTATATAAAATAACTACACACAGTGGGTTAAGCATCAATATGGTTTACCTTTAAAAACATAATTTTTTAAGTTTGCTTAAAAAAATAGCATTTATTTTAAATGTTTCAATGTTTTAGGGGGAAATAATAATGCATATCGTAATTCTAGTTCTTCTATCTCCATCCCTCGTGTTACAAGATCTATCACTCATTTGTATAAATAAAATTAGGACTAAAGGGTACTTTCTCAGCAGACAGTCAATTGTTTGCTGCGTATTGTGCAGGTTGTTTTAGACATAGTTGTCTGATCTTGAAATGTCATCAGGACAGCGGCCAGTATCAAAATTCTGCGCGTTGCTGGAGAAGTAACCCTCGCAGACTGTTGAGACGCTGAAGAAAGCATAAGGAAGCAATGCGACGAAAGAAACGGCAATGTGCGAATAGCTCGAGCGTTTTCGTGAAGGTCGCATACAGTTGAAGATGATGTTTGGACTGGGCGCCCTACCTCATCCACCACGCATGAAGAATGTGGACAAGTTGTGCGTGCGGGCAGGCGAATAACCATCGAAGGACTGCCTCTGGAACTTGGCATTTTACATGGGAATGTTCATAGTATCCTTAATAATGATTTGAACATGCATCGTGTTTCCTTGCACGTAGTTCCGAAAATGTTATCCTCTGAGCAGAAAGAAATAAGAGTGATAAATAAGTGAGAAATAAGAGAGTCCAGCGACTTGATTAACATGGCTGATGCAGACGACAGCTTCTTGAGGAAAATTGTGACAGGTGATGATTACGGGGATGAGATGCAGTTAGACGAAAACGACATGAAAAATGGGCAGAAACGATTGCTTTTTGTTGTATGACAATGCCCCGTCATATCGATCACTGATGGTTAAACAGTACCTTGCCAAGCACAATGTTACCACTCTGGAACACTCTCCCTATTCCCCCGACATTGCACCACCGGATTTTTACCTGTTCCCACGACTGAAAATGACAGTGAAGGGACATCGTTTTGTTGATTCGCAAGAGGTGATGGAAGCGGCTAACCGAAATTTCCAAAAATGGTTTTCAGGAATGTTTCCAACAATTGTATAAACGTTGGAAGAAGTGTGTACATGCAGAAGGAGAGTATTTTGAAGGAAAATAAGGTTACAATATTGTACAGCTTTCAATAAATTTTTATTGACCAATTCTGGGAACTTTTTGACCCTACCTGTTGTTTATTGCAATACAAGTGATTTATTACAATACACGCAGATCTGTTACTAATCGTGTAGCCGTGTTTTGCGATTTTATAGTGTATTGTAAAAAGGCAGGTTTACAAAATAATGGCTCGTATAATGTTATGTATACAGTAAAAGTTATAAGCGTTGATTGAATAATTTCGTAACAGAAATTTGTAAATTTAACAATAAATCTGTTTAAAATTTCAAAATTCGTAACTTTTTATTATACACTTTTTTTAAAGTCTGATTTCATTATGGTAGTACAGGCTAAAAGGCTTTTCCTGTCTCAATTTAGCCGTTTCACGAAGACGGAACCAGAAAAATTGGTCCAGTAAAAGTTTTCGTAAATATTACGGTTGCCGGGTAAATTGTTAGAACCAGCAGGGGGTGCAGAATAGCTGCACCTATTGAGAATATTTAGACGTCTCTCGCTGTACCAAAGTCTAACACATACTTACACTTAATAATACCTACACTTACGACTTTTACACGTTACACTCACACTTACATTTAGGGAGGCGATAATAGCCTCAATGTGCTTTTTGCCTTAAAATAATACAAACAAAAATTGTCGGAAAATATTGCCAGCGCGGCAAAGCGATGAACAGACAATTAATTAAGAATGTACTGCGAGGTCTATTGTTCTTTGAACTACTAGGCGATACAAATTGAAAATGTAATGAATGCTGATTACGACTGTGAAGTGTATAAAATATTGTTAGTCAACGAAACAGATTATTTTATGTTAGGCCTGTGGACCTTACCATGATATCTGGTAGTTGCGTGAAAGTTTTGTGCTACAAATTGGAACACCAAATGTTTTACAGTGTGTTGCTCTATTGTTTGCTAGCGTTCCTGTTTGTTTAGCCACAGATACCAGAACTTTTCTGTTTGTTTTGTCTGTTTTTTTATTCTTCATTTTAACAATTCTTTTTTTATTTTACAATTTTTTTGTAGAACGACTTTTTCAAAGAATTCATAACGTTTAGCCAGTTTTAAAGGGCCAGCAAAAATAAACGTTGTTAAATCAGAGGCCGCCATTTTGAAATTGAAGTGAATGAATACAAAATCGTACGTGTACGTCTATCAGGCTTTACACAGGATACCTTCGTACCTAATTTCAGATCAATCGATCGATGCGTAAAACTTAACAGAGTAGAACTTTTCCTGAGAGTATTTCGTCTTTCCTTGATGCGCCCATATTTACTAAAACTGATCGACTGAGCGAAGTGACATATGTTTCTACTCGACCGTTCAGAGTTTGGTATGTACCCAAATACGATTATAGTTACATCTAGGTATCGAGTACTAATACCTATTACTTAATAATCACATGAGTACAAAGACCACAGAAGTAGGCCTATGTTAGATTAACTACAAGTGTTAGAATATAGATACAGTAAGTCTTAAATATTTGGAGAGCATTTTATAAATACAATACTTTTAGACTTATTGTTTGTTAACATAGTTTTGGTCACATGCATTGACTGACTGTTTTGAAATTTAGTACAGAGGCACCTTGTACAAACGCCGAACTACACTTGTGTAAGATTTTTTCCGTTCACACCCCAACCAGTTTCTTGTCCCAGTTTCACTCTTTGGAAATATGGCGTTATAAGTTCCATGGAATTTTCTAACAGTACTGTACATAGATCTCCAGCGATGTGCACAGACGTCCAAGTAAAAGTATTTTATTTTACTCGGAAGAAAGGTTTTTTTCGATCAAAATACTTCACGTATACTTAGTATATGGGAAAGTAAAAATTTGAGTTTGTCAGAACCAAAGGCAGCAGAAGATGTAGGTACACTGTGCAGGAGTAGGTTGATGACCTTGCAGGAGGGTGTGTAGTTAACGGCTTGATGCTTCTCTACACTCTGTCCGCTGGAAGATTGCTGTGACCTTGTAGGGTTACTTGTGCAATCTACCCGACCCGACAGTCGACAGTAAGGTGTGTGTGTAGGCATATAGCTGTACTGAACGTGAAACTTGCAAATGTACCACGGGAGGAGCTCGGACTCATCTGGCAGACCTCGCAATCACTATAATTATTCTTAATTGTCTGGACAGTGAGAGCAACGGTTTTTAACCTGAAACCGTTGGGTCTAATATTTACGGAAATGTTACTTAACCAACTTTATTAGAAAATGCTCTTTTCCCGCAGGGGGTTGCAGACTAGCTGCACCTATTGAGAGGATTTAGACGCCCCTCGAGGTACTCCAATCTAACACACACTTACATTTAGAGAGGCAATAATAGCCTCAATGTGCTTTTTGCCTTAAAATAACAACAAAAAAATGCTCTTTTCCACGAAGCAGTCAAATTTATGTTAAGTATTGCCGTTCAGCCAGTATTACAGGGAAATATCCTGTAGATCTTTAGATCAGAGACCGCCGTCTTGAAACGGAAGTAAATTGGTAAAAAATCTTACACGTACGTCCCCGAATGTTATGCAATTTTTTCACCAGTTCTACAGAATCGGTCAGCGCATTTGGCCAATGAAAAGGCCAATTGTCAGTGTGACAAATAAAAAAGCCTAAAAGTATTTGCACTGTATTTGTAAAACCACTCTACAAGTAATAAGCCTTATTGTAACTATATTCTAACACTTGTAAGTTAATCTAATATACTTCTCTGGTCTTTGTACTCATCTGATTATTAAGTAATCGTTATTAGTACTCGATACCTAGATGTAACTGTAATCGTATTTGGTACTATCAAAAACTGGCCTATCTTAACTGTTCTGGTGTTCTAGCACATTATCATTTTGTATTAAACATAAGTTTCAGGTTAAGTTAGCAGCTTAAGGTTAGGTTAGGTAAGTTGAATTTTAGTATCATTATTCGAAGTATAATGTAAGTTTAGCGGTTGTGAAAAATATTCTATTTTGACGGACCTACGCTTTTTCCTTTGAGTCCAGGAAGTGGATTTTACACGAATGTAGGCCTCCTTTGCCTATGTTTAGAAATCATTTTTTAAATTCTTGAAATCGTTTTTTTTTTGTAAAAAATCTTATTCCTTCGAAATCGGCACTAACGATTTCTATCAGATTTTACTCAAATACAATTCGTAAGTGACCATGTGAGACGTAGCCTGTATTGATCCGGTTCGGGAGCTGTTGGAAAAATTAAAAATCAACCTACTTTTTCAAGATCGATTCATAAAATTTTGGTCGTATGTGAAAGATTTTGCTCAAATTTAGTCTAAATTTAGTTCATTTTTAGTCTAAATGTAGTCCATTTTTAGTCCAAATTTATTCTATTTTAGTAAAACATTTATTCCACATGTAGTCAAAATTCAGACCATTTTAGTCCAAATTTAGCCCCTGTTAATAAAATTTAGTCCAATTTAGTTAAAATTTTGTCCATTTTGAGTATAAATTTAGTCCGTATGTGAAGGATTTTGCTCAAATTAAGTCTAAATTTATTCCATTTTTTAGTCCATTTTAGTCTGAATTTAATCCATTTTAGTCAAAATTTAGTCTATTTTTAATTCAAATTTAGTTCAATCGAAATGTATTGGTTGTTGTAAGCCTGAAAGTACGGTTCTGGAGCTGTATAAAAACTGAAATATCGTTGTAACTTCTCAAAAATCGGTCCATCACGTTTTGCTAAAATATTTATATATACTGAAGTTACTGTAGTAAATTTGAAAAAACGAAATTTAGATTTCGACAGTATGTAGGAAAGCCCAGTGGTTTGCGCAATGTTTGTGACAATATCTACAGAATTATAGTTTTGTTTGGTCTGCCCTTGGTAGTTACAGTATATAGATATGAGTGTTACCACTCGTCCTCGTTTTGATACACGTGTCCTTTTGGCCTCGACCGATAACAAAAGTCCTTGTTTAAGCAGTATAATCTATTATTGACGAATAAATAATAGTTCTAACATCATTATCGACCACACTGTAACATACTGCAGTAAAGAGGTATTCTTTTCTTAATTAGACTTATATATTTTCCTGAGTTCTGCATTTTCAGAGCGTGTGAATACAGTGCCAACATTTACTGGTTAGAGGTTTGTAGGTTTATCGAGAATAACGCTGAACAATTTGTTTTCTTTTGAAGATCTTACGCCGTTATGGAGACTGATGTAAGTTTGGAAAATACGATTAATACGATTTTTGTAGATTCACTTACTTTTATAATTATATATATATATATATATATATATATATATATATATATATATATATATATATATATATACATACAATTGACTTTGGTAATTTGCGAGTAATTTTATGTCTAGCTGTAGGTAATTATAAGGTTTGAGATTGGCAACACTGCAAAGTTCACAGTCAAATAGTCAAATGCATAATCACGTGGAGCTGACTGACGAATGCTACAAATGCAAGCTGTTCGGTTTTCGTTTACCCCAAATTATAACTGAGAAATAAAAACCGTAAAAAAAGTTTCTTATTGGTCTCTCTTATTAAGTCCAGGGGTTTGTGTGTATTAAACGAAACAAACATATTTCCAAGAAATGGAAGATTAATTCTTATTTGAGCGTGTCGATGTTATAAACATTTTTGTTTGTGATGTGTGATAAGTCAGTTCTTACAATTTCTTAGTTTCATGTATCGGTAGCACACAAGTGGTTATAAGTGAAATCATCAAGTGAATGTATCTGTGTATTTGTTAGACTGTATTTTACGAAAACATGCCAAAATGTCCTTTCATTCGTAAATCTCCCAAACAGTTTATATTTAACACAAGCTTATATTTTGAAAATGAAAAACGCTCTACACTAAGATTGTACAAGTCCGACCGGCAATCGTTGTACAGTCCAAGACTAGGTGTGTATCCATTGTTGCTGGGCCCAGACTGTACCTTCACCTCGTATCTCTTATAATTATCAGTTGTCAGTAATAATTCAATAATAATTTAACTGTTCAATATTTTCTTTTGTGAAAGTATAGTGACGATTATGTACATGTAAATATCATTTGATTAATATTATTACAAGCGGAATAAGCAGTTGGGCCTACATAAAAAAATTATATCTAAAATTTAAAACAAAATTTGAAAAATTTCAGGTTATATTCAGGACATTACAGATAACAAGGCATTGTTTTATTCCCAAAACTCTCGACCTTGTAAAATCATTAAATTCAATAACAGTAAAAAGACTACAAAAAATTGTTTTTTTAAGATATTACTTTTAAAAAATTGTAAAATATTTTTTTAAGTACTGTATATGTGTAATTGTTCAGGATAAGAGAATTATGGTGTCCATGTAATTGCATTTATTACAGCTTTTTTCCTTTGCTTGTAACAACCAATCAAAGTCTATAATAAAAAAATTCTGTTATTGAAGAAAGAATTCATGTATCATGTTTCCTCTTCCTTTTTTATTTGAATTACTATAATTTGTTCGAAATTACGAAAAATTAACATAACTACTTTTTAGCAACATTTCCTGAAAGTTATTAAAGCCTATCAGCTGATCGTTACGAATTAATATAAACGATAAATTGACATAGTTAGTTTTTAACTACGTAACCTAAAACGTATTGTAGCCTATCTATCAGGTGATCTTTACGAATTAATATAAAACAACTAATCTTTGAATGTAACTACTAAAAAATGAACGATTATTTTGAATACTTAAATCGGTCGAACTTCTTCAAAGTTTGTGTAGAGTAGTGGTTATCATTTGCTCCAGGACCCAGGTTCGATCTCGGACGGAAACAATAATTTTTAAATATAATTAATTTAATATGAGACTTGCGACGCGCAAAAATAGTCTGTTAAAAACTTAGATAATTATGTTCCTCGCATCACGCGTGCTGTAAAATCCAACATCACAAGCAGCCCTAAAACACGATACATGTTAAAATGCGATAGTAGTAAGGAGTACGGTTTGAAGTTTGGATAGTGACAGAAACATTTCTTGGTAATGATTAGGATGCAAGAAAGATAAGGATGTCAAAGAAGCGAAAACGAAATGTATGACGTCAGAGACAAAGGAATCTGGCAATTTGTGGATGTAACGTGTAACTGTGAAGGGATACCCATTCATATATTTCTATAGTATGAACAGTCCAAAGTAGTGTAAGTAATAAAGTTATCACGATGCTGGTTAAGCCCATATCTACAAAAGCATTGTCCAACTGACAAAATGCACAAAGGGCACAGAAGCTAATTTGAGTGCTGACGAAAGAATTGTAAAATACTGCGGGGCAAAATAGAATGAGAATGGTAAATGAATGTTCTATTTACTGGCCGCGTCTGCATTGAGTCCGTGATCCGTTGTCGTGGAACTGGCCGACTTAAGTGAAAACTTGGATAAATGTAATCATATAGAGATTTCTAGCAATGTTCTAACAATTTTGAAGGCTGGTCTAGGCATGAAGTTCAGTGCATTTCATTAATAATTGAAATCATTAATGAACTTACATAAATGATTTGTGTATCATTTAAAAACCGGACTGAATTTTTTAAGTTTTTTATTTAACATCGTTTACAATGGAAACCTTATCGCCTTCAATATACGCCCCTCCTCGATAACTACACCACTCCATACGAATTTTCCACTGTTGGAAGCATTGCTCCATATCGTCTTCTGATATGGTCATCACCATGTCCGTCGGTTTTTCTTCACTGCTTCTACAGACTCAAAATGTGTTCCTTTTAACACATATAACTGTAGATTGTTTTGCATATATATGCAAATATATATATATATATATATATATATATATATATATATATATATATATTATTATTATTTGCGTATAGACCCTGTTGGATCACGCAAAGCATTCCGACAGTGCTTGTCCGCAAAGCATGTCTTGTTCCTTCTAATCCTCCACACTATGAGGGCATTCTGTCCCCATGGATCCTCTTCCGCTCCTCCGTCCATTTTACCCCTGCTCTCTTTGGGATTTCATCCTCTGGGATCTTCCAACCGAGCACCTTTCTCCTGTATGCGTTCCTGTCTTCAATGTCTGTTCAGTCTATTTCTACGTCATGTAGGTCTATTCTGACTTGTGTGATCCACGACGTTGTTGATTTGACTCCTTGTATATATACTTAAGGATTCTGTTGCCAAGTCTCGTTGTTGAGAGTCTACTGATGTGTCCATAGAACTGAAGTCTCCTTCTTCTGATATCTGCTGCCAGGTTCGATATCTTCTCTGTGGTCTTCCGGGAGTGCAACCTGTATCCTGTTAATCTCGGGCCAAGGATCTTCCTCAAGATTTTGCGTTCTTCCTTCAAAATGTCTTCCATGATAGCTTTTGTGTGGAGTGCTAGCGTCTCGCTTGCATATAATACCTCCGATTTTATGACTGTGTTGTAGTGTCTGATTTTTGTGTGCGTCGACATACATCTCTTATTGTAGATATCACGCGTTATACCAAGAGCCCTCTTCATTCTCAGTAGCCAAACCCTTTGCGCAGCCTTCTCGCCACCTGTGGGTTCAAGAATTTCTCCCAGATATTTGAAGTGCTTGACTCTGTTTATCTTACCTTATTTTGTGTTTAGTTCTTGAATATTTAATTTTGAACAGAAGAATTCGGTTTTTTGAAACGAGATCTGTAGACCGACCCTCTCTGCACATTCCTTTAGGACTTCTATCTGTTTAATCGCTGTTGTTTCATTACCTGTGAGTATGGCTAGGTCATCTGCAAAAGCTAGGCACTCGATTTCTGTGTTGTCCTTAGGTCTTCCAAGTCGAACTGGCCCTTCAATTTTTAATTCGTTCTCCCATTCCCTGATAACTTTATCCAACACCAGATTGAAAAGGAGAGGCGAGAGTCCATCTCTTTGGCGAACTCCAGTTGTGATCAGGAAGGGTTTGGAAATTTCCCCCATAAATTTCACCTTAGCAATTGTGCCTGTCAGTGTTTGTTTGATCAGTCGCAGTGTTTTAGGATCAAGTCCATGTTCTTCCAGGATATTAAACAAAGATTTTCGATCAATGGAATCGTACGCTTTTTTGAAATCTACGAACGTACAAATCACTGGGGCATTCCTTTTAGCTTTTACTTGCAATATTGTTTTCAGGTTGAAAATTTGTTCTGTGCACGAGCGACCCGAATGGAAGCCTGCCTGATACTCACCAGTTCTGTGTTCTATCTGTTTTTGTGTTCTTTGAAGAAGACATGTTGAGAGTATTTTGTAGGTAACTTGTAGTAAAAAAATTCCTCTGTAGTTGTTCACGTCTGTTCTGTCTCATTTCTTGTGTAGGGGGTGAATAAGAGCACACTTCCAGTCGTCCGGTAATTTTTCCGTTCGCTAGATATCCGTGATGATGTTTGTTAATTCCTGTAATGAGTTTGGTCCGAGATTCTTCAGAAGTTCTGCAATGATTCCATCTTCTCCGGATGCCCTGTTGTTTTTCAGTCTATGTATGTGATCCTTGATCTCTTCTTGTGTTGGTGGTAACGATTCAGGCTAAGTGTCGGCACAGTTTTCTTTAGGGAACCGTTTGCTGGGTTCGGGGCAATTAAGGAGGTCAGAAAAATATTTTGCTAACTCCTGACAGTTTTCGTAATTAGTTAATGCCAATGTGCCGTCTTGTTTTCTAAAGCACAGATTTTGTGGTGTGTACCCACGAATTTTTTCTGCAAAGGTCCTATAGAAATCTCGTATGTTGCAGTTGCGGAAGTTCTCCTCTATGGAGTCCAGTTGTTCTTCATATACCTCTTAATACTTTTAACGACCTCTTTTCTAATTTCATTAAAACGTTGTTGACTTTCTGCGGACTTTTTGCTGTTGTAACTCTGGAAGGCCCGTTTGCATCTTTCCAGCGCACTTTCACATTCCGAGTCCCACCACGGGTGTTTCGTGTTCTTTTTCAATGGGATTAATTCCTGTGCTTTTTGTGTAATTTTTGTGCAAAATTTCTCCCATGTGTCCGCCTGTTCCTTTTCCCACTCCTCCCTTATGTTGGAATCTTTGATACCTTTTGTATCAAATTTCTGTATACATTTCTTCTTTCGATGAAATTTTCCTGGAGTGAACTTGATTTTGATTCGTGTTAGATAATAATCCGAATCAATGTTTGCACCCCTACGGACTTGGATGTCATGTATCTCTTTTTGCACTGGGTATGAGATCGCCACATGGTCTATTTGGAATTCGCCCATGTGCTGTATAGGTGATCGCTATGTCTTCTGTTTTCGTGGTGATTTTCTGAGTGATGTTGACATGATTTTCAAGTTGTTTTGCTGGCATAGCTCAATAAGCCTTATGCCATTCTTGTTAGTAAATTTGTGTGCGGAGTACATGCCAACGGTTTTCTGATGAATTTTTTCTCTACCGATTTATGCATTAAAATCACCAAGCAAAATTTTGACATCGTCCTTCGGCACCCTCGCCATTACCCTCTCTAGTGTTGCCCAAAATTTTTCTGTTGACTTGAGGTCATTTCTATTACTTACATTTTAGGAGCGTGTACATTGATTATGGTATTCTTCTTGTTAGCACATTGTATTCGCGTTGTCATCAGTCTGTTGTTTATGGGGGTGACTTCTTTAATGGAACTCACCATCTTTTTGTGTACCATAAACGCCATGCCCAAAAGCGGGGCGCCTCTTGCGACACGTTTATCTGTTTTACTCTTGAACATGCGATAATTCCCATAATCCATTGTACCTTCATCTGTAATCCTTGTTTCCTGCAAGGCGAGTATTAGTATACTCTGTTTATATATATATATATATATATATATATATATATATATACATACATACATACATACATACATATACAAAGCAATTTACTGAATGACTTGACTGATCAAAGCACAGAAACCTGGAATTTTCGGATAAGAAACGATTTTTCCATATTCAACTCTTAAATGGGTAAAAATGTTATACAGCAGTTTTTATTTAAAAAAATATTTTTTTGAAACTCAACATAATTACTTTAAAACACAAGCATTGTTACTGCGGGATGCAGCACGAAGCTGTCGCTAATCACAGCTACACAATCACTGCAATTAGCCTCGTGAAAGCAACAGTTATACAAATCACAGTTAACGTAGTCTGCTAACCGTAACAGTAGCAGCTGCGATTCACATTTAATAAATGTATTGACTGTATGTGATAACGCGACACGCAGCTGTTTCGCTGACGTGATGGATGCGAATTTTCAGTAATATTTATTTTTAATCTTTTAAACCCAAGAGGAAAATCAAAGGTAACGCCATAGCTGTATATGCTGCGATCGTTGAAACATGGGCCTACTTTTGTGCGACGCAGTTTTGCATGCTATGTATAAAGCATGAAAAGAATATAGCGGAGGAAATAATTTTATTTCCTGAATAATTATATTAATTATAATATTAATTAATTAATTATAATTAAAAATTTTTTGTTTCCGTTCGTGATCGAACTGGGGACCTTGAGCGTGTGAGGTTCACGTGATAACCACTACACTACAGAGACTACGAAGAAGTTTGACAGTGTAAATATATGAAATGAATCGTTAATAAATAGTAAAAAATCTTTTGTTTTGTATTAATTCGTAACGATCAGCTGATTTCACTGAATAGCTGATAGGCTATAATATGGATTCAGGTGAACCCCTTGGGGTTCTATTGATCTTTGAAGGGGGTCGATTGAATTCGAGAGGTCTATTGGAGGGTAAATGAAATAATTTCAATTTTTAATCCCTTAAGATATCAGAATGTGGTAATTTACGATTAATATTAACAAATATTTCACCGGATATACGTAAGATAATCAAAAGACATCAACAGCAACCGTCTCATTAAAATTTTATGTTTTTATGTGATTGTAAACATATGGGAGTCTACGGAATAAAAAAAATTATTTAGGGTGGTCGAAGCAGAAAAAAGGTTGAGAACCCCTGATCTGTAATAAGTTTCAGGCTATGTTTTTAAAAACTTAATGTTAATTTGCCATGTTTTAGAATAAATCATCATAATTAAAATAAAAAGGAAGAGAAAACATGATAATACATGATTTAATTGTTGGTTCAAATAAGAGAAAAATTTGTTTTTTTAAGATTTAGTCTGAAATGTGTTTTTTTTTTTTTTTTTATGAGGTACACTACAGAAGCACGCATTTAGAAATATTTCATATTAACTCCCAACCGTTTAAGTTAAAATACATGGTGGTACGGAGTGCATGTTGCTGTTTTACGAGTGATACGTTGATTTGGTACACTCTTCCCAGTAGCTTCCCGACGTAATCGTAGAGGCGTGTGTGGGCCGGAGCATAAGGGGATTGGACCCGGAAAGGGAGGGTTAAATAAAGCCTAATTAACGGTAACCAGATACTGTGCCGCAATGTCAAGGCGGAATCCTGGCTTATTGGGGCACGCCTCCTTTGTGAGGGCAAACACCGTACCGCATTGCTAAACAAACCTACAGACACTTGTATGACTGTTTTACCTACATTGTAAGTCCTGATGGGTGGTCGGTATGAGACTTGTAATATACTGTATTACATTTTGGAGTATAGGCTAAGGGAATTCGAAACCTTTTTTTTTTTTTTTTTTTTTTTTTTTTTTTTTAACGTCCGACTATTGTGCACACTTGGGCTAATGCAGACGATAGGATGATTTATAGCGTATGAAAATGCCAAGCCCTGGCCGGGAATCGAACCCGAGGGCCCACCCTGGGTCCTCGGGGTGAAAGCCCAGTACGCTATCAACTAGGCCACCGAGGCGGCTCTCTCTTTTTATTTTAATTATGATAATTTGTTCAAAAACACGACAAAGTACCATAGCTAGTTTTTAACAACATAGCCTGAAACGTATTACAGCATATCAGCTGTTCATTAAAATCAGCTGATCGTTACGAATTAATATAAAACATCTTATCTTTTACTATTACATATTTATCAAAAATAAATTAACATTTGTATATTTACATTTTTTCAAAATTCTTCTTAGTTTCCGTAGTGTAGTGGTCTCACACACGGATCCCGGGCGGAAACAGGAAATTTTAATTATAATGAATTTAGTATGAGACTTGCGACGCGCGCAAAATATATTGTTATACATCAATATAAATTTGTGCACTCGCATCACACAAAATCCAACATCACAACCAGCCTTAAAACATGATTCATGTTAAAACGTTTGATTTTGCCAAAAAAAGTATCTAATGAACCGTTCTTGTTTCCCCACCACGTGTGTGGTGAAAGACGAACACGAGCTTTGTTCGTAGGACCAGGTATGGACCCCCTCTTGTATGGGCCACTTTAGTAGTTCGTGTTTGCAATCAGTGCTCCCAACGGCTTCTTATGAAAACACAATAATCAACTGCAATAAGATTTAGGATAAGAAGAAATAACTATTTAACTGATTCGGCATTTAAAAAATATAACTAGTTCGTTCATTGAACTAAATTTTGAACTGGTTTGTTTAAGTGAACTATTCCGCCCGTCTGTAAAGTGAAGTGACGCAATAAAGTACTAAAGTTATATACAGGCATATATCGGATGCGAGAAAGTTTGTGCATGTTCTTGCAACCCCTCCCCCGCCTTGTCTTGGCACTGTCACGGGTACTTATTGATATTTACCGTACAGTGGGGTGGGAATGGGAGCTTGGGTCGCAATATATTGATCGTATTGCGTTACTATGCATCAATACCGGTATTGATCGGGTCTGGGCGGCGCGTACTTTGGGGCTTCGGCTTATACTCAAATTTGTATCCGTGCAAGTAATGAAAGAGAATTTACAGAATTGTTCTTTAATATATGTTATTTGAAAAATGATTTCACCGTCGCGATCAGTTGCATAAATTACTTTTTAAAATGTCAAATTACTTTGAAAGTACGTAAAGAAACCCTGACCGCCGTCCGATTCATTTTTGAATTTTCAATATAAATTAGAATGCTAATTTACGCAGTTTTAACTCTGATTGTGACGTGAAATGGTATTTTCTAAAAAGTGTAAAAACGTTATTGTTGGAAGTTGGCTTTCACAAGTGCGCGAGCTATTTCACACGTTCCACGCTTATTTCAGGTTCTGTTTTATTCCCGAGCAATGGTTTCTTTAATTTGAAATTACGCCACGCTGACTTAAAAAATTTGATCAGTGCAGAAAATTTGAAAGAAAAAGAAATTTATAGTTAGAAACGAAATCGAAATAACTAAAGTAAGGCATGTTCCAGGGTTAGTGATGGTAAACAATTTTAAACACATCGATGTTCAGATGTATCGATGAAGAACGTCGATACGTTAAAATACCGGGACGAAAAAATCGGTGTGTTTAGGATTTTTTAAAACAGTACTATTTAGCATATAATTAAAATTATAGTTATATTATCATTATATACCTGTGTGCGCGCCGTGCGTCCGTCTCTCTCCCTCCCCTCTCTCTCCCTCCCCCTCGCTCTCTCTCTCTTTCTCTCTGCATGAGCGCGCGCGCGTTTAAATCAATAGTACATTTAAGTACTTTACATTAAAAACTAAGTGTTTTTTTATTGATTAAGAATATAAACGAATTAAGTTAATGATAACATGTACAGATAAACACAAATATACGAATTACAAAAAGTATCACTTGAAAAATTCCTCCATTGGAAAATCCAACACTCCAAGATAGTGCGTACACATGTAGACAACAGTCGATGATAGCATCGGGAATCGAGCTTCAGACAGTCAGTGTGCAACTGTCCTTGCCAGCTTCTGAAGTGATAAGCTAAACTGCTGATAACAGAAGCAAAATGTGCTCCAATAAATCAGTGAGAAGGAACACCACCAGTCTTTTTAATTATATATTGATATATCGGGACAAAAACATCGGCATAAACCATTGATGTTTTTCGAGTGAAACATCGATGCTTTATAAACAGTTATGTTTGTTTGACATCGCTATGCTCGGTACACAGAATTTCGGAATGAGCGACTTGTTTTGCGACCAGCAAGCACTCAGGCAGAGGTCAGCTACCAAACCAAATTTGATTGAAATTACAGCAGAAGATGTGATAGCCTCGGGTAGTCGAATAATTGATAGCGGGTTTGATTTGGTCACGTGACCCGTACCGGTAGTCGGACATTATATTACCGCTGGCCTAATCAGCCTGGCCGGAAGCTATCCCGGGACTCTACATCCTTTCTTTCTGACCTTGAGGTGTTGTAAGACAGTCACGTGCACAAAGTCTTTTGTCTGCCTCGAGCGTCAAACGGTAAATTGGAAAATGTAACTTTCGGCGAGAAATCCGAATATCTCATAACATCCAGAATTAGGAAAATACAGTGAATTTTAAACGAATTTTAATGTTGAAAATGAAGCAGTACGTTATTTGAGATTTTCGTGCATTTCTCGTTTTTCCAAGTGTCCTTAGTCTAAAAGAGAGCGTCAACAGTTCAAGATCGATTTTGTAACGATCACCTGAACCACTTCGTAAATCGGATTTCAGTAGAAAAATGAATTATTGGAGCGAGCGCTTATCACTGTAAAACCCGGAAACCGGGACATCGAAATGAACGCCGAAGGAAGCAACCTGTAGATACTTCTTGAGTTATCGTTTACATTTGTGTGCGTGTGTGTGTGTGTGTGTGTGTGTGTGTGTGTGTGTGTGTGTGAGAGAGAGAGAGAGAGAGAGAGGGAGAGAGAGAGAATCAGTTTTACTCCGAATCAGTTATGTATTATTTTTCAGTGTTAAATAGTAAATTTTTTATTCTCTACTGTTTGTCCTGTATTGGTATTTTGCCTAATTAATTGTTTGTTTGTCCGTCTGTGTGTTCGTGCACGACGCTAGCAACCTAAGAATAGATCTATAAAATATTAAGAAAGTAAAAGTTAAATTCAAAAATTTGTTTTTAGAGTCTGTATGCAAGACCAGACACGCTTGTCTGTCTGTCGGTAACGCACTTCTCACCCGTCAACGATGCGACCAATCACTATGAAATTTTGCGAAATGGTATCTGTAGCTGCCCGAACACAGTAAAAGTATAGGGATTAACGACACAAAAATTGGGGTACTTAAGGAAAAAAATGTTAAGGGTAAAAATATGTTTTATATTTATTTATATATTGTGAGATATCATTTGAAATTTTCGGCGGAGGCAGCTGATGAGTCTTAGCGATCCCACCGTACCTCTAGCTCATCCTGCTCTCACTCATCTACTAAACACACGCGCGCGCGCGCTCGCGCGCACACACACACACACACACAGGAGTTCACTACTCCATAGCTTGGCTAATTCTATAAATGTAATGCGTTTCGTGCTGATGCAATGAATCAGCAAAGATACGCCGGTCTAATGGTGTTCTGTTAAACGGAGCCCTGGCGACCTCCCAGTGTGTCTTAGCCTTACCCATGCATGCAGGGTGGACCTCAATTCCTTAGCTACTTGTGGGTGTTTCCATAAGTAAAATTATAAAATAGAATGAATGGGATTTCACCGGACAATAGAAAAGTTGGCCAAGTGGAGCAAAACCTCCGTAATGGGGGTTAAGAGAAAGAAAAATTGAAAGACATTAGTAGAGCAATATCAACGAGTACCTCAGTAAGAAAATGGTTAGTTAACAATCAGAAGTAGGGGAGCTACTCATCTTGAACCTTCTTCAAATCCGAGACTTATAAAGAGACTAGGACTGCAGAAGCACCGTAGCTGAGTTTCTCAGGAATACAGGAAGAGGGTACAAGAGATTTTTTTATTTTGTTATTTTAAGGCGAAAAGCACATTGAGGCTATTTTCGCCTCCCTAAATGTAAGTGTGAGAGTAAAGTGTTAAAGTCGTAAATGTAGTGTTGCAAGTGTAAGTGTGTGTTAGACTCGAGTACCGCGAGGGACGTCTAAATCCTGTCAATAGGTGCAACTAATCTGCACTCCCCTTGCGGGGAAGAGATCTACAAAGGTAGCGGTGCAACAGTAACCCTACAGATTCATTCATTGATTGGAAACTAGAAGTGAGACAGACTCACCGAAAATGTACATATGAAATTTCTGCACATAAATAGTTTATATAGAGCCACGAAAGCCACCAAGATTTCGTGTCCTCTCTCGCTCTAATTTCAACATGTTAAGTAGTAAAAATCAAGAAAACATTATAAAACTAGCGTTTGGATCAGAAGAAGAAAACTTTTTCGATATTTCGCATGTTTTTTTATAGAATTTTGTATTCAAAAAGTTTTGGAAAAAATTAGTAGAAGTAGTAAAAAAAAGTACTTAAAAATGACAAGAAATCAGGAGGCAATAAGTATCATTGTTTCATTTTATGTAGAAGCGCCTACCACAACACAAGTACAATATGTGGCAACTTCAACCCCGAAATTAGTGAAAAACTTTGACGAATTTTGTGG
Organism: Callitettix versicolor; assembly: GCA_022606455.1. Lineage (NCBI taxonomy): Eukaryota > Metazoa > Arthropoda > Insecta > Hemiptera > Cercopidae > Callitettix > Callitettix versicolor. The sequence continues at coordinate 53,424,987 of CM040186.1, forward strand.
TCAGTGTAAAGTTAACCTTCATCATTGGACTACAAATAGATTATTTCATAATTTTCAGAAATTAAAGACAGGCGAAAATTGTAAACTACAACATCCTAATGTGATATTGTAAACTCAATCACGTCATGAATACATGCTATTTTGTATTTGAATAAGGTTAGGTTCACGCTATTAATTTCCCAATGGTTTTTTTACGTTACATTGTCAATTTATGATATTTTTAAACAATTATATGCTTATATTGGGAATTAATATACGAGGGGAGGCAAAAAGTAAAGGGAAATTTAAATTTCCCTCCGAATCACATTTATGTCAGCACTGATTGTTCTGCTACAAGTCAGAACGTCTATTTGCTGTTCACTGAAAGTATTGTTTCATTGTTAGCTAATTGTGATTGTGTTTAAAAGACTGTGTAAAATGAATTCTCTTTTGTCTGATTGCACCGAGGAAGAAATGTGAACAGTGATACGCTTCTTCAATTCAGAAGGTGCAAAACCAGCAGAGATTATTCGTCGAATGCAGCAGCAATATGGAGAGAGTTGTTTGAGTGGAAGCAAGATCTACGAATGGACTGATCTCTTTAAAAGTGGTAGGATTTCTCTGTGTGATAAACAGAGGCCTTGTAGGCCTTCCACTGCAAAGACTAATGACAATATTGAAGCGGTTAAACAAATGATTCTCGATAATCGACGATATTACAGTTGATGATATTACAAGTGAGTTGAGTGGATCCCCGCAGGGGGTGCAGACTAGCTGCACCTATTGAGAGGATTTAGACGTCCCTCGCGGTACCCGAGTCTAACACACACTTACGACTTTAACACTTTACACTCACACTTACATTTAGGGTGGCGATAATAGCCTCAATGTGCTTTTTCGCCGTAAAAAAAAAAAAAAAAATGAATGTAAACCATAGCTCAGCATATTCAATCATCCACGATTCTTTAAACTTTCATAAAGTCTGTGCTCGCTAGGTTCCACGTCAATCGACCACCATCCACAAAGACAATCGTTTCAAAATTTCCCAGAAGCATTTAGAACGTTATGAAGAAGGAGACTCGTTTCTCAAGCGAATAATAACGTTGATGAGACATGGGTCCATAATTTTGAACCAGAGAGTGAGCGACAAAGTTTGGTGTGGAAACATTTTTCACCTCCCCAAGCATAAAAGTTGAAAACTCAGCTGTCTGCAGGAAAGGTTATGATGACAATATTCTGGGATATAGAAGGTCCAATTTTATTTGACTTCAAACCTAAAGGTCAAAAATAAATAGTGACAGCTACTGTGAGCTACTGCGTTTATTGAAGTCAAAAATCAAATCCAAAAGACGTGGTAACCTTTCAAAAGGCGTGATTTTGTTTTAGGATGACACTCAACCTCATACGGCTTTTTAGGAAACGGCTGCATAGGAAACACAATCCTATGCCTTCAAATTCAGCTGCTGGACCACCCTCCATATAATGTAGTCCAGACCTGGCTCTAAGCGATTTTCATAATTTCGGCCCATTAAAAGAACAGTTGCGAGGGAATCATTATCGATCTGATATAAAGGCCATACAAGCTGTATAAAATTTTCTGAACACCAGACCGAAAACCATCTTCCAGGAAGGAATTCATTTTTTATTTTTTTTATTTTAAGGCGAAAAGCACATTGAGGCTATTACCGCCTCCTTAAATGTAGGTGTGAGTGTAAAGTGTTAAAGTCGTAAGTGTAGTGTTGTAAGTGTCAGTGTGTGTTAGACTCGGAATTCAAACGCTGGTTAAAAGATGGACTAAGTGCATAGAAGTAAGAGGGAATTATGTTGAAAAGTAAGTATCATTTATGCAAGTACAGTAACTACATAGATTGTAGTTTCAATGTCGCTTTACTTATTAACTTACACACGAGGGTAAGTTAATAGGTACAGACAAAAGGCAAGTTAAATGTTTGAAATAAAGCAGCGTACGATGGGGAGAGGCACCGAACATCTAAATAAGGCCCTGATTATTATTGTTTTTTTCTCGGATATCGATTGTGTACGTGGGAAATATTTTACGAGGTTACAAATATTACGGATCAACTGTCGCGCCTAAAATGTAGTTTTTCTAAGATTGCATACACCAGCTCGCTTCTCGCTGTACAGTATCAAATGTGAACGTGTACTTATCAGAATTAGGGTGATGCCCTTATCAATTTAATGCTCGCTTCGCTTATCACAAATAATGGCGTCTTCAGGACGAGTAGTGTTTCCGGTATTGTAGGCTATTTCTTTATCTCCACAAAGTGATGTGATACAGTATGAGGTTATACTGTATTTGTAATTTCGAAATAACAGCCGCACGTTGTAATCTCGGAGACACGTTGTAATCATAGCAATGTTTCTTACTTGATCCTACACTTTTTTGAAAAATACGTAAATGAGTAGCCTACATTGAAAATGAACCCTGATCACCGTCAGTTTTATTTTGTTATATCAAGTGGAATATAAAAATCTAGAATTATAATTTATGCACATTTTTAATGCTGATTGCGTATTGGCCCTACTAAAGTATAATTTTCAAATGCGTATAAGCTGCAAAATTAGGTTTTTTCAGATTTTAAAAGGTCGCCTCTTTGAGATTGTTGAACACATTTCAGACAGATTTTACCAAAGCTAAAATGCATGCACGCTCACACACCCACCCACCCGCACACACACACAAATTAAATTAAAAAAAGTATAGATATAAGAGAAATTAAATTTTAAACGAAATATTTTTAAATTTTTAACGATTTTCCGTTGGAAAGTGAGTTATTGGTGCGGCCATCATTGTAAGGCCCCAGACCCAGGGGTCTTGAAATGAGCACCTAACCTGACGCAATGAATACAGAATCTATAGATTCTGTATTCATTGCCTGACGTAGCTAGTGTAGCTGCCATAACTATAACCATCATCTTGAAAAAATTATCTGATATACATTCGTTAAAATTTAACTACAATTATTATCAAGTGATTATAGTTGCATTTCGCATTAGTAATTAGTTAAAACTGATCATGATGGTAAAGTCGAATTTTCAAAAAAATGTTTCGCTTCCGTAAAATCAGCGAGGCGATACAGATTCGTGCAGGCTTAGTGGCGTTCGCTTTGTAACAAAGTTGTTCAGTTTTACGTTTTAAGTGTAAAACCAAAGCTTTGGTAACGCGCATGCGTCATAAATAAGTCAAGTGTACACTGTACTGTGAATAGCATAATTAGTCAACCACCAAGCAGTATGCACATTGCGGTGTTGCCAAGTTTCACGCACTGTTGTACGCCTTCAATAGGGTCGTACACGTAGCAGTTTCGCCTTGCAATGTTATCGTAATTCGGTCTTATCAAGTGGTTCGAATTGCCGTTGGTATAGTCGTAATTGATTCGTAAGAACAAAGCCAACGGATATTTATAACCGTACGTGGTCGTTGATTTATTCACGGGTACGGTATTATCTTGTACTTTCGTGGGTAACGCGTTTGTGCCCATTGCCTGCCCGCAAGTCTGCGAGTTCATCCTGATGTAAAATAATCACGGCGTGCAACTATTAATTTTAGCGGATTTTAGTGTGTGTGTGTGTGTGTGTGTGTGTGTGTGTGTGTGTGTGTGTGTGTGTGTGTGTGTGTGTGTGTGTAAAGAAAATATTTATGTATTTTTTACACGCGAAATATGAAGAGTTTTTTATTTTCTTTTATTCTCCAAACTCATTCGTCCTAGCTAGACGCTTGTCGTAGTTCCAGAAGTAGCGCGAGCTTAGCACGTCCTATCGCCCTGATCACTTTTTTTTTGGAAAATATCTGTTTTGTGTGTAACTTTAGTAGTTTCAGCTACTGCCGTTTTAGTGAGAACGGCTTGCAATCACTCTTTAGTGAGAACTTCTCTAGGTAGGTATGGGGCGAAAATCTCACGATAGCACGCGTAAGCCTACACATTCCGTACTAGTATTCTTGAGTAAACTTAGTCTACCAGTGAGCTGCGTATTTCTAGTGCATGTATGATAAATATGCATTGTAGGTTGTTTTTCGGTAATTTTTTTTTGCCAAAACACTTTATTACATGTCCAAAAGTAATAATCCAAAATATAAAAGCGCTGATAGTACGGAAAGTACGATAAAAATCGAATATAGGTATTTTTCTTTTCTAAATACTGTAGAACCTAACTGACAAGGTTAGGTTAGGTTAGGTCAATAAATACTTATTTAGTTTAACAGTCCCCAATCCACGCAGGGGGGGTGCAGACTAGCTGCACCTATTGACAGTATTTAGACGTCCCTTGCGGTAACCGAGTCTAACACACACTTACACATACAACACTACACTTACGACTTAACACTTTACACTCACTCTTACATTTAGGGAGGCGATAATAACCTCAATGTGCTTTTCGCCTTAAAATAAAAAAAAAAAAATAATAATAACGTTTTCACTACAAGAACTAACAAAGTAATATGTATTAGTAAAGCCTATTACAATGTGTTAACACGCATGAGCAATATCGGTGTAGGAAATCTAGTAGGTTCTATGCAATGTAAAAAGCAGTGACGTCACAATATAGTTCTGTAAAAAACAGCCTAAAATCGTAAGTAGTCTTTAAACAAAATATTTTCCGCTGGAGAATGTGTTAATTGGATAAGATATGTAATAAAGTAAAAATTATTGAAATATCACATTTTAAAAACAACCTACACTGCGTAAATACCGAATCTCTTGCAGTTGGATCTGTTTTACAAGATTTATACTGTATTTTATATTAATATATGATGGCTATATTACATTTTTGTATAATCAAATCCAGCAAAGTACACGAATTACTTTTTTTTTAATTATCACTTTTTTGCCGGCCAATCCCTCGATGTCCACATTTTTTTATATAATTAAATCTGTAATAAATGTATTTATTCCATTGGCCATTTCAGGAGATAATTAATAGTAGGCACACTCACACAATTATTCAACAGACTTTTCCGTTAAGGATTGAATTTTAGAAAAGGCTGAAGTAGTGTTTCATTACTTGTATTGTAAAGTATTTATGACTAGTAGTGGCCTCGCCACCGCTCCACGACAGCACTCGTAATATTTCCGGTAACCATAATGTTTTGGGAAAATGATACCGGACCAGTTTTACTGGAAAACAGCCAGCAACTACACTCGCATCGTTTATTCAGAGACCGCTATTTTGAAACGGAAGTGAATAAACGAAGCCGAAACGAACATACGTCGTTCGGGCTTTTTACAAGGTACCTTCTTAAGAAATTTGAGAACAATCAGGCAATGCGTTTTTTTCCAAAACTACGTATACTTGTCATCGTTAAATCAGAGGCCGCCATCTTGAAACGGAAGTAAATATGGAAAAAATCTTATAAGACAAAAAAATTTGTCTCTTTGGGCTTTATACAAGGTATTTTCGTATTAGCTTTCAAAGTAATCGGTCAATGCATTTGGCTACAACTGCGTACAATCGTTATTTTAAATCGGAGGCCGCCATCTTGAAACGGAAGTGATTGGGAGAAAATCTTACAGATACGTCTTTTTGGGTTTTATACAAGGTACTTTCGTATCAACTTTCAAAGTAATCGATCATTGCATTTGGCTAAAACTGCGTACGTTATTGTAAATCGGAAGCCGCCATCTTGAGTCTGTGAATGGGGGAAAATCCTACACATATGTTGTTCGGGCTTTATACAAGGTACCTTCGTACCAAATTTCAGCACTACGAGGCAATGCGTTGTAACAACAAAAGCCAAATGCCGATCGGTCGTGTTGAAACAAAATATCGGTCAAAGATATTTTCTAAGTTGAACCTTTATGAGTTTAATTTTGTAAAATGCTTTCTCAGTGAGTGTCTTACTTATAAAATGTAACTGATGAGAAAGTTGCATATTTAGGCTACGATGAATCAATCAGTACATTTTATTTTATATAGCCTATGCTGTACAGTGTGTCTGTACGGTCTGGATGTAGGTTATTGGATGAATGAGCTCGTACCACTGGCTGTCATTACTTCCTCAAAACGTGCCTCTGCCGACAACGAGATCTGCGTACGCCCCTTGAAGGCATACTCGCAGTGAAATTACATACAACGTTGCTTTTTCACCGTTAATCAAATTTCACTATTGGAACTGTGATCCAATAATGTGTGTGTAATGTTTTTGTAATAAGCTAATTGTGTGCTGTTATTTCAGCGTGCAGCCGGCAGCTGAGCGAAGCGACAGGAAAGTTCGTACGCCCAGGGTTGGCCCACGACGCCAACAGAGGTATACACTGCATTTCCAGTTCAAATTAAGACGTAAGAAACTGCAATTAAATGTTCTAAAAAAAATCTTCAAATGGTGTAAACACAACGTACCTCCTCTAAGTTAGCATTATACCCGTACTTCGCTACGAAATCTATTATTCACCCCTGCATAGGGGTTGTTCTTTATAACCCTTTCTTGGTGCGTCTGAAGGACCTAGGCGTAAGATTAGCGCAAAATGTTAACTATGTAGACTTTTTAGTACTTGAAAAACAGTTATAGGTGAGTGAGTGGGTTTTGACTTTTTTATAAATTTACTCATTTAGTAACCGTACAGTCTTACATTAAAAAAAGATCAGTTTTCCCCCAAAAAATGTGTTGGGTGATGAAGGGGTGTATGTGAGCCATGTTTAGTAAAGTCCATCGGACAATGAGCTGTAGGAGCGCATTTAGATTCGAAACCTTGAAATGAGTACAATGTCAAATCAGCAATAATAGGCATATAGTCTATTATTATTATTTTGTTTTTTTGTGTTTAACGTCCGACTATTGTGCACACTTGGACTAATGCAGATGATGGGATGATTTATAGCGTATGAAAGTGAAAAGCCTTGGCCGGGAATCGAACCCGGGTCCTCGGGGTGAAAGCCCAGAAAGCTATTAACTAGGCCATCGAGGCCGCTAGGAGGCTAGAGTTTATATTAACTAGGCATATATTAGTGAGTTTAATTAATATTATATATTAATTGATGTGGGCGTAAAAAATCTGTCATAGAAGAAATTTACGGTAAATCGGGGAAGAAACTTGACGGCGGTCAGAGTGACATCAGAAACTCTACGGTAGTCAGGGTGAAGTCGGAAACTTGACGGCCGTCAGGGTGAAATCAGAAACTCTACGGTAGTCAGGGTGAAATCGGAAACTTGACGGCGGTCAGGGTGAAATCAGAAACTCTACGGTAGTCAGAGTGAAATCGGAAACTTGACGGCGGTCAGGGTGAAATCAGAAACTCTACTGTAGTAGGGGTGAAATCGGAAACTTGACGTTTTCAGGGTGAAATAAGAAACTCTACGGTATTCAGGGTGAAATCGGAAACTTGACGGCGGTCAGGGTGAATTATCCTTGCCTAATTACTTGTTTGTTTGTCCGTCTGTGTGTTTGTGCACGATGCTTGGAACCAATGATTTTTTTTTAAGGCGAAAAGCACGTTGAGGCTATTAACGCCTCCCTAAATGTAAGTGTGAGTGTAAAGTGTTTGTCGTAAGTGTAGTGTTGTAAGTTTAAGTGTGTGTTAGACTCGGGTACAGCGAGACTAAAATTTTGGTACTAAAATAAAATCCGTTCAACAGTTTCAAAATGGCGGGTCTTTTCAGTTCTTAAACATCCATTTTATCTTGTATTTTTGGATATCTGGATTTAATCAGCGTTAAATCAGCACTAGTTAACATTTTCGACGGATGACGTACTAAAAGTGTTTGATTTTCCAAAAAATTGTAAGATTAAAATTATTGTCGTGTGGTGTGATGTGATGTTATTTCCGCTTACATCTCGTCTGATAGACGACTGCGTGTTGCGATTTGTTACGTAACTTGATTGACTGTGAGAAAGTTTATGCCCTGTATATTAGCGAATTTCCCTAGGAGCGGCCATCGTGGTAAGGCTCAGACCCGAGACTTCGAAAAGAATGCTGATCCTAACCTCGATCAGTTTTTGAGCGGTCGTTAAAATTTTGTGTGCGCGTGTGATAAGCAAGCCCACTTTCGCAATTTTAATCCGATTTGATTAAGACTGGGCACAAAATGTTCGTTAACCAGCAAAATTCGTTTAAAAGTTTAAAATGGCAGCCATTAAAAATCTTTAAAACTTCGTAACTCTTAAATATGATTTAGTAATCGTAATCAGAGTTAATAACTGCATAAATTAGCATTCTGAATCTTCAAAATTTAATTAAATTGGAATTTAATCTTACGGTGATCAGGGTTCTTTGAATCCATTTTCAATCAAGTTGTAAGTTTAAAATGCTTATATTTGTAGGTTTCAATGCTGTTTTTAAAAAAAGTTAAAATAAAAATACTTTAGAAAATCCGCTTCCATCACATGCAGCGAGACAGCTGCGTGCTGCGATTATTTCTGTTTGACAGAGTTAACGTGTTTGTTACCCAGTATTTGCGGAGCATTCTGACAACTTGTTATTTCTCGTCATGTACAATAAACTCAGATATACAGTACTAAAAGGCAGTGCACACGGCACATCCAGGTTAGGTTCGCTATGACGGCACAGTGGCGCACCCTGGCGTGGCCTCACCCTACTAATGGCCTTGGACTTTCTCAGCCTGTGTTATCACTCCACTCTGCCGTTTCTTTCTTATTCCTTGCCTCGCATGACAAATTTTATCTCAAAACGTTTTTCAACAGCTTCCTCTGCGCAGTCAAACAGTTATTTAAACAGATCGAAATGTATCGACGTTTAGTAAAACTGACCAACAGCTGACCAATAATCAAGGCATTTATTATTGTGATGAATATTTTGTTAGATAATCGAAACAACGCACAAAAAAATGGATTCCCACGAATTCGTTACGTAGCAAAGTCCGTTTCAAAATGGCGGTTATTCAGAATATTAAAAGGACCTATCTCGCTGACGCGATGAAAGTGGTTTTCAATAAACGAATATGCGAATATTTTGTAGTTTTCCAATAACTTATATATCATTGATTTTTAAAATCTGATCGGATATAGATCAGGTTGAACAGAGTTAAAACTGCTATAAATTAGCATTGTTAATTACGTATATTGAAAGTTACGAAGATAAACCCTGACCGTTGTCGGGTTCCATCAGTATCCGGTTATTTTTAATCTGTTAATCAAATATTACATACTCCAGAAATAATTATTGAAGCGAGGCTTTTAACGTTAGCTTTGGCGAGAAGTGTGAATAGAAAAATAGTCTGCCGAACGGAAAAAATGTAATGGAAATATTTAACGAACGAGTAAACGAAATTCGTCTCTCTATTTCTGTCTCTTTGTCTTCCTCCTTTTCGATAACAGTGCACGCTTATTATATGAAAACGTGTTGCTTTGGTTTCGGTATTTTTCCTTAGTTGAAAAAAACGTGCATGTTGTAACCTATTATAATAATTGTTGTTAGGCCTATATATTGCTAGTTTATAACAACATAACCTGAAACTTATTATAGCCTATCAGCTGTTCAATGAAATCAGCTGAATTACGAATTAATATAAAACAGCTGATCTTTTACTATAACTACATTAAATAATAACTAAGCTAAGTTCACGTATTTATTTATTTAAGCAAAACAAAGATATTTGTAAACATATCTTCAAACTAATTATATATTCAGCAGAAATATCATTAACAAAATATCTTCTGTCGGTAAAGCTCCTAGTTCCACACGTGTACTTTTTTTAACCTTTTCTTATGTCTCCATTTTGAAACTGATGTGAAAACATTATACACTGCTTCTACTTTTTTGTTAAAAAATTACTGTTTAGGAAGCTACCGAAAAAAAAACCGGGAATCGGATTTATTTTTCAAAAACGCTTAATTATGTTTGGGTTATACGTGAAAGTTGTGACATACGGCAGCGTAGAAAATCTGAAATAAAAGAAATTTACAGTAAATCAAAGAAAAAACTTGACTGCTGTTAGGGTGAAATCAGTTTTTTTTTAAAGTATAAAACAAATATGTTACTAGCACTTCAAAGAACAGTAACTTCGCTGGATGTTTTTAATTAATTGCCTGGTCACAGCTCCCACGATAGCGCTCTGCGCGCTGGCAACCTTTTCCGCCAATTTAACCGGTAACCTTAATATTTATGAAAAATGTAACTGGACCGGCTTTACTGGAAATTGTGTGCTCTTTCTTCACCAAGTTTTTAAAATTATGATAGGGCTTTTCGTTCAGAATGTATTGCAGGAAATAGCCATTACTCGCTAAATCAGAGGCCGCCATCTTAAAACTTAAATGAATGGAAAATCTTAAGCATACGTTTGCTCAGGGTATGTACAAAAGTACCTTTGTACCGGATTTTAAAACAGTCGGTCAATGCCTTTAGTGGAAACTGCGTAACATACAAAACCAAATGCCGAAAGGTCGGGTTGAAAGAGACTTTGCTTTGTTCGTTGAAATAAATACAGTGTCTATAACAAAAGTAGTAGGACTACTGATTTTCTGTAGCGCGAGCGGAGCTGAGGAGAGGGGTTTGGCTAGCTGGGCGAGATGGATGGAACACTTAGCAACAAACACCAGCCACAGTCGCCTACGGGCTTTGGTTGAGTGTAGGCATTATTTATTGTGAAACGTGTTTTTTGTCGTTGTCTATGCACAAAATAAGTCAAAATCTCGAGCAGTGATATTCGATAAATTTTTGTGTCAAACTCGGAAATCGGCAACCAAGACCCTAGAAATGGTTAAGTCATCTTAAGGGTATATTCCAGTGTTTTTGAATGGCACAAACTGATTAAAGAAGATGGTCGTTGAAGAAGACCATCGCACTGGACGGCACGAACCGACGACAATGTGGCCAAAGTGAGAGAGTTCTCTAATCCACTAGTGAGTGGATCCACTGCACTAGTGAGTGCAGATGCTAATCCGCCTGCGAGACCGAGTGAATCGCGTCCGACCAGCCATCTCCGACAACTGGATGCTGCATCACGACAATACGCTGTGCCATGGCCCGCAACTGTTGGCCAGATCTGGTTCCACCTGACTTGTTTTTTATTCTCACGGACGAAAAGACAGCTGAAGGGACATCTGTTTGACTCAATTCAGGACGTTCAAGCAGCATCGGCGAGGGCTCTCAACGGCATCTCTGAAGCTGACTTCCAGAAGGCTTACGGCGAATAGCAGCAGCGTTATTCTAACTGTGTAGCTGCCCAAGGGTGCTATTTTGAAGAATTTTAAGAAATTGTAGACATAGCCTATCTTCAATAAATGTTTTTTTTTAAATCAGTCCTACTACTTTTGGTATAGACCCTCTAAATACGCCTACCTAGCTTGCATATTATTTACCGTAGTTATAGTAAAAGAACAGCTGTTTCATATTAATTCCTAAGGATCTCATTGAACAACTGATAGGCTATATAGTGTTAACATTTGTATTTTTAAAAGACAAAAATGTTCGCTCATTTCATGTAAATAAATTTGTGTTAATAATTGGAAACTTGCTTCAATCACGTCAGCGAGACAGTTGGGCGCATGATTATGTTACGTTTATCCTGTATAAAGTGTATCTGAGATAATCCGGAAATGTTTATATCGCATTGGATGTTGCACAAAGTTTGCGCAGTCTTGGTACAAAGCGTCCTGTGGCATATTAAATCAACCATGTTCTTTGTCCTCATTATGCCAAGCCATTTCCGACTGTAGATGGGTTCACAGTAAATAGAATACACGGTGGGGCCACACGCATGTCCTACCCACCACTTACCGGCTATGGCGCGTCATCTGTCAAACTCAGACGTAGTGTTTAGTAGAAAACAGTTTATAATGTTAGTTTTAATAACTGTATTATAGTAATTACAATAATAATTCCTTTTGTGTAACATTATTAACGCTATTAATTACTTTACTTACTTAATTCGCTCATTGTCAAAACGGAAACTTTTTTTTGTACGATATTACATAATATTAAAGTAAATTATAGGTCCATAGCTTAAAAAATTCAAGCGTTATTTTTTATTTGAAATTTAAAAACACATCACGCTATGAATTACGTTTCTGAGGATGTTCCTTGACAATTATTTGGTTGACTGTGAAAATATACATCTGGAATACAAAATCAGCAATAAATTAAATTACAAAGGACCAACCTATGTACAGGCTTTTATGCCCCCTTTAGGTCCTTTTTTGTTTATATTTTTATACATAATACGAATTTGGTAGTAAATAAATAAATAGCACATTGACAAAGTTGACAGCCAATCCCTTTGATTATTATGACACTCGTTTGTTGGATGACCGTATACAAAAGTTGAGACGATTTTTTTTTTCTTGACTCTATACGCTATATAGCCAGCCATGAGTTCTCCTGTAGATCCCACTTCACATCATCTTCACTAGCTTGCAAGTCATTTAAGGCTCCTCCTCTTCGTCAGATTATCAGAAAAAAATATTCTTAAACTTAGTAACACTGCTTTGTAAAACCACATTTTTATTTTTAACCGAGGCCTGTTCTTGTAATGCAAGTTGAATTTGTTCCTTCAAAAGTAAATTTTCATTTTTTAAACATTTAATTTCTTCTACAGAGGTAGAGGTGATTTTTCTGGTAGATTTCCATCGGACCCTCAGTAAGTTTTGTAAATGTTTTTTTAACGTGGAATGGCACCGGATTTCACAGGTGTTGTATTTAATAATTAGGATTTAAAATCTCTTTCGAAATCATCGTCATTAAAATGATGTGAACAGACTTTAACATTATCAAAATTAAAATGATCTGCTCGTTTACACGCATGAACCCACACTTTTCTCAGGCCTTCATCTTTAGGAATTCTATGAAATGTAATTCCTTTCCCTTTACAATTTTTATCATTATTATAGCAATTGGCAATAGCGCAACCAGGCATTGTTATGCATGCACAATTATACAATACAAAAAAAATACGTTATGTATTTTTTAGGATTCAAAACATACTTAAATCCTTTCTTATATTTATTAAACCTCGAACACAAAACAAAATTATCGTGCAGTATTGTTGTTGACACCTTTTATTTAAAACACAACACCTACAGATTAAATAAACACACCGAACCTCCAACTACATTTACAGAACATCGAATTGTTTAGCGGGAAACTACATATAGTAGCAGTGAAGAGTTTGATCCAGTGACGTCACGCGCGCAGTAGTTTATTGCGTGGCCCCTACCGTGTATTCTATTTACCGTGGATGGGTCTATAACTAATGTAATACGTTACATTTTATTACTATAAGAAGTAGGCCTACTGTATAAAGAAATTGCTGTAATCATGGGAAAACGATCTTGAGATATTGATGAATCTTTACATTTTCAGATCACAGAGTCTAATAATGTAGTTAATTGTTCCCTCTATCTACCTATCCCTCCTCCTTTCCTTTCTCTCTCTCCCTCCCTCCCTCTCTCTCTACCTGTCTACTTGTACTTTGCTATCTTTGGTATTTATGCTGTTTAACTTTTCTTTCAAATTAATTATTAAAAAAAATGTTTTCTTTTATTATTCAATTAAGAGCTATTCGACCGCGAAAGTTTAAATTTCTTACGATAAGTTACGATTTTATTCAATTTTTACCGGAACTATATTGTGAAGTCATTGATGTTTACTTTATGTGGAACATATTAGATTTACTACGCAAAGGTCACCCACCGTACGAATACGACCGTAGGATGCTAGCGTGAAGATCGATGCAGAATCCCACCATTTGGCGTTATAAAAACTACTTCATGGGTTATTTAGTTGGATTTTTCAATTTAAATTCAAATATAGGAGCTATAAGCACTATTTTTATAAAGCAGATGCTTTTTTATATCCGCTGTAAGACTCATTACAAGGTCAGTAATCACTTTCACACAAAACAGTGTTACTTTGTTTACGCAATACGTATTTCATACAAAACCATGTTAGCTATTCTCTTTACAAATCATGCTTTCATACAAAACCATGTTAGCTAAATCTCTTTAGTTATTTTTTTCTTTCTAAGTTTCTATTGGTATCGTGATTAATAACACGCATTTAATTAATCGTTTTCGCGATGAAAAACACGATACCTACTTTCGCCATTGAATATAAACGGAGTAGAACTGCAGCCACCATTACAAAAAACTGTGCTCGATATCAGAGACTAGTCCAAGTAATTGAACTATTTGCCGCTACAAACTCTGTAAGCTGCAAGAACAGGGGATCGAGACGTTTGGGAAAATAGTACTATTGTCTATTTAACTATAGCTGAATATTCTGCAGCACAATGCCACTAGCAGGGAGCGCTCACATATCTCTTATAGTAGTTATCTTCCTAGTACGTCTATATTCAATGCTTTCGCGCAGTAGTAATTTCGAGGTTTTGCGGAGTCACTTTTGTTTACGATTTTTCGAACTTCCCGTTGTTTCCGCACTTTTATATTTTGTATTATTACTAATGAGCATGTAATAAAGCGTTTTGGCGAAAAAATTACAAAAAAATTTAAAACAAGTTAAATATCTTACTTATTCCACTTCTTTATTTGTTATACCACCTTTATCCCGCCATTTTGAACGGACGGGAGGGCTTTAGATTGTGTACTCGTACACACCTAATACATAGGTATTAGTATACCTAGGTATTATATAGACCTAGTATATAGGTATATATAAAATTCAAAAACATGAATGATAAAATAAATAACCTTTATCATTTAACAAGTTACTTTATTGATAAATCACTTTCAGGTAATTTGTACCTGTTATCGCTTAGCTGAACTAAAATTATCGTCCAGACAGTCGTTAATATTTGATGTGATATGATTAAATATGTGAAACTGTATTTTCTAAGAAAAAATTCGAGACTATTGATATTGGGAGAGGGTGTTTGGGTAATAAAACACAAACATTTGATTTAAAGAACATTGTATGTATAGGCCTACATGTTCACACTAAAGCTGCGTCCATACCAAGCAAACATCCGTCAAACATGTTGGCCAAACACGTTCGCGCAGATAAATAACTACAAACATTTCCAGTTTGTCAAAAAAAAAAAAAAAAAAAAAAAAAAAAAAGTTGGGGCAAACATAGTTGGACCAACTTTTTGTTCGGCATTTGAACAGTCTCTTTCAGCACTTCCACGTAAGATATATTTTTGTGGAAGGTTAAGTGTATTATTAAGTAATGGATAGAGAAATGCGGTTACGACTACGTTTATTGCAGCTGCTTTCGTTGTGATGAACAAAACACGTCGACGTAGATGGTGGCAGACACCAACGGCAAGACATTTCAACGGCGGTTTTCATATAGTGGTGAAGATTTGCTCGATTTGACGGCTAGCTGATTTTCTCGAATTTCCAACGCAGTAAAAAACAACACAGTATAGTGTTACTAGCACTTGTTGACTCTAATTATTGTTTTACTTATGTAAATATCGGATGTAAGGGACGCATATCGGATAGTGGGGTGTTCAAAAACAGTAGTCTTTAGGAAATCATTCAAAATGATGAAGGTTTACCAAGAGACAAACCTCTACCAGGAAGAGTATTTGCCGTGCCTCACGTTCTTGTTGCGGATGACGCATTTGCTCTACACAAGCATCTTCTGAAGCCATTTCCAGGACAACAACAAAAAGGAAGCAAAAAAAAAAGAGATATCGCCTCTCTCGGACTACAAGATGTTCTGTGAAAATGCATTTGGAACTTAAGCTCAGTAGGGATGGGAACTTCTGCTATTTTTAAAAAATATCAACGAACTGATTGTTGGAAAAAAATAACTGTTTAGAAAAACAGTTTGAAAAAACAGGTTTAGAAAAATGAAACTCGAAGTTGTATTAGCAGCTAAAACATAAGCACAAACGATCAGTTTTATAAGACTACTTTTTCATTCCCATTACCACCATGTCCTTAACTGTTTTTGGGTGTAAAAAATTTTAAAAAAATAATTAAATGAAGTAATAATTAAATTACATTCTCAAAACGTAATATATATGTATGCCATTTTATATTTACAAAATACAATGAATTTCTAATAGAAGCATTTTTTTTACTTAAAAATTAAATAGCCTTTGCATATTTACTGAAATGCAAACAATTTAGAATATTTTTAGTTGATTAAAAAATATTGATGAATGATAATAAATATAAAAAATACATTTAAATAAAATTAGGTTATGTATTTACAAATTAGGCTATGCATTAAAATTAAGTTATGTGAGATGTTACTGTCATATTTTTATTTGGGAGAAAGTAGGTTTTCATTTTTCAACACTGAAAAAAGTAACGTTAATAAGTAAAATATAGTAATAAGAACATAGGCCAAATATGTTTAAATAAAATTGGCTCTATATAGTTACAAAATTATAGGTTATTAACATTAGGTTATTACAGGTTAATGATAGGTTATTAACCTAAAATTATTCAAGATATATACAAGAGTAGATATTGTGAATTTTAAAAAGTCCACACATCTAATAAATAATTAAAAACTATGCACTTAATTCTAAAAACTTAAAAAAAGTAAAAGAAAACTTTCAAAATTGTCCATTAAATATTTTTAAATTTCTAAACACAAAGTAAACTACGGAGAAAAACTAATATAAAACACAATTATGGCTGTTTTTACAGTTTAAAAAATGTTTGAACAACAAATTTTACATTTAAAACTTTCAAACAACTCGTTTGAAAAATAGAGATAAACTTTGACAACGCCCAAACAGTTCTTACTTCACTACGTTCCAACAAGAAATAGAGGGAAAAAGTATAGCAGATAACAAGTTAAAGAAAAGGTGTTTGTACTGTTTTCAACAGTTTAACAGGAAAATAGCAAGAAAAATGTTTTAGCGCTTGCGGCAACGTTCGAATATAACGTAGGTGTTGGGGAAGTTCAAACTGTTGTTCCTTGTTTAACAAATAACGATCCAGTCCAATTCAAACTGTTAGTTTCCGTTTGGCAAAGCAGTTTGTTTTTCGTAAATAGAGTAACAGTTAGTTTTAACAGTTTGGAGTTTTCTTACCCATCTCTAAAGCTCAGTATTCAGAGTCCTGAGGAAACCAATGCTCTTGGGTCCAGAAAAAGCTACAGTTGTAACGGCTGCTTGTGTATATTTACACAATTTTCTGCGAGCAAGCAAGTCATCAGTGAACACCCACTGCAAAACAACTACACGCAGCCTACCAACACCCGGAACAACTTTACAAGTGCTTGCGTATGAAATCCATACGCCTCGCGGTGCTGTGGACCATGGATGGAACTGTAATACCCGGAAAATGGAGAAAAGGCCATTCTTTTTACGGACTTACTCGAATCGGCCGCAAGCCTAGTGAGTTTGTTCAAGGAGTGAGACAAGAATATGCTGCCTACTTTGTATCTGACATTGGCAGTGTACCTTGGCAACACGATTACATGTAAAGTTCTTTAAAGTCATGATTTTAAAGACATATATACTTATTATTATTATTCGTTGGAATAAAAATGATTTCAGTAACTAATAGTATTTTTAACTATAAAAATTTGTATAATTTATAGATTTATTAAATAAAAAAAATAAACTTGTTCGTAATATTTCGATTATTTATCTTCCATTGGCAGATAAGTATAATAAACACATAATAATGAACTGAGGAATTTGTCAGCAAATTTTTGTTGTAGGCATAGGACTGCATTTCGGCTTCAAAAATTAGATTGTCAATTTTTATTTTTCAATATGCAGGGTCTTTTCATTTTTTATTTTTCTTAGCCTATTGGCAATATGCTGAGCATATACAGCGTGCTCATCCGTAGGTGTTTCTTTGATCCCATCATAACATTCCTTCATTATATTGATTGCTTCGTCAGCAGCTTCTGCTCGTGTTCGTTTCTTGCGTTTTATATATTTAAGTAGGCCTAGTGTAAGTGACACTGGCGTACTGGTGCGGGAGATGTAAGTAGAAGTCGATGGTTCGGAAGTGTCGCTTGCAGTTTCGGCTATGATGCTGTCTTCTCAGTTAGTATGGCTCTCATTCTATCCAAGCACACAAAAAACAAATTGTTTCCCTGGGTGTATTTTTGTCAGCCAAAAAACCTAAATATTTCAAACCCCACCAAGGTTTTTTCACTTCACTAGTACCCACTCCTCATTTTGTTATAATAATCTTTTTCTCTCTGCGGTATTGGGAAAGTAGAAATTCAATTTTTTTCCTTCATTTCTTCAACATTATTAATGTCTACCACTTTAGAAATTTCTGAATATGCATCTCTTTGTTTATATTTGTCTTTATAAAGTTTGTAACTTGTGTTCCATAACGGACGTAGTTCGTATGCCTGAGTCAACTGCACAAGTCGTTCTTGGATCCAAAATTCTTTGCTCATTTTTACTGTACCTCAAAAACACAATTGTCACTTAAAATAATCTCAAAATACACTCTATAAACATACAACACTTAAAAATAACTGGCAATACGGACTTCTCTCATCGACAGATTACTCAAAACTACTGCAATTGTTTGTGCTTTGTTCGCTGTAAAAGCGACAAATCCCAAACATGGCGGAGCTTCCCCCTCTTCAAACGAAACTGGATCACATTGTTTTGTTCGAAGACGAGTCCACAGCAGACTAACATCAAAGTATTCAAACATATTATTGTTTGAAAAACTTGTTTGACATACATTGTTCGCCCGGTGTGGACGAGGCATAATATCAAACACTGAAGTAGGAGTAACAACATTACAGTGAGAAAAGCTATTGCTGAAGGATTCCGAAGTATATGCCTACATACATTCATGTATTAATTAATAACAATTTAAATTGTAACAAAACTGCTGTTTTAAATTTTAGAGGAATTCTTTCATCGGATGACTCCAATCATGTTCGTCTAAAGAACTTAAATTTTTAGGCCAGGCGGCCACCAATGCAGACCGAAGTTGCGCTGACCGTACCGGTCTACGCATTCAAAACATAACCTATTGTTTTTAGTAACTACGGCCACTTAGAGCGTAATGAAGCTGAACGGAGTGAAGCTGCTTCGCTGAGCTCCACTTCGCATAGCTTCGACTCTATCTAGGTTCGGTTTGAAGCTGACCACGCCTCCAAACTTATTATTTCTCGTTACCTAGGTTACGGTTTTTAAACATAATAGTTTCCTAGAATCCGTTACAGTAGGCCTAAATATTTAGATTTGAAAGATACAAAACGCGTTCTTTAAACTGACTGAACTTCCAGTTGCAGGTTCATCTTCATTTTTCTCATTTGGTGGATGCCCTGCCTAACACTGTGATAAACTGTCACCTCTTTGTTTTGGAATAAGTTCATGTTTACCTGATTATTACCTTACCTGGTTAAGAACTTGTTCAAGGATGTGTTAAAGCTACTGCAGCATGAAAATATATCTCTTAAGTCATGACAAACATTGACTGCATTTGCAGGACCTCTTAACGAGTTTCTGGAACATCAGGACATCGACCCCAAAACCGGGACTCTTCCGGAAAAGTCGGGCATATTTCACTATAAATATGAAGAAGATTGGAAGTTCGGGTGTTTACCACATTGGCTGCGGGCTGGCGAGGTTCAGAATGGTGAGAAAGTAAGAAATTCGTTAGTTCTTTAAATTTGGCTGAATTCATGCCATTTCCTTCCGGTAAGTTGAGGGGTCTTGTAAAGTTGTTCCGGGTGTTGGTAGGCTGCGTGTAGTTGTTTTGCGATGTAGTAGGCTACGTGGTCCTCCTCGATGTTCCTCGAACAACGATTTTCGAATTGTATTTATACTCGAAATTTTGGCAGGAACTATAATTTCTTAGAAATCCATGTTAAAACCAGAGAAGGAACGCACGAATCAGGTTGAAGCTACTGTGTACGGGAAATGCGATGTGGTGCGCCGGCAGTAATGACTGGACAGAAATTTGATAATGTAGTATATACTAGACTTGAGCGTTAGGCTGTTTGAAAGCCGGGAGAGAAGTTCGGAAATTTAGCGTGGACTTTTTTCGTTGTTAGTAAGCGGAACTAGGTCGTGTAATTCATTGCCTAAGTTGCTAAGACGATGAAATTATGACACAAGATACGATGGTGTATATGCCAATTGGCCCTTTAAGCTACTTGCATCAAGTCGGAAAGTTTGACAAGTGCTTTGTGTAGGGACTGAAAACGTCGTCTGCCTTGATGCATACAGAAGCTGCCGTGCTTTAGAATCGATTACTGACCTGATTGAGGTGGTTAACCTCTGTTAACTTGGTGCAATTAGAAGTTCACAGTTACAGTAATAATTTATTGTTACTTACCTACGCAGCCTACAAGAAATGGTAAATCATCTTTCTTTGACAGCCATTTCTTGTAGCTCGCGTAAAACAGGTAAAATGTTCTTCATGATAAGTCTTGTTTTTTTTTTTCACTCTTACGGTCGGGGGACATTTTAAATTATTCCTAAAGCTTGCGTTCTTCCGTTCGTGAAAAATAACGGTGCCACGCTGACGTGATTGAAGCGAATTTCCAAAAGTAAGTTAATGTTTTTAATGTACTTTTTTGAAAATTCCAATTACACCATCTTACGAATAAAATTTGCATATTAAAGTAGAGCTTTAAACTTTAAATACTGTCGCATTGAAAATACGAAATGAACACTGACCAATTTTAATTATGTCAGCTGATTTTGGAAATTAAAAGTGATAGTTTATGCAGTTTTTAACGCTGATTGAATTGGTAAAATCAGTTTTTGAAAAAAAACAATGTTGACACAAAAATGTTGTGTATTTTAAAAAAATTCAAATGACAGCCATTTTGAAACTGTTTAACGGATTTTGCTGGGTAACAAACGTTCAATCTATTACCACACACATACACATCCCTCTAAAAACGACCCTGTACTTTATAGAGTGAGATGGAAAATAAAATTTTCCTTGTGTTTTTTTTATAAACTCTATACACGCAGTACGTTATTATACTGTTGTGTGCCTATACACCACGTAGACGATGACGCCAGCCACTTTCCCCCGGAGGACATAGTATAGTCACAACAATGCTGTCCTCTGTTCCAATGTTCGCATCTCAGTTTTGTTATGTCTACAATTTTCGCCTCCCCCTTCCCCTACTGCCATTTCCGGCGTCATCTAATTGTGCTAACACGCTAACAACCAACACTGGACTCTCTTGTTCGATTCCGAGAACGTCTAGCCTTGCCTCTGTACTGCTACTTCGCTGACTGTCAATACTTATTGCAAGTTGTGCACAGAACGGCTACGAAATGAACGCTGAGGGCGAGGTGATAAGGTGATCTTATATCTTCGTAAACTTTTTCTTAATTTTCTGGGAAACTGTTTATGTAATAATCTACCCAGTTGGCGTTTGTGTGCCCTATTGGGCATATTGAATCTATAAGAGTATTCCTGGAATATTAAACTAGCAATAATTGCGTGTGTGCGTGTGTGTGTGTGTGTGTGTGTGTGTGTGTGTGTGCGCGCGCGCGCGTGTGTTAAAATATCAAAGGAAAGTATCGATCTTGTACTAGATATTAGTATCGAAAAAAGTATCGATATTTAATGAAAATCGAAAAGAATTTACCGATATTAGTAGGTATCCAAAAAAATATGACGCAAACATCAAAGAAATAAGATAATTTATCAAAGATATTTATACAGTAGGTTCTACTGTATCTGTTTACTTTGTATTAAAAACAAAACATTAATTTAAAAAAATACCAAATGTAACAATATTATGTACACCGAAAAAACAGTTCTTAACACAAAACAGTAAATGAAAATATGTACATACAAATATTTTAATTAATAATATATGGACATACTAAAAGCAATAAAAGAAAAAATATACAAGTTATAATTATATTATGTGCATACCAAAAACACTAAAGAAAAATAAATTCATTTAATTATATATTGTGGACATAACCTAATTAGTTATCTGTCAGACTTTGTGAGACATAAATATGTTCTGTAGGATGAATTCAGGAAACCCCTTTACAGCCTACTTTACACTTTGGTCATCTCGTGATGGTTTAATGGTACTTTTTCAGTAAGAGGTCTCAAGTTCGTCAAGTTCGAACCTGCCGAGGGCCGGCAATAATGTTCTTTAAGATTAACAAAATAATTTATACCGATATTATTAGTACTAGAGCTGGGCGTTTCTGCTATTTTTACAAAACGTCAACAAACTGTTTGTTGAGGAAAAAAAGCTGCTTTTTAAAACAGTTGGAAAAAAAGGTTTAGAAAAGTGAAACTCAAAGTTGTATTAGCAGCTAAAACATGAAGCACATAAGTTCAGTTTTCTAAAACTACTTTTTCATTCCCACTGCCACCATGTCCTTAACTGTTTTTGGGTATAAAGCATTTAGAAAGGATAAAAATAATCCTTGCAAGTGTAGTAATAATAAAATTACATTATCAAAACGTAATAATTATGTAAGCCAGTTTATGTACAAAATTCGATGAATTTCTAATAGAATCATTCTTTTTTTACTTAAAAATTAAATAGTCCTTTGCATATTTAAAAAAATGCAAACGATTTAGAATATTTTTAGTTGTTTAAAAATATTGATGATTGATAATAAATATAAAAAATATGTTTAAATAAAATTAGGCTCTGTATCTACAAAATGTGAGAGGTTGTTACTACAACTCGCAACAAAATAGAGATAAACGTTAACATTGACCAAACAGTTCTTACTTCACTAAAAGCAACAAGCAACTTTGAATTAAAGGGAAACAGCATAAAAGCAGGTAGAAGAAAAGCAGTTAGCAGGCAAACAGCAGGAAAACAGTTTTAGCGCTTGCGGTAACGTTAAGTGTGGTAGTGCGGAAAGCCGTTCCTTGTTTAACAAATCATAAACCAGTCCAAATCCAACTGCTTGTTTCCGTTTGGAAAAGTAGTTTGTTTGTCGTTTATAGAAAAGCAGTTTTTTTAACAGTTTGGTGTTTTCTGTCCCACCACTAATTAGTACTGATATTAGTAAAAGTATCGAGTAAAAAATACTAGATATCGAAAGATTAGTAGTCTGTACTGTACGGGTATCGTGCCTCCCTGTGAGTGAATATTTTCTCACTGCTGTAAAGTTTTATTGGAACTTTTGCTTTTGGGATTTTCCCATACGATAAATTCATTAGTTGAGGTCTTATTTTCAAGAACTTTGTGGAACACAAAATAACACACGTGCTTGCTTTTCTCAGAAACATCTAAAGATGATAGCCTAACCATGTATAATTTTGAAATACAATATTTTCGGGCTTAAAAACGTATAACGTTTCAACGTGAATGCAAACAAGAAAACGTTTTCGGATCGGTTTTGGTAGCCTGACCAGAGGTGAACGATTTTGTAAAATCGGAAATAAGCACAGAACTGAACACAAATAGGACGCCAAGTTACGCACCCCTGCTGTAAATAACAGTTTAATGTAAACTTACGGAAGTAACACAGTAAACGAGATGGCGGCTATTCTGTTTCCTGTGTGAAAGTAGTGTTGTTACTGCACGCAGCTGTTTGGCCGCCAATCTGAAGACCTATAAATGTGTTGCATTTTGAAAAACAATACGATTAAAGAAAAGTGACAGTCAGGGCGCTAAGTGAAAATTTAAAAAATTGAAATAATCAGTGTTCCTTGATTGGTCCAATTATATTACTAATTGGACATAATTATATTACAATCATAAAACTGAAATTGTACACAACAGCTTTCCGTGAAAGTAAGCACAACTGTCGTAAGTTAGCGCGCTGTTTATGCATAGTAAAAATACCTTCATATGTTACTTTAGGCTGACAAAACTTTAATAATAATAATTATTTTTTATACTTCATATCCTTTATATAAATTAAATTCGTTGTTTTAAATAATTAATTTGTTATAAACCAGGGAGCCCGTGCGAAATTTCGCACTAAGTTTTAAGTAAACACAGCCTTTTGAATAAGGGCGGTGGTTGGAAGGAAGGTAAAAAATGTTTAAAAAATAATAAAAGCGATCGTTTTGAAATAATAATCACAAATTTATGAGTCATTGTAGTACAGTATATACATTTCAATATAGATACTTGTTTTTTTTAAATAGGAATTTTTGCAGGGCATTATAATACCTTCGTAAACGATATTTGGTATCGATTTGGTAAACGATATTTAGTGTAAGAATGTAATCTTGTACTTTTTGTATTTCAGTTTCTTTAATAGATACAAACATGTTAGTTGATTTAGTTACCCTTGAAAAGGCTGTATACAATTGTCCGTGAGTAAAAACAGCGTAAATACAATCCTGCTCTTTGAAATCACAAATATATTTGTGTAAAAACAGTGTCTAAAACGTGTTTGGTCACTGATTCGAAATGCTTGTCCCGGTAGGGTCACATAACCTATAAGTTTAATGACTTTTAAGTAAATATTGAAATTGTTCTAAGCACGTCATGCAAAAAAGTGGCATTTGTAATGGGATTGTCTATTCGTGATTAATATGTTAGTGATTAATAAATTTGCTTCGTAAAATTAACAAAATATTGTCTGATTTGTGATGCCGTTCATGCGCATCCTTGATGCCGTTTTGCCTGTAACAGTTAAAAGTATCTTTTATTAACATTTTCCACAAACAGTAAGTTATAGTGCAAAGTCATTTGCGATGTCAGAAGCCGGTTAAAAAATCTTTCTAAAGATACCTCATTTACGCCTGTACGAATAGTATGTGCTGAGAAAAAGGGACTCTAGAAGTAATATATATGATATGATAGTTTGTTTTTATTAAAGTATTGTAAGATTACAACATTCGCTACTTACAAAACAAATAGAAGCCAAACAAAAATAAAATCAGATTTGTTTTTTTGTAGTTTTCTCTCATTTTTAAAAATAACTTAATCTTCATAATCACTTTCACTGGTTGTTTTAACAGGAAAGTGCAGATTATTATAGTGTGTTCCTCGCACATTTGCACTGCACAACGCACTCATCGTACTTGATTTTTCTGTTTTTTTTTCTGACTCCGTGTCATGATCATTGTACTATTCTTCGTTATCCTAACGATCTCCATCTCCATCTCCATCACTTGTGGTCCTAGAGGGGCAAAATCTTCAGCCAATATCAGCAATATTGGCCATCGAAAATTGTTCATTTTCCATCGTGAAATAGCATGGAACAAGTTAAAGCCCAGTACAAACAAATAAAAATTTAATATATAAACAACTTTATATAAAACTAGACTAGGAAGTATATAAAAAATACTTGGCATATAAGCGCACAAAAACTACTCACCCGTATCACCGCATTTCCCACAATATTGAAAAACGACAATTTGGGATGGCTTTAAGGAAAAATGGGGAGTTATGTATCGGTTTCAGACAGATTTCCAAGAAAGGTACAGTCATACACAAACACAAACTACCAAAAATAGTTTCGTAAATTCAAGAAAACAATGCTAGCGCTCCGCTCTAGGGCTGCTCTCACGGGTTCAAGAAAATGGACGACATTCACCTATATCATATAGAAATATAAAACGTCAATCTTGTACAATACGAGGTGTGGCAATTAAATAACCGGACTGGTACTACAAAACATTTTTATTTATCACCAATTATATAGGAAAGTTTATCGCCTTCAATTGACTCTTTGCCGTGTTGTTCAAAGTAGTGCTGGAAGTCCGTTTCTGTTAGCTTGTTGAGAACCTCCGTCGCATGTGCTCTCACTTAAACTCCGATATGACTTTAGGAAATAAAAAATGTCACAGGAGGCCAGGTCGGGCGAATACCTTCACCAGAACGCCTTCACAGACAAGGCGGAATGGGCAGGCGCATTGTCTGGCTGAAGCATCCAGGAACTGCTATTCCACAAATCGGGTATTCGTCTTCTCGTTTGTTCACGAAGACGTCAGAACCTCGATATGTTGTTAGTTGACCGTCTGATCTCCAGAATTCAGTGAACGTAGACAATTCCACGCTTATCAAAAGTAAATAAATAACAAAATGTGTCATTTTCGCTTTTTTGGGCTCTTACAGTGATAGCTTGGCGCTTTGTTTCAGGATCATAGGTAAATACCATGATTCCATCACAAGCAATCTCTCTGTCTAACAATTCTGAATAATTATCTGTATTGTTTAAGAGTTCAGCAGAAATATTCTTCTCGATTCTTTTGCTTTGGCGTGAGAAGTTTTGGCAGCATTTATGGGCAAACTTTCTGCAAGTTCATGGAAAATCTTAAAGATTCGTGCAAAAAATTGAATGCGCATGTAAACGTTTTGTGTGATAATTCAAAGGAACGAAGGGGACTCGGTGGAAGATTTGGCTAAAGCACCGGTCAATCTGTTGCTTCTCTGAACTGCGCACCTTGAAGTTCACCTGATCCCTCGTTCTCATTAGTCTAACTGAAATAAAATATAGACGTTAAAAAAATTGATATTTTATCCTTAATCATATAGGAAATCGGTTGTATCACACCACTCCAGTGTTGCCAATCTCAAACGTCATAATTACTCACAGTCAGAAATAAAATTACCCTCAAATTACCAATAGGTGCGCGGGACGAAAATTGCTATGTCTCTCAATTCACTTGTATCATCAAAGGGGAAAAAAGATATTTGTTTGCGTTCTTTAGCAATGTTGTTGGTCCTCACAAGACCTAAAATATCCCCAAAGAGACCCTTGACCTCCAAACACACCCGCACCCTTAAAAATTGGTACAGTCATTAGGACTGTTAGCAGAAGCCAACAGCTTCATATATATATATATATATATATATATATATATATATATATATATATATATATATATATATATATATCACGTCTCGAGAATATAAAAAAATAAAATCAAAGTGTTATTAGTGAATATAAACCACATACCATTGAACTGTTGCTGCTGGCAATACACACAAGGTACACAATATCATTATATCATTACATGCGAAGCGAAGTGAGAGAAAGAGAGAGAGAGAGAGAGAGAGAGAGAGAGAGAGAGAGAGAGAGAGAGAGAGAGAGAGAGAGAGAGAGAAGCATGCACGTTGTATTGTACATACAGGCACAAAACATAACATACGCGCGCGACCAACAGCAGACGAAAGAAAGGAGAAGAGGTGATAACTGGAGTGGGTATGTGCGATACTTGCCCTACTTGCGTTACTTACGCTTCATAAGCCTACTCGATGAAACCGAATCACTCCATGGTGACGAATGCAAAGTTCACAAAGTAGTATAAAAAGCTAACGCTTCAAAAATTGATTTTGTTGAAATTTAGTCAAAAAGCAGTATTTTCCCCGTAATTTTCAAAATGACTTCTAATCATCAGACCCGAGCAACACGGGTTCCCAGCTGTGCGTGAAAACAAGCAGTAAAATAGTGTTTTTAAAAATAAAGTTTTTTTTGTGTTTAACGTCCGACTGTTGTGCACACTTGGGCTAATGCAGACGATGGGATGATTTATAGCGAATGAAAATGCCAAGCCCTGGCCGGGAGTCGAACCCTGGTCCTCGGGGTGAAAGCCCAGTACGCTATCAACTAGGCCACCGAGGTGGCCAAAAAAAATAAAGATAATCTAATGAACTAACTGGAGAACGGAAAAAGCGAACATGAATCATGTGTAACCGAATCAAACGTGAAATACGAGTAAAGTAATTTTTTTTGTATATCTCGGTGATACCAAATTTATCCACGTTTGTTTCGTTACCCTCATGAATACTCGCAAGCCTAGAAATTTCCCGCAAACCGGCACCACTGCTGCCACTCGTTAAACAAGAAAACAACGATGAAAAAACAACAATGACAACTTGTGTACTGGCCACTGCCCAACCCAGTTCCCAGTCGTCACAAAAAGATGTCATAAATGTGACTTTCTCAACTCATCGTCCACGTAGCACATAGCACGTTGCACGTCGCACGCCCAGTGTCCAGTGCAACTTGAAATACGGGTTAGAATTGTTGGCATTGTAAGAGTGAATGGAAGAACTAACTAACCTAACCTCAAAACACAAAAACATGCTCCAATTCTGCGGTTATTATTACAATTCACTATCATACTAAGTAAAATATTTTTTATATACAGTATGTAATCGCTGTATGCAGCTGCGTCTCTGACGCGATGGAAGCGAATTTACAAAAGTATTTCTTTTTATGTATCATGTTTTAGGGCTGGTTGTGATGCTGGATTTTACGTGATCAAATAATATATCTGATATATTGATATATCAATATATATACATATATTAATATTTAATAGTATATTGGGCGCGTCGCAAGACTCTTTAAATTAATCATAATTAAAGGTTTCTGTGTTTCCGACCGGGATCGAACCGGGAACCTTGCGCGTGTGAGGCGCACGTGATAACCACTACACTACGGAAACTACGAAAAAGTTTGATCGATGTAAATATATGAAATGAATCGTTAAATTAATTTTTATATAGGTAGTCACAGTAAAAGATCAGTAGTTTTATATTCATTCGTAACGATCAGCTGATTTCATTGAACAGCTGATAGGCCATAATAAGTTTCAAGTTATGTTGTGAAAAACTAGCTATGTTAATTTCTCGTGTTTTCCAACAAATTGTCGTAATTAAATAAAAAGGAAAAGAAAACATAAATAATACATGGTTTTTATTTTTGTTAAGTAACAAATTTTATCTTCCCTTCTTTTGAAATTCTAATTTCACCATCACAGTCACCATTAAAAATCTATGTATATTAACAATTAAAATTTTTAAATTTCATTGAAAATACGAGTAAATGAAACTCTGGCATCCGTCAAATTAAAGTTCTTAATTTCAACGGTTTTTTGTTATTCAGAACGCTAATTTATGCTGATTTTGATAGTAAAATCAGTTTG
Organism: Callitettix versicolor; assembly: GCA_022606455.1. Taxonomy (NCBI): domain Eukaryota; kingdom Metazoa; phylum Arthropoda; class Insecta; order Hemiptera; family Cercopidae; genus Callitettix; species Callitettix versicolor. The sequence continues at coordinate 53,453,642 of CM040186.1, forward strand.
TCAAAAAAATTAAGGTAAAAATTAATTAATTCATTTTTATATATTTGAAAGTGCCGCCATTTTTAAACTGTTAAACGAATTTTGTTGGTTAACAAACTTGTCCGACAAAATCGATTTTTATGCCACGTTTGAATGAAATCGAACTATAAAAATGCGATCGTGTTTGTTATTTAGATATTTAAAATGACCCCTCAAAAAGTGATTTAGAGGTCAAGATTGGTGCTCACTTCAAGGTCCCGGGGCTGGCCACTCCAATAGTTCATTTTCCAGTGGAAAATACTTAATAAACATAAATTTTAATATATAATGGAAGTATTGTTACGCTAAGGTGGAGAGGGTGGAGGTAATGTTTTAAACAGCTGATTTCTTACCACAGCTGTTCCGTCGATAATACTGTTTCCGCTAACGTTATGTTGTGTTATGTTTATTACCGTTGTTCGGGTTGAACGTAAAAAGTAACTGGATGTATAATTGAGTGTTTTCAAATATTTACGTCTAAAAATTAACAAAAACTGACTAACGATTTTAATCAAATTTTGCTGTCAGGTTCCCAAACAGAACGGAACTAAGGAATGTCGAAAAAAATAGAAAATCTGTTTTTTTCAAAATTAGCTGACATTTTTGGTCGATTGGAAAGATTCACGATCGTATAATTGTAGCGAATTTTCAAAATTAGTTTTCGTTTTGATTTTGTTTTTTTAAAAGTAATTTAATCGTTTGTGAGAAAGTTTGTGCAATATTTAAGTAAAGTTCTGCTGCTGTAATTAGAAGTGGGATTTTAAAAATCCGTCGAAGCTACGATATGAGCGTTGTACCTTATTTATTTTGTTTATATAGCTCGTGTATTTACTGTAATCGAACCTTGACCGTCCGCTGATACCGAAGTTGTTTTTGGTTTGTTTATAGATGGCGAAAAGTGTACCGAGGGCAACGCAGAACAAATGTTTTCCAAAGATATTTAAGTGCTTAAAGCCCTGAACTCGCGGCCTTTGGATTTGTAGATCTTGTTGGTAAACTTAGAACCAATTTCGTTAGTTTTGTTTTTTATTTTTTTTTCCTGATCTACTAATTTTGCAGATATGAACAAAACGTGAACTGAGAGTGACTTTTGGAAATTTCTAAAGTTATTGAGCAGGAAAACGTTATAAATTTTGTATTTTAAAATATAAAATAGAAATGTCATTGACTACTGCTTTAAGATAAGATGTTTGTAATTTTACGAGAAAATTTAGAGGATTACGGCAAGAGTTATGGGATATCTGTACAAGTACTTACAAAATACAGTCAAATCGTTTCAGAAAGTACGATTTCGTTTCAGAAAGTGGCTAGTTGTCTGCCCAGTATGGGTTTTGTTCCTTATATGTTAACATTAACGATGTTGATTACTCCGCTACATCGTTTGTTAAGAAACATTATGTTTCATATCTCCTAAAAGTATTGTACGTGGAGATGTGGTTCGCTTTTTACACTTCGTATAAACTAGGGTAAGTCAAGAAGTAAAACTAAATTGAAAAAAATATATATATTTACACTCCTACTTCTATACAGTCAGTCCACCTTTTAACCAGCGTTTGAATTCCTTCCTGGAAGAAGGTTTTCGGCCTGGTGTTCAGAAAATTTTGCACCGCATGTACGGCCTCTTCATCAGATCGATAATGATTCCCTCGCAACTGTTCTTTTAATGGACCGAAAAGATGGACCAGGTCTGGACAATGCGGAGGGTGCACCAGCAGCTGAATACAGGACTGTGTTTTTAGCCGTATGAAGTCGAGAGTTATCCCGAAGCAAAATCACGCCTTTTGAAAGGTTACCACGTCTTTTGGATTTGATTTTCGACTCCATTAAACGCAGTAGCTCACAGTAGATGTCGCTATATATTGTTTGACCTTAGGTTTGAAGTCAACCAAAATTGGACCTTACATATCCCAGAATATCGTCGTCCTAACCTTTCCTGCAGACAACTGAGTTTTCAACTTTTTCGCTTGGGGACTTGAAGGACGTTGAAAAAGATATAAATATTAATGATCGATCAAAAAGTGACATAGAGGTCATTATCGACGCTCATTACAGGGTCCCGGGTGTGGGTCTTACTGGTTCGGGAGTAAATGCAGGGAACTGTAACAAACCCTGACCGCTGTCGTTTTTTGTCCGATTTAATGTCGAACTATAGTTGTGCTAAACTTCAACTAAAATAGTTCAACTAAACTAATTGAAATAGAACTTCTTTTAGTTAAAATTTGCTACACTGACTTATTTAATCTTTTGTAATGATCCGATATTTTGTGAATCACTTAATCAAAATCCGCTGTACATTGTAGCCTACCTTACTTGCGGTAATTCTGCTGGACTGTTTGACGGGAAATACAAGCCTATCTCCAAAGAACATGTTTCACAATCCGCGAAACACCTGCAGAACGGAAACGAGCGTTGAGGTAACAGCTAACACTGATAGATTACCTAGGAACTGGGGAACAGAGTCGCTTCCAGGCATCTTTGCCTTCGGTGTTTGTTTTTATAGGTTAGGCACCGTTTCAAGTCAATTATGTAAAGAAGATAGAACGGGGTGTTACCTGGCACTCCGGCAGGTGGTTGACCTCTTGAGGGTCGTTCACCCTCGCGACAGGTGTCCACGGGCTGAGGGTGCTCACCCCTTGGCCCAGGTGTAACTAGATGTTAGATAAAGGAAATATTTTTATTAGGGGGACTTCTTTCTTAACAATAGAGTGCCTGTTTTGTGTTCGGGATAGAGTACATTATTTTAATTTCTCCTGTAGAGAAAACGAATTCAGTGATCAAGCGGTAATTTGTGTTGATTTGCACAGACTTTCTCGGATTTAAATGTTTTATAATCGGAAAATATAATTTTAAAAAATCTGTGGTTGTTTTAAGATTTATAACTTCAAGAAATTTTTTAAAAAGAAATTAATGATAATTAATTTAAGTAAATAAATTTTAAATATAATGTACTGAAATGAGTTACATGAGTTTGTACAACCGATAAACCGCTTTTTGAGAAAATCGGGCGATGTTTTTTTTTCTTTCGGTAATTTTCGATTCGGACTTCTGGAAGTCACGTGTGTTTCTTACAAGTTTGTGTAATGTTTTGTACTTTATGTTAGGCCTAGTTGTAGTGATTGATTGTTATCAAACAATCGGTTATTTTTTTACTGCCATTAACAGACTGCTAACCATTCTTAAAAATAACAAATAAACTTGAACCGCTAACAGTTAAATAACAGTCAGAGCTTATTGGTGGTTCCGCTCCTGCTACGGTGCTAACTGCTACTAAATATGCTGCCAGTTTATTTCCACTGAGTGTTGGCATTGAATACAAACGGACTAGAAGTACAACCACCATTATAAAAAGCTTCCTCGGTATAAGAGGCTAAAGTCCAAGTAATTGGACTATCTGCCGCTACGAACGCTGCAAGCTGGAAGAAGAGGAGGGAAGAGTTTGAGAAAATAGACTGTACTATTATCTATTTAACTGTAGTTGAACACTCTGCCGTAAGATGCCACCAGCGGCGAGCGCTCACATATCTCCCATAAGGATTACCATTCTAGCACTTTTATTTATATTTAGTGGTTGGCTACTATTCTGAGATTCAGACTGTCGTATACTTTACTCTGTTAACTTCTAGTTTAAATGTGGATGTGTTTTTATAAATAATAAACGTAGTACAATTAAAGTTAAATTTTTACTTTTAACATTATAAAAAATATGAAACTTTAAAATTATATTTTAAAACAATCACAGCAGGTAATTATTTGACATACAAACATTAATTTTTCTATTTTTATGCACGATAATAATTACAATAAAACAATATAAAATAAATTACAATTTTTTTAAATAATGTGATTATAACAAAAATAAATATTGTCAGAAGTATGACAGCCTATAATAAAATGCCAGGTAAGTTGCTTAACAGGAACATTTTAATTAATTACGAAAGTAAATAAGTAATGCAAAAGCTTAAAAATATAGGCCTATTGATAGCCTACACGTATTAAATACAATATAATTTTTAAAATAATATTTTAATTAATTATGAACATGAATAAATAAAAGTAGTTTTAACTCTGTTATCACAAAAATGGGAATTACAAGTGCTATAAAATACTTCATTCCATATTACTTGACAGTGCGTCAAAACAAATCAAACACAATTAATTGGATCTTTAAACTTAATGTGTTAATGTTATTTTCTCTTTTAATCGTCTAAGGTTTATTAAACAGATCCTACAGATAAATAATGTCGGTAGGCCGGGACAAAACGTGCCAACTGCACCCTCACTTTGCTTGTTTATCTCGGCTGTCAGGATAAGGAATGAAGAAATAAATGTAACATTTTTATTTAAGCTGTTTCCTGCTACGAGCGTATTGTTCGCAATCTAGAAATTAGCAGTTAGCAGTTGTGTCTGTTATTTTTAACTGCTAATTCTAATTAATGGTAACATATAGCAGCTGTTAAATGAAATTAGCGTTTTTGCCCACCACTAGTTAGTTAAATGTACACTTGCTGTCAAAGTAAACCCCCCACATCTATAGCAGTGTCGGGCTCTCCGGGTACAGATGTAAATTTAGCTCGATATAGAGCAACGCCTAACCAAGAAGCAGATATTTGGTAATTTATCACAAGAAAGGTTTGAAGATTTGTATTCGCGTGTTTTGTTTTTCATTCAAAAGCTTAAAACAGGAACGTAAAAGCAGTTGGTCTGTAAATACGGATTTTTACTTTTCTCGCCGTATGAAGTAACAGAGGTACTAATGCCCACCAATGGTTATGGCGCATGCCCGTCTCCCCAAATAAGTTTCCCCTCTCAAAACTTACTTATTTTTATATGTGTGATCGAATTTTAAGATAAATTACAAAGCTAATGTGAATAAAATATCACATCTCGTTAGAGTCTGTGTTAAAATGTGATTTTCATGATAGTTTTTTTTCAAAATTAGCACGACAAGTAAGGCAGATAACATCTATCTTTGATTTAAGACTACTCATTATTTGGGTAATTTGTTTTAAAATTATCGGTCTTTGCTTTAAGACCTCTCCGTCTTGCTACCGCTCTAGGATAATATTTAAACTTTTTTGTCTTTAATTCTAAACCCCGTTAATATTGCTATCCTAGTGTAATTTGATTTGAAATGACTTGTCTTTTAAAATCTGTCAATGTAGGGTAAGTAGGTTTAAATTTACTGTAGCCGCCTCGGTGGCCTAGTGGACAGCGTACTAGGCTTTCACCTCGAGGACCCGGGTTCGATTCCCGGCGAGGGCTTGGCATTTTCATACGCTATAACTCATCCCATCGTCTGCTTTAGCCCAAGTGTGCACAATAGTCGGACGTTAAACACAAAAAAAAAAAAAAATGTAATAGTTGCGTTGTAGATCCCCTCAATTTGGCTGCCCCTATGGTAAGTGAGTTTAAAGTTATTTTTCATTTTAAAACGTTTTAATCTCGATGTCGCTACGGTAAGGAGGTAAATTTTTATTTTTATTGACTAATCTCAGTATTTTCAATATTTGTGAAAAGATTTTTTTTATATAACAGTATTTATATTATCCCATTTTAAAATAATTATGATACAAATACATTTTGCCCTCCCCCAAAAAATGTTGATGGTGTATTTTACGCCATGTGCCTCCCGCCGCGGCACCTCTGTCAAGTACAGTAGTTTCAACGATCACACATGACCAAGAGTGATGTAGAAGAGATCATATCGTTCTTCATGCACTATGTATTATCGAAATTTGACGAACAGATTTTGAGAAATAGGACCGATTTTTCAGGTACACTCGTTACGCTCCTGAGCCGGAGTTTTATTTTTTTAATATAAAGCAACGTATATGTTCTGTTTGGACAGTTTGAACAATTTCCAAAATACGAGGAAATTTTGAAGGAGCGATTTCGAGAAATTATTATCGCCTTTTTTATTTTTTAGTAGCTCCCAAAACGGTATTTTTGGAAAAATAAAAAAACGTTTATTAGAGTACTTATGGACGAATTTTAACCGCCATTAGGCTACTACGTATTGTGTATAATTATTACTTTTCGAGAAAGTTAGCGCGGTCTGCCTTACCGTTGATTTAATTGTTTTTAAATTAGAAACAATTTCTAAACTTTACAGACTAATGATTACTCAGAATCTCTTTTTTCAAGGTTGCTTACAGCAATAATAAGTTTTGGCCGGAAGATATATACATTACCGACGCGAACGATTCGCGTAGTTAAAAGGACGACCGAACAACGCTAAACCAAACAGTGCAGTTAAATATAGCGAAGGATCTTCAATGCAGTTTCGATACGGCAAAGATTTTATAAATCGATCCACTTGGGCCCTGATCCTGCTGGAAAAAAATCGATAACTCGAAATTGAATCGAACGCAAGACCGAGTAAGGGATGCATGTGGTTGCGAGTGCGTGCGTGTTGGTGCGCGCGTGTGAGGGGTGTTGACCCCGGACCCCTCCACGTGTATCCAGCGCCCCTTCTCTGTTCCAAGGCCATCTGAATCCCTACATTCCAAGTCGGTTCTACAGCCACCGCCACTTGTTCGGTTCATACTGTAACCCTTTCTTTCATTGTTTCGTTTGTGTTTTTTGTTTTGTTGTCGAAGAAAATGTAATTTTGTGCGTGGTGCGTACAGTTTTCTCGCCCGAGGAACAGTCTCCGTGCACAGGTAATATCGTCTTACAACCCTGTGTAAAACTAGTTTTAAATGAATCCTAGTTCGTCTGTCGGTCACGTGTTTCATTGTTGGTCGAACTTAACCTAGTTGTCGAGTTGATTTTAATTATTTAGGCCCACTTATACCAGTTAATTTGGTTTTATTATCACGTACTTCTTAACTTTTATAAAGTTGAAAGTTTTCATAAGAATCTTGTAGAGATTCATATTTAAGCGCGTTGAACGTTGTTAAACTTGGTAATTTTTGAAAAAAAATTTTTGTAGTTCGATGTTTTTTTGTCAATAACGCATCCCTTTCGTTTAAACGGTGAGGGGGACAAATATTTAGATTTAATTTCGTACGCTTTTCTAAATAGAGTAGAATTATTGTCCTAAATTGAAGTACGCAAGACTCTGTCCCTCTAGAAAAATCTGTTTCGGGAGCTATGGACAGAAAAAAGAAATTAAATTACGGGTTGACTGTAAATCTCGGACGACGGTCAGGGTTTGTTTTCCGTTTAAATTAACAGACCGTAAATTTATTTCGTTCAAAATTTTGTATGTTGATGAGCTGTTGATTTTTCATGTTTTACGATAGCTCACGGAGTTTTTGGGTTTTGTTTTAATACTGATGACACCACATTTCAATAGGTTTTGTGACTATTTTCCAGAAGTTTTTAATGAAAACCAGTTTTAAGGTTTTTACAAAAAAAAAAATAGCTTGAACAAGATATTTGTGAAAGTTAAAACAATATTGGAAACCCGAACTACCTTTATATTTTAACAAAATGGGTCAACAAATTCTATTTGACAGTGTTACAGTTCTGGGAAATCGATCTTATTTGAATAAAATATAGTTTTTAGTATTGTTAAATGCACTGCAGTTGACATTTTTTCAAGTAAAGTTTTTACTGTTGTTCTCGGTGTACTATACAGTATTTTCGTTTAGTATTAAAATGTTTACAAAATTAGTAAAACATAAAAATATAGTGAAGTAAAAACATTTCACGGTGATAGGCGCTGAACAGGTGACAAGTAACAATGCTTGCACAAATTGAAAGTTTTAAAACAGTCTTACGCCCACTTTAATCCGCGCATGCGCATTAGATTGTCCAGCACGTCGGTGTGATTTTAAATTTTAGTTCGTTCATAATCCGTTAGATTGAGTAATTAATTAAACGGATGTTGTTAATCCAAGATTTATCGAAGTCAGAAAGGTCATATTCTGGTTCTAGTCAAAGTTCAAAGAGAGGGGGAACTGTAGACGAACTGCACACTGGATTTGGTGATTTGGTGTTTATGGTTCTTTTGCGCCGATCACGTGATCATAACAACTTGTTGTGACGGCTGTGTTCGATAACTTTAACGAAAAATGCAAAAAAGTTTTTCCAACTTAAGCTTCTTCTTAACCGACCAGGATGTAGAAATCGAGCCGTTAAATATACGGGGACGTCTCAACAAGTGATACACTCATATAATTTTCTATAAATTGATTTTTAATCAATCGATTCTTTTGAAACTTTACATGCTTTATAGTAAAGTTACAGGGACTTTTTCAACAATCGTGTTTACAGAAACAAAATGGCGGCAAAAAGGAAAATCAGTGCTTTCAGAGATAACTCCTTGTGGTCTCATTGCACAGTTAGCCATATAACTCTAACACTTTTTCATTATTATATACATTTTTGAGCATTCCGTTCGTTATTTGACAAATTGATAAGTTGATGTTGCCCTGCTTCAGTGAAATTTAGGTTTTCAGTTTTGCTTGTGCTGGTGAATGTATTTGTAATCCAATTATTTTTGGGATCTGTAGCAGGAAAGTACTCAGCGAGACTTTAAGCACATTTTAAGGTCTAGGGTGCACTGATTTTTCAGTTTTTTCTTTTGCAGGTAATCTCTCGTGAACAGAATCCAAAAATAAGTTTTTTCAGTAGGAGAGTTAGTAAGTGAATTCTTCACAACTCTAACTCTTCACAGATTTCAAACTCTTTATTGTTGCTTCTACTCTGACGTCATCTACATAATAATTACAAACTAGTAGAGGTGGGTAAGAAATACCAAACTGTTAAAAAAACTGCTATTCAATAAACGAAAAACAAACTGCTTTTCCAAACGGAAACAAGCAGTTTAATTTGAACTGGTTCGTGATTGGTTAAACAAGGAACAGCTGTTGGGACTTCTTCAACACCCACGTTCTATTCGAACGTTGCTGTAAGCGCTAAAACTTTTTTCCTGCTGTTTTTCTGCTAACTGTTTTCCTGCTGCTTTTCTTCAACCTGCTTTTATGCTTTTTCCCTTTATTTCAAAGTTTCTTGTTGCTTGTTGCTTGTAGTGAAGTAAGAACTGTTTTGGGCGTTGTCAACGTTTATCTCTATTTTGTTGCGAGTTGTTTGAAAGTTTTAATTATAAAATTTGTTGTTCAAACATTTTTTAAACTGTAAAATCAACCATAATTGTGTTTTATATTAGTTTTTCTCCGTAGTTTACTTTGTGTTTAGAAATTTAAAAATATTTAGTGGACAATTTTGAAAGTTTTCTTTTATGTTTTTAGAATTAAGTGCATAGTTTTTAATTATTTATTGGATGTGTGGACTTTTTAAAATTCACATTTTCTATCTCTTGTATATATCTTGAATAATTTTAGGTTATTTTAGTACTTTTTCTAAAATTTTGCGAAATATAGGCTACATCTGAACATAATCAAATCTTTTAGTGTCATATGTTTTAAAATTATGGCTAACCGTCAAAGAAGCCATATTTGGAACTATTTTTTTAAGGCTGAGAATGAAAAGGCTTTTTGCAATATATGTAAACAAGCCTTATCTTATAAATCCAGTGTGACTAATTTGAAAGGACATTTATAATAACCTAATGTTAATAACCTATAATTTTGTAACTATATAGAGCTAATTTTATTTAAACACATTTGGCATATGTTCTTATTACTATATTGTACTTATTAAGGTTACTTTTTTCAGTGTTGAAAAGTGAAAACCTACTTTCTCCCAAATAAAAATATGACAGTAACATTTCACATTTTGTAAATACATAACCTAATTTTATTTAAACGTATTTTTTTATATTTATTATCAATCATAAATATTTTTTAACCAACTAAAAATATTCTAAATTGTTTGCATTTCAGTAAATATGTAAAGGACTATTTAATTTTTAAGTAAAAAAAAAGAATGCTTCTATTAGAAATTCATTGCATTTTGTAAATATAAAATGGCATACATATATATTACATTTTGAGAATGTAATTTAATTATTACTATACTTATAAGAATTATTTTTTTCTAAATGATTTACACCCAAAAACAGTTAGGACATGGTGGTAATGAAAATGAAAAAGTAGTCTTAGAAAACTGATCGTTTGTGCGTATGTTTTAGCTGCTAATACAACTTCGAGTTTCAGTTTTCTAAACCTGTTTTTTTCCAACTGTTTTTCCAAACAGTTTTTTTTTCAACAAACAGTTAGTTGATATTTTTTAAAAATAGCAGAAATGCCCATCCCTACCAACTAGTCGCGGGTACCTTGCAAACCACTCGCGGACCCTAGGAGTCCTCGGACCACCTTTTGGGAACCACGAGTTAATGAACTTGTCTGAGCTGTTGCCAAAATCAATACTTGTGCCACTTGAATCAATAGTTTAGTTCTCAGTGTAAACTTCCCCCAATAAAACCTGACTTCGATCCATTTTTTTCTTAAAGCCATACTTTATGCCAGTTAAATTAATGGGGTCAAGGGATCAGAATGTTAATAGTAAGGGAAAAGCAACGGGAGCAACTGCGGCTCGAATTAAGAACCTTCGTGATTACCTTGAAAACCAGTGTTACCTTGCTTTTCCTCCTTACCGGTAACACTGCTCCCTCGTCCTCATTAGTCTAACTGGCGAAAATCCCTTTGTGGAACCGTGTAACAATGTTGTTGCTCTGAATGCTCATAAATAATTGTATTCACCGGATCTCCAAATTTGAGTTGAGATATGACTACAATAAGTGTCTTATTCGAAGAGAATTTATTAGACTCCTTCCATTTTATAAAACAATGCGTTATCATCCCCATTGAACAGTTTATATAATTCTAATGAGCTTCAATAGAATTGTTAAGGATTATTTATGACTGTTACGCAAGTGTTTGGAGATTATATCCAGATTATATTACGTAAGCACTAAGCAGTAAGCAGTGTCAGATTACAGGGAGAAATCATAAGTTGTAGGGGGCAGTATTGAAATGGGTCTGGGGAGGGGGAATTGCTGTCATTTTTATTTGTTTTTATCGAACTAAATGAATGCACAAACTTTCTCATCCAATTATTTCCTGAAACAAAATATCAGTTCGGAAATTACCGACGACAATCGGAAAACAGTCTTTAATTCTCAAAATTGTTACATGGTATTTTGCTCAAGAATGAAGATTCATAACTCGAACCATTGTTGCAAATTTGATGCAAAAGAAAACGATGGTTCAAAAGCAGACAGAAAAAACAACAAACACGATAGTTTTCAGGGTTTATTTATTTTATATACTCCCCGGGGGCTTACTCCGAAAATGTCTTTCAATTCAAAATTTCTGACTTTTTAGAAGTTTCTTTTGAAAAAAGAGCTTTAAAAACCCGCCATACATATGATGAAACTTAAACCTACGAGTAATTGTTTCGAGTTGTTTCTGATGTTTATTCTGCGAATTATTTGGTAATTAGTTGGGTACGCGATCAGTATAATATTGTGTTTTACTGTATTTATGCTAAGCAATGCAGGAGTGAAAATTAAAAATTTTACATGTTTGATTTTGAAAATAAACATTACAATTCTCTGAGTAAAAATAAAAGTATTTAACAGTATTTTAGCATATAGTATTTTAATTTGTAACTGAAATATTATAAATTTGTAGGATTTCTTATAAATACTTGTTTTATCAATAAAAAAATAACCTTTTTGTACTGGCATGCATTACAGTGGAACTACAACTTAACATACAAAATAATACCGTATAATAATTGCTTGTTCTGTTACCACAAGAATATGTAGCATTAATTTAGGAATTTCCTTTCACATATTCTGTACTTTATTCCTTATGAGTGATTTTAAAATAGTTGTAAGCTAGTATTTTTAATTTCCAGAACTAAAGAGTTTTATTAAGTTCATAAGACTTATAATTTCGGTAAGTCTATGCAAGTATTTTAATAAGCGATTATACGATCCTAGACCAATTTTTAAAACTATTATTTTGTTGTTCGTTTAACGTTTAATAAAAATACGCCATATTATGACAAGAAATTTTAAAAATTAATTTAGACGATTTAAATCTCGCGCGGGTTGTGTAAAATAATGTTACCAGTTTCGTTCTAATGGAAGTTATTTTCCGTTTCTTAGCGCTTACTGTGGCTCGAACATGCAACACACTGTTAGTGAGTGGATGGCTTTGCTTTGCTTGCTGACATGGCGGCTTGAAGTGAAGTGAAACTGTGAACTGTCGGATTCCATCCCTCTTCCACTAAAAACATTTTAATAATGCAGAGGTATATAGTGATTTACAAGTTAATTAAGTGTTAATATTGTGGTGAAATAGTGTGTTCAATTTTGGTGTTTATTGTGTGCATATTTCGTTGGATATTGATGTCTGGAAAATACGCAGTAGGGTCGACGACTCCTCTCCCCTGATAAAAATCAATATATTTCTCAAAATTTTTTAGGTTAATTAGTACCAATATAATATGCACGTAGATTTTTATGTAAATATCCTAGTAGGAATCAATGTTAATCTTTGATAAATATACATTATTTCGGTAATTATGGTTAAAGTTTTGTGAAATTCGATCGGTTGAAAAAAAGGGTTGAGTAAAATGAGGAGGGAATAGTGAGGGGTGGGGGGAAATGGATTGTGCAACATGGCGGAAGGGCTGGGCGTTTTTCGATTCTACATTTCAATTTAAATTAACACTTTATTTTCAGTTTCAGCTAATGTGAGTAGTGTTTTGCTTTTTTTAGTCGTTATCGTAAACATATGATTCCGGTATTAATGGCCGATTGTTTGTTTTTATTTTTATCTCGGATTTGCTGGATTTTTGTCAGGTCATGTGAAACACCTGTGTGATTCATGGATAGTGATTATGTGGAACAGGTCACCGCTTTTGTTGGATTTATTTGGGTTTACTGTTATATTAGATCCAACTTTTATAGGTTATTACGTTATTATGTTAAGCTTATGTAGGTTATGTGGCGGTTGTAATGATTCGAATTTAACTGGATCTATTGAATATAACAAAATTATAATTTATTAGTCTGTTATCTATGCACATTAATGAGAACAGGTTAGATTTTAGGATTGATCTTAATTTTAATGAGGCTAATACCCCTAGTATGGTATGAAGTTTCTTATGGTAGGACAAAAATTTTTTTCAAATTTAATATAAGCCTACCAAATATTTTAAAATGATTTAAAAAAAATTCTTATAATTTCAAAATTTCATATACTTGTTTTTAAACTTGAATTTGAAAAGGGAAAAACTGAAAGTAAAGGGGGCTTAATTATGATATTAGATTTTATGGTATTTATGAGTTTTCACTTGTTTTATTAAAATAATTAAAAAAAATATTTTTTCTTTTATTACATATTTATTATCAAATTAAGAGGTTGTCCACGGAGTACTAAATTTCTTAATATGTGTAAGATTTTGTGCAATTTTTTATGGAACTATATTAAAAAAAAACTAACCTGGTGCACACATGAATACAGAACTGTTAGTTCCAGTTATTCACACAGTACAAAAGCATATCTGGTTTTTAAAGTTTTTTGTTTAAAATATTTTTATTATTCTAATTATTAACAACACTTGCTTTAAATAATTGTTTTTGCGATGAAACACATGTTACCTACTTTGGCATTTTATCAGTTGTGAAATGGCTAGGTTGATAATCAGGTTGATGTAAATTTTTTTTATAATTTCTGTACTTTAGTTGTATTCAAGCCCATGATATAATAATATAGCTCAATCTGATTTGCTATCTGATTGCTAGAAGATTAATTTTATTATGATATCATGATTTTAAGCCCTTTTTAACAGAACTATATTTGTGATGTCATTGTTGTTTATTTATGTGGAATATGCTACATTTCATATACAAGATAACTGCTTACATTACCTATCAAGGTATTGCTCATGTGCGTTATCACAGCACAATAAATTATTTATTACCTTGATAGGTCTTGTGTCTTATAGTGGTAATAGCAACTTAAAACACCCAACAGTGTTTTCACTTCACTATCATGTCATTTGTCCTGAAATTAGAAAAGAAAAATATCTTTTTTGCTATGAAAAACATGTTATGTACTTAACTGTGTGTTCACCCAACGATCATAATTCACCTAACAACCTAGTCTGAGTTTGTTTTTTATATATATATTTTTAAATCAATGTTCTTATTATTAATAACACACATTTACATAATCGTTTTCATGATGCAAAACTCGTTATGTACATTCATTTTACTGAACTAGTCATTTTAGTTACCTTCTTTCATGATGTATGTGTCATTGTGAGGTTATGTTTGTCATTTTATTTTCAATTTTTCCTTACTTCCCACTTTTATATTTTGGATTATTACTATTGGGAATTTATAATAAAATGTTTCAGTACAAAATTGACTGAAAATACCATGAAGGCTGAAAGTGCAGTTTAACAGAATATAGATTTGTATATTATTTGTGAAGTTGTGATAAAAATTACATTTTTTTTTTGAAATTAGGTTTGGTAAATGGGAAATCTAGAACGATGCCTGTTACATTTACAATATTTTTGCCAAAACATTTATTAAGAATCCAAAATATCATTTTGTAGAAATTGTCAGAAGACAGAAAAAAACAAAATAATTCAGCCAATATTGTGATTACTGACCTAGTTATCACTTCTAACATGAGAACTGATTACACACTATTTTGCAGTGATATTTTTCGGAACACAGTTTGTTCATAGCCTAATCAATGCATTGTAAATGGTAATGATGTCATAAAATAGTTGTATTAAAAATTGCTAAAATAATTATTAGTTGCACAGATTTTGTATGAACAGTATTACCATGTTTATTGTCACTTTTTTTTTATTGTACTACGGGAACTTAATATCTGCAAATTGATTTTTTGTTTTTTGTTAACACCCGACTATTTTGCACTGATTTAATTAGTGTGCAGTCAGTTCATTGCTTTAACAAAGTAGTGTTTGTTTTATATCTGAATTTTTTCCTTTTTGTTATGATAATATCTTGCATGGTAACAATTTGCATTCTTACTCGTAATCATTAAATTTTGTGGAAAAAAATTGTAAAAATAGTGAACGTAAAATTACAATTAACCTTAACCAATTGTTTCTAGAGTGTTTTACCTAAACCTTTGAGTTAGGCAAGTGGTTCAAAAACAGCAGGTCTATATTGACTTCTTGAAATTATACAATAACTTACATGATTTAAGAATAAGATTTGTTTATCCTCTTGAATTAGTAAACTGCGATTTTGGTTTAATATTTTTGTATCTTCTTACAATTCTATGTATTTAGTATGATTACTAAGTTTAATTTTGTTATTTTTTTATTATTAAGTTTAATTTTTATTATTCATATCGTGTTCATTTTATATTTTAATTATGAAACATTTTATCAGAAGTTGTTAAATGATAACAATGTAACTGAATATTGCTGCTATGTTAGGTGACAACATATCAGGTTAGGTTAGACATATTGTAGGTATTTCTAACAGGTACACACTTATGATAAGGGTATTTTTGACTTCTGTAAATGTTATGATTTTAACGATTTCTTTGCCTTTCTTCTTCTTTTCGTTTCACCCTCTGGGGTACGCTGAATCAATCATTTCTTGCACGCTGTACTTTTCTTTGTTCCCAGTAGCTCTTCATTCTTTCCGATCTTCTTTTCCTCTCCTCTTCCGAAATGACAGGTTTAGGTCTTATTTTGGTTTTATCTTGGAATCTTATTCTTTCGTCCTTGGTTCTTATCTTAGCAGTTTGGTCAAGCAGTGAATTTTCTGTAATTTTTAATTCTATTAGATCTTTTTCAATTTCTTTAAACCAGTTCGGTTTTGTTTTACGATTATGGAAAAAATCAAACACCTGTTTCGTCAATCTATTGGAGTTCATTCTAAGAAGATGGCCGTAAAAATTTATTCTCCTTTTTCTCATTTCTTTGCCTTTATTATATGTTATATTATTTCGTTGAGAGATTTTAACCTGTGGAAGATTAAACTTATAATAAATGTACGATAAATTTGTATTCTTAACCATTTATTACTAAGCTATATTCTGACATCATTGATGTTTACTTAGTGTGGAGCATACTAAATTTACTACACTTGATTAATATACGAAAGTTGCCAATCGAGGTACGGCTCATGGTACCTCACTTTTAGGTGTTATCACTTTTATTAAATCATTTTCGACAGTTCTTGTTGTTAAAACATTGTAAAAAAAAATGGCTGCCGTTATTTAAGAACTTGCAATTTGCCACTATCAAGAGATGCTGGCATGAAGTTCAACACATGATCTCATGATTTGGCCACTTCGTAAAAAAAAATTCACTTTGTAGAATATTTAGCCGAATTTCAATTTCAGTTCAAAAATGGCTTTTTAAGTAAAGAATTAACCATTTTTATAAAACCGTTTTATATCTGCTACAGTGACACTACTGAAAAAGGTTAGTACCTTTTAAGGAATACTATTTAAATACCCAACAACTGAAACTCCCATTAACTGAATTGAGATAGGTTAAACATCCAGCAACGGAGTCGAGTTGGGTTACACAGTTTTTTTTTAATTATATATTTTTTTCATTATTACGAGTAGTAAAACATTTAATTTTTACAATTTAACATGTTTCTTACATTTGTGTGGTAGTCATTTTGAGGTTATGTTTGTCACTTTTATTTTTACTTTTTTCTAACTTCTGTTGTTTCCGCACTTATATATTTTGGATTATAAATATTGGGCATGTAGTAAACGGTTTTAGTGCAAAAATTACCAAAATTAACAAAATTCGCCAAATTTTTAAATACAAATGAGTTTAACATGAAAAACTGCACAAATTGTAATTTTCCACCTAAAGACAGAAAAATGAACCGGATTCTTGACACACTACTTTTCTTTTTATGATACTAAAACTTGTAGCAACCTGACTTATTCCAAGAAGGAACAGTTGGAAGTATCACATGATCTAATGCTGAAAAACAAGTATTCATACTACATTGTTGAATTCTTGGATCGGTATTGCAAAGGAATACAAATAACTATCGAGCATTGCTGTAGAGTTTCTTATGGATTTACTTCTGCATATTTATGTGAGAGGATTTTTAGTTTAAGTTATCTGGAAAGTGAGTACAGAAACAAACTTAATGTTAGTAACGATTTAAGGTTATACTGGCAAAGTTTGAGCAGAACATTGACAAAACTCTGTACAGAAAGACGAGCTCGGCATTGTAATTAATGTGAAGTGGTCCTACTTTCAAATTTTTGTATTGATTTTAGAAAAGTGATATTAAAAATATATTTAAGCAGTATCTCTACTTATTTTTTATAATATAATTACCATGTTTCCTGACAGACACATAAGGAATGCTCTCTGGAAAAAAAGGTAAATTGCATTTTTGAATTTTGTTCATTGTAATTTTTTTTACTAAATGCTTTATTATATGCTCAAAATCAATAATACAAAAGATTAAAGTGTGGAAACTACGGAAAGTTTGAAAAAATGGAAAAGTTACCTGCAAAAGCCTTGAAATCGCTACCGCATGGAAATGAGTAACATGTTTTTCATTAAAAAAACAATTAAATGTGTGTTATTAATAATGAATAGAATTAAAAAAAAAAGAACTAGGTTGTTTGGTATATACCTAATTTTTTGTAGAAGCTACTAACCTTTAAGCACAAATGTTCATTAAGAATTTAAAAGAATTAGCAAGATAATAACTGACTTATTGTGATAATGTGTATAAGCAGTACATCGGTAGGTAACTTTGGCATAGTAATCTTGTGTAGTAAATCTAGCATGCTGAATGGAAAAGTAAATATCAATGACATCACAATATAGTTCCGTTAAAAATAACAAAATCATAACTAATCGTAAGAAATTTAATCTTCAGTGGTTGAGTATGTTTTAATTCGATAAAACACATAATTAAAAAAAAATTCTTAAAATCATTACTTTTTGTTATTAATTATGAGTTATGCATACCTTTGGTAATAAGGGGTATTCAAGAGATTTGAGGACCTCTGAAATAGTCTATTCTGTATAGAATATTTAAATTTAAGGTAAGTACTTGAGCCAATTATGTAAGTGTTAATGCCACAATTTCTGGTGCGAGGCTTACATGGGCCTGCTTACATACAGGTGCTCATTGCTATTTAAAAGGCTCAGGGGTTGATGTGGCTAAGACACTGTTTTAGTCTGATGTGCCTCTGAACTGCACACCTCAATATTGGTTTGTGACACATTGTCGTAGCTTTTCCCTTTTTGTTATATACCGATATACTTGGTACTCATTATTCTCATTGGCATAAAGTGTTTGTGCCATTAAAGTGTGACATTAAAAAAAAGAGAAAAATGCATTTAATGGTATTTGAACACATGCCTTTGGAATCGTTAATATTCATTGAAGAATATTTGATGTTTGGTTCATTTAGATTTTGGCGTAGCATTAATCTAAGCTAAAGTATTATAAAATTAAGAATGTGATAGTGTGACTATATATCTAATCTCCAAAAAGAAGTAAATTTTCTTTGAAACTGGTTGTTAAAATTTAATCTAAAAATTTTAGGCTGCACAGTCAAATGAATTATTTTTAAAATAACCCCCTGTAGAGTAGAAATGGTACATGCAAATTTCCATTTCTAGGAAGTAAAACTGCTTATGTAGTTATTACAGTTAAAATACTTTGTTATAGCTCTGAAGGGAGTAAATTAATTTGATAAGATAAAGGGCAGTTTGTTATTACTGATAGCTGCTCACTCATTTTTTCAATTCAAGTAATTTATGTTCTTCATATAACATAACAAATTTCGTGGTTGGCAGCAGCAGAGTTATTTCCTTTGCCATTGTATCTGATCTAGTATTACCAGCTATTCCACAGTCAACAGGTATCCAACAAAATGATACACCAACATCTAGTTCAAGCCTGTGGATGGAGCACAAAATATCTGATTATTGGGAAACTGCTTTTAAGAACATGTAAAAATGTCAAAGCTAAGCTGTATTAAATTTTAAGTGGAACGAAGGAAGTTATTACTATTCAAGAATATTTCTTCAATCACCATTAACTTAATGCGTAAGGAATTTGAGAGCAGTAAACTTAGTTGAATAAGAAGAATAATGTTTAGTTTAATATTTGTTCATCAGAACAATTAGATATTCAGTTATGAATTAATAGTAGGTCGATTGATTATCTAGAACTAATACATTATAGCTAGTTGTGCAGTGAACAAGTAATTAGTATTTATTTGTTCATTTACTGCAGTGCTGTGTATAGAAGTTGTATATGTGTTCCCCACCTAGGCTAAAAACTATTCACTAGAAAAATATTGAACTACTTTTTTTTTGGTATTGGAATATTCGAATAGAAGTGAACTATTCGGATATGTTTTCTTTTCGAATAGCCCAACACTGATTGAAGTAAACAAATAAAATAATACACTATGCTTTGTTATTATGCAATAATACATTATTGCATTTGCTCTACTTATTATTGTATTCACTGTTAGTGCATTCATGGCCTTATTTAGATCCAGTAAATACATAACTAGTTGCTGGACAAGTGATGTGGCTTGTAAATGTATTGGGGGTTGCAAAATTTGCCAGTGTAATTTGAAAACCCCATTGTAGGCAACTGGAGAAATAGAAGACAGTAGCAAGCGCTCAAACTGTTCAGTCTATAAAATAGTGGCTACCGCCTTATTGCCAAAAAGGGCTGTAATTCATATTTCTTATTTATTGTGAAGTGACTCATCAAATTGTCATCTTATCTGTGTTTTGTTTATTTAAGTTGTGTTTTTTCTAGTGTTTATTCAGTGAGGTTGATAACATCAGTTTAGATCATTTTGGGGAAGAAATATGAATTACACAAGCCATTTGATTGTACTGTTCTTAGAGATATAGGAAGTATTTACAATCAAATAGAAAATGGGATCAATTTATTTGTATTTAATTAGGATAAACAACATCAAGGATTTTTTTTATATCGTTATGACTATTTTCTGATATCTAAAAAAATGCTAATTGATTTTCTTTTAAAATTTCATGTCTTAACAGATTCTAATTTTATAGGAGACTATTAAAAAAAGCAACTTAGGTTACATTGAGGGAATTGTTAACTTTTTATTGTTAGTGTGTAGCCAATGAGTAATTTGTTCAAATTCTTAAATAGTCTTTGTTTTAGACTTTTGCTTGTGTCTATTCTAAAGAATGAATAACAGCTTTGGTATTTCCCAGAGTGATTTTCTGGCCATCTTTGGTCTACAAGAAAATATAAGGCCAGGTGGTACCAAATGCGGCTGGAGTTGCATAGCGAAAATGAAGATGAACGTCAACCAGAAGTAGAATTCAGTCAGTTTAAAGAATGCATTTGTATCTTCTCCACATAAATGTTTAGGCCTACTGTAACATATTACAGCAACTATTATGTTTAAAAACTGTAACCTAGGCAAAGATAACGTAGGTAATAAAAAGTTATAGGCGTGGTTGACATTGTGAAGGAAGAGGATTCAGCTTGAAAACCAAACTAGGACAAGAGTTAAAGCTGCGTGGAGTGGCTCAGCTATGCTGCTTCACTCCAGTGGTCGTATAACATTAAATACAATAGGTTATGTTTTGAATACGTAGTCCTCTGTAAACACAATTGGTTATGTTTTGAATGCGTAGTTCTTTGTGCTCAGCACAATTCCACTCCGAATTTGATGACCACCCAGACTAAAGTTGTAAATAGGGTAGATTCTGTATCCATTGCTACATGTTGGTTATCAATTTTGAATGGACACTAGCCACTGCCACTGTAGTAAAACTCTTGGGTGCATTTTAACAGTCATATTATAAAAATTAACCACATTTAGTTGTAATATTAAATGTATTTCATAATTGCATTTTTTTTACGACATGCATATCACCTCGGAAATAACAATTAGATGAAAAATTTTGTTTTGGTGAGTTAAAAAGAGTGTATTATATAATGCATTAGAGGTCTTAACTTTTTAGGGCATGTTTCCCCTTGCCCCCCAAAGCAATTTTTTGGGGTCCTCTCCAAAGTAATAGTTTTAGCTTGTCATTTTTCCATATAATGATGCTGAATGTCTTTTTATAAATAGACTAATTTAAAATTTCAAAATTTTCTTTTTATACATTTTGTTTTATATACATTGTGTTCTGGAGAATGACAAATGTAATTATTTTCAATTTCATTATATTAAAAAAAATATACTTCCAGTTTATTTATGATTTAGACAGAATTATATATATTTTCTTGAGATAATTGTTTAACAACGAGAGGTAATTATTTATATTTCCCTGCATACTTTTTAATTCGTTTGTGTGGAGGCATACTCTTCAGGTTGGAACCTCTGTTACTCCATGAGCAAATACATTTTTCTGATTGTGACAGTACCATCTTGCATTTCCAACATAATAGTTTATATACCAGATGCATATTTTTCTGTGTGACTTGTTAATTTTTTGTTGACTGGTATGCATAAACTAGGACTTTGTGTTGTAATACAGACTGTCAACTCGACAACATTCTTATATTTTATTTTCTACTGAAGTAGCCTATATTTATATCCATTACCTATTTAAAATTTGGACAATATCTGGATAGAAATCTGGAAACAATAATGGATAGAAATAGTGTTAACCATTAAAAGTAGACTATGGTTATTTCTGTATTCACAACTAACCTAGCAGACCGACTAAAAAAAGGTAAAAAGTTTTGTACAAATTAAATAAATTCAGCAGTGGGTTTTACAAAATAAGCAGGAGAAAAAATTTTAAGGAATTTTCACTGGGTAATATTAGGATAGGTCTATTAACCCTGTGAAGTGGTTGGTCTTACCTCTACAATATTTTATGTATTTTATCCCTTGTATACAGTCATACCAGGTATGCAGTTTTAGTTTGCCTTACCTAAAGGTCAAATATCTAGGCTTTGGAAGCTACAATACTACCAGTTATTTATTTAGGCTGTACACTAATTGTACATCCCCTCCCAAATTTTATAAAGATAATAATGCTTTTAGCATTTGTTTTAGCCTTTCAGTTGCTTTTCTATCACAGGCTTGGTTGGAAGAGTAGTTGCCTTCAGTGCTGAATTTAGAACATTGATTCCAATGACATTCCTTAGCAGGATAAAGGAGGGTTTCTTCATTGTACTGAATTTAGAAACTTACCCTATGTTGGGGCAACCCAATTATAGAACACTGGGCTAATGATTTAAGTTACTGACATGTACTCTTTTATTCCCTTATACTATTTGTGGATTTTTAATGATTTGCTTACTTTATGCTATTATAACACTTTATACAAAATACAACTGTAAAAGCCTGATGAATGTGACAGTTGTTTGTTTTAGTATTAGTTTACTTGGTTTTTAAGTATAGGTATTTTGTAGTATTGATCAATTTTACAAACACTTCGTATGCTATTTATAATATTTAGTAAGGTATAGTACTGCACACATTACGGTGTATTAAGACTTTATAATTAAAAGCCCGTTTGACAAACCTAGGTGTTTTATCACTTCTCTAACAGTTATAACGTAGGATGCACAACTGTTATCACAATATAAAAAGTCTGAAAAACAAAATAATTATTGCAACCAAATTTATTTGTATTGTATACTTTCAGGCCAAAAGAAAAACATTTAAAGTGTTTTAATTAGTTATTAATCTCCAATTTAAAATAACTAGTTTCCTGTTTAATACTACAAAAATTTTATAATTTTTATATTTTTATAATATATAATTTCTTGTTTTATAATTTTATAAAAAAGAAAAATTAGAACTTTGAGAGTAGGATTGTACTGGCAGGTGTTGCATATCTTTTTTGCTTGCTTTTGATAAACAGTTTATTTTAAAAATTCATTAAATATTTTGCATAAAAAAACCTTGCATTTGTTGTCAGGTATACGGGCTGCAGTAGTACATTTTGCCCTAGTGATAATGTTAACGTTTTTCCCTTCCTATTTTAATGTCAATATTTTATGCCAGTTAGATTAATAAGCGCAGTATTGGGAAGAGTGAAGTTTATGGCAGTAACTGCATCTTGAAAGCAATATGCACAGTTCAGGGACACTGTAGGCTGTAGGCCTTAGTCACATCAACCACTGAGCTAATATAAATAAAAGTAAATGTTTTTTTAAGATTTAATTTTTACACTATACAAATTATTTTGGTCGTGGTGATTAAATTTATTTTAGCTTTTAAATTATGCTGTATGTCCATTGTTATATAACCGCCAGATGAGCGATTGTAGGTTCTGCCTATCTGGCAGTATCTTAATTTTCAATCAGGTTCATTGATGAGTGGTCAATTTCCTATGAGTATAATTTACAGTTGAAAAATATTGGAACTAGTATCACTGAAAAGCTAAAGTTTTGAGCTTTGTATCCATGGCATTTTTTTTATATAGTGTGCTATTTAATAGGCTATTGAATAATTTATGTAATAATTGTCAAAGGCCTTAACTGCGATTTTTTCCACTAGTTGCTGTTTTAGTTATCATATTGTTTGTGCTATGTTAGTTTTGTTATTTATAAACTTGTTCAATAATATTTATAATTTTTTGTTTACAACTAAAATTATGCATTTCATAGAATTATCTAGTTTTTGATTTTAGTCTCTTTGTTAAATTAATTATTTCCAGCTTGGTTTATTAGTCCATATATCGAAGATTCAGTGTTCATTTTGTAATGTATTTTTTTTTTAACTTGGCCTAAACTGTAATTCATTATTAAAACACAAAGTATATGCTTATTTTTTGTTGCAGGCTTTATCGTGCGGATGACTGGTAACCTGATACAAGATGGCGTTAACGTCACAAAGATTCTGCTTAAGGTGGAACAACCACCAGTCAAATTTGCTGTCTGTCTTCGACCAGTTGCTTCATGATGAAGCATTTGTAGATGTAACGCTCGCGGTAGAGGGACAATTTCTGCGAGCACACAAAATGGTCCTTTCAGCATGCAGTCCTTACTTCCAAGTAATTTATTTATGAGTATTATTTATTGTTTTTTAATTGTCCTAAGTTTTTTTTAATTTTCAACTTCCAGTAAACTAAATTACTCTTACAAATAAATTTTTTTTTCATTAAAAAACAACTAGGATTTAGTTGCATATTAATCCTTGCATGGGTTTATCTTCGAAGTTTATTCTTAAAGTTTTTAATTTGGGTAAGTATGCACATGTACCTCTCACTGGGTTGCTGAAATTTTGGTAACATTGGTGATATTTCAATGAAGTTCCTGTATTCAGATGATTGCGAATCAAAGTATTTAGGTGATCACCTTCCTGTCAAAATTGTAAGATACGGAAGCGCTGAATGTGGTAATGTGACCATTGTGCTTTGGGATGCAAAACCATCTTTCATAAAAAAAATATGTGAAAAAATTGTTACATTATTTATTGTACTAATTATGGTTTAAAATTTTATTTATTTGTTGTTTTAATAATTTTTTATGACCTATGCTTAAAAAAAGTACAGTACAGTAATACTTGATTATTGCAATTAATTTTTAGTAATGGACTGACGGTTATCAGAAAGTGACGGTTAATTAAAGTTTAACTGCGTATGTATATTATCTGTACCTGGCCATCCTTTGCTGTAGCTCAGTCTGGTTCACTTTATTTAACCTAACAGTGCATTTGGAAATATTGAAATGGAACCATAAAATATTTAATATAGCGTTTGTTGCTTGTACATCCAACAGATGGCGCTATTTTACAAAAACATTTTTGTACCTGTCAACATGTGTGGACATGTGTGTAATAATAGGCATATAAAAATATGCACATATTCAAATGCAACATATCAAAATTTCAAAGCTATTGATGAAGACATGTTGTGAAGATCTAACATTTTTTAAAAAAGAAACATTTACATTTTTATTTATATAGTCAGAGATTGATAAAAATATGCATGATTTTAATGCAGTGTTGTATCAAAATGTCAAAGCAATCGGTGAATAACTTACGGAGATTTAAAATTTTGAACAAACAAACAGTTACATTTTTATCACATAGATGTATACATTATGTTTTCATTTAAGTGTGACTAGTTTAGTTTAATATTACTTAATGAAGTTTTCATAGTTTATAAAGTGGCAAATTTCTGTTGCAGGCCTTGTTTGTGGGCCACCCAGACAAGCACCCAATTGTGATATTAAAAGATGTACCATATGCAGATATGCGATCTCTTCTAGACTTTATGTACAGAGGCGAAGTAAGCGTGGACCAGGATCGGCTGACAGCGTTCCTTAAAGTTGCTGAATCTCTTCGTATCAAGGGCCTTACGGAGGTTAACGAAGAGAGGTGAGTTGTTATTTCATAACCAGAAAATGACATTGTTCCTAAAAACGGCAAGAACGGTAAGAAAATCTAGATAGTGCCATAATTTCCTGCTGGAAGTGTAAACTATAAATTTGGTTTTTTAATTTATAACCAAATTCTTAAAAAAAATTTTGGCTTTTTTTAGAGGGACAAAAAAATGCTGTGTAATAATACGCATATTATTAAGAGTGCAGAATGATAGGTTGATTACAGTGTTAGTCTGTGAAAAGAACTGTCGACTGTATATTAATTTTAAGTACTGTTTTTTCTCTCTACAAAAATAATTATATAATTTAAAAAAAATGAATAATGAAAACTTCTTTAAAATCAAAAACTAGGCTAAGCAGCTACCATTGCAGAGTGGAGTTGCGGTGAGCAGAGCAAACTGTGCATTCAAAACTTATTCATTGTTTTTGTTGGAAATGCAACTCTGAAAGCTTAATGGATCTGAGTGGAATCGAGGGGTGTCTGGGCTCCATTCCACACAGTTTTGATTCTTTCTGTCAGTTTGGTTTTGAAGCTGACTCTGCTCCCCCAATACGTTTGACCACATCTCCAAACTTATGATATCTTGTTACCTAGGTTATAGCTTTAAACATAATAGTTCCCAGAATCCATTAAAGTAGCCTAAATATTTAGATTTAAAAGATACAAACACATTCTTGAAACTGATTGAACTCTGTTTCTGGTTGATGTTCACTGTCATTCTGCTCAGCTCTGCTATGATTGCCTCAGCTCAGCACAGTTCTGCTCCACATTTGATAGCTGTCCGGCCTAATAGAATCACTCAAACCAAATTTTGTTATAAAACTTATTTGAGAACAACTAAATCTAAACAAAACTAAATGGATAGAAAAATGAAACAATCATGCCCATCATTCACATGGTTTTAAACATATTCTACATCTATATAAAAGTTCAAATAATAGAATTGGCAGTACAATTTCATTATTTCGTTATTTTATAATGAAATGAAATAAAGAAGAAATACCATTTAATAATCCGAAATAATTTTTGAATTCTAACAAAATAGAATACAATTTTTTTTACATGATTCCTTTTAACATTTCATCATATTGACAAACAGAAATAAATACTGAAATATATGATTAACATTTTTATTCAACTTTTTGTATTTATTTAAAATGCATGGAATACAGTGTGATGTTTCCTTGTTAGGTGTGACCTTCCCTCAATAGCGTCTTCCTTATTGAATTCTTCAGCGCCGCCACCACCACCGCACTTACATAGGATCCATCTAACACAACCCAAGCGTGCATTACCTCCGATGGCAGCTAATCCACTTTTAGGTTCAGCGTTAACTGCGCCCAAAAGAAAACGGGGGCGACCAAGGAAACTGTCTGGAAGCGGAGGAGACACGCCCAGAGCTAGTCCGGAGGATGAGGGGGAAAATGAAATGAGGTTACACCATCCAAACAGAGCTGATTCCCCGGGTAAGTTGTTTACTTAATTTTGCAATTTTCTTAGAATTGTTATTAAGATACAATCAAATATAAATATTATTATACGTTAACAAAAGATTTGAAGTGGGTATATTCATTTTTTAAAACAGTTCAATAAAATTTTGCTAGGTAGCTTACTTTTCTAAGCTGTTGGTAAAATCAATAATTATGCAAGGTTTAAACCAAAGTGGACCAAAATAATGGAAAAATGCTAACTTCTTTCACATCTATTTAGAGGATCTAGAGTTGGGATCAGTAATCATTTCAGGGTTCCAGATCTGGGTCTTAAGTCATGATGGCCACTGTAATGATTATTTTTTAATGGAATTTCGCTGTAGTGTGGCCCATGAAAGAAAACACCAGAGTTTTCTGGAGACGTTCCATTTGGTTATTGTACAGAAATTTCAGAAACATCAAATGAAAGCATGTTCTTTTGTCTATAAATCTATGGTAATTCCGTTAAAATATTTTGAAATGTCAATTTTAAATGTGTCAATAAATTTACCGAAAAACTATTTTCACAGTTTTTCTATTACTGGCTACTTTGAAGGTTCATAACTTTGTCAGTTTTTATTCCACAATAATGTTGTTCAAGTAATGTTATGGTATCTACATTTTTGTTAGTGTTAATGCCAAATTAAAAAAAAATGACAAAAATTGAAATTAAGGTAGTGAATTTGTTTACAAAAAGGGCTCATGTTGTTACCAGCGCTTTATTGAAATAATTCTTTAACAGATGTCTGTAGTTTTACAACAGTATCATCATGAGCTATGTTTATCAGATTTATAATGTTGTTTAATAAATAAAGTTATTGAAACATTTCAATTAAGTTCTAGCAGCACTGGCCATGGTGTTGCACCGACCTACTTTATCAAAGTACTGTCGGGTGGCTTAACGCTATAGACCTACAGAGCATAACAACTGCTCCATTTGAAATGTTATTATTTTATAGGTTTTTTTATTAATGTAATTATAGTTTGATTATTACAGATTGTTTAAATTTTTCCTAACCTCACTGGTGAAGTTACACTCACTGGTCTAGTTTATAGCAAATTAACTCTATTCATAAACTCAGTAACGGTAGTAAAGGACATAGAGTTGTCATCATTCGACTTATCTGATACATAATCGTTTAATGATCATGACAAATTTGTCCATGTTTTTTTCCCGAAGTCCTTCTGTTATCCTTGCTGCATCATTTATTTTTTTTGAATGCCTTATTGCGTTTTTCCAGTTCTGTTTGCATATATTTTGGCAAGTTTCTCTGAATAATTTTTCTACTTTACTAAGTTTAAAATCTTCATTATTGATAGCTACATAATGTTTAAGACAGGCTCCCGATCATCTGTGTGGCATTGTATTGGCAATATGGCGGTAAACATATTTTTTGGTGACTTGATAATGAAGTTAATCTTTGTACCAGTAATGTAAAGTTAAGTTTTGGGGTTTATATTATCTTAATGTTTTTAATAATTAGGATCTCATCCAAGTTTTAAAAAAATATTCCCTTGTTTTTCTAACCATACTTGAATGTCTTTATTGTAAGCAGTATTTTTTTTTTTGTCAGTTATGGTAAAACATGTCTAATACAGTTACGGAGTTAGACAGGATATTTAGCAACAGTTGTTCTTAAACCATTTTCAAAATCAACAGGTGTCAGTTACCTTGTGGTAATGTATGATGTTTTTAGGTATAAAAGTAAGCGTATTTAGTATGAAGCCTGGACATTTCGTTTCGCAGGACAATTTTCTTTCACATTTTCCAGGTTTTTATTTCTGTATCCATTTTATTGCATGACCTGTCCAGGACAAATTGTTGCTGTGATTAGCATAGACTCTGGTTTCATCTGAAAAATTAATTTCACATTCAGTTTGTCTGATCTGATATATGCACATAAACTACATATAGGCCTACTGCCCATTATTTGTTATATATACCTTTACAGATACCTTTATATACACAAAGTATCTTTACAAAAAATATCTCCTTTTTATAATGATATTTCCAATTTACATTCAATTTTCTTTCCCAACACACCACTACACTTGAAACTTCGAAATATCAACCCATAGACTACAGAGAAACAGTAATACATTAGGAGATAAACTGATTGAAAAATGTGTAGGTCTTTACTATGCCCTTCAAGATCACGAGGGGACATACTGTTTAAACATCTCTTAGATATTTTGTTTAATCACACACAAGATGTTAAATACACAGTATTGATAAGGGTAAGCCATATCAAGAATTTCTCGTTATTTATTCCTATCTCATAAACAAAGCCCACTCATAATCTTTGCATTTTTATTTTGTGCATGACATACTGAACCTAAAAACATTGTTTTTACCGTGAGCTATATTGTTGATAGCATCACATTTGCATATAATTTATAAGTGCTTTTAAAACTGCAACAGAGAAATTGTACTGTAGGCCTGTACTGGTATTTGTAACCAGTTCTGGAGGTCCTGGTGTGCTGTTGTTCAGATTAATATTTATATTTAGTTTAATTAACTTTGTTTACTCATTACAAATAATTATAATTGAACATAAATCCTGATACTTTACCGTTGTAAAATTATAGACATCTGTTAAGGATTTATTTCAGTAAAGTTGCTGGTAACAGAATCACTTTTTTGAAGAAATTAACCATAATTTCAATTTTTGTCAAAAGTTTGTCAGATTCATCAGAAACATTAATCTACATACTTGAACGGCATTTTGTGGAGTAAAAATTGACAAAATTATGAACCTTAAAATCAGCTAGTAGAAGAAAAATTGTATAAAAATTGTTTTGTAGTAAATTTATTGAAATATGAAATTGATGTTTGAAAGTGTATTAATGGAATTAAAATCAATTTATAGAGAAAAGTACAGGCTTTAATTTGGTGTATCTGAAATCTGTACAATAACTGATTGAAACGTTATGATGTCTCTAAGCTCAGGTATTTTCTTCTGTGGGACAGACTATAACAGGGCATTAATTTCTTCTTAGTGTCTCTTTGTTATTTAAAATTTGTTATTTAAAATAAAGATTACAATAGATAATCTGATCAATTTTGTAGTTTATGGTTGATCAAACTAGAGTTTCATGTAAGATTTGTGTTGATAGCGATGGGGCCGCCGGATCTGTTGGAAGTGAACATGGGGGATATGAATGAGATAGACCACAATGCCAAAGAAGGAGACTCAGCAGCCGAAGATACTCCGCTAACACCTGAACACAACAGAGTAGACGGACAGAATGTCATGGTCGAACCCAAGCAGGAGCCGACTCCTGGGACTTCGTCACAAGGTTAGCTAATTGTCTGTTTTTAAGTATTGTAAAAGTTAAAACAATTGTCCATATTCTCTTTTATAAATCTAAATTCAGCAAACACTCTCTTAACCAACCTCGCTGTAGCCAGCTGGACAAGTCATACAGATTGCAGCTCGACAAAACTACTGTCCTGTCTGTGAAACGGTTTTGCCATTGCCAACATTATCATTAAAATGGCAAAATGTGTCTGTGTAGCATATTGTTTATCTCTAGCACATTTAAAATGTCTGCCAGATAATTTTGTTTTTGTGTTGATTTGTGAAAACGTAATTCATCTCTGAAAATGCTTGCAAAGTATACTGTGAAGTTTGTATTTTATTCGGAACATTGTTGGTCCTACATTATAATTTTAATGTTTTTATAGATAAAGGCAAAAACAGAATTTTGATTGATGTATTCATGTCATGTTCAGTAGCTTGGACCAGCCATTTCCTTACCTAACCTAGGGGCCTGTGTAACCGAACAAATTTTATTCACATTTAGTATTTTTTGGGTTAACCACCAGTTATGTTAGACAAAGCAACAAAATAAAACAGAAGGATGTGAAACATTTATTTTTGATTTTCCTGGTTGCAAGTGTACATAAACTGTTCATCAACTATAGTGGTTGCTGCATTTAGTATTAAAAAAAAAAAAAAAAAAAAATCATTTTATGTATCCAATCATGGATTGTAGTAATTACAAGTATAAAAATTTACAGTTTCTCTTAATTATTGTGAAACGGTGTTTTGGTACAGTGTTCCATCATTAGAATAAAGGCACTTTATCTTGTGATGTTACCCATTAAATAAAACGTACTTTAGACAAAACTGTACAGATAAACTAATAGTAGGATATAATATATGTAGGATTCTTGTTGAGATTGAACTGGATGCATAGGGTTATGTTTTCCTAAAATATATGTAGGATTCTTGTTGAGATTGAACTGGATGCATAGGCTTATGTTGCCCTAAAATATATGTAGGATTCTTGTTGAGATTGAACTGGATGCATAGGCTTATGTTTCCCTAAAATATATGTAGGATTCTTGTTGAGATTGAACTGGATGCATAGGCTTATGTTGCCCTAAAATATATGTAGGATTCTTGTTGAGATTGAACTGGATGCATAGGCTTATGTTGCCCTAAAATATATGTAGGATTCTTGTTGAGATTGAACTGGATGCATAGGCTTATGTTGCCCTAAAATATATGTAGGATTCTTGTTGAGATTGAACTGGATGCATAGGCTTATGTTGCCCTAAAATATATGTAGGATTCTTGTTGAGATTGAACTGGATGCATAGGCTTATGTTTCCCTAAAATATATGTAGGATTCTTGTTGAGATTGAACTGGATGCATAGGCTTATGTTTCCCTAAATCTTACTGCTGAATCATTATAACAAAGTTGAGGGATATAATTTTCCAAAATGTTGCAAGGGACGTAAGAAACGGCGAAAATTACCGAGTTTTTTTAAAAGAATAATACGTCTATAAGAATAATAGTATCTATCTTAAGTACAGGGTACATACAGTCTATCGAAATAAGCCTAAAAAATGTAATTTTTAACTATTAGAACTAAGTCATCATGTATAGAATAAAAAAAAGAGGTAAGCATCAATTTGCCCTTCAAAACCTTCTAGAACTAATTTAGATACAAGAAAGTACTACTTGCACATGGCTTATCCAAAAAATCATTCAGAATGGATTATCCCCTTACCCCCTTTTATTTCAGATAATTGGTGTTTGACTGATACAATTTTTAGTGTAGTATTATGTTTTTTTTAATGATAATACTGTACTTGTCTTAAGTAATGTTGCTGTAGTGGGAAGAGCTCATATGACCAAAAGATCAAACAACCAAAAGTTCATTCGACCAAATTATACTTACATATTTGGTTGAATGAACTTTTGGTCATATGAACCATGTTTTTAACAGAGTGATTCATATGACCAAAAAATCAAACAACCAAAGGTTCATTCGACCAAAAATGTGTAATAACTTAGAGATTTATTAACGAGGTTCGTATTTCCTTCGAAGAAGGATATTTTGTAAAACACTTTTTTTATTGCATTTAAATCAGTGTCAATACTGATATTTAAATTAATAATACATCCATTACACTACATACCCAGTCCAGTCATTACTATATTGTTTTAGCGTTTAGGCCTACAGTTGAATATACTGTCAATATTTTATATATTCACTCTTTTTATTATAGCATATAGGTAAGTTTTAATACTAAATATTTAAATTAATAATAGACACCATTACACAATTATCACTACAATGTTTTAGAGTTTACAGTCGAATATATTGTCAATGCTTTGTACAAAATAGTTCTATTATTATTATTATGTATAGTTTCAGTATTAAATAGCTAAATAATAAAACACGCCTTCACACTACATACCTAGTCTAATCTTCACTATTTTGTTTTAGAGTTTACAGTTGAATATATTATCAATACTTCATTCAAAATTTATTTTTTATTATATATTGTTTCAATATTAAATATCTAAATAAAACAAGCCATTACACTACGTAGCCAGCTCAATCATCATTCATTAAAGCTTGATACATTGTCTTATAGTTTACAGTTAAATATATTCTTAAAATTTGTACTCTGATTTTTTAAAAATGGCAGTAAAATGCTTGTTAACTGAACTTCTTTGTTGAAAATAAGAAGATATAAAGTTTCATGAAAAAACATTAACAACTGACCATATTCTAAAAATTTACATTCAGGTTTATATATATATGTATGTATTGGGCCGAGAAGTCAGGTTTTCAACTTGACTTTTCGGCATTTGATTTGTGTGTTACGCCGTTTTCACCTTGTGTAAGTAGTAGGCCTATGATAGTTTTAAAAATAATTGAAACATTTATTATTCACACCTACCAATATATAATACACAAATAAAACGTCACTGTTATACAATTAATACTTGTGACAAAAATAAATACTAAATAAGTTAGACTGGGTAAGTAGTATGACAGAGTTTAAAACAATTTAAACATTTATTATTCACACCTACCATTATATAAAACGTCACTGTTATAAAATTAACACTTAAATACTAAATAATTAAGTTGGTCTGGGTAAGTAGTATGATGGAATTTTAAAGTAATTTAAATATTTATTATTTACACCTATCAATATATAATAAACGTATAAAATGTCACTGTTATAGAATTAACACTTGAATACTAAATAATTAATTTGGACTGAATAAGTAGTATAATGGCATTTAAAATAATTTAAACATTTATTATTCACATGAACCAATATACAGTAAACATATAAATCGTCAGTTATACAATTAACACTTGAATACTAAATAATTTGGACTGGGTAAGTAGTGTGATTGCATTTAAAATAATGTAAACATTTATTATTCTCACCTACCAATATATAATAAATGTATAAAACGTCACTGATAAAGAATTAACACTTGAATGCTAAATAATTAACTTGGACTGGGTAAGTAGTATGGTGGTGTTTAAAATAATAAATATATGGTTCATATGATCAAAAGTTCATTCGACCAAAACGTAAAATTATAATTTGGTTGAATGAACGTTTGGTTGTTTGATCTTTTGGTCATATGATCTCGCCTCTTAAAAACATGGTTCATCTGACCAAAAGTTCATTGGGTCAAAATATTAGTATAGAATTTGGTTGGATGAACTTTTGGTTGTTTGATCTTTTGGTCATATGACCACATTGCGCTCTATCTAGTGTCATCATTTGAATAAATGTCATAACAGCTGATTGTAATACTGCCTTGCACAGTAAACACGTGGCACACTCCCTCACGTTCTCATAAGTGTCTGTAGTCAGAACTTATGATTACAGTGATTTAGTAAAGTGTTAACTTAGTGTTAAACACTATCAAGTCACATGAGACATACTGTGTAACTGTATATAGTTTAAAACAATTTGCCCTTTTTGTTTTCAAACCAGATTTCATTAGTGACATTTTCTGTTTCGATAAAACGCTTACAAATGTAACTCTTATAATAATTTTTATTATAAGAATCAGTTATATCAGTGAAGATATTTAGATGAACATTATAGTGTTCATGTATCTTGGATTATATCTAGGGATGTTTGGATATCACATTCGATATGATATTTGGTATTTTGATACATTGGAAAAAAATATTGATACTTTAATAAAAAAGTATGAAAAGTATCAATACTCGCGATATCAAATAATTTATTTTTAATGTTTGTTATTATTTAAAGATTAACAACCCCGCAGTGTTTTAATAGTAAACAGTTATTAAATAGATAATGAGTTTTAACCAAAAAGTCATGAACTAAATACAGGAAGAACTAAATACACATTGTATTTAATACTTAAAGAATAATGTACAGATGTAACATATTTGTTAATATTAAAAAAGTAATTTGAACTATAAACAATAATAATAATTATTACTAATTAAACATTTTAAAATGAACATGTGTTAACTTGTGAAAATCTAATTCTTGAAAATTCCACTTTACTAACGAGAAAAACTAAATAAACATGTAATTAATACAATTATGTACTTCAACGAGAACCTAATTTGTGAAAATGATAACACTTTACTAAAAACTAATCACATTTTATTAATATTATGATGTACAAATACAACAAAGTGTATTAAAGTGCTTTGCTGCATAAATAGTTAACTGTTTATTTCCTGCTTGTTGTTAACCTCTTTGTTTATAAAAGTAATATATATTTAGGTAAAATGCAACAAACTTTTATGGTCAAAAGGAAAATATTGGTACATCCTTATTTTGATTGCTCGGTGGCTGTATTCAGACAAAACTTTTGCTAGCCATTGGAACATATTTAAAGAAACAAAATTTGATGTAGCATAGACTTAGCATATACCTTCTAATGTATTTAGTAATATCAAAATTGAATAACAATGAAACGGATAAACCTCACAAAATATGTTTCTAAATGTATGTAACACAGTTTCTTTTAATAATAAAATAAATTTTTGTGTGTTAAAGAATTAATAAACCAATTATAATATTCAACAGTGTGTGTATCGATACCTTGTACCTAACAAACCTGACAAGTGTCGGAGTACCTAAAAGTGTTTACCGAGAATATTTTTATTGATAAATTTTATTTTTTTGAGGTTATAAAATTTGCATCTAGAATGTGGGACATTTTTGACAAAAAATGCAAGGAGTTTTGGTGAGGGTTTCGCATATGTGCATCGTTGAATATTTAAAAAAAATATTTTATATTGGTGGCAGATTTTAAATGGTAATGAAGAATAATATTAATACTAGTGTTTTTGAACCAAAGTCTAATTGCGCAGTTGTGGAAAATAAATCTATAATAGAAGATGCAAAAAATAGGAACCTGCAGCCTAGTAATAATGTTGATGAAATTTTTAAAAGAACAATAAAAAAAATTGATTTGTTAAAAGATAAATTTGAAGAGAATAAAAAACAGGATAAATATTTTGAATTTTTTAAGTAATACAATTTGAAAATGTTGAAAGTAAAATTTTCAGAAATTTGAAGTTTTGGAAAGTAAATTTAAAAACAGTAAAGTATAAGTAAATTAGATCAGCATGTGGAGGAGTTCAGGGTAGATGCCAATAATCATAAAGAAAAAGGAAATTAAAATTAATCAGGTAGATTTTGAATCTTAAGTTAAGTAAAGAATAGATATGGTTTATAGGTAAAAAATAATGTACTAGAGTGGAGAACAAGTTAGAAATTTAGAACACGTTTTGATGTAAGGTTAGCTACAGTTAAGAATGTACAGTTAGTAGGTAAAAAAATGAGGTTAGTTTATCTGTCATTAATAATGTAGAGCTAGTTATTGTCAAAGTTGAAATTAATAAATAATAATTTTTGGTGAGTAGACAGCAACATCGAAGTATTATTTGAGGCAGTGGAGGTATTTCATAAATGTAAGAGAGAAATGGGAGTCCAGGATGGCTAACATTAGAAAATTTGATTTGAGGTACATTAGAATAAATGGATAAATGTTGAAAAGGTTAAGTTGGTATTTATTGAGTTTATTAGTAGGAAGAACGATAGTTTTTTCTTACAGCAAATTTCTTAGTAATAAATAGATACAGTTTTCTCTTAATGAACAGTTCTAAATTGTGGACACACTGTTCTTCATAACGGACACTTCTATATTCCCTGACCAAGATGAAGATATTCTAAACATAAACTTGTGAATAGCGAATGCTTTTTAAAAAAACTGACGACATTAAATCAGTAGGCCATGGGCTCATTGAAACTTTTAAGACCGGACAGCGGAACATAATAGGTCAGCTTCTTGGAAATTTTTGATGTATAGAAAAGTGAACAAAATTTTATTGTTAGTATTTTCCTGGTTGATCACTTCCTGGAATTGTTTCCATTACATGTGTTTGGAAAGAACACATGTAGCAGAGGGAGTGAAAATGGTACTATGTTGCTTATACGAGTGACAAAAAAGTGGTGTGGGAACAATGTTTACACATTTTTTTATGGTATAAAAAAAAACGATGTCTCGCTTCAACCCGAATGTAAGTGCTTCACAGACTATGTGGGATTTGTTTTATCGCAATTCATTTGAGGGCTCTAGCGAGGAGAAACAGATTAGCGTGTTTACTCTTTATAGAAGGACAAGCCAATTTTGGGCCGGTTGTGTAAGTCTGACTGTTAACTGTTCATAAGACTGATCTAGATATTTTTTTTACTTTGAATACTTTTAAAGTATTATTACACTATTATTCTTATGCACATTACACTGTGCTCAAACTGTCTCACAATTGAAACGGAATTGCCCACTAGAATGTAGATGTGTAGTCACTGGCAGACATACGGTATATTATGATGAGGTTGGTTATGAAGGATTGTACTGTTTTGCAAATACAAAATTAATTTATCTTAAAAAATTACATTTTAATTTAAAATTAATGTTATGAAAACCAGTTTCATTTTAGTAGGCTTATTTTCTTAAAAAAAAACATTACAATGTTATCACAAAATATCCATTTAACAGTTTGCCGTAGTAAGCAGCTAGCCTATATACAATAGGAACTAACAGTATTCCTCTCACCAGCGGACACATTCCAACAATAGACATTTTATATAGTCTAGTGGGAAGTCTTGCTGTATTAAAATATTAGGTTATGGTTTTTTAAAAAAATAAGTAAACATTGATTTTGAACAGAATTAAATTAAATTAAATTAATAAAATTTTTAAGTAACTACAGAAATTATGAAAAGAAATTTAAAAGGTATGGCATGTAAATTGAAGTTTAGAAATTTAAGGCTTTGATGATATAGATAAAACTGACCTGAAGAAAATGAAAATGTAGATTTAGTTAATAGTCTTTACAATCAAGTGGGGGAAAATAATGTAAATTTACGATAACAGATTTAAAAATGTATTGGAGTTGTAAAAGAAACAAGTTTAGAAAATAAAGAAGAAATGAAATGGTTTAATAAAAAATTAATGAATTTTTATTTTTTGAATAACCAGATATAAATTTTAAGGCAGGACAGGTTAGGTGCCAGTATATAGGAAACTTTGAGTAGCAGTAAAGCAATGGGGTTGTTTGCAAGATCATGTGAATTGGATCAGGGTTGAATCAAGTGTTGACGGCAACAGTTTTGTGAGCTATCTAAGTGTCAAGTAATTAATAGGTGATAGAAGAGCATAATAAAAACAGATTAGAAAAATCAAGCGATGAGTGGCATAGGAGTAGTTCTAGTGATTAGAGTATTGTTCTAAGAAAAAAAAAAATTAAAAAAGAAATGGAAAAGGTTTTTCATGCAACAGGATTGTAGCCAGGAGTCATAAGTACTAGCATTGAATATAAACATACTAGAATGATAACCCTTGTGAGAGCTTTGTGAGCGCTTGCTGCTGGTGTCATCTTGTAACAGGGTTAACTACAGTTAAATATTGTCTATTTTCTAACGTCTCCACTTCCTGTCTTTGCAGCTTGCAGTATTCGTAGTGACGTATAGTTTGAACTACCTGGACTGAAGCCTACCGGTTCAATATCAGCATATTGAGTATGCTTTTTATAATGGTGGCTGTACTTTCAGTCCATTTATATTCAGAGGAATTAGTTATGTCGGCATAGAATCCTGGTGTAGTATGAAAACTTAACCAAGAGAATAAGTAAAGAAAGGTTACTAGTAAGGTTATGTGGTTTAAATTTATAAAGTAAATGAGTATAGTTTAGATGAGGTTACAGTTATAAGTAAAGAAGTGAATAGTGTTAATTTGCAACTAGTCTATGGTATTTACTGGTTTGATAATGAAAAATTATGAATAAACTTACTTTGTAAACAATTAAACGGACAAAAAGGTCTGTAAGCAAAATTCCAGGAGCAGTATATACGAGGGCTATTTTTTTTTCCAAGGCCCGATTGGTCGCGAAATAAAAACTCACGTAAAAATCGGATGAATCTGTGCGCAGATATGTTACGCAGCGTCTCTAGTAATCACGTCAATCGCGTCGCATCACTTCCGTTTAGTTGTGTTCACGTAAGTAGGGCGTAAACATGTCTACAACAATAGCATCTCCCGCCAAGTGTGAAGTTCGTGCGGTAATTCGATTTTATCAGGCTGAGGGGTGTAATGCAGCCGAAATTCATCGACGAATAAGTACTGTGTATGCTGAAACTTCAATGAGTGACAGCAAAGTGCGACAATGGTGCAGAAACTTTAAAGCAGGACGTACAGATGTAGATGCAGGCGGTCAGGGAAGGAAGTCAGTGTCAACCAATGATCTCGTTCAGCGAGTGGATGAGGCAATTCGAGAAAATCGTCGGTTCACAATTTCTGAATTGAGCGATTCATTTCCTGAAATTTCAAGGTCAGCTCTCTACACCATTGTGAGCGAGAAACTTCAGTACCACAAACTGTGCACGAGATGGGTTCCCAAAATGCTGTCCGACCATCACAAAACAGAGAATGGAAGCCTCCCTAACGTTTCTCCAGCGTTACCACAATGAAGGAGAAACTTTCTTGAACAAAATTGTCACAGGGGACGAGACATGGGTCCATTACGAAACTGAAGAAACAAAAGAACAATCCAAACAATGGATGCATTCTCACTCTCCCAGTAAACCAAAGAAGTTCAAGCGAACCTTCTCCAACAAAGTGCATGGCTACTGTGTTCTGGGACCGAAATGGAGTTCTCTTGATGGAATTCATGGAACATGACACAACCATTACAGCAGCCTCATACAGCGTGACTCTTCAACGTCTACGAAGGGCAATTCAGAATAAGCGGAGAGGAATGTTGTCATCAGGCATTGTCCTTCTCCATGACAATGCTCGGCCGCACATTGCAGCTTCAACAAAGACGCTCCTACAGTCTTTTCAATGGGAAGTGTTTGGTCATCCACCATACAGCCTGGACTTGGCTCCATCCGATTTTCACCTGTTTGCTCACATGAAACGCTGGTTAGGAGGACAACATTTTGGCATAGACATTGAGCTGTAGCCCAGCGTACAAACATGGCTGAAAACACAGGCAGCTACGTTCTACAACGAGGGTATTGGGAAGTTTAGACATGCTACGATAAATGTCTAAATCTGAGTGGTGACTATGTAGAAAAATAGCGTAATTGTGTAAGTACTTGTTACAAATAAATAATTTTTGATTTTTACTGTGATTTTTATTTTGCGACCGATCGGACCTTGGAAAAAAATAGTCCTCGTAAATGTGAGTGTAAAGTGTTAAAAGTCATAAATATAGTGAGTATAGCTACATTTCAAAATGTACATCACGGTTAAAATAATTAGACTTGCTTTAAAATATTAATTCTCTTCATATCATATTTCTTTGTTACTGTTCATATCTTGCTACTATTCACCTTGCAGTAAAGGTGAGATCGACCCAAAATATTAATTTAATACAGCACAGTCTCAATTTACCATCATTCTGACGGATAACTGAATATACGAGTAACAGAAATAGACAACCCGTACTTCTGACTATCAATAAAGATTATACTTTTTGGTTTATAGCTCTGACTGTTTATGTTGAAAAATGTGATAAAACTTAAATTTTTTACTTACTTCTAATTACATATTATACAGATTTTATGTACTTAGGTCTTTAATACAGTAAATTATCTGTACTTGTCTGTAAATTTTGACAAGTATTTCCATAACAAATGCAAGATGCGTGCATGCAAGCACACATACATGCACAAGCGCACGATTGAATTGACTTTATGCTGAATACTATTATTATAAATAGTGAGAGTGTTTATCTTTCAACAGAAACATTCATGCACTTTTTCCAAACTTGTTGACACTATTTGAAGTGTTTCTATCTCACTTTACTAGATGATAGAATCATTTACGTTTCGATTATCCGTTTGCTCTGAAAAGCAATTAGTGTAAGTTAGGCTATATGTTGCTCAGTGTAGTGTTTGCTATAAATAAGTCTTATACCTTTTACAGAATTTTGTCTAGAAGGTTACTGGATTATGAATTATTTACTATAAAAATCAGTTTAAAAATGTCAAATAACATAACCTGAATGATAATAGGAACTGATAACTGAAAGGGTGATGATTAATCGAGAGACTACTGTATTTAAATTTTTATAAAAAATAGGTTTATGGTATCATTTACTAATAAGGTTAATTTTTTATTAGAAATATTATTATTAGAAATAAGGTTATGAAATTTTATTATTTAATAACAGGCTGTTATTGTATCAAAAACCCAATGTGTAGATGCATGTAAATGCCTAGTGCTAGACATATTGTTGCATATCAACTCTTTTGTTTTAAACTGGGCATAAAGCATAATTAGGGGTTTTCACAGGTTTTTCGCTTTATTGAAATATCTGCAGCCCGATACCCTAGACATTGTATTGGTCATCAAGGTGCTGATTAATACAAAAGTGTAAGAACAAATTTATATAAGGTTGAATAAGCCTGAAGATCGAAATCTCTGAAATTTGAGGGAGACAGGAGAATTTAGGGTGAAATACGTATATATGTATGTTAATTTTTCTCCCTCTCTGACCTGGATAAAGTAAATTCCAAATGCAAACAACTCATTTATCACTTTCATTTTCAGAATAATTATCATTTGTCAAGATTATCATTTCTAGCTCATTCAGGAAATAAATTTATGGTAGTATTTCGAGGTACAACAAAAATCTGGTAATAAAGCAAGACTTTATCAGCAATATAAAATAATCCAGAAATGAAATGTGTAATAAAACATGCCTTCCTTGCAGGGGGTGCAGACTGGCTGCACCTATTGAGAGGATTTAGACACGTCCCTTGCGGTACCCTAATCTAACACACACTTACACGTACAACACTACACTTATGACTTTAACACTTTATATACACTCACACTTAACATTTAGGGAGGTGAAAATAGGCTTAATGTGCTTTTTGCCTTAAAAGAAAAAAAAATCATTTGCCTTACAATGCTTTTGCTGTCACTGCTATCGTTTTGGGAAGGTATATGTTATGGGAAGGTATATCGTGTGTATATGTTGCAGACGCTTCAGTATCTTTTATTTAACAAGTAGAATTCGTTTAGTTAAAGAAAGATATATTATTAAAATATAAAGTTTTTTTTGGATAGGTTTTGTTCTTAAAGGCTTATGTTCAATGCTGTAAATGTATACTAATTTACATATGTAGTAGTAATAGTAATAATAATATAAAAATATTGTTTGAAGGCTGCTTTATTCAAACTATGTCTGAATTGAATTAAGAAAACTGCCCTAAATTAAAGAATTAATTATGAATTAATTAATTAATATAAACTTATGTTATTTTTTTCCGATAAAACAATATTTCTATTTTTCTATACAGATAATTGTCAAAAATAAACATTTAGATATGTTGTTGACCATAGGATTGACAATATATTCAACTATAAAGATACTGCCGCAGCGTCAGCAACATATACACACGGTACAACACATTTGACGGAACTGTAGTCTCTAAGTTAATACACAGTACGGAACCTCTATCTTATTACACAGGTAGATCTCTAACTTATAAAACGGTACCGTCGAAGGAAATACGATTCTCTAAGTTAATAAATCTTTAAGCTATTACACATCCCCATCGTTTTTATGGACATTAAGAAGCACATGGCTAAACCTTCTTTAAGTATTCTTTCCAGAGCATAAAATAGAAAATTTGAACACATCTCAAGAAGTATATGAACTATAATTCCACAAAAACTACTTAACTGCCAATTTTAAATTACATACAAAACAATTATTTTTGAAATAAAGTGAACAGGGTGATAGAACAATGCAACCATGCTGGGTTAGGATACTATTGGAACTACGAATGCATTGTAAAAACAACTGGGAAAATTGAGTTTCAAAAATAAAATGGAATAATGAAGCTCTTCATATTTTGTGTATAATAATTACACTTCATCATAAAAAAAGATGAAAGGGTGTATATAGCTCACAGCTCACTTTTACACCATTTTATCTTTTCTTCTGTTGAAGTGTAATTATTAGACACAAATAAAATAT
The DNA here is from genome assembly GCA_022606455.1 of Callitettix versicolor. Classification (NCBI taxonomy): domain Eukaryota; kingdom Metazoa; phylum Arthropoda; class Insecta; order Hemiptera; family Cercopidae; genus Callitettix; species Callitettix versicolor. The sequence continues at coordinate 53,496,179 of CM040186.1, forward strand.
AAACAGTTTTTATTTTATTTATTGTGGTCATGATTTTTCTAATGTAAAATTATATATCTGTGTATGTGTAGGTTATGGTGGATCAGAAAACAAAATTTCAGTCTGAAGTGGGTTACATGATAAAAAAGTTCGGGAACCACGGAGATGGAGGTATGATGGGATTGATAAACTCATCAACTGCTCACCTCAGTTGCCTCTCCATCACTTACAACCTGAATAATATGTTAGAACATGTTATAGTGGATCATAAAACAAAATTTCAGGCTGAAGTGGGTTCCATGATAAAAAAGTACGGGAACCACTGAGATGGAGGTATGGTGGGATTGCTAAACCCATCAACTGCTCACCTCAGTTGCCTCTCCACCACCACAACCTGCATAATATGTTAGAACATTTTTGACATGATTCTTTTTTTCTAGATTCACCTCAGTCGTTCAAAGGGGGCAGTTCATCTCAAGACGGTGAACACTATGGATCAGGGGGTGAGTAAACATTGTTATTTTATATAAATTATTTTCTAACTGTTGTAGTAACATTTCAGAATGTCAGCATTGTTCGAAAGCTGTGTTTGTGGATCAGAAGCCCATGACTTGGACGAGTAAACACTACAGTTTGTACTCAATCCTTGCGAGAAATGTTTTGTAATAAATTTTTTATTTTTTCATATGTGTTTACCATTTCTTGTTTTCCTGTATAAATCTAATTGTCAAACATGTTCGGAAATCTGTAGAAAATTTTCGTTGTATATTTGTAACGCCGAAGTATATATTTCTGTACAAAAAAGTGTAATTAAATAAAGTAGCCTATAATTTGCTTAAAATTTATCAGGCGAAACTTTGTCTGAGGTGAAGTAATCGATGAAATTAGCTTTATTAAATTTCGGGTGTTATACATAACCTAATGTTTTTAAGTAGTTATATTTAAGTTATGGTTTTAATTTTAACCGCATTTGTTGTTATTAACTCAGTTTAGACATTAGAAGCAAAAGCAAACAGATGGGCCACCTTCCTCTTAAAAAATTGTTGTTCCCTGTATCTTCCCGATCTAGGGGTCCTGGTTAGCCCTTGAAAGTGGCAGAAATAAATTAGTTTATTTTTTTACGTTAAGAGAAAGGTACTACATCTGGTTGTTTTATGCATTCTATTATAATAATGTTTGGTTTAATTGGTTGTGGAAATTTTAAACGAAGATTTCAGAAGAGTTAACGGAGCGGTTAAAGTTTGCCTGAGGTAAGTCGCAGATCTGCCTTATAATAATTAATTCTGTATTTAGAGGAATGTGCCCCATCTTTTGTTTTACGCTTTAAGTACAGTACTTGTATTTATAATGTTATGGTTTTTAGTTTTTTTTATTGTTTTTTTATTTTAGGCTTTATTTACTTAATTGTTCTCTTTACAAAAAAAACTTGTTTTTTTGCTAATTTTTTGCTAATTTTTTAATGAAATCGTTTAATTTTGTTTGTAGCTTGGAATGGAATTTTCTGTATACTTGAATTAATTTATAATTAAACTAGCTTGTGAAAATTTTTTATGTGTCTTTGTGCAAACTGTTATGTTGGCAATATTTATGGCGAGGCAAGCACATAACCATCTGAAACTGAAGTTATTTTTAGGTTTTAGTTACAGCATGTATACAATACTAAAACAATTTATGAAGGTTTGTTATGTTTGCTAGGTTTTTACATGAATGTTTGCACATTTTTGGAGACCCAAACAGATTGACTGATTTTATTAAAGTTTGACAAGTTAGTTATAGTTTGTGTCAAGATATGGGGTAATTCTTTGTGATTTAGTAGAACAATTTATTTTCTTGCCATTTATTTTTTCTTAATAAAACAACCCATAAAAGTTAGTCTTTATTTTTTGAAAATCTGTTTTAAATTCCATAATAAACAAAACAGATTGTGGTCAATTTATGCCTATAATACTTATACAATTAAAAAAGAACTTACTGTTTTCTAAGTGGATAACAACGTTTAAAGTTTCTATACTATTTATTTAAAAAGTATTGAAATTATTTTTTAATTTTGTACATTTAACAATCCAGTTCTTTTTTAATTGTATAAGTATTATAGTCATAAATTGTCCACATAATCTGTTTTAAATTCCATAATAATCAAAACAGATTATGTGGTCAATTTATCACTATAAAACTTGTACAATTAAAAAAGAACTTTTTGTTCTTACTCACTTCTCACTTAGAAAAGTGAATAAAAACGTTTAAAGTTTCTATACCATTTATTTAAAAAGTATTGACATTATTTTTTAATTTTGTACATTTAATCATGGTAAGTATTTCTTTATCCGTAAAAGGTTATTACAAAATAGCAGTAACATAAATACATTGAACAAGTATTGTCAAAAAAACTGTAAAATTGGCCTAATTTGTGAAAATCAACAATTCTTGTGTACCTAATTTTACAATAAACAAAATTTATAGTACAAGAAAGGTTTATACTGCAAAAGGGTTTATTTTTTGTTATTTTTCCATTCTAATTTATTCCCAAAATGAAAATGTATAAATTTTTTTTAAATTTTGGTCAATTGAACGGAAATTGGTGAATCAGTTTGGTTCTGAAAATGTTAACAGATGTTCAGGTGGACAAATATCCAACTAACAACCATTTTTCAGGATGTGAATAGATCCATTAAAATTTTGATACATTTTGTACAATCACTATAATACACATAATCTTATTTAGGCTTTTAAAATATCTGATATATTTCAATATATTTCAAAGTATTAAAGTGCAATTTGTTTGCATGTTTTCTCTTTAGTAATTAAAAAAAAAATATTAGTGTAATATCAGAACTTCAGTTATTTTGTATAATTAAACTTTTATTCAATTTTTAATAGTTAATATTTTAAAATGAAATTTGTATTCTAAAATAGGCACATTCCTCTTATTTATCATTTATTACGTTATTAAATATTTTAAGTTAGTTTTAATATTTCTATTGAAATTAACTAAATATAAATTTTTATTATTTTAGGAAAAATTGCCAAACAAGAATCAAAATCTGAATATTTTGATGGATCTGAAAATAGGCAGCAAAACTTATCAGATGAAGAGTGTTATGATGATATGATAGCTTGTTCACCAGGAACATCGGAAGACGAATCTGAAAATAGTTCAACAAAAAAGCGTCCAACAGATAATGGTAAAAACACTATCGGTTGGAAGCAGGAGATTAACGTTGATACGGACGAATTGATAGACGAAGATATATCTCAGTATGAATTGGATTCATTCAAGGCTATGATGTCTACAAAATTTGACGGGCCTGTCAGCCCTAATTTACCTCTAGGACATTTTGATCCAAATAAACCAATTGATAAAGCATCTGTTAGACGTTACTGTACACACGAAGCGGAAAACGTTTACCGCTGCAATGTGTGCGGTAAAACCTACACTCATATAAGTAACTTTTGCCGACATTTTCTGTCGACACACCATGGTGTAAAACAAGAGATACCTTGTCCTGTCTGCTTCAAGTTGTTCACGAGGAAAGATAACATGATGACACACATCAAACAAGTACACAGATTGACGTTGATGCGGGGCAACTATCAGCCTGCCAACGATTCAGGAGAGCATTCCAACTCGGAGCAGTTCTCATTGTTGAATGACTCTGTCTGAGGTTATGTCTTCCTTGCATTTAAACTTTGTTTACAAATTGTATGTTAATCTAAAAACTCCTTTATCCAAAAATTCTGAACAATTATAATCTTTAATATTGTTTGTGAACAAGAGCACATGATTTAAGAACTTAAAACAATATACATTTCTGTTAATATATTACATCCAAAAAACAATATTACATAAGTTTTTTTTATTGACGCACTATTCATTCATTGCGCTCAACACTGAAGTGTTGAAGTTTTATTGGGTACTTTAGACTTCATAAAAAAAAACATTGAACGCTATTAAAATCAGAACATAGTTTATTTCATAAACTGATGTGACTTTATATAGGTCATTTTTGTTTTTTAAAAAAAAAAAAAAATAATTTCCATTAATGTAACAGCCACTGGATCGCATGTTACATAAGTAATTAGGATTATGACCTTTTTTCTTATTGGTAATACAATCTATCTAGTGATTTTTAACTCACCTTTTGTAGGCTTACTGCAGTTTAATCTTCAGGCTATAGTACAAATGGTCAAATACTTCTGACGAGGTTGTCACAAAATTAACAAAACAAGAAACACACGTCACAACACCAACACAATTATATGATATTTAAAACAAAATGATAAAGTTTAGTTTGGCCAAACACAACTGTGCGACTTACATATTGTTACAGTCCTTTTTTCTCTAAATGATCAATTTTGGTCATTTTTCCATCAATATTGAGACTGGCAGAATCGATCGCTGTGCACCAGTCTGAAGACCCCACTAGATCATTCAGTTGGTAATAGTGATGGGTGGTGTGTACAAAGGGCAGGGGTGTAATCAGTGTTAGATAATGATTTGTGTTTATTGGGAATTCTTTGTTCATGAGGAACAGTTAGCAGTCCGGACTGTAATGACATGCAAGTTGCATGGTAGTGTTTGGTTAAACTAAATTTTATCGTTTTGCGTTATAAAAATTGTGTAATTGCGTTGCGTTGTGAAGTATGTTTCATAGTTCTTAATGTTATGACAACCTCGCCACAGGGATTTGACCATGTGTACTATAGAAAAATTGTTTAGTTACGAAACCGTGGTTGCCTTATACAAGACCACTAGACCGAAGAAAGTAGGTTATAATCATAATTAATTAAAATTTGTTTTGTGTCCTGTATTATTATGTAAACATTATGTAAGGTCTGTTTTAAGGTTCCTGTGCTGCTTGAAGCCTAAATTATATTGCTGAAGATGTACCAGTTTATATCTGAAACTGATACATTTCTAATTATAAATTTGTATAAAAGAGTTTTTAGTATATGAAAATCAAAAGCTAAAACTGGTACTGAACTGTTGTTTCGTATAATGTAAAGTTTAAAGATTTATTTTTGTTGATGTTTTCAACAGTGGTTAATATCAATGTTGATGTTTTTAAAAATATGTATGTATTTTAAATCGAAAGTTATATAAGTGATAACATTTTCAACATATGAAAAAAAGTAATGATTCTGCTTGTTACACATTACCATAAGATGCAAAGATAAAATTAACATTATGTTTGCTGTTAATTGCCACAGTACTTACTTGTCTAGTCAATTTAGTTACGATTAACAGAATATAGTTGATTTGATAAATTTATTTTAGCTCTGTTAAACAATTGAAGGTTTGATTATAGAAGTCCTTGGTTTACAAACAATGTCGAGAATGAGGGTGCAATACCGATGTTTTGTAGAAGGTAAAGTCAAGTACATACAGTTGTGTAACATTTACACTTGAATTTTTAATTCTGTAATTCCAGTGTAATTGGAAGTACAAAAGGGTTATTTTTTTAATAAGTTCACATAATTTAAGTTCGTGCATGATTTCTGTTTGCAATGTATAAAATATTCTTCACAGTTAGGTTGGTACTTATGTTTAATTCAGGCAGCATGTTTATAAACATATGCAGTCAATTAATTTTCTTGCAAGTGCAAATTCTAAAAAAAATAATTTTTGTAGAAGCATATTGAGGCCACAATTCATCGATGAATGGTTACATGTACTACAACAGAATATCGGAAATTACATATTCTTTAAAAGAAATTGTAGGTCAGTTTGGAAATTGTGAAATGATTTGCTTATCTTGCTGAGTGCGACTTCTGTTATTTAATATTTGCAGATGTATAATGAGGCCGAAATTCATTGATGACCGAGTTCTGAATGATTTTGCCATAAACATTATGATGTCATCTTGGAAATTTTAAAGTCTGTAGTAGATTAATTTGGAAACAGTGGAGCAACATAGTTCATAGCTGATCTACTTTCTGAATGATGTATTCAGTCGCTGCACATATTTTTCCTTTACTAGACTTGCCAGGAAGGGGACAAGTACAATGCCGCCACTCTTCAGTATCATAGCATGTTATTCTTCGATTAATTTTGGCTGTGTTAATGTCTTTCAACCTGTAGTAAATGAATAACATTCAACTTGTACTTGTCTAGAAGGGCAAATATTGTAGTCAACATGTTTCCACAAGTTGTTTGATTTAATAGAGAAAGGATTACTGTAAAGTCACAACTTGCCGCATTAGTGTGAGGACAGAAGAAATGTTACCCAGCTAAATGAGAAATATCAGTATCATGTAGGAATACAAGTAGGAATCATGTGTGGGCTTATTGGAGGTTATTAAAATTATACCCTTTGAATAACACTGATTACTAAATAAGTTATTAGGTATTTATTTAATAAACGATGTAACAATGTAATTCGCATATTTAATTCAACACGCAAAGCATACGGATGTCTCTTGTACAGTTTAGGTTTTACAGATGTTATTAAAAAATTGGAATTTTTCTCAAATTTTGGTTATTTACATCTAAAAGTGAAATAAAAGTTTCGCAAGCAAACAAGTGAAACCAACTTATTTATTAGAATTTTTCGGTTGCTACCTTAACAAAATATCTGCAAATTCTTAATCGGTTTTTTAATTATGCCTCTTACGCTTAATTTTTCGGGTTTTTGTTTTTTGTCAGTATTTTTTTTTTGACAGACATTTTTAGATATATCACTATATAATAATAACAACAAATATATGTCCTGTGGTTGTTTGGTAAAAATAATACGCCTTGTAGCAAAAACTGTTTTACCATTTTGTCTGTAGACAAGTACAAATAAGGAGGTCGAGAAAAGTTATTGTTAAGAGCTAGCAGTTCGTAAATCAAAAACACTTAAAAACAAATCTGCGCCTACAGTTGACAATTTTTTTTTTTGTTGATAGATTTAGTCAATAGAAGAGATCCAAAAACAAATTCATGTGCCTTTAACATATTTTATATGAAAATCATTGTGTAAAAACTTAGTTTACTAACATTATGTAGTGCCTTATGATGTTCACCACATTGCGTACAGAAGTGTGTAAATATTTTTTTATATTTTATTCAGTAAACATTATCAGTTCATTGTTTTTGTTAATATTTTTTTAAATTATCGAGAATTACCAAGAATTAAAAAAAATTTCTGTTTAATAATATTTGCACATTTTAAAAAAAACTTACTAACAAATTGTGATAATTTTACAGTACTTAGTATAAAATATATCTGAAATCAGTGCCTGATCTAATAAAGAAACTTGTTTTTTATACGAGTATAATATTTGCATGTCCAAAGACTAAAAGCTGTTAAATTATATTTTATTGGTTAATTTTTTCATATTTTTAAAGAAATATGTTTATAAAAATAGTATTCTAAGATGGCTGCTAGACAGTTATTAGATGACGCAAACAGATTTTGTGATAACCTAACCTTGTTCTCTGAAAATTTATATTTTATAGGATAACCTTACCCTTTTTACAATATGACAATTGACATACAACAATATGACAAAATTGTTGATGTTTATTAATAGTGACTGTCATTGATTTTGAAGACAAATGTTTAAATGTTTATATGTGATATATTGAATAACTAGAAACATTTTAAAACCAATGAAAAACTTTGCTATAAACATTTTGAACTAAAATGTTTAGTTTTCTGTATTAAAAAAAAAATCGTTTTAATAATTAATGAAATGGAAACAGTTTTAACAATGTTTATTTTTGTTGAAAATTTTTCATTTGTCTTAGTAAGTAAAATAAGTTCTTTGAAGTGTTCTAAATGTTTTAAATAAGTGTTGAAGTGTTTTAAAATAAGTGTTTTAAAGTAATAGATCTTTAGCTCTGGGGGATTTTCATTTAGACTATATGAAATTAGTATTTTGTACAACGGTTTTTTCCTTTATTCACAACTGGAGCAATGTAACAAATATTTTGTTTATTAAGCTAGACTAGTACAATATCATAAACATTTAAACTTACAAGAATAAATTTTTTGTACGAAACGAAAATGTAGGCCAGTTACTTGAAAAATTTATTCATCTCATTTTAAAAATAGCTAGGGTACTGTTCAGTAGCAATCAGTAGCAATTAATGTTATGAAAAAACAGCTGTTACCCAAAAAGTTGTTGCAATTATTTAAGAAAAACCTTGTAAATTTTTTTAGAAAAAGGAGGAGTAGTAATTTGAACAAAGGTTAGGTTACAAATCCATTTGCGCTGTCCAATAGATTTTTGAGCACAATTGGCAACTCTAGGTTAGCACAATTTAATAATTTATAAATATTAAAAATTCTATGTGGTTCAAGTGATAGGCACATATTAAATGCCTCGAAAGTTTTAGACAGAAACCCACTTTTGTTAAATTTTTGTTTATATAAAATTACATTTTTGACTTTCCTTACCTCGTCTTTATTGTAAGATGATATTTTTATAGAGAATTTTCTTAATCACTGTTGTTTAGGAGGAGGTAAAAATATTGCCAAATGAAAGTAAAGAGTTTTTTTTATTAATTTTTTTAATTAATATTTTGAATGAAAAGTACAGTTTTTGAAGGGTAACGAGGTGGAGTAAGGGAAGTTATGGGAGTGTGCTGCACCAGGTGTTTTTAAATAACTTACGTCCAAATGATATAACCTAGTCAGGCCACAATATGGTCTAAGGAGAGTGATTGAATAAAAGTTATTTTGTAATCTGTAAAAACCATGTACTATTTGATCATATTGTATAGGCTTTGTTGAAACTTATTAATACAGTAGCGATGGGGTCATATGACCAAAAGATCAAACAACCAAAAAGTTCATTCAGCCAAATTCTATACTAATATTTTGGCCCAATGAACTTTTGGTCATATGAACCGTGTTTTTAAGAGGCGAGATCATATGATCAAATGATCAAACAACCTAATGTTCATTCAACCAAATTATATTTTAATATTTTGGTCGAATGAACCATATTTTTATTATTATTGTTTTTAATATTATTTTAAACACCATCATACTACTTACCCAGTTCAACTTAATTATTTATCATTCAAGTGTTAATTCCATAACAATGACGTTTTATACATTTATTATATATTGGTAGGTGTGAATAATAAATGTTTACATTATTTTAAACGCCATCATATTGGTTACCCAGTCCAACTTAATAATTTAGTATTCAAGTGTTAATTGTATAATGGCCTATATTATTCATTTAATTATTTAGTATTGAAACTTACCTGTATGCAATAAAGTGAATATATAAAATATAGACAGTATGTTCAACTGTAGGCCTAAACGCAATATAGTAATGACTGGTCTGGGTATGTAGTATAATGGCGTATATTTAAATATCAGTAATTATACTGTAATAATATCAGTAATTATTGCAATAATAAAAAAAAAACTGTGTTTTACAAAATATCCTCCTTCGAAGGAAATACGAACCTCGTTGTTAATAAATCTCTAAGTTATTACACATTTTTGGTCAAATGAACCTTTGGTTGTTTGATTTTTTGGTCATATGAACCACTCTGTTAAAAACATGGTTCATATGAACAAAAGTTCATTCAACCAAAGTATTTAAGTATAATTTGGTTGAATGAACTTTTGGTTGTTTGATCTTTTGGTCATATGAGCTCTTCCCATACAGTAGAGCATCATTTACCTGAAGAAATTTTGAAATAGCTTGTTTGGTTGGATTGGTAATTGCATATTTGAGTTACAAAAATTGTACACATATATAAGTTCCGGAGTATTAGCCGCATTGCTAAATCATTTCTACAACGAACTTTAATGACAATTTGGATAATTGATGCTTTACCATAAGTCTGATGATATACTAGGCAACAGAATTTTTTCATTTGGTACATTTTACAGCATAAAGGGTCAATTAAAGGTACTGTATCGTTAGTAAAGGTACTGCATCTTGCTGGGCAACACTTCTTTCATTTTCACTTGTTTTTTACATGTGAAGTCTGGGAGATTTGAAAAAGTTTTTTATAAGAAAAACCACCTTTTATCGAACATTACTGCCTGCTCATATCTGCTTATTGTGCAGTGCGAATTCACTGTAAAATTTTCTCCATTTTGTCTACAAATTACTTTCTTTGTCCTAAATAGTTGTGCAATCTTTGATGCTATTAATCAGTTTCATGTTTGTGGCTGAAAATATTTAGTACACAATCTCGAAAGTGATTATTAATTATTGCACACTAGATGTACCAGTTATTTGTGATGTAACATAGCTAGTTTGTTTTTCAAGCTGGGTTCATGTTTTCCTCTTTGTACCATCGTTCGTGAATAAAATTTTGTTGTGACAAAATATATCAGAAAATTATAATTTGATGTATTGCACGGTATGCTTTTAGCCATGGGAGGGAGATATTGTTGCCTAGTATATCATGAGTCTAATACCTGAACAACCATTAAATATTTCTCATTGGTTGATTCTAGTCGTACAGTTTCTTAATGTTGTTCAAATTATTGTATCTAGTCTTATTTATTCATGTTTTTATTTTGTAATTCATAACATATTCTGTTAATGATTATTGTTGTTATCTGGTTACTTTAATATTTGACTAAAACTTTAGTCAGCGATGCCAAACTCAGGTCTTCATAATCAATGTGTCGGGAGGCAACTGTGCCTACATACTTTCGAATTTTTATATCTGGTGTTCTTACTGATTACGGACTTCTGGTATTTATTGAAACGTGGTTAAAATAATTGCAACTCATCATTTGTAAAATATCCTAAGAAACTGAAGAAATTGAAGTTTTGAAGTGCCCTGCAAGATCTTATATATAAATGAAGATTGAAAATTTTTTTTGTTTTAATTAAACATTTTTTTTTATTTATACTATTTTTATTGCAGGATATTTTACAAACATCTGCATTGTATGCCTAATAATATTTACAGCAAATAATTTCGGAATATCCGTGTTGTTATTTTGACTTTTTAATTAAAAAAAAATGATTGAAAATCTTTCTGTAATGCCAAAAGTTCACGCTCGTAAGTTAATGAAGGAAACCACAACTGAGAACTGGGATTTGAATGTACAATTCTTCCCAATGAGTACTCGTCTTAGTCACAACTAATTTTTATTACTATCAAGTAGTATTTACAGTGAATCTTTAAACTACTAACATTTTAAATCCATCTTTGATGTTCACCACTAAAAATTTGTCCTTGGTCTAGAATTTTCATGATTTAAAATGATTACCACTAGCAATATATTTCTCTTGTTTTTTTTTAATATAAAACAAAGTGAAAATGGTTTATTTAATGTTGTTTAATACTGTAGTTTGTTTTAAAGTATATTTGTATAGTTTTGGGGTTAACTTTACTGTTTTATGTAGTGCTTAAATAACAGAATGGCTATTGTGTGATGTGAATTTGGTTTAAAAAAAAAAGTAGGTATATAGTTGATTCTGTGTTACCATTGTTGAATGTTATCTTAATGTTACAAAATAAAATAATGTGTGTTGTATGAATTGTTGGTGTGCGATGTAAAGGGTTATACTTGAATAATGTTAGTCTTGAGGATTTTAATTTATATTATCAAAAGTGTGTGGTTACCTATTTCAGTTGAAACCACTTGGTAGAACAACTAGAGTTTCGTGGTTATTCGCTGAGATATGTAATTAATGACAGAAACTTTGATATTTTGTTGATCTAGCTGAAAATCCCCTTAGCAGAAAAAAAGTTAATAAGTAATAACTTGGTTAACCGAACTTGGATCAACTGAAACCTAGGTTATCCAAAACACATTCGAAATTGCAAATCCCTTAAAAAAAATAAAAAATAAATTGAAAATAAAATATACAGGAATGTAAGGGCGAGATCGCATGAGCTAGTAAAGAAATAAACACCTGACTTCTCAGCTACCGACTCCCGAATCTAAATATAGCTACACTGCCAATACACACCATCCCCATCTCACAACACTGACATCTGCATTAGTAACTAGGTGTCAGTACAGAAGTACAGGTTGTGATGAAATTTGTTAAGTAATGCAGCTAGTCAACACTGACTGACATTCCTCTGACAAAAAGATGGTGAGATATCTATCACTGCTTGAAAATGTGAGGGATGTAGGAAAATACAGAAATTACTGAATTTTTTTTATGAATAATTCATATGCTTTAATCTGTTTATCTTAAGTAGAGTATACAGTTTATTGATGTAAACCAAAAAATGTAATTTTTAACTTAAATGAGGAAAATGAGTCTAAGAGGTTAGAATCATTTGACCATCAAATTTTTTAGAATTAGATACAAAAACAGTATATGTGCATAGCTTAAGTGAAAAAATCATGCTGTAATTAATGTTGACCTTCGATAATTTGAAGTTAAAGAGACTAAAACAAAATTCAAAATGAATATAATACCTGTAATTAATGTACTTCAAATAATGTAACTTTTGTACCTAACATTTTTTTGCTTTTTTTTACATTTCAAAATTTTTAAGCAATAATAGATTTTTATAGTTTTATTAATAAGAACTTTTCTGAGCTGTTACCAATCTCGTGAACTATAGAGTGATTTTCAATTGAACAATGAAACAAATATTAAAAAAAAGAAATTCTAAGAATGTAGAAGATATTTTTGGAAAGTTTTGAACTTGCGTATTATGACGTGCCTTAATAGTGCCTTACATTGTATGAATTGTCCTTGTTACAGTGCCTTATAGTGTGGATAGTCCACACAGACTTATCCATACACCTAGTCCGCAATATGAAACATAATCTAGTCATGGTTTGTTTATGCATTGACCTGTTGTCGTTTTTTTACTTTCTGTATTGCCCGTTATTTTATTTTGTAACATTAATTATATTATTTTTAAATTCGTGTCTTGAAGTATTTTCTTACATTTTCAAAACAGTTCAAGACATGAATGTTAAGTGTAGATTTTATTTTCTAAATGGCCATATTAAAAAAGATTTAGTTAGGGTGTAGATATTTAAATATAGGGGTAATATTAGACTGTGCAATATTGAGTGATTTAATGGGGTGTAATTTTTGTGTGGTATAGTTTTTGTTTTGAATTTGTTGTTAGATTTCTAAGTAACTGAGAATGAATGCCAAAAATAATTTGTTTTCCTAGTTTTGTTAATAAATTTGACCTATAATTTTGGGTACTATTTGCTGTTGTCTGTGTTTTGTCATATTCACTCTGGTGGTTGCAGTGTGTGTGTGTGTGTCCACACTTATGCCTTTTGCTTTGATATAGCAGGACACAGTGTATATTCAAATATGACGGATGCTCTTCAATACTTTACATTGCCTTCTCTGTTCGGCCCCAATTTAGGATTTATTATTCTACACTAAGCGATTCAAAACCTCTTTATTATATGGTTGCCAATTCCATTCAGTTACATTCAAACTAATTAAACACTGACTTAATGACATTTACCATATTTAGTTAATTAGGATTATGGCCTATTTTATAATCTAGTGGTCTATTTACTTACCTCGTGAAGGCTATGTTGCAGTAATGTATTTAGTTAAAATTTTTAGACCATTTTTACAGGTATATTAAAATCATGCCTATTACTGCATTTTTTTAAAACATTTTTTAAGTCATTAAGATATGTCATCCTTCTGAAGCGTTCATTTCTATCTCATAATATTTTGCGCTTATAACTAAAACTAGAATTGAAATCACAATCTAAAAGCTTGCTTTTTGCCTAAAATGCCAGTTTCACAATTGTAAATTCCTCTGAGCTGCAATGTTTTAAACTTGACAAATGTGGTTCCAGCTGTCGCTACAAATTACTGCGGAATCTGGGTGAAAGGATCAAAATAAAGAGTATACAGTATTCGATAAACATTTTAATATAGCATTAGATACAGTATAAAATATTTAATAATACGAATGGAGCGTGCATGTTATGGGTTACAACACCTAACATAACATTACCTGAGTCTGAGGTAGATAGTTCAGAGCACAGGTGTGTTGTGTACTGTGAGGTTCATTATATATTTAGCATTACCCTTCGAGAACAGCTGATGCAGTTAAACTGATGTGTGGCCTTGCTGGGAGAGGGTGAGGATGGGATAAAGAGTACGGGAGAATACATGAACTTCCAAAAAACATTAACCTTATCACTAGTGCGATTTGTTTCATTTAATATAACAAACAGAAATTGTTTGGTTATTTACTGGTAAAAAGAGAACTATTTCATTATTAATTGACCTGCTATTAATAATAAATTAAAAATTTTAATCAGTGACTTTTTAAAAGTCGCTTTTATTATTATAATTAAACATATAAATGTTTTGTACCTTGACTAGTACAACTTCGACCAGAGCAGTATCTTGCAGGCAGCTGACTGTGCCAACTGTACTAATAGCTAAGAACAAAATGGCAATGTTTAGTAGTACATAACATCCAAACTTGTAGAACTTGTTACAAATATTCAGATCGAAAAAAAATTAAGATATTTGGTAATCATGAGTATATATTTGTTCTGAAAAGAGGAAGCTAGGTTAGAAATGACAAAATTAAGAATGACAGCTAGTAGTACTAAACATGACTATATAATTCCTAGCAGTAATGGATATTATGGTAATTTGAACAATGTTTCAGTCAGATTTATTTATTAATGACCACCTCCATTTGTCTTTCTATTAGAAAATGAGTTTTTCCATATATAATTTTGTTTAAGGCCACTGAATTTATTGATTATACCAATATGGTTTGGTTATTTATTTTTATTTTGTTAATTCTGCTGATCAAGTTGGTATGTTAATTTTAACTGTAGAAAATATTTTAAAACGAACATATCATTAAATATGTACTTGTGTACATTGTTTTTCCAGTAAATATTAGTGTGTGCAGATGCAAAAATTAATAGTGAATTGAAATTCTAAGAATATAAAATTTGGGTTTATTAGTAAATATGGATTATATAAGCTAGGATCTTTCTAGAAATTTTTAAAATTTATTTTCTTGTGGTTTTTTTTAATATAATTGATGTTAAATTCTGAATTTTCTGGAAAGCGCTAATGTCTGTAGAGCATATGAATGATTAAGGAGATATTGTGTGGTGGTTTTATGTTTACAGATATATTAAAAAAAATAATTGGCCTGAACAAAATACCAAAGAGTCAATTCAGCGGTTACAAATAAAATCGTGTAATCATGAATGTTACATACAGGCCTAAATTAAATATTTTAAATTGAAAAATAATTTTACTCGTATTTATCACCAGTTTTGTTGTAAAAATAAACATTGTTCAAATTTCTATTTTCTTCTGTAGTACACAATTTCTTTATTTAGTGTGCCATTAAATGCGAGGGTTTTGTATTTTGTAAATGATGAGTAAATACATTTTAATATTTACTAATAAATGTAATTGTAACAATAACTAAATGTGATGTGATCAAGGTGCCTTATTTACATGTACCAACCAATTAGAAATGTGTACTAAAATACCTATTGTTGTTTACTTTTAAAGATTATATTAACTTTTAGATGTATGGTACTTACCTACTATTAAATATTTTATTTGGTGTTCCTCTTTTGTTTTTTCCTATTTTTGTTTCCTGTAATGCTGTAAAATGGAAGGTTAATCAAAACTTTGTCTCAACAGACTAATGATTATTCGCGGGATTTGGTGGCGCAGGCATTATGGGTTATGCAATCTGCAAATAGAATAAAAAGTTGAAGTAAACAATAACCATTGATTTTTGGCTACATCTAAGGGCTAAAGAGGTGTAATTTATTGACCACAATTATCTATTTGTTTTTTCTGGACAGTGCCATTAAATATTTCTGGGCAGGTAATGATTGAGTGGCTAATGTAATTTCCGATGGATTAGCTATTTCTATAATTAGCTTAATTATACTAATTTTAAAAATGTTAAAAACAAATTTTATTAAAATCATTTAATCTGTTTTTCAAAAATGTTTTTTTACATCACTTTCAAATTAAAACTTAAAATTAAAAAAAATATAAGAAGTGAATTGAAAGTAAATTCTTGTGATAGTGGTTGCAAATAAAATTCCTTGGTTAAGTAAATGATAACACCTCATAAATTGTGAATTACATGTTTCTTTGTCCAGTGCAACTTTGAACAACCTGTTACTAGAATATTTCAGTGCCTTAGTATTGTTTTAAAAATTAAAATTTATTTTTGTTCTTTGTATTCGAAGTACAACAAAACGAGACATCAAGAAATGAAGTCAGGTAAGTGAAGATTATTTTTACTTCAGAATGTTTTTACTTTAGTTTAGAATAATTTTTACAGTGGATAATAAAATTATAAATGAAAAATATGAGATAACTTTAGAAAAACTTAAAACTCATGTTAACTGTTGATTAAAATTGAAATTTGTTGGGTAACATTCAAAAATTAAAGCAAACCATAATCCAGTTGTAATTCAATGTTATCATATTCCATCAGGTCGAATCAAATTAAAAATATTATGACTTTCCAAAGAATGACCTCGCTAAACCCATGTTAATAAATTAAAATGAAAATGTAAATAAGAAACAAAAGTAGATCAGAAATATAATTCTTTTATGTTCCATTCAGTTGTATCTGAACGATATCGATTACAGTTTTGGCTTTCGCTACAATGGGCTTGATCCAAGGACTACTAAATGACAGTGAAATGGACATTTAAATTTTAGCGCACTTCATAACTACACTTAAATAGTAAACATATATTATTGTAAAAACTTAATTCTAATGCTGATTTGTTGGTTGCATAATAAATATTTGAGGTTTATAAACACATTTTATACAAATCCTGCTTGTAGTGCAAAGTGGGCTAGGACAACCATGTGCCTAGGTTTAATGTATTTCCTTTTAAAAAACTTGTGTAAATATACAGTATTTAAAGAATGAAAAAATTCTTCCATCCCTATAATATAGAATAGGTTAATTTTCATTTGTACTGATTTAGCTCTTGTGATCCCTTTAGATTTGTGTGGTTTGATAAACGCTGATTCAACAATGTGTTCATCAGAAGGTTTTAATGAACACACCCAAGCTCAAGTCTTGTTAATGCCCAACCCCTACTGATTCACGTACAAGTCATAGAGCTAAGTTTAATGATTAATAATAAAATACTGTTTTTCAAATGATTTTTTACAAAGGAAGTCTCAAATTCATTAAATTTAAAAAAAAGTGATTTTTACTATGCATAAATATGAAAAATTGATGTTTTCTTGCTGAATTTCTGAAAATTCTGTGTCTGAATGGTTGCTAAATTGCTGTTACAGCGAGGGCTGACTGTATTTTGCTTAAAAAGTAATTCTGTTAAGTGGTAAATTATGCCACACAATTTGAATAAATTTAATTCAGTATGTACTTGTTTAAAGCAAAGTTTCACAGTTACATTTGTTTAGAAGCCGATACAGTTAATAATTCTATTAAAATATGAGGCAATATGCAAAACAGGTGCTTATAGTTTTGGTTTGCTTTAAGTGTTACAGTTTCTCTAGCACTTTACGTACAAATGAGTTAGAGTAGTTAATGGGAGCCTGAAACAAATGTAATACTAATGGTGCGTATATGACACAGATGCAACAACAGTGCACATCTGCTACAAATGTAACAGCAGTGTATATCTGCCATAAATGTAACAACAACAGTGCACATCTGCTACAAATGTAACAATAATGGTGCAGATCTGCTACAAATGAAACAACAATGTACATCTGCCACAATTGTAACAATAACAGTGCACATCTGCCTTAAGTGTAACAACGGTGTACATCTGTCAGAAATGTAACTACGGTGTACATCTGCTACAAATGTAACAATAACTGCACACATGCCTTCTCGATTTTTGTATTCAAGGTAATATTTCAAATTGTTCCTTACATGCACATATTAAATTTAGAATTCTTTTTTTCCCAAGAACTGTATTATGTTGTTATCACTTCTTTGAACAAAACACTTGTTTCCTGAAGTCTTTCAGTACATTTTTTAAACAGACATTTGTAGTTGTTCACAAACATTTGTTTCAGGCTCTGTTAATATAGTGTTTAATTTTAAGTTACTAATTTTGAAATGATTTTTCATAGATGATTATTATTTTCCAGCTTGCGTACAGGAATTGTGACAGTAAGTTCGAGACAGATTTCAGACTTTTGGATGTACATTATGTTTTTGTTTTCTGAAAAAAAAAAAAAAAAATTATGTTGATTTTTACTTGCAACCAAACGTGATGTGCACAAAACTGCATTTTGCAAGTTCAATTCGATGTAATTTATTTATTTTGTAGCCAAACGTGATGTGCACAAAACTGCATTTTGCAAGTTCAATTCGATGTAATTTATTTATTTTGTAGTTTCAGAAATATACTATTTTCTTTGTTATATGTAGCTTATGATTTTTTTTAGTTAAAGTTGGTTATTTACTATGTAAAATTTATTTTTTTATGCTTGTACACAGTTTTGGGCTGTTAGAGTATTCAACTTTTAAACCATTTTACACTTGTACCAACAATACTAAAGTGTCCTTTGAATTCTCTTGCAATTTATGATTATGAAAATATCTAAAACCAAGAATGCAATGGTTTTAGATTCTGAACTAAATATATAAGTTCAGAATGCAGTGGTGCTACTGACATGATGGGAGTGACTTTTCATGACCATTGTGAGAGTATAAAGTCAAGATAAATCAAATTTATAAATTTTAATTATTTGTGCATCTTTTCAGTGTGATTAATATGGTTTTTTATTTTGAAACTAGATTTATTGAATAATAAAATATACTAAATTTATTTCTAAATGCATACGCATACATACACACACACACACACACACACTGCATTTGTAGCACCTCAAATCATTCATTCATTCAGCTTCTTCTACACATAGTGAATGAATAAGTATATTTATTATAAGTAAATATGTAAATGTATAAGTAGAGAAGAAATAGGGGAGACATTTTACATTGTGTAGTAATTTTCTATTCTAGTAAATATTTTGTTATAGACTCAATGCTATTGTTTTGTTATGTGGCCGAAAGTCAAAATTAATTCCCAAAAGTTTACATTATTGAACGTTATATAATTAAAAAATAAATCTTGACCAGTAGTTTGTTTTTTGTTTTCATTTCCAATAGAATATTGTAATTAGTACTGTAGTATTAAAAATCAGTTTTTGAAAAAGTATAAGACAAAAGCTAGAATATTTAGAAATTTTGAATGACCACCTTTTAGAAATGTGGATGAATACAGGTTTCGCTAAGTAACAGATTTGTCAGCTATTATCAAAATTTATTTTTATACCAGTTTTAAATTGGACAGTTTTTAACCACTCGTCACAAAAAGTTCAATAGATCAGATTTGATAGGGATTAATTATGTGGTCCAGGCAGTGGGTCTTAACCTTGATTGCTGTTCCTACATATAATTTTCCAATAAAATTAGCTAATAATAATAACTGAAGAAATGTGTTGTTGGATACGAAAGTATAGTTTTTTAAAGAGCAACAAAACACCTAATATTGACTAATGTTTTAACCCTTCCATTGCACAGGACTTCCCTTGGCAGAATACTGTTTGTTATTCATGTTAAAAAAAAGAATAATCGATTGAGCCAAATGAGTCTTATAGTGTCTCCACAAGTATGCCTTTGTAGCGTAGATATCACCAAGTCTGACAGGCAAAATGTAGTTTAAATTGTGTAAACAAAATCGAAACCACCTGAGGATTTTAATTAATTACTTTATGATATTTTGTGCATGTTTAATGTATTTTTGTTAGAATGTGGATTACATAAATATTGTACATGTTTACACCAGAAGCTTTAAAGATTGTTTAATTGTTTATCATTTAGTTTTTATTGCATGAATAAATGTTGTAAATCTTTATTAAATACAAAACAAATATTTAGTTGACTTCTTGTTTTCTTATCTTCTTTTGATGGTGTTTTTTTAGTGTCTATGAAAATATGTTCAGTTTTAAGTTTTTCAATATGAAAATTTTCCTCTTACTACAATTTCTATTTTAATAGTTACTGGTTTTCTTATTAATTGTTAAAATTTAACCTTATAATCTTTTAAAAAAAAAACTGGTAGCCTTGGATTAAATATGTGGAATTCATTCTATTAAATTAACAATTTGTTGTGGCTTTTGTAGAGATTGGAAAACTAGAATATTTTGTTAAAACCATCATTTGACGTAAGTTTAAATTATAATTACACTGATTGTAATGTTCAAAAAGTCTTTTTTGATAGATTTCTTTGTAAAAAAATTGTTGCTTTTAAATGTTATTAAAAGTTTAATTTTTAAAAAGGGTAATTTTGTCCATTTGATTTCAGAAATGCCTATGCTACGTCTGGTTCCTCGATCAGATTTGATGCCGACTAATGCAAGGAATTTTGAAGGTGAAGACGGAGTATGCGGGAGTGAAGGAGGAGGGGGAGGAAGTGGTGGTGGTAGTACAATAGACGGAGATAACGACAATAACAACGAAAGTCTTCTTCTTGAAATGGAGATGAAACCTTCTCCACTAGGTTTAATAGGAGGTTGTTTCTCCGAACCACTACCGGCACGACCTACGCCTACACGTAGAAGAGTACGTCGCCGTGCGGCATCGTCTTCCGATCCTGCTGAGCAACTGACAGAAATGTCTGTCCGAGGATTGAATCTATTCCGTTATGCTTCCGTATCTGAAGGTGTTTATAAATGTATGGAGTGCGCCAAAGCGGATATACTGAAGACATTCAAGAATAAGTACAGCTTCCAAAGACATGCATTCCTCTATCACGAAGGTCACCAACGCAAGGTTTTCCCCTGTCCCGTTTGCTCGAAGGAGTTCTCGCGACCAGACAAGATGAAGAACCACATGAAGACTGTCCACGATTGCTTTATGCCTAAGGATTGTGTTTATCCAAATGTGGGATTTTATCTTCCCCCATAACTAGTACAGTGTCTGTTGTAGGGAAAATGTAATGGCACAGTTCGCAACGTTGGAATAGGCGGCCCGGTGAATCAGCTTTGAAAGCCTTTGTAGTCACTTGGGTTTAAATAAATTTGTAACATAGCTTTACATATTTTAAAAAAGATATTAACGTGCTTCCAAGAATTTGTTCTAAAATTAAACTTTTTAATTCTTGTTAGCATATATAGAGATATATATATATATATTTATACATATTTAACTGATATGTAAGAAAAATATTGCAGCCATGTTTTTAAAACGTGCGACTTCATTGTTTTATTCTACGTGCAATCTTATCTTTTTATTTTTTTGAGGTGGTTTAACTGGCACAACATCTGTAGGAGAGTGATACAAAATAAAAATACCAGCCTGTGATTTTATTTTATTTTATAAAAAAGGGATGGTGGATTTAAGAACAGGACAAAAAGTGTTATTTCTTTCTTAAATTGAGTAATTTTTATCTTTTGACAAATTAACTTTTCTGTTTAGTTAATTTTTTCAAGTAGCCTATATGTCTTAAACAAATTAAAAAAAATCTCTTAATATTTTTGGTAAGAAAGACAATTTTATATTTTTTTTCTTGAGTACGGGATATTTTGCAGGTAAACTTTTTTTTAATATTACTACCTAGTAAAAATATTTTAGCCAAACTAAACGTGTTTTTCGCTCTGATTGCATCTGTTTAAACTGATACAGTAGTCAGTTTCTTTTTTGCATCACTTGCTGCCTTATTGTTACATTGGTTTTGTACGAAATAATTTTATGTAATCACGTCTTGATGACAAATTTTTTATAACTAACAATGGTATAATTTCCTATGTGTCAAAATATAGAAAGAACAAACAAAACTAGAAATAAAATATTTTGTTTTCAAAACTAGAAATAAAAAAAAATGTTGTAGACTTTAACATTGTTTACAGTATTATTAATATTTATTTTCTGGATTATACATGATATCCTATTTTTATACAGTTTTATTGTTTACTGAACTATATTTTAGTTATCTTATTTATGGCTTTCTGAGTATATTTTACTGTCATGCAATCTAAAAAAAGAAATACAAAATAAAACAAAATATGGCTTTTGAACATTGGTTAAAACAGTTCTTAAAAGAGTAATAATTTTCAAGAATTCTTGAAAAGATAATTCCAGAATTTTCAAAGCCATTTTCAATATTTTGTCAAGGCTTTGTATGTCAGACTCCTCAAGAAGTATTGAAGGTTTGACTGAAGCAATTTATGGCGTTTTATCAAACCTTCGTGAGTACGTCAGACTCCTCAAGAATTCTTGAAAAAGACGTTTGTAGTTTGACCAAAGCAGTTTATGATGTTTTATTAAGCCTTCTTGAGTACGTCAGACTCCTCAAGAAGTCTTGAAAAGACATTTGTAGTTTGGCCAAGGCAGTTTATGGTGTTTTATCAAGTCTTCTTAAGTACGTCAGACTCCTCAAGAAGTTCTGAAAAGGCGTTTTGTAGTTTGGCCGAAGCAGTTTATGATGTTTTATCAAGCCTTCTTGAGTACGTCAGACTCCTCAAAGAAGTCTTGAAAAGATCTTTGTAGTTTGGCTGAAACAATTTATGGTGTTTTATCAAGCCTTGTTGAGTACGTCAGACTCCTCAAGAAGTCTTGAAAAGACATTTGTAGTTTGGCCAAAGCAGTTTATGGTGTTTATCAAGCCTTCTTGATTACGTCAGACTCCTCAAGAAGTATTGAAAAACCATTGTAGTTTGGCTGAAGCAATTTATGGTGTTTTATCAAGACTTCTTGAGTATGTCAGACTCCTCAAGAAGTCTTAATAAAGACCATTGTAGATTGGTTGAAACATTTTATTTGGTTTTATCCAGGCCAAAATGAGTATATCATACTCCTCAAATGTATTAAAAGTTATCGTTAAAATATATACACTACAATGAAAGTAATAACAAATTAAGGTCAATAATATGGTAAAATGTATAGTCCAGGAAAAACATGAATTTACTGTAAATATTTATAAGACAGTTAATGGTTAGATATTAAAAAATATTAAAGTTACGCTGTTAATGATAAATGCAATATTTATTTTTGTTATTGAAATGTTTTTTTGTTGTTGAATCGGTTTTTTTAAATGGTTTGGCTATTATTTTTATATCATGGTTTTAACATTGAGTCTGTAATTTGTAAAATGATCTATAATGTGTATTGATACCATGCACATTTTCAGCTCGTAAATCATAAATTTAAAATCCTTTTATAAAAGTCAAGACATTTTTGTTGTAACAATCCACCATCTTATACATTACCAAAATGTGATAATTTGCCCAAATTAATATTTCTAAAATTTTGCTTATTCTGTCTTGTTATTCTGTCTGTTGTTGTTTGCTTGCTTGTTCGTGATATAGTATGTAGTTTATTTTGTCTGTGATCTTTTTTCTCGTAGTGTTATGTAGTCTCTTTTATGTTAACCGTGTTCTGCATTCTTTGGTTTTAATTTTGTAATTCTAATTGTTTCCGCTTCTGAAGTATTTAAATTACAGAATACAGAAAAAATTTATTAACAAAATACGTTTTTGTTAATTAATCATTTTTTTGCTGAATTGAGAAATATATTTTATTCTTATTTACTATATAATATTATTTTGAGGATTTTATTTTGGTTTATAGTTTTGCATTTACTTCTTTAGTTTTTTAATTTTAAAAATCTTAAGTAAACATGATTTTTATAGTTTTTCTCAATAGACTAGGTATATTAACATAAACTAGGCAGTGTCGTTTTAACTAACAAAGTGCTTGTTTTAGCATTTAGTTTTATTTGTTGTTACGCTTGTTCAGTTTCTTCTTTCTTTTTTCTAGAAATATTATTTTGGGATAAAAAATTGTCAATTAACCTAAAAGGTAAAAATCTTAAAAGATCAAGGAAGGTGCCTTAAATGTTTTATATAGTTATTGTAATATAGTTTTATAGTGATTTTTCCTTTTAAAAAAGTGCCTTTCATAGTCAGTTTGTCATAAAAATTTTGTGTTTTGTGAAATTAAAAACATTTATACTTTTTTTAAGAACATGTTTCAAGAACACAAATTGTTAATTTAAACATTTCAATGGATGATATTGGTATGCTTTTAACAATAACTGTTACTTTAACAATTACTTAACCTTTTTCTTTTAACTATTTGGCTATAACCTCTTTTATCCGTACCTTATCTTTTTCTTTTACGCATCACTTTCTCACTTCATTTTTCTCTGTTTCCTATTATGTTTCTTGGAATTATTATACATACTACGTACCATACATCCCCAGTGATTGTAGCGATTAAAATTTCACAAATCACTTTTATATTTTTTATTATATTATTTTCAAACACTCTCCTTTATATTAGTTTCATTGGTTATAAATAATGTGATTGTGTAAAATATCATAGAAAAAATTAATAGATTTTATTTAGTCAAATATACATTTGTATATAGTATATAAATATATTACTAATTGTTCTATTAGTTAAAAAATAATAAATTTTCTATATATAAAATACACATTAAATACATCATTTTCTTATTAATACAGCCTTTAAAAAGGTATTAAATTATAGTTATAAAAGAATAGAATTAGTCAGCTGATTTGCGAAGCAATATTAACTGACACATAAAGGGTATATTTAATGGGTTAGATTTTAGAGATTGGTGATGTGATTTTTTTTAGAGCGGTGCCGTATTAAAAAGCGTGGCATAACTGAACGTTGACAGACGTCGGTTGCAGGACGTATTACAAAAGGCCAGTGATTTTTACCAATTCGTTCGCTTTTAATATGGCCTACAAGTGATTTAGGAAAAATATTGATTAAAATATTTTTTGTGGCATTGACGACCCGACCACAGTTTGTAATGTGCAATTTATTAACTTAGTTTAGCTAAACTTAGTCTTAATTAACAATTATTATACCACTGTTGGTATTGGTTAACATTATTATAGTTTCTGTTGTATATTGTTTATAATGCAAAAAAATATTCAATGTTTCTTTTTATTTTATTAATTTTTTTTTGTTCACCGTGGTTGTATATTTTTAATTTTATTTCAGTTTTGGTTAAGTTTAAAAAGTTTTCCTTTAGAGGCCTCAGATTTTATTTAAAGTTTTTCAAATGTTTAATAACATGTTATTGCATGGCTGATTTGTTATGGAAGGAAGCGGTGTTGTTGCAAATCTGAGTCCTCATGTTCGCCCACCCGCCAGAATGCCTCAACATTTCTGCAGTAAACTGGGCATTTTAAGAAACTTAGTAGAATAGTGTTTTGTTATTATTTAATGTATGTGTATTATTTCTGTACTTGCATATTGTTTTTGTATTTTTCTTTATGCTGGGATTATTAATAAGACAATTAAAATTACTGTTAATATAAAACTAAACCACAGGATAAAATGTAATAACGAAAATACATAAAATGTTGCGTTAACACTTAACATTTACAAGGTTAGGTACAGTCATGACAAAAACTAAGCTAGAAGTAACAGCACTAAAAGTTAATGTTCGTTATGTTGAGGGACTGGTCTTATTTTAATGTAAAGTTTTGTTTAATTTTAATTGTTGGCTGGATGGCAAACGTTTTGAAAAAAAATTGTTTTTAAATCCATTTATAAAATTTTGTTAGCTTGTACTGTCAATGTTGTATGATATAGTTAAGCGACAGATATCTAATTTCAATTATTTCACTAAAACTACTCAGAATAGATAAGTTTTGAATCGTTTTAAATTCTTATCATTAATTTTTTTTATAAAAAGGAGTGTAAATTTCAATACAAAAGCCATTTTTTTATTTTGAATATAATAATTCCTTATAATGGAAAAATTCCTTATAATCAGAACTCCTCAAATACAATGGTAATGTTAAGAATACATGCTGTATGTACAAAGGCCTGTCAAAAAAGTATTCGATCTTTGGTTAGAAAAATATATTGCTTATATAATGGGGTTGTGACCCTAAACCTCTTCCCTATACACAGTCCATCACTTTAATTGCTGCTGAAAACACTATTAGAATGGTGTGTATCTGTGATGTCTCATTCCGAATTATCTTTTTCTTTCTACTTTCAAAACAGAATCTTTTCATTCTGTCCTTTTTATTAAAATTTTTTTTTCTAGCAATAATCCTTTTTAAGGTTGATTTTATTTTAAACTTTAATAAACATTCTTGTCTATATTAGCAATTTCATTTTCAGGGATATCATTTCATTTCAGGGAAAGACTTAAATAGCTTTCCCAACTTAAATTTCAAAATTTAAATTTAATTCCAGGTAGCTCAGTTTTCTTAAACAGTTTAGGATTTCAATAATAAAAAATAAAATCTTGATTACATTTCACAAAATAAAATAACAAAATAACTCATTAATTTTCTGTAGTAATTAACACAATAACTGACTTGATTTCTGTAATAATTAACACTGTAATTAAAATAGCGATTCAATTTCTAAAATAATTAACAATACCTAATTCATTTTCTACAACACAATACCTGATTCAATTTCTATAATAACTAACACAATACTAATATGATTTCTATAATAATACAATAACTGATTTAATTTCTATAATAGTTATCACAATAATTGATTGGATTTTTATAACAATAACTGATCTGATTTCTGTAATAGGTAACACAATACCTGATTTTATTTCTATAATAATTAACAGCATAATTGATTCAATTTCTATAATAATACAATAACTGATTCTTCAAGTTGTCCAACTGTAGCAGGGAAATTCTTAACGTAATCATCTTTTTTTCCCACTAGAAATGTAATTTTGTAGAATACATATCTGCCTTTTTCTTAGCTTCAATACACTTTATGAAGCGTGTGTTTTATTGTCACATTTTATTATTTATTGTTGCATTTCATAATGCCTCCATTTTCAAAACAATGTGCATGTAATGTGAGTACAGCTAGGAAAGGGAACTTTTTTGTCTGGGTGTAGTGTCGGATAGTCACGTGCCAGCAACCATATACACACAAGGAGCATCTCAAAATTAGTGACACTATTTTTTTAAATCCGTGCGGTAAGCAGGAAACGTCTGACAATAGCAGGGAAATTGTTAATGTAATCATCTTTTTACCCATGAGGAATATTGTAATTTTGTACAGTACATATTCTGGCTTTCCTAGCTTTAAACATTTTATATTTTGTTGATGCGTTTTGGAATGCTTCCCATAGCTGGGAAAGGCAGAGAGATTTGTACTTCTCAAAAAATTAATAAGAAAACATGGACAGCCTCCATGGAGATTTTACTTGCTGATAGTGAAGTTCATAATGTTATTCGGCTTCTATGGCAAAAAGTAAAAGTGCAGCTGAAATTCATTGCAAATTGTGCAGTGTGTAGTATGATGGAGATGGAATGTCAAGGCCAGTGGCTTCTCGTTATTGTCAGTCAAAAAAAGGGAGATCAGTGATGAACAAAACAAAACAATAGGCTGGGAAAGTCGAGCAAAACTTTT
This sequence comes from Callitettix versicolor, assembly GCA_022606455.1. Classification (NCBI taxonomy): domain Eukaryota; kingdom Metazoa; phylum Arthropoda; class Insecta; order Hemiptera; family Cercopidae; genus Callitettix; species Callitettix versicolor. The sequence goes on from CM040186.1 coordinate 53,523,489, forward strand.
TTTGTTGTACAATAATGTTAGCGCATGTGCATAAACACAGTTAAAAACGTCTTCCGATGTAATTGTCAATTTTATTATTTTTTTGCATAAAGCCTTGTTTGCTGCTCACCTTGTTAACTTGTTTATTTAACTCAATTATGTAAGCTAACATTTTTAGTTTAAAAAAATTTTATTTTGAAATTTAAATGATGCTTTTCAAACCGTTTGCCACTGTCTAAATAGTTTGTATATTTTGAGTGGTGCGAAAATGTTTAAGAAGGGGGAAATGTGTGTTTGAGTCTTTGGTTGGTTGAGGGTTTATATATATATATATTTATATATATAATAAGGAAATTTTAAATAAGAATTATATATATATAAATAAAATTATTTTACACTATTTAAATATGTTTTCTTTTAAAAGGAGCAAAATAGCTTTTTAAATTATGAAATATAGTTAGTTACCGCAACATAAGTGCACCGCACTTTTAGGTTATGTGTTGGGATAAAATCCACGAAAAAATATATATATATATATATATATAAAAAAAAAAATTTGTTTTCACGTCACACAAAGACTAACGTACTAAATATTTTGTGTGGGATATTCACACAAAGCATTGTAATGGTTTAATAGTATATAGAGCAATATGTTTGTTTTGTACTGTTTCTTTTCTTTTTTCTTTTGTAGCCAACCTGTTATATCATTTTAACTGTCAAACATGAACGGTGAAATGAAGGTCGTATTAAATATAGTTTATTTCAGAAAACTACTTTAATAATAGTTGAAGAGCATAATGAACTAAAGAAAGTCAGTTTCAATTTTTGTATTTAGAAAAATAATATTAAAGTTATATTTTTATGTTTTACTGTTAAAGATTTATGTTATATATTTTTTGTTCGATTTTTAACATAATTTAAAATATTGATTTCTTGAACATTAAATCCAACCATTTATTAAAACAAAATATTTGAGTATATTCACATTGTAATTAATGGTTAAGTTGTTAAGAAATAATAATTTTTTTGCATACTTGCCAAAATATTTTGTTTACGAATAGTATTGTACATACAAGAAGAAAGGCAAACAAGTTCAAGAACAAGGAAGGTTTTTTAAGTTTAATTCTGAAGTATAGAAAAAATTTACTGAAAGAACCATGTCTGGGTCGGACACAACTTTGTGCTGCACAAATTTGATTAGCTTGTTAACTTAGTGTTAAAATAAACTATTTGTAGGCAGTCAGACTATCTGAATTTTTGCCTAACCATATCATTTCTAGTTATATCAAGTTTGAATATTCGTTGATGCTAGCGTACATCGAATAATCTTGTATTATTTATGAAAAATAGTCTTTTCTTAAGTAATAAAATATGTAGATATTTGTTTTAATTAAATCTGCATAATTTAATTTAAACCGTATGTAATTGGGCTAGTCTTGAGTCTGTTATAATAAAAACACTTAAAAGTAGTTTTATGTAACAGAATGAATTCACTTTTTATGGTACAGGTTTTTTGGTGAAGAGAAAATAATTTAAATATGGGTATACATGTTTCGCATATTTTATAAAATATAACAGTACAGTAGAATTCCTGTAATCTGGCTTCCTGTATTTGTTAGTTTATCAGAGAGCGCAACAATAATATAGATAATCATTTACAAGTTTTTTTTATGTCTGTGCTAAGTTGTGATGGTAATTTCAATATTTAAAATATTGATTTTACTGTTGTTTTAACATTACATTTGTAGAACAACTGAATGATACAGTAAGGGTTAAGTTTTTCTATTATAAAAGCTGAAGTTTTGATTTTTATGTTTTTTTCGAGATGATAACATTAAACTTGAAAGGCTTCAAAATGTGCTTTTTAAATTAGCTATTCTTTATGTAGTAATAACAACTGCCGATGTTGAGGTGTCTGTGTTATTTTGATTAATTATTCATAGCTAAATTATTCCTTGTTCAGTTGTTTATTTCACTACCAACTATGACATTCTAAATAGTAATAAAAAAATTATACCAAGTTGAAAATGTTAAAAAAATGTTAGTATGGCTCATTTAAACTCACCACTCTGGCAAGTCCTAATGGGCAGTCTAGTGTTAAAACAGTGGTTTTTCTTTTAATCTAATTTTTCACATACACACTTGTTGGACAGATGCCAGGTTACAGCATAACTCAGTTGTGTATCAGTAAATATTTATTATTAAATTGACAGTTTCAGTGTATATACAGTAATCATTCATGTTCATAATACTTTTGGTATTGCCTGTATTTATTTTCAGCTTTGAGTCATCCGTTCATTTGGTTGGTTACGTCATGTTTTTTTTACTTAAGCATGCAACAGTTTGTTACATTTGTAAAGACACTTTATTCATTATTTCCTCCCATCTTTTTATTATTAATATTGTTGTATTTTCCATTAAATAAATATAAAAATCTACCTCTAGTTTTTGTTTCTTTTTATTTCATTGTTTCTTCTGTTCATTGTTTAGCAGGTATTTTTTTGTGTCCTGTATTTATTACAAACCATTTTCTTATATGGAGAAGTATTAGTATTTTTTTGATGCTGTAGAATTTGGTCCAAGTGGAAAAAATAGCGCAGATCATTATCGTAATCTTTGTTGTAATGTTGGTAAGTGTGGACATGGGTAGAACAATGTAGTTATTACTTTGATGTTCTTTGGAGTAGTGGATAAGTGTTTAAATATGTTTGTCATACCATATGTTGCTAAATAAAATACAAATATTTCATTAGTATCATAGTGGTTGACTTTCCTAGGAAAGGCGAAAGAAGGAAATAACATTCCTAACACAAATAAAGAATATTACAAATATTAATAATTTTAAGTTGTCAAAACTGAGTTGTAATATGTATGTACATTTTTGTTGTTGTTGTGTTTAATGTCTAACTATTGTGCACACTTGGGTTCAATGCCGGAAATTGAACCTGGGTCCTCGAGGTGAAAGCTTGTGTGTGTGTGTGTGTGTGCGCGTGCGTGCGTGAAGTAAAATATTTACATTGCATTATAACCTTACAAAGTAAAGTACGATCACATGAAAAAAATATTTTTTAAAGTTAATTTGTAAAATGTGTTGGAAAAAAATTGTGACAATTGTGTCTTGTTGACATGATAGAATTCCCTGAAATTTTTTTAAACAAGGTTTGGTGATCTATGTGACCAATCTGCTGTGTATCACTGTACCTTCACTGTTAATGCCAATCCATTGTGCTCTTAGTCTAAGTGGTACAAAGTGTGGATGTTAAGGGAAAAAACATGTCAAAATCAGTATGGAACAATTTTGTTAACCAGGGAAATTTTATCCTTTTTGAAAATTTGATTACACTGTGGTAATTTAGTGTTTATATCCCTGCATTATATACATTTTTTGAGTGTTTGACAGTAAACTATTTCAAGTCCTGTACCAGGAATAAACAAAAAAGCCAACAAAAAGTTTATACAAAGTTTTTTTAGAAAAGCAGATTATTCGTTAATGTTAACTGTCATGGCCATTTTGGTACATTATCAACTTGAAAGAAGTCTTAACATAAAACTGATTTAAAAACTCAAAAAGACTCGTCTGAAGATGAATTCTTGATCCAATTGGCCGTAAAAGGTTTGGACATAATTGAAAACTTTTTCTTAAAAAAAAAATGTTGTTAGTGTCATGTCGGTGCTGTTTGTACAGTCTTGGTGCTCTTGAAAAATACAATATTTTAGTTTCTATTGGTGGTAAACTAAAATACAAACGAATAAACATTACATACAATTTAGTTTCATTATCAGTCTGTTTTGGGTTTTTAGAAAAAACTTTTATGGACAGAGAAGTCATTTCAATTCCAAGTTGTATTTCATGTTTTGCCCTGAGAGAACTCGTAGCTCATTCGGTTGGTAGGATAGCAGACAGTTGCTGTAACTCAAATCCAGCTATAGAATCTGCAGGCCGTTAACATACGTATAGATTTAGGTAATACAATTTGACTTTTTATATGTGTTAGACTGATCCTCTGTCTTCACTATTGTAAGTGGCACAAAATAAATACATTGCTATAATGAAAATTGTAACCTAAGGAACGAATTTACAGAGCGGTGGGTGAGTTGTGCAACATTATAGAAAACAATTTTGTTGTAGCAATAATTGTACATGCAAAGCAAAATGTACAACAAAAATATTTTTTAGAGCATTGTTGATTTAAGCACAAATGGTCAAGTACTGTTTAGAGGGTTAACAAAAGGAATTGACCTCATTTAACCTATTGTTTTTTTAGACAATGTAATATCACTAGAAACAAAACTGTTTCAATTGGCCAACATTTTAACTGTTGCTGCTACAGTAGGCCCCAATTAATTCACACATTTTAGCCTGTAAAATCTATGTAACAATGTCAAAACATTATCGGGTGACTTAAAATGAAATTTACAAAAAACTATTCTAAAGTTTTCATTGGCTTCAGGTCGCCTGAGTGAAAAAAGTGATTTTTGTTTAGATGCCTGTGGGTACTAAGACTGAACAAATTGATTTCAATGAAATTTTTGTTGATCACATTTTTTGCAGAGATAAACCAAATTTGTCGCTTTCAACCAGTTTTTATTAAGAGTTTAAAACACTGAATCTATAGGAGGTTACAGTCAATTAAGGATACACATTGCCCTACTATTTGTTAAGAGAAAATTATGTTAGATATCTTGTTTTAAGGTTATATATATTGTATGTAATATACGAGGGCGGTTTGATAAGTCAGTGACTTTTTGAATAAAACAAATTTTTTTTGGCAAATAAACATTTTATTTTTCTACATAATCACCTTTTAGCTCGATACATTTAGTCCAGCATTTTGCTAATTTTTTTATTCCCTCCAAATAATAGGTTTCCTCAAAGCTCTCAAAATATGTGTTTGTTTCGGTAATGACTTCTTCATTCGACTCAAATCTCTTACCGCCCAGCCATTTCTTTAGGTTTGGAAACAGAAAATAGTCGCAGGGGGCTAAATCTGGAGAATATGCTGGATGGGATAGCAGTTCGTATCCCAATTCGTGGATTTTGGCCATCGTGACTAGACAAGTGTGCACACGTGCATTGTCTTGATGGAACAGCACTTTCTTCTTCGCCAAATGCGGCCGTTTTTGCTTCAAATCAACGTCAAATCTGTTCAAAAGCTTTGAATAATATTCGCCGGTGATCGTTTTACCTTTCTCGAGGTAATCGATGTGAATGACACCGCGTGCATCCCGAAAAACTGTGGTCATGACCTTTTTGGCTGACAGACTCTGTTTGGCCTTCTTTGGTCCACGTTCACCCCTAGCAACCCACTGTTTCGATTGTTCCTTGGTCTCTGGCGTATTGTGATGGATCCATGTTTCGTCCACAGTAACAGAACGGCGCAAAAATTCGTTCGGATTACGGCTGAACATCGCTAAACACCCTTTTGAAGTGGTCACACAATTGCGCTTATGGTCGAGTGTGAGCAATCGCGGCACCCATCTCGCAGAGAGTTTTTTCATGTCCAAATATTCATGTAAAATATGATGTACCCGTTCAGTTGAGATATCTACAGCATGAGCCAACTCGCGCACTTTCATTCTCCGATCATCCGATATCATTTCATGGATTTTATCGACGATTTCCGGCGTGATCACTTCTTTTGGGTGACCTGAATGTTCGGCGTCACTAGTGCTGGTACGACCACAACAGAACTCTGTAAACCACTCTTAACCATCGAAATTTATGGTGCCGAGTCCCCGTGGTATTTATCAAGTCTTTCCTTAGTTTCAGTGATGGATTTTTTACGTAAAAAGTAATGCTTAATCAGCACACGAAATTCACTTTTTTCCATTTTCGTAAAAATTCAGGAGGTTGTCTGCTTTGAACGGCTATCAAACACCAATTGCATGACGTAGCTTGCTCAAAATTAAAAAGTTGCTCACTGATAGATTACAGTTGACGGCAGCATTGTTGCATTTGGAGTAACTGCGTGGGAAATTCAAAAAGTCACTGACTTATCAAACCGCCCTCGTATCTTTTAAAAAGATCTTTTCTGTATTTAAAAAAAAAAAAATTAAAAAAGCCACATTTCCACTTGCAAGACCTTTAAAATGAGATGTTAAAACACCATTTTAGTCTGATGAGAAATAGAGTAATCTGTACTTTTAATTAATCGTTAATCTTTAAGGGATTTAATATGGTTGACAGGTCCACAGAGGCGTAATTTAATGTGTTTAAATTTGTGTATTGTTTTTTGTGCAATTAATTTAATGTGTATTATTAAACAATTTAATACTGTTTTATAATACAAAAACATGATTTTGTAATTAACAAGCTACAGGGTGATTCAGGAAAATAGCATGTTTTTGAAATAATAAGTTCTCAGTTGATTTTGCATGAATCGCTTATTTATTAACATTAAAGTGTTCTTACAGAATGCCATTTAATTTAACTAAGTTCTGAAAGTAACGATTTAAATGACAACCTCCTTGAATGCAATATTGAAGCATGTATTTGAAGTTGCTGGTAACACCTCCCAATCAGTTCTCTACGTTTCACAGTGAATAGCATCTTTAACTCTTCCAATGTTCGGGGTTTATCTTCATCAACATGGGACTTCAGAAAACACCATAAGAAGAGAATTTCAGGCCGATAGGTCAGGAGAATGAGGTGGGCAGGGCACATCGCCGAAATGTGAAATGATTCATTCATGGAAAATCTCCCGAAGAACTTTCACTCAGGCTGTTGCTGTGTGACCTGTGGATCTGCCTCCTGAAACCATTCACTTCCACTATTTATTCCCCACCTCTGTAGCTTTGGCAAAGGAAAGTTGGTGATTCTGTTGATATAGTGAACAGATGTGACACCTTGTGGCTCAAGAAAGTAAGGACTGTCACTCGAGGGCTACGCAGGGGCCACTTGTGCAAGCTCCTCAATATTGCCACCCTCTCTCTGGCAGTGTTGTCTGGTGTCTGAGCAGTATGAACAGGTTCTGATGGTTTGCATTGATTTACAGTTCCTATTGTTCTAAAGTTTTAACCCATCTAAGGACGATGTTGCGATATGGTACATTTCAGTGACAGCCCATGTCGAAATGTCGACGAAAGAAACATGTCTGGATAACAGATTCACCATTTAACATATTATTGTACATGAGCACACATTTCACTGTGCAATAATGACTAAAATGGTATAGCCTGCAGAGTTGAATGGCATTGCAGAGTTGAATGACATGAGTTGCATGAGTTACTGGTTCCCCCCAGTCTTCTCACTGTATACTGAGCATTTAAAAAACATGCTTTTTTCGGGAATCGCCTATATAATATTTTTTATTAAAAAAACATTTTTGTTTTCTTTTTGAAAACATTTTCTTATAATGTTCCTTAAACAAATTCTGTGGAAACAAAGATCAGACAGGAGGATGTGTTATTCAAAAAGCTTATGTTCCATTGAATTATTTCCTCATTTCACAATGTGGATGTCTTCCTAAAATATTTGCTGTTTGTTTTCACAGGATTTCTTTTGTCTGCAGATCAACTTTGTGGTGTAAGGGGTATAAAAAGTTACAATTTAAATCAAAGATTATTGCTAATTGATTTTTTAAAACTACATACGGAAATTTGTTTGTAAGTAGTAATATTTGAAAATAAACACCTATCTGTATTTCAGCACTTGTTGTGACATCACTTGTTTACAAAATTTATATATAGGTCCAGTACTTTCAGAAAATATAAATAGGGCTGTAAACATTTTTTCATACTTGAACATATTTTTGGTTTTATTATAAACTCTTTATTGTTCAACTGAAATAAGACTGCTCAGAATTTGATATGTACTACCTTATTAAGTACATGAGTGATTTTTAGTTCTTGTTGTAATTTTAAGGCAAAAAGTACATTGAGGCTATTATCGCCTCCTTAAATGCAAGTGTGAGTGTAAACTGTTAAAGTCGTAAGTGTAAGTGTGTGTTAGACTCCGCGAAGGATGTCTAAATCTTCTCAATAAGTGCACCCCCCTGTGGTCATGAGTGAAGCATGGCAGTATAGATATATGTATTAACTTTTTAAAGGTGTGTACTGATGTATAAATGAGTGTAGAATATTCTTAATTTAATAATAAATTTTGAGTATTTATTTTTGTTAGTCAATGTTGTAAAGGAACTATTTAGAATTTCTGTTAATATGAGCTACAAACTTTTTAAAATTTGAACTAGAAATATAAAGTTTTTTAAACATGTAAGATGGAAATGTCAGGCTATTGTTAAGTCTACGACCATTGCTAATAAGTGCTGGTATTTTTACAAAATTATTTGTTATATGATATTAAGGTACATTATTATTAATTCATTACCTAATCAATAAAAAAACATGTTCACATTTATCATCATTATGTTTAAATATTGAAAATTACTTTTTCAGGAGAGTCAGATCCAACACCATCAGTGACATTATCGTTATGCGATGACATATCCATATCAACAGTGCCATTTCCTCGAGCTGAAGTCATAACAACAGCAGAAGATATCGTCATAACACCAATAGGTCCTGACCCTGATGACCCTAATCTAACTCCTGTTCAATCTCTCTTCGCTTCTGGTGTTCATTTCCTTAGTCATGATTCAATATTGTCTTCATTGCTTGTACCCAAAGAAGAACCTCTCGAAGACATCGAAGATGATTCCAATTCTGATGTGATTCCAGGCCGTAAAGAATTGTTAGAGTATTTAATACAAGAGGACGGTACAGTGGTGTGTAAATGGTGTGGCGAGGTGTTGCCCTCAAGGACACACTGGTACAGGCACAAATACAAGTTTCACGCTCTGTCCCCACCAAGTACTTCTAGTTTATTTAAGTGTTATCGGTGTAACGTTTTCTTTAAATCTCGTAAAGGATATATCGGACACATTAACTCTAGGCATTCGGATAAGAAATTAAAAACTGATGATCCGGATTCTGTGAAAAGTTCATTTAAGTTAGATATCCCTATTTCAAAAGGTAGGCGAGCCATTAGAAACATTGAAGATGTTCCCGGTAGCATTGAAGAATATGAAAAACAACGTGAAAAAGAAGAAAAGTTAGTTGCGGAGATCATAGATAGAGTAAAAAAAGAATGTGAAGCGCAAGGATCGACGGTTACAAGAAGGGGGTACTCAAGACGAACAACGGTAATGAATACTTAAGGTAATAAGACTGTACATTTGTCTAGGTAAGTTGGAAAGAAGTAGAAATGCAATTTGATTTGTTTACATGAAGAAGTCTTAGTTTCTAATAGTTTTAATCCTGTTCTAAACATTTTTTGAAATTAAAAGTACTATAAGATCATCCGTCTTTGGCACAACATTGGTTACAAAACTACTAAGCGACTGCAACATAGAGTCTTGGAGCCTGAGATGTTACAAAGTGCATCTGGTTTCATATTAATTGTATTTCAGTTACACATAATTCAGCTTTCCAGTCACATTGAAACTTGTGTTGGGCAAGTATTTATATTTAATATAGTTGGGGTTTAACTGTAAAAAAGTGATTGATAAGGCGGTGAATATAAAGAAGTAGAAAAGTACCCCATATTGAACAGTTTAAACTTGCCCCCTTTTTTTATGTAAGGGTGAGTCAAGAACATCTGAAGATCTTTGCCATATTGATTTTGTCTTTACAAGAATAACTTTTTCATCACAACTACAACATAGAAATTTTTTAATTCACTATAGTTTGTTCTCTTATTCTTAACTAGATTGGTTGTGTAATACAGTAGACTTTCAGTAGCTCAGCATCCAGTAGTCCGAGACGCCCAATCTTACATCGGCATGTTGCATGAACAGAAATGTTATTTTGTCTGTGAGCAACAAAAATAGACAAAGAAAATAGCTCAACATAATTTTGTGCTATCACAGCACCTATAAGAATGCAAGATAATACTACAGTACAAACCATTACAACAAGCGGATTACATGTATACACATATACAGTAATGTGTAGATGTAAACACATACATATGCAGTAATATTGTAGACAGTACAGTTTAATGAGATGTGCTTCACATGAACCAGGACTAATCAGAAATGCTTGTCGTGTAAGTGTGTAATCTGTATTGTTAAAATGTAAAATAAAAATTAAGTTTTAGCGTATATTTGAGTTAAAATGTTTATCTTTATTTTTTTGATAAACAATATTTTTCAAAAAACATCGTATTGCAGTTATTTTTACTTTACAACTTGTCACATAGCAATTGTGATAGGCACTCTGATAAACTGGTATTTCTGGTAATGTGGCACCAGAAAAACTCCGAACATGTTTGATTGTTGTAAGTCTACTGTATTTCGTTTCATTTTTCTCAAAATTCAGTTGGGAACAAGGACAACCTTTTGCAATTCTTTTGCAGTTGAAGTTTCAAAACAGTATCGCAAAACAGATGGGCCTTAACAATTTTAAAAATGTTTATATAAAGTATGTATAGGATACTTTCTAGTAGTAAGCCTCTGTTAGTGCTTTAATTTCTTGAAACCAGTAACTGAAAATTGAATTGTATTTGAGTCGTAGCAGAGCAGGCAAGAACTATTGTCTGTTTATGAACGTGTGACAAAACCAAAACTTCTTTACATTGGATTGCTTAGTTTTATAACAAATAGTTGGCCTGAATTTAAATAATATTTTAATGTAATATTATGTAACTGTAAAACATATTTTTGTTTGCCTTTTTAACTATACTCTCATAATTTATTTAAAAATATAGCTGACCTTTTAAAAATGTTTTCCATGTAAATTAATCTATTAATTTCGACTTCTTCAGCATGAAATATATTTTTGCTATTTCTACTTCTTTGTGAGTTTACTTGGTTCTCTGGTTTCCCTGGAATTTTTGTAATACACTAAGTATACTTGGAAATATAGAAATATTTTTTGTAAGGCTCTGTCAAAGTTCCTGAACTGTCTATCTGTTCTCTATACAATAATTGTCTGTTTGGTTGAATGTTTGATGTCAAAATTAAGCTCGAAACTAATTTTTATAGTCAACTGTTTTTCAGTAATAATTGTATTTTTCAGCTCTTAATGTTCGGGCATTTAGTGTATTGTATTGATTGGTGGTGGTTGTTAAAAAATAGGTAACAAATGCAGTTAAAACATTGGCCTATACATTAAACATGCACATTGGTACCTATTTAAAACGAACTAGTTTTTCCAAGTTTCCATAACAAAAACTTTATTATTATAGATTTTTTACTGAAATAATATGTGGGCATTTTCTTATAATTGTTTTGATTACTAACATATTAAAATTTAATTTGTTTTTAGAACTTTGAAACTTTTGTAATAATAAAATTGCATTAAAATTTTGTATTACTCTAGAACAGTATGGCTATGCACTTCTAATAATCGTTCAATGTTTCCTGTGTAAAACCATAACCAAAATTGTTGTTGGCCCTATCTGGAATTATTTAAAAAAAATTGATTTACCCATTATTTTTTAAATCCATACTCCCTAAAGATCTGTGTTGTGGTAGGAATGCAATTTTTGTTTAATAAAAGATAGTTCTAGGACCTTGTACTATTATTTTGGTTAGATTTTAAAACACCATTTCAGTTTTATTTCTAAAACCTGGCTAGATATTCTAAATAAACACTGGTCTACAAACTACATACAAATATTGTGTAGTAGCAAGAAAAGTGCATCCACCTTAAAATGAAATGGTCTGTCACATGCCTTGTGTTGTCCTTGTAAATTAGTATCAACTATTGAAATATAAATGGGTGTTCTGTCTTCAAGTGTTATAAAGCTGACTCAAGAATAGAATAGTGCGCTTAGTGTCATCTCCACTGATGTAAAGACAGAACACCATTGTACCACTTCTAGTATACAACTCAAATGTTCATTTTGGAAAGTATTTAATACTCAAACATAAAAATGACTTTTGAATTGTATTTTACTTGCTTCTACTCAACACTGCAAAAGGTTAATTGGTGTAAAAAACCCTTTCTAAGTTGCAGATTTTTCAAACATGCTTTCGTTAAGGCCTATACATACAGAAATATGTAAATATAAAAATGTTATTTATTTTGATCCAAACTAGATTTAAAATGTTTTAACAGTTTTCTGATATCTTGTTGAAGTTAGAGGAGGGAAGAACTGAAAATTTTAACTTCTGAAGAGGTCTGGTAGTTGTATATCAACTCTTTATACAAAATAATATATGTTATTCTGAATCAGTAATACTTCTACTTTCAAATGATACTCCACACTAGATAAATAAAGGATATTTAATCCCTTAACCATCCTTAGATATTTTGTTTTTGTCAATCACTATATTTTTCATGGATTTGAATTGTAACAAAAACCATTTTTGCCAAATGTTCTAATGATCGAGCAAATGATTATGAGTGAAGGGTGCTTTACTTACAAATAGATTTATAAGGGTGCTTGTTTGTACCTAGTAAGGTTCGTAGTGTTTAAATTTAAAATGAGTAACAGAAAAAAGTGTAATAAAGTTTCTAAAATTTAGTTAAATAAAATAAACATTTACTTTTCCAAAGATATTTTTATCACACATAAAAAAAATTCAAAAACAATTAAATTTTAGTTTTTGAGAGAGAAAAAAGAATGTTTACCATTTCACTAGAAAATATAGTGTTACTTTCAGAGAAAACTATTAAAAAAGTGGAAATTCATAGTCATGCTGTTGTACAGTTTTACCCAAAATACTGCAATACGCATTCGGTATGAAGTGTGATTCGTGACCAGTTTTTTATGTCTATAAATTTTGGAAGATTCGTCTCATCCAGATGTGCCATATTAAATTTAGTATTTTTAAGAAAATAATTGTTAAATTTGTACTGTGTATAAGGAAATTGTGTTACCTATATTTAATGTCAGAGGTTAAAAAAAAAAAGTTTTTTGAGCAATATGAATTATCAGGTTTATCTTTCCCTGTTGTTTTAGTAGGTGTTTTCATTTAAAAAAAAATATGTAGTAATAATTTGAAAAAACTTTTAAATATCTTTAAAAAAAATATTCCGTAGCATCCATAAATCTAGCGCCTGAAAGCAAACAAAATGTTGTGTACTAGATCTTTCAAAAGTAAGTTAAATTTTAAAATGATTGTGATGAAGTTATTAATTTTTTTTTACTCGATGGCGAGATTTGTCATTCTGTGCACTAATGTATTGGATGCCCTGTGTCTGGCCTGCAACATTAATAGATTTGAACCCGATAGACTCCGGGAGTATTAAAAGTTACCATTTATAAGTTACTCTGGGAGTAAAAGAGTACCATTTACAGCATCAAGCATTTGGTTTTACCTTACAATAGTACATTCTTTTGACTGATTTTTTCCAAGTGTGACGTGAAGTGCTCATGTCTGAAGCTTGTGACACCTTCTGGTTTTCTGTTTACAGTGTTTTTCTTGCTTGTCTTGTGGATATTCTTCCATCTTATTGTAATGGATTAATTTACAGCTTTCTCTTCAAATGTTGATATTTCTTTCTTGGTAATAGAATTTGAATATTTTTTGTAGTGAGGTGTTCAAAATAGCCCAATGATTACTGGCTCACCAATCAAAATTTAGGGGTGAGAATATATTCCCCCTATGGTATTTATGCACTTTTGGGTGATTTACTAAAGTAATGATTTTTGCTATTTTTTTAATTATGTACTTTATTGTCAAAAGATATTTACTCACAGAAGATTAAATTTCTTACGATAAATTGTGTTTTTAAGCCATTTTTATTGAAACTATATATTGTGACATCATTGATGTTTACTTTGCATGCAGCATGCTACATTTCACGCGCATGATTACTAAGTCAATGTCACCTACTGATTCACATGCACGTTACCATATTTAAGTACATTATAATTAGCCAGTTTTCTTGCTAATTTTTAAAATTCTTGTTCTGTTTAATTCTGTTTAATTTATTGTTGTTCTGTTTAATTCTTTGTTGTATAAACTGTGGTGAAAACTTCATGCTCAAAGAAAGGTTTTATTTTGAAGATTTTATGGAATACTAGTTACATACCTAATAACTGAGTCAGGTGTGTACATTTTTTTTAAAAGTTTATATTCTTTTCATTATTAATAACACGCATTTAATTAATCATTTTTGTGATGAAAAACATGTTACCTATTTTCATGCAGTAGTGATTTCAAGGTTATTAGGGTTAGTTTCATTTTCCATTTTCTCCCACTAAATAATGTAACCCATACTAGGAACTTTTTTGGGACACTAAAAACTATGTCCCATAGTTTCAAAACCCTATATTTTGTGTTATTATCTTATAAAAAAACCCCTCTTTTATATTTTGTGTTATTACTTTTGGGCATATAATAAAAAACATTCTGGCAAAAAAATACAAAAATTGACAAATCACCCAAAAGTGCAATTTTACCTCTTTTTTATGTTTTAAATATCAAATTTCAGTTTTGTAGAACATAAATGTTGTCTAGATCTATCTACCAAGGGACAGTGTACAAGAGAATTAGCTTATTATAATAAAGTAGATGATGGCCATGAAGATTTTTTTATTGTCATTACAAATTAACGTTTACCCCTAAACCCTCTGTCTTCCATTTAGAATTTTAAAGACATAATGCAGGTTTTACTTATGTCTAGCTCAGCAGTTGATTAAATCTTGCACAGCTTGTTAATCTTAGAAATACTAAAAAAGCTTATTATCTATATAAATGAGTTTAACAAATCTTTTCATGTTGCCCTTAAAAAAAAAAAAATTACAACTTCTCTTTGAAAAACATGCTTCCCAAAATTTATGTGTTGTTGTTTCACATTATTGAAAACAAAATATTTCAATGACATTTTTTTGGTCACATATCAGTTGTATTCTCTAATAAAAGTGATATATTTGCTTAAATTTGACAAATTATTAAGTATTTGTTGAATTAGTTTTAACTGGGTTTTTGTCTCATGTGCATGTGTGTACGTTGCTTTGACACATTAAAATATGTGTCGAAACGATTAAAGTTTTTGTTCAATTTTGTGTTGTGCGCTAAACATCTGTAGAAATGGATGGAGTTGAAAATAGTGAGAAAAATGTCCATCTGTCTTGCCTCTTGTCTTCCACACTGAATTGCACAACACAAGTTAAACAAAAAATTCAGTCATGTAGACATAGTTTTAAGTAGTATCCTCAATACTAACAACTAAATTATTTAAATTGCTTTTAAGGTTTTTAAGAATTATACAGATTTTGTAACTTTAATTTGTTAATTAAACCACATTAGTTTCTTAAGTATACAGATTGTTCAAACAGTTCAGACCCTGATATAATAGCTTCTTAAAACCAAAATGTAAAATGTTTCTCTGTATGGAATAAATATTAAAATTGCCAATAAAATGGCTGATAGTTACTTTATAGTCTTATGCAGATGATATTTTGTAATGTTATTTTTAACTTTAGTAGTTTTTCCCCAGAAATATCTAGAAATAGTGTTAAGCTCATATCAGAAAAATGTTTCATTGTTTAGAAATAAAGTTTAAGTTAAAGTACATGTAAACATAAAATAAGTTGATTTTTTTCAGGTTGCACAAAACTATCTGATTGAAGATTGTTGTTATCTTGAGGGGTCTGTAATATTTGAACACCTGTATAGGAAGGTGCAGGCATTAATAATGTGTATGAATCTATTGCAACATTTTGTTATTTAATTGTACTTTAGGTGGCAATAATTTTCCATTGTTATAATAATTTATGTAAAGATTGTATTTACTTTTTACTTGACTGTGTTATTATGTTTGATTATGTTGCCTGCCAATGCCAAATCAAACGATAAACATTACTTGTTTAAGTGGAATTAAATTCCATGTTCCAAAATGTTAGTTCTGGTATTTTTTAATGCTAGCGTTCTTGCTTCAATCAGTATATTTTTGTATGTATCTGTGGCATGTCTGCCACTGTGTTGTCGTGGTACTTTCAATGTGTAAGTTTAAATTGACAACGAGTTTTGTAGGTTAAGGCATTGAACACAGAATGGGCCCAAAGTTCCTGACCATATTGTTCTAAATTGTTTTCAGTTTTGTAGATTTTTTTCAAATTTAATTTTAAAATACAAGGGGTCCTCAACTTACGAATTTAATTCATTCTGGAAGTCATTCTTAAGTTAAAAATTTTGTAAGTTAAGGCGCATTTTACATATAAATTGCCTAATTCATTCCACTACCCCCAAACTCCCCCATACAATGAAAAAAGTATACATTTATGTCAAATGTGGAAGAAATATGCATTAATAAAACACAGATAAAAACTGAAATGGAAAATGTATTAATTACACATAATATTACGTATACATAATACATAATATAATATATATAATAATAATATACATAATACTAATACAAAATAATGTAGGCCTACGAAATAAAGTGACTTGCATCTAAAGATTCGGATACGTAGCAGAGTTTGTGGGATGAGGCAGCGGCAAAGGTTGTGGATATGGAGGAGGAGGAGGAGGAGATGAACGTGGAGCTGTGTGTGTGTGTGTGTGTGTGAGAGAGAGAGAGAGAGAGAGAGAGAGAGAGAGAGAGAGAGAGAGAGAGAGCGAGAGAGCGAGATATATGCATACACAGTGTTTTACAAAATAAAATTTAGCACTAAGAATTGAAAGGAATTTAACACAAAAAAATTTTTTTTTACTTCTTAATTTTTGTACACTTTTTATAATTTATTGTTACCTATCATCATGTTCTTTTGCCTTTTTGGGTTCACTTTCACCTTTCCCAGTTTCTTCTGACATACATTTGGTGAAATAACGGTCCAACAACGATTGTTTCTGTCGACTTTTAAGAATGCTTCTGAAATGTGTTAGGCAAATTTTATCAAAATGTGCGGCTGCTCTATTTGTAAACACGTTTTCGGGGTGGTTTTTTGGCGTCATTTCGTTAGTTGAGGCATGTTTCGTAAGTTAGTGCAGAAAATTTCCAAAATCCTGTTTCATACGTTGAAATTTTCGTTAGTAAGGTCATTTGTAAGTTGTTGAGACCCCACTGTAACTCTGTGTTAGTACATTTTAAGTTAAGATATTGGATAAGATATATAGTTTGAATGTAGTACATATTTAGCAGTAAATTTTGTATGGTAGTATATTATTATATTGTCCAGTCAACTGGAAATGTGTAATCATATTTTATTTGTGGTGATTGTTACAAATCCTGCTTCAGTTTTGTTTGTAACTTTTTTTATAATAAATATTTCAATGTTCAAGGCAAGTAGCTGTTGCACTAACACGATGGAAAGCAAATTTAAAGGACTAACAATATTAAATAATATCATGTTAACAAACATTTTGAAATAATAACAAAATCCATAAGGTAACACAATTTAATAAAATCACATATTATTATTTCAATCAGATAAGCATTTGCTATCATTTGTGTTTGTGTAAGTTATACACTGTATAATGTATTATTTCCATGTATACAAATGAATGCAGATTTGTGAATAGACAATAATATTATCTTGAATATTCCATCAATAAGTAACAATATTTAAAAAATCTACAGAATATCATATAAACAAACAATTCAATTTACAAATGTTTTTTTATTTCACAATAAAAATACAAAACATGAATCCCGAGTGTTGCAAAATTCATAACTAAAACTTTTTTGAATATCTACTTCTACTGCCATAATCAGGAATAAAAGTTATAAAATCACTATTTTTAAGAAAATCGAAATATTTAAAATATTTTTTGTGTAGATTTCAACACTGCTATACAAGGATGAAATTGGATTTCGAAAATGTTGCGGCTTTTTTAATATTTTGAATGGGTGCCATTTTTAATAAAATTGGAGCACAATTACAATGTTAAAACACTAATACTCATATTGTGCTGGTACTGTGTGTTCCAAAAAAATTTTTAATGACTTCGTGAAACGTGTTTTAGAGATCAAGTATCAAGCAAGTTTCAAGGTCCTGGGTCATTATTTACCAAGATAGCTCATTCAGAACTAAAATGCCACACCAGGTTGGTTAAAATCTTTTACAATTTACATATTATTACCTGCCATCTTAAATCATTTTTAGTTTAAAACATTACCATACTTTGTGCCTATTCTGTTAAATTTATTCTATAGCTTAAGAAAAATTTATTAAAGGTCTATATATTATATACTAAATGCCAAAAAGTCTTTATACTTGGTCCAGTTTGGTTTGTGATTTCTGTTTTATATAATGTCTTCCAATTTTTGTAGCAATATCGTTTTGATCAAGTCATTTTAATTAGTCACTTTAATCGAGGGTGTATTGAATTTTGTTTACTTTAGACTATAAGTTCATTGCTGAAAATCGAAGTTTATAAAAGGGCAATCTTTACGAACCTTTTTAAATTAAATAACAATGTTGCTCATTAGAATAACCATTTTTCTATCAAGTTGTAGTTATTATTGTATATACTGTTTGTTCTTTGACTTTATTATTTAATATAACTAAACACATTTTGAATCTTAAGTGGTTGTTTTATAAAAAAACCTACCTTTTTCACAATTTGGCCTTCAGTGTTCTTTGTTGGCATTCTAATTCCTGGATCTGGATATCACAAACATATGGACACCAGAATAACTGGAAGAGGTAATGCATATACATTTTATTTCAATTAAAATAATTAATATTTTGAAGGCAATAGTACAAAATTAACAATTGTATTTTGTTAACCTTAATATATAAAAGAAGAAGTCCTGACTCACTGACTGACTGATTCATAATCAACGCAGAGCCAAAACTATTATAGCTAGCGACTTGAAATTTTCAGGGTACATTTATGTTACCATATAGGCGTGCACTAAGAAAGGATTTTGTAAAAATTTGATTTTGACCAATCAAACTACTTACCCAGCCCAAATTTAATAAACAAGATATAGCCAATACTATTATAGCTAGATACTTGAAAATTTCAGGGTACCTTCTTACAACAATGTTAAGGTGCATTAAGAAAGGATTTTGCAAAAATTTGATTTTGACGCATTAAACTACTTACCTAATCCAAATGTAATAATCAACGTACAGCTAATACTGTTATAGCAAGAGACTTGAAATTTTCAGGGTACATTCTTACAACAAAGTCAACATTAACTGAAAAAGGATTTTGCAAAAATTTGATTTTGACGCCATTAAACTACTTACCTAGTCCAAATTTAATAAAAAACGTACAACCAATACTATTATAGGTAGAGACTTGAAATTTTCAAGATACCTTCTTAAAACAATGGCAAGGTGCATTGAGAAAGGATTTTTATAAACAATTGATTTTGACGCTATTAAACTAGTTACCCATTCCAAATTTAATAAACAACGTACAGCCAATACTATTACAGCTAGAGACTTGAAATTTTCATGGTATATTCTTACAACAATGTCAAGGTGCCACTAAGAAAGGATTTTGCAAAAATTTGATTTTGACGCCATTAAACTATTTATCCAATCCAATTTTATTAATCAATGTACTGCTGAGACTATTATAGCTAGAGACTTGAAATTCTCAGGGTAACTTCTCACAACAATGTCGAGATGCGCTAAGAAAGAATTATGCAGAAATTTGATTTTAACGCCATTAAACTATTTACCCAGTCCAACTCTAATAATGAAAGTATAGACGAGACTATAATAGCTAAAGGTTTGAAATTTTCAGGATTAGTACCACATGTAGGGTACTGAAAAACGATTTTCCAGTATATAACACCTAAAGAGGTAAAAACGAGGTACAACAATTTATAATGGAAAAATGTGTTTTTCGTCTGACCTTAAAACGTAACATAGTCACTCTTAGATACAAGTAAGGAAATATATTTTTCACCATTTCCCAAAACTCATCCCCTAAAGAGATTGAAAGGGGGTAGAAAATGTAAAAAAGGGTATACAATTTTCCATTGAAAAAATATTTGCATTGGATCGTATATTCTAGAAATATGCTATGAAACACAAATAATGGAACACTTATTTCAACATTTTTCCGAAGTCATTTCCTAAAAGTTTTAAAATGTAAAAAAGAGGTATAATTGGAGAAAAAGAGTGTTTTCATTGAAGAAAAAAATTTTTTATCTGGTTTTCTTAAAAGTATACAAAATATTAAAAAACACAAATTATGATACACACAATTCAGCATCCACCCCGAATTCATCCCCTAAAAGGACAAAAATATAAAATAGGTATAAATGTTTGTATTGGAGAAAAATATTTTTTTTCAGATTTTTTAAAATTTGAATGGAACACGTTTGAATAAAACAACATTCAGGTTATAATATTTTTTTGTATTCACTGTAAAATAATCATGAGTTTAGATAATCACGCTTTCATTAATATATTTGTTTATGTTTCTAAATTATTACATTACTGAAACAGTTTAAGTTTTGTGGGCGAAGCCATGACGGGTAATGCTAATTAACTATAATTAAATTAACAATAACAGTAACAAAAGTATTTAAATATGTCCCACATTCACAGGTGTACACACACACACACACACACACGCACGCACGCACACACGCACGCACGCACGCACGCACACACACACACACACACACACACACACACACACACGTTAATATACTTTTAACACATTCATGCTTGTGAAACACAATAAATACTCTCACTTGCACTCCCATGTTATAGTTACAATTAACTGTACAAGTAAGTTTCCTGAGTTGCAAAGTTCAAACACCATTTCATGAATTGTTTTTGAAGAGAATACTTCTTTACTTCTTTATGCACACTGTACAAAATTGAATGAACACAGTTGAGTGAATACACAACTTGAGGTTTCTTTTGTCATGCTTGGAAGTGAAATTTATTGTTCATTCAAGTATTTTCAGAAGTTGGGTTTCAGTGAAGTGAACTCGAGTCAACTTGCCTTCTTATCTCAGTGCTGGGATACTAAGTCAGGACTGTGTGTCTTAAGACCAACTGCTGACTTTAAATTTTTTTTATTTAATATTTGCTATTTTCATAAGATTTTAAGTCATAAATATTATGAAATTTATACATAAAAAAACATACACACATATGCCATTAGATACATTTATACATACAGACATACATACATATCTGCATCTGTGCATACATGCATATGTACAAACATGCATTACATGTTTGTGTGTGTGGTATATACAGTACGCACAAATATTATGAGCCGATAGTTTTAGTACATAGATGCTTAAATCTTTGCAGTAGAAGTCCTTTCTTACACGCACTGCACTTACAAAGTTCTAGAAACCCAACCATTTAACATAACACTTGTATTTTTACGTACAGCTGAAATCAATAACGGTATAACGATTTGGACAGTATTGCTAATTTTACAGTGTTCACTAATTTAATGAACTTCCTACTCCATGACACACCGCTAAACCAAGGCCATACTCTATTGTAATAATCACCAAAGGAAAACAGAAATATTTGCAGGCCTTCCTTGTGTGTGATTATTCCTTAATCAATCTGGTTTTGCCAGTTAATCAGGAAGTAAAACCACTAACATGATTTGTTGTAATCATTGGTTACAAAGTTGATTTATAAAGAAATGCCGGAACTACATGTGTTCTAATAACAATTTTACTATACATAGTACAGTAACGTAGAATTTGTTTTCTTAAAAAAAATTGTGTAATATTACGATTTATGTTTTCAAAACTGAAATATATTGTGCAAATTACACAAATTTCCTCAATATAATTATTTACCCCCTCCCAAAATGGTGGATCCATGATTTTATAAATTGTTTAATCAGATTTTAACGTGTTTCAGTGCACCAGATTTCAGATGAAATTAATTTATGGTTTGTGAGTAAATTGAAAGGACAATCTGATGGGGCAAAAGGTTTATTGAAGTAAAAACATCTTCAACCGCTTTGTGTCAGAATTTTTGTACATACGAATTGCATGGGAACAAGAAAAAAATCTCTGTAACATAACGCAAGACGCTAAGCATAGTACTGTATATATGAAAAGGAAAAATACATAAAGAGAGAATATACATATACACATGTACGAGTGTGTAGTATAAGATTTAGTAGCAGAATTGATAAAATATATTTTATTTTTACCAGTAATAATTTTATTTTAATTAAATAAATACCGACTTCATAATTTTTAACTCTATTCAAATAATCTTACATCAATCAACACCATCTCTTGTATTTTAAGAGAACTAACCAAGACCAGCACTATGTACGAGGGTTGATCAAATATAAACGAGACTGATTTTTTAAAAAAAATTATTGCTTACAAATTATTCTTGATACAACTTATTTTTCTACATAGTCTCCCGCACGAGTAACACATTTTCCCAACCGGATTGGAAGTTTTTTAATTCCATCTTCGTAAAAAGTTCTCGGGCATTCATTGAGCCATTGGAGCACGAAGGTCTCCACCGCAGAATCGTCTTCGAAACGCTGGCCTCCAAGCGCCTCTTTGAGTGGCCCAAACAGGTGATAGTCGCAGGGTGATAAGTCTGGACTGTATGGGGGATGTTCCATTGGTTCCCAGCCAATTTGATCGAGTTTAAGCCTCGTAGCGTTCGCCGAATGTGGTCGGGCATTATCGTGAAGAAAAATGAGGTTTCTCGCCGGTTTAGATTTCCTTTTCCTACGAAAAGACTGTTTTGCGGCCTCTAAAACATCGCAATAATATTGTGCATTTATTGTGCGTCGTTGATGGAGGAAATCGACGTGAAAGGCGCCTTGATTGTCGAAAAATACAGTGGCCATTTCCTTCCCGGCCGACGATCGTGATTTGGCCTTCAGAGGCGCCCTCTCTCCCCTCTTCCGCCACTCCATACTTGCCTGTTTCGACTCGGGAGTGTAATGGTAAACCCATGTTTCGTCACAGGTGACAATCCGGTTTAATAATGTCTCACCATCTCGTTCAAATTGGGTCAATAGTCGCTGGCAAATCTCCAAACGATTCCGTTTGTGAACGTCGGTCAAAATTCGTGGAACCCACCTTGCAGATACTTTGGTGAGTTCCAGGTTTGATGTAACGATTTTTTGAACGCTACCATAGCTCAACTGGAGTTCATCTGCAATAAATCGCAGCGATATACGTCTGTCTTCGTCCAGGAGCTTCCGAACAGCATCAATGTTTTCGTCCGTGACGGAAGTGGTCGGACGACGATCATGGCTGAGGTTTTCTACTGCTTCCCGTCCTTCGGCGAATTCCTTGTGCCAAGCAAAAACGCGAGCTCTTGACAGGGTCCTGTCCTCGTATTGAGCCGTCAATCTACGAAAGATTTCAGTCGGATTGACCCCCTCCTTGGCCAAAAACTTAATAATAATTCTCTGCTCCACGGAAACGTGCACTTCACTCTCACTCATTGTATAGTTTTATACTGAAGGGTCCGAACGGAAATGTTGCCCGTCTACGCCCGTCCCAAACCTCCCAGGCTACCTGAAACCCCACCCTTTAGAGTTCAATGTCCAACGGAAAAGTTTTTAGAAAGTCAGTCTCGTTCATATTTGATCAACCCTCGTATATATAGGCATTTCAAATAACTTTTTAGCAGGGCCAAAACGGTCGGAAAAATAACTACTGGAAAGGTGACTATTCCGTATACCTTGTGTGCATTTTACACGACTGCCAAAAAAGGAGTGACATGTTTTCAGTGCTTGGGTAAGTATGCCTTAACACTTTACACTCACACATTTAGGGAGACAATAATAGCCTCAATGTGCTTTTTGCCTATGTTCCATCATAACTTGACTGCTCATCCGATTTTGGTCTATGGTCTATCTTAGCTCGTTAGATTCCTCACTTCACCAGAAGTGTCATTCTTATGCTAAGTAATTGCATATCTTTTTACGTCCCATTTGTACCAGTTATAACATTTTTTTAAGTTATGATTTTACCCTTCTAAATAACCATACACATAGGAGAGCCTATCGCTTTTTTATAATGATTTTACTTTTTTTATGTCATACTTGCATTTTTAATGTGTTTTTTGTTAAACTGTTTATTTAGTTTAATGTTGTGTTCATTATTTTTAAGGAGAAAACAAATGTTGAGGTAATTTGTTATGCAATATCATGTGATTAAGGAAATAAAATGTATGCAGTATATACAGAATTGAATCTAAGCGACAGTATAAGTCTAGTATATTAATTTAAATATATAAGTAAATAATAATTTACTTGTGTTCAAACTGGCTTTAGACTAATTACTAAATTTAGAATAATGTAATTAATTTATAATGCTTTACGTATTATGTAATCCATTAAATTTCAGTCATTAACACAGCTTCAGTACAATTTTGTATCAATATATATATATATATATATATATATATATATATATATATATATATAATATTGATACAATATCAAACAAAATTTTACTGAAGCTTATTATATTAGGAAACAGTGTTAGGAAAGTGAATATAATTAGTCCATAGGCATAGTCCATTATTAATTGGAGGTACCACTACTGAAAAGTATTTAATACCCCCATGTAAGCGAGGAAGTTTTGCAGCCCCCTCTGGAAACGTTTTTAAACTTCTATGCTAAATGGCAAACTAAGGGCAACTTTATTCTTTTGGTATGTTCCAGGTAAACTGCTATAATTTGAGTGATTAGTGAAAAGTGAGGCTGTTTTTAAATACCTGTTAGGTTATTGATATTATAATATCATTAGTTGCGGTAGTTTAACTTGACACGAAAAAAATAAATCCCACTATAGGCTTAAAGCAAATGGACTCCTAATCGTCTTTCCATGATACATTACTCAGCACAAGTCTTGTGCTGTGCTCTGTAATTAATAATTACTTGTTTTTTAGTATTGTTCAAGTTGATTTTTCTTATATTATAGAGGTGCAACAAAAACATTGTTTTAAATTTAACTCCTAAAAAAAAATCTATAGTTAGCATAAATCCTAAACTTTAAACCCATTTCTCGGTTTATTTGTAGGGTTACGATAAAAAGGTCTGACATTTAACTAAATGAAAATCAGGTTTAGAGTACTGGGGGTACACTGTGCCTAGGTTATTCATACCCCCCCATTAGATCTACTACATATCGGCATATTAAAACGTCAAAGGGGGGGTACACGGTGACTAGGTTTTTCTTACACCCCATGAGATCTACTATCTGTCGGCATATTAGAACGTCAAAGAGGGTACACTGTGCCTAGGTTTTTCTTACCACCCATGAGATCTACTATCTGTCGGCATATTAGAACGTCAAAGAGGGTACACTGTGCCTAGGTTTTTCTTACCCCCCCAAGATATCTACTAGATATCGGCATATTAAAACGTCAAAGGGGGTACACAGAGCCTAAGCTTTTCTTACCCACAAGATATTTACTATATATCGGCATATTAAAACATTAAAGAGGGTTCACGGTGCCTAGATTTTTTTTACCCCCCATGAGAACTACTATATACCGGCATATTAAAATGTCAAAGGGGGTACACGGTGCCTATTTTTTTCTTACCCCCAAGATATCTACTATATATCGGCATATTAAAACGTCAAAGGGGGTACACGGTGCCTAGGCTTTTCTTACCCTCCAAGATATCTACTAAATATCGGCATATTAAAACGTCAAAGGGGGTACACGGTGCCTAGGTTTTTCTTACCCCCCAAGATATCTACTAGATATCGGAATATTAAAATGTCAAAGGGGGTACACGGTGACTAGGCTTTTCTTACCCTCCAAGATATCTACTATATATCGGCATATTAAAACGTCAAAGGGGGTACACAGTGCCTAGGCTTTTCTTACCCCCCAAGATATATACTATATATCGGCATATTAGAACGTCAAAGGGGGTACACGGTGCCTATTTTTTTCTTACCCACCAAGATATCTACTAAATATCTTAATACCAAAATGTCAAAGGGGGTACACGGTGACTAGGCTTTTCTTACCCCCCAAGATATCTACTATATATCGGCATATTAAAACGTCAAAGGGGGTACACGGTGCCTAGGTTTTTCTTACCCCCCAAGATATCTACTAGATATCGGAATATTAAAACGTCAAAGGGGGTACACGGTGACTAGGCTTTTCTTACCCCCCAAGATATCTACTATACATCGGCATATTAAAACGTCAAAAAATGGGGTATACGGTGCCTAGGCTTTTCTTACCCCCCAAGATATCTACTAGATATCGGAATATTAAAACTTCAAAGGTGGTACACGGTGACTAGGCGTTTCTTACCCCTTAAGATATCTACTATATATCGGCATATTAGAACGTCAAAGTGGGTGTGTTTGTTTATTTGATATTCAATCACACGTTAACCACTGGACCAATTGAGGTGAAATTTGGTAAGAAAATGGTTTAGGTACCTGAGATTAACCTATTGCCGCTTTTAAAAAGACCACTATACTACTTACCAAGACCAACCTAATTATTTAGTATTATTTTTGTTGTATGTGTTAACTGTAAAACGGTGACAATTTAAACATTTAATATATATAAATGGTATTGGTAGGTGTGAATTATAAATGATTAAATTATTTTAAATGGCATTTTACTACTTACCTAGTCCAACGTAATTATTTAGCATTCATGTGTTAATTGTATAACATTAATGGTTTATACATTTGTTATACATTCGTATGTGTGAATAATAAATGTATAAATTATACAAACGCCATTATACTACTTACCCAGTCTATCTTAATTATTTAGCATTCATTGTACAACAATGACGTTTTATACGTTTATTATATATTGGAAGGTGTTAATAATAAATGCTTAAATTATTTTAAACGTCATCATAGTAATTACCCAGTCCATATTAATTATTTATTATTCAAGATAAAATTTTACAACAATGACATTTTATACGTACATTATATATTGGAAGGTGTTAATAATAAGAAATGATTAAATAATTTTAAAAATCATCATAGTATTTACCCAGCCCAAATTAATTATTTATTATTCACGTGATAATTGTACAACAATGACGTTTTATACGTTTATTATATATTGGTAGGTGAGAATTATAAATGTTTGAATTATTTTAAACGCCATCAAATTACTTACCCAGTCCAAATTAATTAATTATTATTCAAGTGTTAATTGTACGAAATGACGTTTTATACTTTTATTATGTATTGGTAGGTGGGAGTAATAAATGTTAAAATTATTTTAAACGCCATTATGGTACTTACCTTGTTCATATTAATTATTTAGTATTCAAGTGTTAATTGTATAACTGTGACGTTTTATACGTATATTATATATTGGAATGTGTTAATAATAAATGTTTAAATTATTTTAAACGCCATCATAGGACTTACCCAGTCCAAATTATTTATATATTATTCACGTGATAATTGTACAACAATGACGTTTTACAAGTTTATTATATGTTGGTAGGTGAGAATTATAAATGTTGGAATTATTTTAAAGGCCATCATAAGATTTACCCAGTCCAAATTAATTACTTAGTATTCAAGTCCCAATTGTACGACAATGTTGTTTTATATATTTATAAAACATTGGTAGGTGGGAATAATAAATGTTAAAATTATTTAAAACGTCATTATGGTACCTACCTAGTTCATATTAATTATTTAGTATTCAAGTGTTAATTGTATACAATGACGTTTTATACGTTAATTGTATATTGGTAGGTATGAATAATAAATGTTTAAATTATTTTAAGCGCCATCATACTACTTTCCTAGTCCAAATTAATTATTTATTATTCAATTGTTATTTGTTATATCCTTTTATTATCACATTATATCCTTTTATTATATATTCGTAGGTGTGAATAATACATTTTTTAATTATTTTAAACGCCATCATAGTACTTACCGAGTTTAAATGAATTATTTATAATTTACGATGTAATTTTACAACAGTGACATTTTATATGTTTATTATAAATTGGTAGGTGTTAATAAACACTGTTTAAAGTTTTTTAAATGCCATTATTGTACTTAGTCCAAATTAATTATTTATTATTCACGTGATAATTGTACAACAATGACGTTTTGTAAGTTTATTATGTATTGGTAGGTGTGAATTATAAGTTTTTAAATTAATTTAAACGCCATAATACTAGGTAACTAGTAAAACTTAATTATTTTTACTTAGTTTTGTGACAAGTGTTAATATTATAACAGTGACGATTTAATAATAACTTATTAAAATATAATAATACCCCGTATTAGAGTATCGAGTAGCAAAAATCTCTATGTCTTTTCCGAAAAATATAAAATCATTTATATAAATACACGGACAAATTTCAGATTTTTTAGAATTACTTGCTCTTACTTGTTGCAGCTTCTCCCGCAAATTTAATGTCGCTAATAAAATTTATAGTCGATTTTAAAAATCAATAATAGTTAATTTCTACATAATATAGCCTATTTCTTTGTACAATATTATAAAAAAGAATAAAACCACTGTTATAAAATTAACAATTGAAATTTAAATAATTATGTTTGACTGGGTAAATAGTATGACGGCGGTTACAATATTTTAAATATTTATTATTCATACCTACCAATATATAATAAATGTATAAAATGTCATTGTTATACAATTAAATATTATATACTAAATAATTAAATTAGACTGGGTAAGTAGTATGATAGCGTAAAAATAATTTAAACATTTTTTAGTACTAAATAATTATGTTGGACCGGGTAGGTAGTATGATGGCGTTTAAAAAATATAAACATTTTTGAATACTACATAATTACGTTTTACTGGGTAAGTATTATGATGGTTTAAAATAATTTAAACATTTATTATTTACACCTATCAATATATAATAAAGTTATAAAATGTTACTGTTATACATTTAACACTTTCCACAAAACTAATTCTAAATAATTAAATTAGACTGGGTAAGTAGTATGATGGCGTTTAAAATAGTTTAAACATTTATTATTTTCTCCTCCTACGTAATATATAATAAACGTATATAACGCCACCTTAAAACAATTACACTTGATTAATAAATAATTAATTTGAACGAGGTAAGTACTATGATGGCGTTTAAAATAATTCAAACATTTATTATTCACACCTACCAATATATAATAAACGTATAAAAGGTCACTATTATAGAGTTATCACGAGAATATTTAATAATTAATTTAGGCTGGGTAAGTAGTACGATGGCACTTAAAATAATTTAAACATTTATTATTCACACCTAAAAATATATAATAAATGTATAAAACGTTACTGTTATACAGTTATCACGTGAATTTTTAATAATTAATTTTGGGCTGGGTATGTACTATGATGGCGTTTAAAATAATTCAAACACTTATTATTCACACCTACCAATATATAATAAACGTATAAAACATTACTGTTATAGAGTTATCACGAGAATATTTAATAATTAATTTAGGCTGGGTAAGTAGTACGATGGCACTTAAAATAATTTAAACATTTATTATTCACACCTAAAAATGTATAATAAATGTATAAAACGTCATTGTTATACAGTTATCACGTGAATTTTTAATAATTAATTTTGGGCTGGGTAAGTACTATGATGGCGTTTAAAATAATTCAAAATATTTATTATTCACACCTACCAATATATAATAAACGTATAAAACGTCACTGTTGTACAGTTATCACGAGAATATTTAATAATTAATTTAGGTTGGGTAAGTAGTATGACGACTTTTAAAATAATTTAAACATTTATTATTCACACCTACGGATATGTAATAAAAGGATATGACGTCACTGGTATACAATTAACAATTGAATAATAATTAATTAATCTGGACTGGGTAACTAATATGATGGCGCTTAAAATAATTTAAACACTTATTATTCACACCTACCAATATATAAAAACGTATAAAACGTTACTGTTATACAGTAATCACGTGAATTTTTAATAATTAATTTGGGCTGGGTAAGTACTAGGATGGTGTTTAAAATAATTCAAACATTTATTACTAACATCTACCAATATATAAAAAACGTATAAAACGTCATTTTTGTACAATTAACACTTGAATACTAATTAATTAATTTGGACTGGGTAAGTAGTATGATGGCCTTTAAAATAATTTAAACATTTATTATTCACACGTACATATATATAATAAAAGGATATAACGTCATTGTTATACACTTAACAATTTAATACTAAATAATTTTATGGACTGGGTAAGTAGTATGATGCCTTAAAATAACTTAAAAATTTACTATTCATACCTACCAATACCAATTATATATATTAAATGTATAAATTGTCACGTTTTTAGAGTTAACACATACCACAAACCCAAATAATAAATATTTAAGTTGATCTATGTAAGTAATATAATTGCATTAAAAAAAAAAACGGAAAAAGCATATGTTTATCTCTGGTACCTAAGCCATGTATATACCAAATTTCATCTTAATTGGTGGTCCAGTAGTTAAAGCGTGATTAAATAAGAAACAAACAAACCTCGTTATTCGTCTGATCAAACAAACACACAAACTTATAACACACAAACACACAGAAATATATGATTAAGACACGTTTTAATTTGCCGCTATATAGTAGATCTCATAGGGGAGGGGTATGAAAAAACCTAGACACAGAGTACAACCTTTGACATTCTAATATGGATCTATAGAAGGTAACTTGGGAGTAAGAAAAACCTAGTCACCGTGTACCACCTTTGACGTTTTAGTATGCCGATATATAGTAGATCTCATGGGGGTAAGAAAAACCTAGTCACCGTGTACCACCTTTGACGTTTTAGTATGCCGATATATAGTAGATCTAATGGGGGTAAGAAAAACCTAGGCACCGTGTACCCCCTTTGACGTTTTAATATGCCGACATATAGTAGATATCTTGGGAGGTAAGAAAAACCTAGGCACCGTGTACCCCCTTTGACGTTTTAGTATGCCGATATATAGTAGATCTCATGGGGGTAAGAAAAACCTAGGCACCGTGTACCCCCTTTGACGTTTTAATATGTAGACATATAGTAGATATCTTGGGAGGTAAGAAAAACCTAGGCACCGTGTACCCCCTTTGACGTTTTAATATGCCGACATATAGTAGATATCTTGGGAGGTAAGAAAAACCTAGGCACCGTGTATCGTCTTTGACGTTTTAATATGCCGATATATAGTAGATATCTTGGAGGGTAAGAAAAGCCTAGGCTCTGTGTACCCCCTCTGTCGTTTTCATATGCCGACATATAGTAGATCTCATGGGGGGTAAGAAAAACCTAGGAACCGTGTACCCCCTTTGACGTTTTAATATGCCGACAAATAGTAGATCTCATAGGGGGTAAGAAAAACCTAGGCACAGTGTACCCTCTTTGACGTTCTAATATGCCGACATTTCTGACATATAGCAGATCTCATGGGGGGTAAGAAAAACCTAGGCTCCGTGTACCCACTTTGACGTTTTAATATGCCGATATATAGTAGATCTCATGGGGGGTAAGAAAAACCTAGGCACAGTTTACCCCTTTGACGTTTTAATATGCCGATATGTAGTAGATCTCTTGGGGGGTAAGAATAACCTAGGCACAGTGTACCCCCGGTACTCTAAACCTGATTTTCAGGGTTTTTTTACCCCCAGTACACAAGGACTAGGCGTTTTGTACCGGGGTACACTATTCCTAGGCTTTTCTTACCGGGGGTACAATTCGCCTAGGTTTTTTGTACCGGGGGGGTACACTTTGCCTGAGGGTAAGAAAAACCTGTTATACCGGCACGTTTTGTCTACCTTATAACTATTCGAGCCTTATCTACTGGGCATATGAAGAAACTGATTTATATTATTATTGGTTATTGGTATTTTTAGTCATTGGTTTTTGAAATAAATAATCATACTGTAAATATGTAGCCATCAGTCACTAAAAACATGATTTAAAAATGCAATATTAGAAAGTACTGTACTCCTTTGAATTTAGAAATGGGTACAGTTTGCGTTAAATTTAAATGATCACGCAACAGCCATAGATTTGTTGTGATATATTATCAACTAATATGGAATGAACTTGAACGCAAAGACACAAATAGCCAGAGTTTTTTCATGAGAGAAACGAATATTTTCTTATATGTTATTTGTTTTAGGTTATGGTAAGTAAACACATATTTAACACATCAGTTGTATAAAAGTAGCATTAGTCGCAAAAAACTCTTGATTAAAAAAATATATAAAAGTAAAAATATAAGAAGTATACACTAATTTAGTGTATTAAGTGTTCACCTTGTTTAGTGCGGGATGCTACTGTATTTATTTCACAAATTTTTTATTTCTGAAATGGGGTGGTCCTCCATGGAAAGTGAGGCAGGAGTTTTTTTTGTCAGTTAATTAGAACTTAGGCACTATCTGATTTCGAAGTCACAATAT
Source organism: Callitettix versicolor (assembly GCA_022606455.1). Classification (NCBI taxonomy): domain Eukaryota; kingdom Metazoa; phylum Arthropoda; class Insecta; order Hemiptera; family Cercopidae; genus Callitettix; species Callitettix versicolor. Next base: position 53,555,744 of record CM040186.1, read on the forward strand.
ACATCCCAGTACGGACTATATCCACTATATTTATATCGACGGATAGTGCCAAAATAGAAGAAACCGAATGAGTATCAAAGCTACGAATGATAAAGTTCTATATGTAGTAATTTTAAACACAAGACCTACAAATTATTTCAAAGTATTTAATCTAATCTACAAATCAAACTTAATTAAAGTAATGTAAGTGAATGTTGGTCCCCATTTTTGCATAATGTTCTCCATGACAAACAATTGTTTGGTTTTAAGTTAAAAGTAGTTTAGGATCAGTAGTTAAATTGGATTTTTTCAGATTTATATGTATTTAATACATTTTTCGATCTCTAGACTGAATATTAGTGAAGATATTGTGTTAAAACATACACAGCTAATTAGAGGACGAAATTCTGTAGACACGTCATATGTTATACATGCCAAAATGTTGACTTTTATTCGGTGGTATTACTTAAAAGGTTAAATTTACTTCAACATTTTACTATACGTATTTTTTAAATAGCTTTTATTTAGTAAAATCCTATTTAAAAAGTAATATTACCAGGAAAAATTTGCAGAAATAAAAATAGCCGAAATCGTTAAAACAATATCACCGGTTTATGAACCTACCCAAGTTAATTAATACAAAAGAAAGATATTATGAAACTTAATCAAAATCAAACAATTCATTCGAGAGTTATCCTACTAGCTAAGAGAAAATTAACGGACACTGGATTCGTGTTCTATGGTTTTAGAATCACATGTCTTATTAGTATCACTTATTAGAGTTCACTTATTGTAAGTAGTTAATAACTTTTTCAGAAATAGAAAAAAACTAAAAATAAGCATTGTAAAAATTACCAGGTGGTCCGTGCAAAAATTAAGCACTATAAAAGTTTTAAGTAAACACAATCTTTTGAATAAGAGTAGTCGTTGGGGTGAGGGCGGTAGTTGAAAGGAAGGAAAAACATGTTTAAAAAATAAATCGAAAAGCGATCGATTAACAATTGTTACTTATTGATGCACAATTGAAAGAAGAAATCACAAATATATTTGTGTCAAACCATTGTCCAAAACTGTGTTTGGTATTCGAAATGCTTGTCTCGCCTTGTACAACGGACAGGGATAGGGGACTGTCGGTAGGGCCACATAATCTTCAGTTTAATGATAGTGGCTAAATAACTAAATCGAAATCGTGGCTAGATAACTAGATCGAGATCGTGGCTAGATAACTAGATCGAGATCGTGGCTAGATAACTAGATCGAGATCGTGGCTAGATAACTAGATCGAGATCGTGGCTAGATAACTAGATCGAGATCGTGGCTAGATAAGTAGATCGAGATAGTGGCTAGATAACTAGATCGAGATAGTGGCTAGATAACTAGATCGAGATAGTGGCTAGATAACTAGATCGAGATAGTGGCTAGATAACTAGATCGAGATCGTGGCTAGATAACTAGATCGAGATCGTGGCTAGATAACTAGATCGAGATCGTGGCTAGATAACTAGATCGAGATAGTGGCTAGATAACTAGATCGAGATCGTGGCTAGATAACTAGATCGAGATCGTGGCTAGATAACTAGATCGAGATCGTGGCTAGATAACTAGATCGAGATCGTGGCTAGATAACTAGATCGAGATCGTGGCTAGATAACTAGATCGAGATCGTGGCTAGATAACTAGATCGAGATCGTAGCTAGATAATTAGATCGAGATCGTGGTTAGATAACTAGATCGAGATCGTGGTTAGATAACTAAATCGAGATCGTGACTAGATAATTAGATCGAGATAGTGGCTATATAACTAGATCGAGATCGTGACTAGATAACTAGATCGAGATCGTGGTTAGATAACTAGATCGAGATCGTGGCTAGATAATTAGATCGAGATCGTGGCTATATAACTAGATCGAGATCGTGACTAGATAACTAAATCGAGATCGTGGCTAGATAATTAGATCGAAATCGTGGCTAGATAACTAGATCGAGATCGTGGTTAGATAACTAAATCGAGATCGTGGCTAGATAATTAGATCGAGATCGTGGCTAGATAATTAGATCGAGATCGTGGCTATATAACTAGATCGAGATCGTGACTAGATAACTAGATCGAGATCGTGGCTAGATAACTAGATCGAGATCGTGGCTAGATAATTAGATCGAGATCGTGGTTAGATAACTAGATCGAGATCGTGACTAGATAACTAAATCGATATCGTGGCTAGATAATTAGATCGAAATCGTGACTAGATAACTAGATCGAGATCGTGGCTAGATAACTAGATAGATTCGTGGCTAGATAACTAGATCGAGATCGTGGTTAGATAACTAGATCGAGATCGTGACTAGATAACTAGATCGAGATCGTGGCTAGATAATTAGATCGAGATCGTGGCTAGATAATTAGATCGAGATCGTGGTTAGATAACTAGATCGAGATCGTGACTAGATAACTAAATCGATATCGTGGCTAGATAACTAGATAGATTCGTGGCTAGATAACTAGATCGAGATAGTGGCTAGATAACTAGATCGAGATCGTGGTTAGATAACTAGATCGAGATCGTGGCTAGATAACTAGATCGAGATCGTGACTAGATAACTAGATCGAGATCGTGGTTAGATAACTAGATCGAGATCGTGGCTAGATAACTAGATCGAGATCGTGGCTAGATAACTAGATCGAGATCGTGGCTAGATAAGTAGATCGAGATAGTGGCTAGATAACTAGATCGAGATAGTGGCTAGATAACTAGATCGAGATAGTGGCTAGATAACTAGATCGAGATAGTGGCTAGATAACTAGATCGAGATAGTGGCTAGATAACTAGATCGAGATAGTGGCTAGATAACTAGATCGAGATAGTGGCTAGATAACTAGATCGAGATAGTGGCTAGATAACTAGATCGAGATAGTGGCTAGATAACTAGATCGAGATCGTGGTTAGATAACTAGATCGAGATCGTGGCTAGATAACTAGATCGAGATCGTGGCTAGATAAGTAGATCGAGATAGTGGCTAGATAACTAGATCGAGATAGTGGCTAGATAACTAGATCGAGATAGTGGCTAGATAACTAGATCGAGATAGTGGCTAGATAACTAGATCGAGATAGTGGCTAGATAACTAGATCGAGATAGTGGCTAGATAACTAGATCGAGATAGTGGCTAGATAACCAGATCGAGATCGTGTTGCGTTGCGTTGCTTTGCGTTGCGCTGTGCTGTGATGTTTATATGTCTAACATATTTGCACAAACAGTTCCCGACTGCATTTAAATTGTTAATGGAAGATCAAAATTTTCTAAATGATAGAAGATATATCGTGCAATGTTCATATTACATTGAATATACTGCAATGGATATGCTGCACTGATAACATATTAAAAGAGTTGTACTATTTATTGTATAAGCGTAACATGTAAATTCATAATTTATGAAGTAAATACTCGGAAAATATTCTTTATCATTTATTCTACTACCTTGTTTTTATCTTTTTAAATGATTTTTAATTACGTTTTAATTTTACTTTTAATTACTTTTATATTTTGTTTAAGTAGGATATATATATATATATATATATATATATAAAATAAATAAATAAATATATATATATATATATATATATATTTAAATTTATTTTTGTATTTTATGTTTTAGCAGTCGTGTTTTTTAAGAATTATTTGTGTTTTATACTTTTTCAAGAAATATTCAAAGCTGGTGGTGCAAAATGTAATTGTTCATCTTTTTTACTAAAATATCTGCTACAAAGTAAACAATACGCTGGAACATTATTTCATTTAAAGTTTTCACTTGTGTGGTTCAGTTCCCAGACTGCCACATTTCTTTTTAACGATTTCGATAAATTTGAAGGGTTTAAATTTTAAATTGGCACATAGTTGGTGTAGTTGTTTGACAGAAAGAGGTTATTTTGTTTAAAAGAAAAATGGAGTGCAATTTACTACACTGACGAAACATGGATATCTTCGCTAGCTCTACATCAAACAAAGTGAGAGATGATATAAGTGTGCTACGCTATATTTATTTAAGAAAGTTTGTGCAATTGTTTTTTTTCACACAACACTGTTCTTTTTCTTTACACATGAGACTGCAAGGCCTTAAGTAATCTTATACTTTGGACCTTTCAATCTTCACCTTTCCTTGTTACTTCTAGGAAGCAATTAAGAACATGGTATACCATTACAGTCGTGTATATGATCACAACTTTGTACGGGGAAAACATTTGATCAATGCGCAATCATTTTTATATCTGTGTAATAACTGTAAATTTTGTAATTAATCGAACGTGTTGGTAAATTGCAGACGTTTTTCGATGATTATTTACTTGGCATTTCATTTTATTTCAGTTTTGTTACTGCGTAAAACACATTACCTGTACAGTTATTTGGATGTCTGTTCATCTGCCTATTTATTATTCACACCTACCAATATATAATAAATATATAAAATATCAATGTTATACAACTAACACTTGAATGCTAAATAATTAAGTTGGACTAGGTAAGTAGTAAAATAGAGTTGAAAATAATTTAATCTTAATCATATTATATTTCTGAAAGTTTGTGTGTTTGTTTGTTTGTTATTCAATCATGCTTTAATCACTGGAACAATTGAGATGAAATTTGGTACGAAAATGGTTTAGGTATCTGAGATAAACATAGGTCTAATCTCGTTTTAAAAAAAGTCATTATACTACTTAGCCAGGCCAACATAATTATGTAGTATTAAGTTTTTTGTGGCATATGTTAACTGTACAATAGTGACGTTTTATATGTTTAAACTAGCTGTTACCCGTTGCGGCTTTGCCTGCAATTATAATGTAGGCAATAAAATTTATAGTCGATTTTCAAAATCAGAATAGGTCATTTCATTTTAATATATTTCTATTTACAATATTATACGATTTATGGTTTTCGGCCAAAAAATATACATTTTTGCTACTCGGTACTCTAAAACAGGGTCCTGTCATATTTTAATAAAATACAGGATTATTAAAAAGTCACTATTATACAATTAAACTGGAATAGTAATGTGTTTATCTCAGGTACCTAAACCGTGTTCATACCAAATTTAATCTCAATTGGTCCAGTAGTTAAAGTGTATTTGAATAACAAACAAATAAACAAAAACAAACTTTCGGAAATATAATATGATTAGCTGTTACCCGTCACGGCTTTGCCCGCAATCGTAATATACATTAAAGGTCACGCATGACCGTGTTAGGACCAACTACCGTGTCAGTTAGGTTATGGTGAATTTCTTTTTTTAAAATGAAGGTTTTTTAACGCACCACCGTGTTAGTTAAGTTATGGAGTACTCTTTAAAAAAAATTAAGGCTTTTTTTCTGCATCACCGTATTAGGCCCAACAACCGTGTCAGTTAGGTTCTGGAGTAATCTTTTTTAAAAAATAAATTAAGGTTTTTTTAATGCATCACCGAGTTAGCCCTAACAACCATGTTAGTTAACTTATGGAGTATTCTTTAAAAAAAATATAAAGATTTTTCACGCATCACAATGTTAGGCCTAACAACCGTGTCAGTTAAGGTTGGAGTACTCTTTAAAAAAAATAACGGTTTTTTCACACATCGCCATGATAGGCCCAAGAACCATGTCAGTTAGGATATGTGGTATTCTTTAAAAAAATATAAATGTTTTTTTACGCACCACCGTGTCAGTTAGGATATGTAGCCTAGTATTCTTTAAAAAATTATAAAATTTTTTTCAAGCATCACCATATTAGGCCTAACACCGTGTTAGTTAAGAATTCAGTACTCTTTAAAAAAAATAATGGTTTTTTCTCACATTACCGTGATAGGCCCAACAACCTTGTTAGTTAGGATATGTATTATTCTTTAAAAAAATATAAAGTTTTTTCACGCATCACTGTGTTAGGCCTAACAACCGTGTCAATTAGGTTATGTATTATTTAAAAAAAAAAATAAAGATTTTTTTTCACACGTCACCGTGATTGGCCCAACAACCGTGTCAGTTGGGATATGTAGTAGTTTTTAAAAAAATAAAAAGGTTTTTTCACGCATCACCGTCATAGGCCTAACAACCGTGTCAGTTAAGATATGTAGTTTTCTTTAAAAAAATATAAAGGATTTTTCACGTAGCACCGTGATAGGCCCAACAACCGTGTCAGGATATATAGTAGGTTATTTTTTAAAAAAATATAAAGTTTTTTTCACGCATTACCTTGTTAGGCCTAACAACCGAGTCAGTTTGGTTATGCAGTATTCTTTTTAAAAATGGGTTTCTTATCACCCAAAATCCATGTTAGAGGTATTTTTAATGTTTTACCGATTTACAACACGTTACTGATTTTCGCCGGGTAGCAATTTTGGGGTTATGTTGGTCACTTTTATTTTCGATTTTTATCGTACTTCTCGTGCTTTCATATTTTGGATTCTTGCTTTTGGGCACATATATAGCATTTTAGTAACAAAAATATCGAAAAATCCAGGTTATGCTACACTGCATATTTACCATTTTTTCATATGGTAATTACACAAATATATATATATATATATATATATATATATATATATATATATATACTATATACTACCTTACAATTGGCACTCTGCATAGGGATTTTTTTACATTTAATATTGAAAATTCAACAGAAAGTGACAAATTAAAGTCAGTTTTGAAAAAAATTTCAACTAAAATATTGAAAATATTACATTAAAAGCAATAATTTTGCAATAAATAAAACACAGATTAAGATTCTTAAAATACGATTGAATCTGTGTTCATCTCAGGTACCTAAATCACAGGTCCAGTAAATAACTACAATTAACACATACCACAAAACTAAAAACTGATATTTATTTTGGGCTGGGTAAGTAGTATGACGTTTTGTAAAACGGGAATAGGCCTATATGTATCTCTGATACTTAAACCATATTCGTACCAAATTTCATCTCAATTGGTCCAGTGGTTAAAGCGTGATTTAATAACAAACAAACAAACTAACTAACAAACACACAAACTTTCAGAAATATAATATGAATTAGATTAGATTAGATTAAGATTAAGATAAGATAAGATTAAGATTAGATTAAGATAAGATTAAGATTAATATTACTGTTTGCTGGACCTGAGATTTAGGTACCTGAGATGGACATAGATCTAATTCCATTTTAAGAATCATAATCAGTGTTTTATTTATTGCAAAATTATTGCTTTTAATGTTAAATTTTCAATTATTTTAGTTGAAATTTTTTCAAAACTAACTCTAATTTTACTTTGTGTTGAATTTTCAATATTAAATGTAAAAAAATCACTACACAAAGTGTAGATTACGATACGTTAAAAATTTCTATAATTGTAAATATTTCCACTTTGTGAAAGTATGGTTTGCTTTATTGTTTGTAGTTTTGTTATTTTAAGTTTCATTAGATCAAATAATCACAATCTGGTGTTTCTCATTTAAGACTTTTCAATGTTTTCGACGCAGAGTGCAGAATATATAACATGTACAATTTTATTAGGATACTTTAATTGTAAGGTAGTATATATATTTGTGTAATTACATTATATGAAAAAATGGTAAATATGCAGTGTATCATGTCCTGGATTTTTCTATATTTTTGTTACTAAAACGCTTTATTACGTGACCAAAAGCAAAAATCTAAAATATAAAAGCGTGAAAACCACGAGAAGTACGATAAAAATCGAAAATAAAAGTGACCAACATAACCTCAAAATTGCTATCGCGCGAAAACCGGTAACGTGTTGTAGATCGGTAAAACAGTAAAAAATACGTCTAACACGGGTTTTTGGTAATAAGAAACCCATTTTTTTAAAAAAGAATACTCTATAACCTAACTACATAACCGTACACGGTTATTAGGACTAACTGACACGGTTGTTAGGCCTGACACGGTGGAGCATAAAAAAACCTTTATATTTTTTTAAAGAATTCTACATATCCTAACTGACACGGTTTAAAGCCTAACACGGTGATGCGTAAAAAACCTTTATATTTTTTTAAAGAATATTGCATATCCTAACTGTCACGGTTGTTAAGCCTAACACGGTGATGCGTAAAAAATCCTTTATATTTTTTTAAAGAATACTACAATCCTAACTGACATGGTTGTTGGACCTATCATGGTGATGTGTGAAAAAAAAACTTTATTTTTTTTAAAGAGTACTCCAAACCTTAACTGACACGGTTGTTAGGCCTAACATGGTGATGCGTGAAAAAATCTTTATATTTTTTTAAAAAGAATACTCAATAAACGAACTAACATGGTTGTTAGGCTTAACACGGTGATGCATTAAAAAAACCTTTATTTATTTTTTTTAAAAGAGTACTCCATACCTGACACGGTTGTTGGGCCTAATACGGTGATGCATGAAAAAAACCTTAATTTTTTAAAAAAAGTACTCCATAACTTAACTAACACGGTTGTTAGTCTTAACACAGTGATGCGATAAAAAAACCTTTATTTAAAAAAAAAACAACACCAAGACCTAACTAACACGGTTGTTGGTCCTAACACGGTGATGCGTGATCTTTAATGTATATTATGATTGCGGGCTAAGCCGTGACGGGTAACAGCTAATCATATTATTTATATTTCTGAAAGTTTGTTTTTGTTTATTTCTTATTCAAACAGTCCTAGTGGATAGCCTAGTGGATAGCGTACTAGGCTTTCACCGCGAGGACCCGGGTTCGATTCCCGGCGAGGGCTTGGCATTTTCATACGCTATAAATCATCCCATCGTCTGCATTAGCCCAAGTGTGCATAATAGTCGGACGTTAAAAAAAAAAAAAAATGTTCAAACATACTTTAACTACTGGACCAATTGAGATTAAATTTGGTATGAACACAGTTTAGGTACCTGAGATAAACACAATACTATTCCAGTTTAATTGTATAATAGTGACTTTTTAATAATACTGTATTTTATTAAAATATGACAGGACCCTGTTTTAGAGTATCGAGTAGCAAAAAATTATATGTCTTGGCCGAAAACCATAAATCGTATAATATTGTATATAGAAATATATTAAAATAAAATGAACCTATTCTGATTTTGAAAATCGATTATAAGTTTTATTACCTACATTGTAATTGCAGGCAAAGCCGCAACAGGTAACAGCTAGTCATTTATAATTCACACTTACCAATACCATTTATATATAATAAATGTATAAATTGTCACTGTTTTACAGTTAACATATGTCACAAAACTAAATACTAAATAATTAAGTTGGTCTGGGTAAGTAGTATAATGGCACTTTTTAATAACCAAAATAGGCCTATGTTATCTCAGGTACCTAAGCCATGTTCGTACCAAATTTCATCTTAATTAGTCCAGTAGTTAAATCGTGATTAAATAACAAACAAACACAAATTTTTAGAAATATGATTAAGACACGTTCTAATCTGCCGCTATATAGTAGATGGGGGGGGGTTAAGAAAAAACCTAAACACAGAAAACAACCTTTGACATTCTAATATGGTGTTTATAATAGGTAACTTGGGGGTAAGAAAAACCTAGGCATAGTGTACCCCCTTTGACGTTCTAATATGCCGATATATAGTAGATCTCTTAAGGGGTAAGAAAAACCTAAGCATCGTGTACCCTCTTTGATGTTCAAGTAAGCCGATATGTAGTAGATCACATGGGGGTTAAGAAAAACCTAGGCACCGTGCACCCTCTTTGATGTTCAAATAAGCCGATATGTAGTAGATCACATGGGGGGTAAGAAAATCCTAGGCACCGTGTACCCCCTTTGACGTTTTAATATGCCGATATATAGTAGATATCTTGGGGGTAAGAAAAACCTAGGCACCGTGTACCCCTTTGACATTCTTATATGCCGATATGTAGGTAAGAATTCTCATGGGAGGTAAGAATAACCTAGGCACATTGTACCCCCCGGTACTCTAAACCTGATTTCCAGGGTTTTTTACCCCCGGTACATAAGGACTAGGCTTTCTCAGTCCTAGGCCCGTTGTTGTACAATCTGTACACCAACGATATGCCTGTCCAAGAACCTGTGTCACTGCGGCTCTTCGCCGACGACTCCATGTTCTATTATTCTTCAGCGAACCTCGAGTTTGGGGCCAAAAACGTTCAACGTCATTTGGACCTATTGGAGCCATGGTTTCGTAGGTGGAGAATTGCAGTGAATGCAGATAAAACAGAAGCCATCGCCTTCACGAACAAACTAGATCCTCCCAAAACTGTACTTCAAATCAATGATACTCCCATAGCATGGAAACCCAAAGTCAGATACTTAGGTGTCACGCTTGACAAACGACTGACTTTTGCCCCACATGTCAAGCAAACTATAGGCAGAGCTACTGCGGCTCGCAGTAAGCTTTTTCCTGTTCTTGCGAACAAAAGCCCAATACCACTAAGAATCAGGCTGACTATGTATAAAATGTACATCAGACCCATTCTTACTTATGCAGCTCCGGCTTGGTACTCCCTCATCTCTAACTCTCGAAGGAAACGGCTGGAATCCTTCCAAAACCGCTCCCTACGTTTACTGACTGAATCTCCGTGGTTCGTCAGAAACGAGATCATACGCCACGGCCTTAAAGTCCTCACACTCGAGGAATATACCCTCACACTCACCAAAAATCTAGTTTCGCGAGCAGAAAGCTCCACGCACGCGCATCTGTCCGCCATTGTGACAGATCCCGCTCCCCCACTAAGATACAGAGAAAGGCCTCTGTATCTAGTCTACGAACCTCCATGAAGCGACTCATGTGACACTCACATAGTCACTTTTCTTCAAATTATAAATTCTCAATAAAATCCAAGCCCAACCCACATCTTCATTTCTCACCTAGACAAGACGCAATAAAGCCACTTGCACAACATGTTTTGTAAATGTTTTTAACAGAAACAAAATCGATACATGGGGAGAATTATATCTCCCGCCACTGACCAAGGGTACTGGGGGTACACTTTGCCTGTTACACCGGCAGTAGTGCCTAGGCAGAAGCGTATCAGTCTGGCGTAGTATAAACCCGAGATACTCGAGCACTGCGAATCAGTCGGAAGTGAGTTTTGTTGACGGAAGTAGGTTTCGCAGGCTTTGGCTGCTGAAAAGTACGGGGATTTTTAGCGTGGTTGTTTACTTGTTAACAAGTGGAACTAAATTGCGTAACTCAGTTCCTGTGTTGTTTAGGCGATGACATATTGTTATTAATAATAAGCCTTATTAAGTACCTGCACAACGGTTTGAATTTTATAAGTTTCTAGTGCTTTTGTTACGATTTTTATTTTACTGTCGTATTTGACAGCTGCCCGGGATATTCAAAATCCGGCCGGGACACCGGGATAAGAGCCTGAAAGTGGACTGAGTCTAAAAGTGAGAGAGTGCCCATCTTCTCAAAAATTTGGTAGGAGGTGAACAAAAAAACAGGAAGTCGGTACAATTTGTCAAAGTAATTTTGTTAAATTGTGTTCAAATTTGAGGTATTTGGAAAGTTATAATTTAACGTCAGTATATATAATTTTTTTAAAGAAAAATATTTGTTCAGGATTGAAACGAAAGTAATACGCAAATTGTAACTGATTCCCAAAAGATTGCTGTCATAATTTTAACTACTCAATCATATACAATCTGCCTTTATACTAAACTAATGAAACGTTTTAGTTTATTAAAATGTTCTTGAGTTTTGCAAAACCGAAATGTTTTATCTTCACCCTTTGTCTTCAGGATAGGCACTCAACTTGGGTGTCATTGACACAAGAAATTTTTTGTAGGCATACTTTATACTTTAACGCAGAGCTTAAGGGCCTACTTTTATCAGTGATTATTTATACATTAGAGACGGTTGTTATCGGCATTTTAAATAACAAATTGCTATGCCTGAACAAGGTTTCTCCAAGTGTAAACACACAGCCTGTTTAAATAAGGATAACTTTTACGGTTTGGACTTCCCAGTTCGCGTAATTGATGTAAAGGCAAACAGAATGAAATGATGTGCGAGTCTCAAGGTCAGATGAGAAGGAAGATAGGCTTTTGAAGAGTTGAGAAGCTGGCGGCAGTCAGTGTTGTGGCCGTGAGTAGTCAACAACGCTCACAGCTGAAACCCTCGACAAACGTAAGTCTTTTATTAGGTCTTATACTTTTAATGTCTACTAAAGTAATAATTTATCGTTTAGATCGTAAAGTAATGTGGGTGTGTATGTTGAGTTTTAACATATTTCTCCTGGCTATTGCGGTAGGCTCTAGCCTAATTACTTTTGATGTTTGTATTTATTTAAACGATATACAAAGTATTTTTATTGTGAAAAACGATTTTGAAGTTTAAAAAGTTGGTGTTCTATATATGTCGGTATTTGTGCGTATCGTTACGAACTAGACGAATTGACGATTTCGATCAAATTTGGTATAATTTTACTTTGGCTCCTAGATGGCCTCTATACGTCTGTCCTTGGCTCCTGTACCCTGATGATGATGTTCGTATTGCGTTGAGTTCCTGCAGGTAGCCTATTAAAGATTGGCATATCCAGCGGGATTGAAGTCCTTTGTTTCGTTAAAAACTATATAAAACTATAAAAACTATCAAAAACCAGATTTATATTAAAATTTGCTGAAATGCAGTGCTCAATTATCGAGAAACGAATAGTCTGCTATCTCATAAAAATACTTTTCGGGGGTTATCAATCAATGAAAAACTAAAAATCTTTTCTCACTTTTCTAAATTCCTAACGCAAGTCAGTGTTCTGGATTTGAAATAAATGTTTACACTCGGAGAGTACCTGAATCTGAAACGGGCTTAGTTTCTCGAAATTGGTTTCGAAATTTTGGTTATGTGAAGATTCACAGTTCAAATCAGTGAATCACGCCGCCCTTTGGTTTAACCTCAACAATCTAGGCACAGTCCCCGAGTGTCTTGCAGCTTGTGATTAAAGCAACATTAAGATCAAGCCGATTGTTGCTTTTTCTCTTTCTTTAATGACATTCAATTTTAGTAAAACGTTCCGACTTTCAGGGAAGAAGAGCATTACTTTGGCCATTAAACAAATATGCACTTGTGGGCGTGGTTAATTTATATCCTGCTCGGTGATTCATTATCGAACGGTGTAATTAGTACACCGTCTCTCGGGTGGGGGGCATATTGTTTATATTTGCAATTTTGATTATAATAAGACCTAAATATGATACATTTTAGGCGTACACATTATTAAAGTTTTGCCCCATAGTTCCCGAAACGGGCAACGCAAAACATTTTTTTCTATTCGTATTTTCACCCCAACAGTTGCCTCTGCTACTTTCCGAACGTGCCTGTTTAACGACAGCTGTTTGGTTGTAACAGGTGGTGGCATGTTCAACTTCAGAATGCCATCAATTAGTGGCGAAACCAGCAACAGCTGTCGACGAAAAGGTCTGCAATATAATGTACTTATACAGTGCTTCCAAAACTTCAGGATATGGTTCCTTGGATCAAAATAAATACAAAAAGTTCCCACGAACATGTTATAACTTAAACGTAGTTATACAGATAAATATTCTTTATATTTTAAACCTAAGATTTATAATATAAAATGATGTTTGTGAATGAATAATTCACACAGTAAACAAGATTGGCATTTGTTGATAAATACAATTTATTCGTTTATTTGAACACAAAGACTACCCACATAAAGTTACTTATTAAATTGCCAACTTGTTAAAATTTATAATCTATTTTACGATAACTGTAATTTCTTTAAATTTATAAAATTTTGTTCAATGATTTTAATGCTTGGGTTCTTTAATTGTAATCATAAGGTACTTTAAATTTTCCTGATAGAAGTTACTTTACTTCTATTGATCATACTTGAATCACATTATTTTCTTTACATGTTGTTGGGCAATGGAGTTGGCGGATGCCACTGTGGATCTGTATCTAGATGTACCTGATTGAAAAGAAATTCGTGATGACAATTAAACTTTAACCCTTGACTACTTTCTAATTTAGACGAAGAACTTTAGCTCTAAACAAAATTATTATTTAATTATCAAAGACTTTAGTAAAAGTCTTGACTTGCATACATTGTCTCCATACTATAATCTACTTGAAAAAGTTACTAACACCTCTCCCGGTCGACTACGCGGTGTTAAGACGATCTTCCCCGGACGCCCATGTGGTGCAAAAGACCGCGAAGTTTGGATTCACCGTATTTCATTAACTTCTCACGGACACAATACCAGTAGGTCGGGCGACTACCAAGTGCGGAGCTGAGCTGAATGAACATGAACGGCATCCAGTCATTTTAAAGAAAGCGTTTGTATCTTTAAAATCTAAATATTTAGGTCTATACTGTAACGCATTCTAGGAACTATTATGTATAAAACTGTAACCTAGGTAACGAGAAATAAGTTTGGGAAAGCGTGGCCAACGTGGGGGGGAAGCGGAGTCAGCTTCTAAACCGAACTGAGACAGAGTCAAAGCTGCGCGGAGCGGAGCCAAGCCCAGCAACGCCGTTTGACTCCGTTCAGCTCTTACGCTTTCAGTGGCCGCACTTACATTAAAAACAATAGGTTAGGTTTGAATGCGTAGTCCGCTCCGCTCAGCGCAACACCCATCCACATTTAGTGGCCACCGATTATTATGTTACGAACAATGGAACGAGCTTGTCATACAAAACTACAGTTGGAAAGCAGCTTTCTAATTCCCTGAAAACTTAACCGTCACGTACAGTTGTAAGAACACTGTTAATTTCTAAACCTTCTAATTGAATTTGTGACTTTGTGTTCGTGCTGACAAAGGGGGGAAACCTCAAATGTACGTTGAAGTATCAGACACCTGTCTTTAGGCACACCTGCACATTTTACAAGGTTTTTAACACTAACTTGCTTAGCACAGTGAAGACATTTAGGCTGCGGTACCTTTCAAATATTTTGTCTCTTGGAAATATTTGTGTAAAGTTAATATCAGATACCCAACTCGAAACAGTTTAAATAGCCGCCATTTTGAAACAAGTAAAGGAAATCGATTTATTATTTTTTTATCAACTTAGTTCTTTAAGATATTAAGTAGCTTGCAGATTTAAACTCCATACCATTACGCGTGTGGATTCTGTCGGCCATATTGAATCTGTTCTCTAAGGCAAAATGTTAAATAACGACAATTTTTGTTGAAATAAAATTATATTTGTTATCTGATTTTAAAGGTTGGATATGTGTTTAAACAAAATCTTCGCTGTATCTTCAAAAGTAAAAAAAATTATACACACTGTAACAAAGCGGACCGAATGCCAACTTACAAGACCTTTGGGCCAGGTGGAGACCAAATACCAAATACGGATTTGCGCTGAGCGGAGCGAAATACACATTAAAAACCGAACATATTGTTTTTAATGTAAGTGCGGTCACTGAAAGCGTAACGGAGCTGAGTGGAGTCAAGCGGCGTCGCTGGGCTCCGGTCCGCGTAGCTTCGACTCTGTCTAATTTCGGTTTTGAAGCTGACTCCGCTTATACCATTCTGTCAACGCCGACAAACTTATTATTTTTTGTTACCTAGGTTACGGTTTTTAAACTTAGTAGTTCCTCGTTACAGTAGGTACTGACTGACGACGTTAAGGTACAAACTGACTGAACTCAGCTTCCAGTTTGTGTTCGTCTTCATTCCGCTCAGCGCAACTCCGCCGCGGCCTTGAAATGATATATCAATTATAATTTTATCTAAATATGTAGCGGAGTAATCTGTACCGTAAATTGAGCATCAACAGACTCTTAACTGTTAAAAATTGTATTAAAAACACAAACTAACGACCAGTGAGAAATAAAAGCATTGTTTACTTATTTCGACCCAAGGGAGCACATCTTGATATTTTGTAAACACGTGTAAGGTATATACAGTATCACCTTTCAAATAGTTTAATGGACAAAACAGCGTTGGATGTGGATTTAGACTTTTGAAAGTAAAGTCATATTTACTGCACAAACTTTCTCACATTCAATTATATCGTCTCACATAGATTTTGCTCAAATTTTAATCTACAACTGAAGTCAGATTAGCAAAACCGGGTAATTACAGTTTGGGAGTACATAAATAGGAAATTATAAAATAAAACTACCACTTAATTTTCTATTTTTTGTCGAAGGTAGGTTTTTTGGGGAGTAGAGCGATCCGTAATTTTGCTGATTAAATGTGGACAATAAGGGAGTTGTTTTAAGAAAATGCGATTTTTGTTAATTAGTTTCTCACTAGAGTGTAAATTGTTTTAAAAAAGTCGATATTATTTATCTAAACATTCAAGTGTAAACGTTGTCACACCGATTACACATTGTATAGGCCTATTGTTAATATTGAAATTCAGTAAGCGTTCGTTTTCACCTTCGCCTTGCCTTTTTACACACATTACATTACAAAATTAACCGTACAAATAAAAATAATTCCATTGTACGGCTAATGTGTGCTGTGCCGTGCTTCTCAAATTTGAATTAGAAAATCCAAAATGGAGCAATGGCGAAAACTCAAGAAAGAGTTTAGAGTTTAAATCGTAGATCTTAATGAAAGCAAGTCTGATGAAATTGAATTTAAAAATGAAAGCTTAACGATTCTGTTTGTTTATGAAGCAGCGCTCTCTGTGAACGAATCTTTTGAAACTCCTTCAGTTAAAAATTAACAAAATTTGGTCGGAGTTAAATTTGGCGTAATTGACTGAATCACAGAGTTCCAAGTCACTGTGACTTGAAAGTTTCTATAGTTCGTGTTAAATCCGACCGAATCACTGTGCTACAAGATCAGAGAATCTCGTATTCTGAGTCGTTCACTATTGAATCTTGAATCTTCGTTCACTAGGGATCACACGAACACTACTAGGACAAACACTACTTCGGACTTAAACCGAAGCTCTTTTCCGCCAAATACTGACGTTTTTTTTAAATTTTCGAACTAGTGAATCATCTGTTTGGTCACTCGCGAACGACCCACCACTAAGTAAGTGTCTTCGGGCCGGTCGGGCGACACGAACGCAGTGGATAAATGTTTAAATGATAGAATCAGGGATCCATCAAATCGTGCAAGTGGATGTGATTGTTTAGTAGAATTATGATGTAATAATCCAAGCAAACTGGATAAACCGAGGAACTGGTTTTAAAACCTGTTTTTGTGCTTGCGGTTAAAATCTTGTGATAGCTGGAGGTAAATAAAGGCCATTACTCGCATCCGAAGTACGTATCCTGCATTAGCGAATATCCTTAGGGCAAGTTCTGCTACTCCCACTCCACCAACTCTTGGACTGTTGAGCGTCACTGCTCTTGCTACATAAACTGCTTCGTTGTTATTACTTAAGCAACGTATGGTACCAGAGCGAAAAATAGACATAGTGGCACCATCATACCTTTTCTTTAAAGAGAAATAATGGAAGTTTGTACCAGTACCATTGATATTCATACCGGACGTTGTGACTCACGATTTTCTTACTTTTCGGTGTCTAAGAACTGAAGTTCGTTGTTTTGTTTTACAAAACAACTGAAGAAGCGTTGTTTTGTTGAAAATTACGATTGTTGATATGACTGAAACTTTGCAATTTCTTCCGTTATGACTGAAACTTGGCAATTTGGTTCGATATGATTGAAACTTGGCAATTTGGTTCGATATGATTGAAACTTTGCAGTTTGTCCGATACGATTGAAAATTGGGCAGTTTTACAATTTGTTATGTATATGATGGAACAACTGATGTAATAATTAATTGATTTGACTTAGTCTCATATACTGTAATATATTTTGCCAACTGTTTCAGACAGAAGCCAGCATGAAGCCGCCGGTGCTATTCGCGCTTGTATTATGGCAAGTGATTGCAGCCATTGTGTGTGATGAAGCAGTGAATTCAACTGCCGCTGAACCTCCCAAACCTCCTAAGGTAAGTAACGCGGCAACAGATGTGAACACGTTAAAATATTTCATAACAATTAGGATCCATCAGGGAACCTTATAAGTCCGTGAGTCTGTCTGTCGGTAACGCATCTCATACTCGTAAACGAGGTGACCACGATTACCGTAAGCATTGACGAAACTGATTTTACTATCGTCCCGAACTAAGCAAAAATTTAGGGTTTGACGGAAAGATATCAGGTGTTAACATCTTAAAGATATTTTTATTTATCTAGTGTAGGTATCATTTGAAACTGGACGTAACATTGATTCTGAATACAGTATGTATAGTTTTTGCACACAAAGGGTTTATATGGAGAAGAACAGACTTCTCCTCTCTCTAATATTGACAAGTTATCTTGCGTTTGTATTAGGATACATGTATGAGGACTTGTGTAAGATAAACTTATGATCACCCTGCATTAACACGTATACAGATCATTTTATTTTTCAAAGAGTAATTTCTGTTGGTCAGTGGCAGTACCTTTAAGTGCAAATATTCTAAATTTGTGCAATAAAACCATGTCTAGTAATGAGACGTCTTTACATTTATCAACATGTGCACTGGTGTAAGTATAATCTAAAGAAATAACTTGTATGTGTGATAAGGAGAGTTTTTAAAAAAAGGAAAAACTCATGGTTGTATAGATCTTGTTGATTAATGAAATCACTTTAGAAGATGTTTGATGATTTCAAAACTGTTTTTGAAATTTTGCACAGTACCCAAAATACAGCGTTAAATTTTGGGTAACAACATCAGTATTTGTTGTACTGTACAACAAAATTGTAAATCAAATTAAACAAAACAAAGTCTTAAAACAAACTTGCATATAAAAATACAACTAAATTTGTCAACAGATCATAACCTGTTAGTCGAGTAAACAACTAATTAAATCTAATAATTAACAAAAATTGCCATAACCTAAACAAACGTGACAATAAACTAATACGAGTAAAAGTATATGCAATTTTTTGTAAATAAAAATGTGTGAGGAAATCTTAGAGCTCATACAATTTGTATGAGCATTTTTATGAGTTGATACATCGTTATTTGTCAATTTGACTTGCATCTTGTACAAGTCAACCTCATATATGTATCCTAATGTAAACACACAGCTTCAGAAAAATCTTGAAAAATTTGTACCCCGATTTTTGGTCCAAAACAAAAAATATTTGTTCAGGATTTTCCAGAAATTTACATATTCTTGTATTTATGTATATCTAAAAAAACATGTTTTAAAAAATGCAGTAACAACTCAAGAAGCTGTTTAATACTTGAGTGGATTTTGTAATTAATTTTATAAAACAGGACAAGGACAAAGCGCCTCTGTAGGCCTAACCTCAACTCAACATGTGCTTGACTATTTTTATAACTTTCTTCATTCCATTCAAAGTAAACAGAAGCCTTGTGAAATTCAAACTGTTAACCAGGAAAACACACGTGTTGGCCTAACATCACAACCCCTTAGTCTTGTGACTGATAATCTTGTGGGCGTTATTACTTTGTGTAGAACAAAATGGAGATCATAATTAATTATAGAACACGTTTTTGTACACAAACAAAGCACTTATAAACCATTTTCAAGTGCTATTTGTTTTGGCGCATACGGACAACAATAGTTAGAAATAATTCTCACAAATATTAATGAAAATACAGTACCCAAAACAAAAATTACATTAAAACATCAGTTCGCATCATAAAATGCACCAGACCGAAGTGCACAAACTTGATAAGAAATATAGGAGTAAGGTTTGTGAAGCCTGTTAAATAGAATGTTAAAAATTCAAAAAAATCGTGTAACAATTAATTAAATATCTTATTTAAAGTGAAAATATTTTCTACTAAAGGGCTCTGCCCTTCACCACTACACCCGTTCTTGTCTTCCATTTGCGTACTACTGGAATCATACATCAAGGTATATTTTATAACGCACAAAGTGTATTAATAGGCCTATTGTAAAGGAAATATTTATTTACAAGAAAATATGGTGCACAGAGACCACGCACGTTAGAAGTCAATACTTGTAATTGACGCTTTTTACACCGGTATCTGGTACCCGCTTTATTTCATTTATTTATTATATTTTTTATTTATTTATTTCTTAACGTCCATACTTTATGGCAGTTAGTTAGACTAATGAGGACGAGGGGGACAGCGTTAACGGTAAGGGAAAAACAACGGGAACAATTGCGGTTAGAACTTTGTGCACAGTTCATAGACGCAGCAGACTGACCGGTGCTTTAGCCAAATCGACCACCGAGTTCCCGGAGATCGGTTTTAAACATATTATACTACTATTGTATAGTAACTAATTATTTTTGAAAAAATTAACTTGATGTCTTGTACTTGCCCCTTCCTTTGTCAATAGCTGACCTGCAGTAATAGCCTACATGAAATTTATCGATAGCTTCTGAAGAATTACCTAAAACGGTTCTTATATACTCCTCTCGACCAACATTTGCAGGATCCTGTAAATCATGTTCTAATCAATTTTTTTTTCAAAGCCTGTCTCGAAATTCTTTTTGCCGTTGAGCATTAGTTTTTAGTATTTTTTTTGACGTGTAGAATTTTTTTCGAAGCTCTAATACCTTTTTGAAATTCAGTTAAAGCGCTATTCTCTTCTAAATTTGTATTCACTTCATCACTCGTCTCGCTTATCTTTATGATCTATACATATTACAGGAACACTGGTACACTGGTATTTGCCATCTGCATTAGTGATGGGCAAAAGCGCTAATTTTATTTAGCAGCTGTTGTCTGTTAGAATAGCAGTTAAGAATAACAGGTAGAACTGCTAATTACTAATTTTCTGGTCTATTAATAACATAATGCTCTTAGCAGGACACGCAGGAAGCACAGTTTAAATAATATTGTATTTTTCATTCTTTATCTTGACAGCTGAAACAAATATATTGAGGGCGCAGTTGGCAAGTTTTGTCATAGGGTACCAGCATTAACAGTCTATAGGATTTATTAATGAACCTCTGACGATAATAAGAAAATACCATTAACAGGTTAATTTTAAAGATCCAATTAATAGCGCTTGGTGCATTTGGACATGCTGTAAGTAATATGGAATGAAGTATTTTATAGCACTTGTAATTCCATTTTTTTGTGATACCCACTACGTTATTTAAACTACTTTTATTAATTAATGTTTATAATTTATTAAAATATTATTAAAAAATATATTGTATTTAATACATGTAGACTTCCATATAGGCTTATCTTTTTTAATTTTTGAATTATTTATTCAAGTTTGTAATTAATTAAAATGTTCCTGTTAGCATTTTACCTGGTATTTTATTATAGGCTGTCATTTTTCTAACAATATTTATTTTAGTTGTAATAACATTTTTTAAAACAATATTGTAATTTGGTGTCTTATTACCTTATTGTAATTATAATTGTATATAAAAGAAAATGCGGAGTACTCTTTAACTGTAGTTGAAGATTTTGTCGCAAGACGCCA
Source organism: Callitettix versicolor (assembly GCA_022606455.1). Lineage (NCBI taxonomy): Eukaryota > Metazoa > Arthropoda > Insecta > Hemiptera > Cercopidae > Callitettix > Callitettix versicolor. Next base: position 53,577,071 of record CM040186.1, read on the forward strand.
CCAGTAGCGAGAGCTCACATATCTCTCATAAGGGTCATCATTCTATTACGTTTATATTCAATGGTGTCAGATGTCTTCCCATTTACTTCCTTTTCAAGATGGCGGAATCTAATTTACGATGACGAGTGTACGCAGTTTTGGCCAAACGCTTTGTCCGATTGTTTTGAATTTTAGTCCTTGTCTAAAATCCAAAGACGTATGTGTACAATTTTTCCCCATTCACGTCCGTTTCAAGATAGCAGCCACTGATTTAACGATGACGAATGGACGCAAAACGCATTGACTGATTGTTTTAAATATTAGTACTAAGGTACCATATAAGGAGAGTTTTTAAGAAAAAGAAAAACTCATGGTTGTGTAGATCTTGTTGATTAATGAACTCACTTTAGAAGATGTTTGATGATTTCAAAACAGTACAACAAAATTGTAAATCAAATTAAACAAAACAAAGTCTCAAAACAAACTTGCACATAAAAATACAACTAAATTTGCCAACAGATCATAACCTGTTAGTCGAGTAAAGCGCTATTTTCTTCTAAATTTGTATTCACTTCATCACTCTAGTTCTCGCTTATCTTTATGATCTATACATATTACAGGAACACTGGTACACTGGTATTTGCCATCTGCATGTTTATAATTTATAATAGGAAAATATTATTTTTCTATTAATAATGTATGCCGTTCAGGCTTTATATAAAGTTATATAAAGCCTGAACGGCATACATTATTAATAGAAAAATAATATTTTCCTATTATTGGAATCAGATTTAATGATGTAGTTGCTGGCTATATCATGTAATGCTGGCTATATCCTGTAATGCTGGCTATATCCTGTAATGCTGGCTATATCCTGTAATGCTGGCTATATCCTGTAATGCTGGCTATATCCTGTAATGCTGGCTATATCCTGTAATGCTGGTTATATCCTGTAATGCTGGCTATATCCTGTAATGCTGGCTATATCCTGTAATGCTGGCTATATCCTGTAATGCTGGCTATATCCTGTAATGCTGGCTATATCTTGTAATGCTGGCTATATCCTGTAATGCTGGCTATATCCTGTAATGCTGGCTATATCCTGTAATGCTGGCTATATCCTGTAATGCTGGCTATATCCTGTAATGCTGGCTATATCCTGTAATGCTGGCTATTTCCTGTAATGCTGGCTATATCCTGTAATGCTGGCTATATCCTGTAATGCTGGCTATATCCTGTAATGCTGGCTATATCCTGTAATGCTGGCTATTTCCTGTAATGCTGGCTATATCCTGTAATGCTGGCTATATCCTGTAATGCTGGCTATATCCTGTAATGCTGGCTATATCCTGTAATGCTGGCTATATCCTGTAATGCTGGCTGAACAGCAAAACCAATCATATTTTTTTTTGTAGAAAAGCACACAATTTTTCCAATAACGTTAGCCTAGTAACATTTTCTCTAAATATTACAGTTATCTGTTATTGGCTGGAAAAGGTTAAAAGCATGTCAGTGCGTTATTGTAGAATTATATTAATTAAGAATATACTGCGGTGGTGTTCTAGTATTACAACATGACAACAATATTAACTTTCCCAATAGTCGGACCTGGACGGTTCGGAATGAACCTTGGGAAGAGCTAAATAAGTAATGTTGTTGATATTCTTTCATAGTAGATAATGTTACAGCCAGACGTGCATGAGCTTCATGTAATCACCGACATTAGGTACAGATACGCAACCACTGTGGTCACCAGTCGAGTGGTCAATCCTGCTGATGTCGCTCAGGAAGTTGGTTTTACTGTGGTGTTACCGGAGTCTGCTTTTATTTCTGGATTCATTATGTAAGTGTGATTTAAAAAAAACTATTAATTGTCCTACTTATAAAATTACATTATTACTACATTACCCAGAGTCTTGAATTTCTTTTTGCACAATTAGTCACACTGTTTCTGCAATTAGTTCAAAGCGTTTTCACCTTTAAAAATAAACTTATTACAGAGATTTTTGTAAATATTTAATAAACAATTTAGTTTCTCGTGATAGAGGGGTAAATATAAAACTATTTAAAGGAAATACTTCTAGACAAATTGAATCAGAATTCTCACCAAGTGGAAGAGTGTATCTTTCAGAATCAATTGCCAAATTGATTTGAACAGTCGGATTTAAATTTATTTACATTTCTGTCTTTTTTGCACATCTTCTGTCTCGATAGTACATCTATGAAAAGCCTGGAATAAACTGGAACTTTCTAGAAAATTCTAGAATAAACTGGATCTTTATAGAAAATTCTGGAATAAACTGGAACTTTCTAGAAAATTCTGGAACATTCTAAATTTTTCTGGAGCATTCTTAGCCCTCTCATTAGAAAAAATATGTTAGAAGAGATTTTGTCATGTATTCCCTACCCACACACCAACTAGCACTGCCAAACTCTCTTGTTATCGATAGGAGAGCAAAGTTTTTTTACAACCACTACGGAGAATGGATAGTAGTAGGTGGTTGTGTGAAGAAAAGTGAGTGTTTACAAACATTCACTTGGCGTCTGTACATATATATTGCTTGATGATATAATAAGAAGGGCAACTTCTATTACTGAAATATTTTGCAGTTAAATTTCTTTTTCGATGAGTGATTTAAGCAGATCATTCCAAGATTCATACCTGTGACCAAACCATGTGCACAGATCATTTTGAAAGTGTTTCTCAGGAATTCTTAAATAAATGAAGTGCCATTAAAGCCTACACAGATAGCAAAATAAATGCTTCATGTCTTTGTTCTAGCTGTACTGATTGCTGAATCAACCTTGCTTTGTTTTAATTTCTCATTGTAAAATTTAACTTCCAACTTTTGCCTCAGATTTATGTTCAGCAATGAAGTTTATGTTTTCATAACAATGGAATAAATATGTTTCAGGGAAATTAAGAACAAAACCTACAAGGCTTACGTAAAAGAGAAGGAAGAAGCAAAGAAGGATTACGATGCTGCCGTTAGTCAGGGTATCGGAGCAGGATATGTGGAGCAAAAGTAAGTACACTGTTGCATTAATACTGTATTACAATACAAAATCCTGCTGTGCCTAATGTTTGGTTCTGTTTTTCACAGAGCTCGAGACTCCAACCAGTTCACAGTATCGGTAAACATAGAACCTCAAAGCAAGGTGAACTTTAACCTTACGTACGATCAACTCCTCAGCCGTGCTCTTGGCACTTACAAACATGTGGTTAACATTAATCCTGGTCAGGTAAGTAATTATCGGAGAAGAATGAACTGGAACTACCAGCTACATTTATCTTCATAAGAAATGTTGCATTATAAAAATAAGGATAGTGGCTACATGTGGCCTGTGCTGAGTCATACACTACATAAAAGTATAATGTATTATAAGAAGACAGAAAAGAAGAAGGAAAAAGTACCAAAATATATATGTAGTAGATGATACAAGATCAACAACAACATTTTACTTAAACAAAATAAGAAGAAGTTAAAAGGGGAAAATGAATTAAATTCTTTAAACTAAACATAACTTAAGTATCTTAATATGTCTCGGTCTATTCTAAAGAGATGACAGACTTCTATACCCCATAACTATAAATAAACTTGCCTTTTATACACCTTAACTTTAAAATTTTGAAATAAATGTAAGTTTATGGAAATGTTACAGTAAAGAATCTGTAAAGACCCATGTAACTGATCTGTTCTTACAACTAATGTGTGGGAACGCCTTGTGAAGTACGTGTGGTTACAATAGTTACTGGAGAAAATGGAATTCTTGTTTCTAAATAGGAACATTAAACGTGTCTTTATAAAAAGTTGCCTGATATTAAGTATATTTAAGAGGTCAAAATAGCTTACCAGATGCTACCTCCATAATCGATCTCTATTGTGTATGACAATAGTTTTTGTTAGACAACGAGGAATCCAAAACAAAGATATTGTTCTTATGAAAAAAAAATGGTTGAATCCTAAAAATATCCTGATTCTAAAAAACATTTGAAGTGAAGAATAAATTTTAAAAGTTCAAAAGGACTTGTTTTTTCAACTATGTTGACAGATTTGTTGTTCTATCCTCAATGCCCATTTCATTAATACAATTTATAGGCTATACATATTAATATGTCTAATATTTTTCAGATTGTTCGCGACATGTCAGTTCTTGTAAACATTAATGAATCATCTAAAATCACAACAGTAGAAGTGCCTGAGTTGCTGTTGGACAATGAAGTGTCAGACGATAAAGAAAAGAAACGTAAGTAGGTTATGTTTCCTGTAGCAATGATAACAAAGTTGGCAGCATTGTCAACATTAATTTTTTTCTTAATTTACTCCGGAATACAGAAGTTTTGACTTTCCTGGTCAAAGTTTTCTTGTACAATGTAGAAGTTTAGCTCTGACAACAGTGTCAGTTCAGCATTTGTGTCCTGACTTCAGACTGATTGTAGCTCTTCCAAGTTGTGCAATCTAAAGTTGATGAGGTTTCCAACTTTTCTGCAGACTCAGTAGATGGGTGAGAGTAGTATGAGTTAGAGATACGATGGGATCACTAAACCCATCAGCTGCTCACCTCAGCAACCTATGCTGGATTCTTTCATTAGCCTATACTCCCCACTGGGTTTACTGTTTAAATTGAAGGTTATTATAGATTTCACTTATGCTGAAGGTTTACAAATCTCATCTGATTCTTTGCCTCACAGATAGGCCTCTTCACTGCCTTAAACTAAAGACATATATTAACTAATAAATAAGTTTACCATTAATAACATAAACTTTCTTTTAGAAAATGCTTTGGCTGTTATCACTCGACCTGATGCAAATTCAGCAACAATTCGTTGGGCCCCGACACCTGAGCAACAAAAAGAAATTGCCAAAGATGGAATCAATGGCCAGTTAACTGTTGAATATGATGTGGACAGGGAAAATTCTCAGGAGATATTAGTAAGTGATAAGATGTAGGGAATAAATAAACTCTATTAACCAATTTTACAAATTTTTGCCTGCCAATATATTTAAGGGTGTCTTTTGTTGAATTTTGAACAAAATTCTGGTTTTCAAGTTGTGGCTGATACTACCGAAGCCGATGCCTGTTTCAGGATATTACAAACACAATAATATTAAATGGTTATTAATTCTATAAACTAAAGATTTTGTAATTTACAGTACAAAACTATGAAAAATGTACAAATGTAGGGAATATGTGTGACTATTACAAGAAATTCGCTGGCATCAATGGTTTTTATTTCTATACTAGGGTAATAACTTTGGTTGTATTTTTCTTATAAAATAATGAAACCACTGTTGTTAAATAAAATCTGTTTGGTGAAGTATGTAAAAGTAATGAACTCAATTTGTTATTGTTTGCATTACAGGCGAGATGTGTTTTGTTAATACTGTAATTGTGTTCCTTCAGGTAGAGGACGGCTACTTTGTACACTTCTTCGCCCCAGAGACTCTGAAGCCTTTGCCTAAACATGTTGTGTTTGTGTTAGACTACAGTGGTTCTATGCTGGGCAGGAAGATAGAACAGCTTAAGGAAGCAATGGCTACAATCTTGTCTGATCTCAGCTCTCAGGATTTCTTCAGCCTTGTTCTGTTCTCTAATACAGCCCAGGTGTGTACTTCAAGTGCTAATAAGAAAGTTACTGCAATACATTTGCAACTTTTCCTAATACAACAGACTTGATAAAGTACATGTGAATGGATTACTTATTTCAGTAAAGATAGGAATACCCTTGTGGAGGCAGCTGATAAGCTTAGTGGTCTTACCATACCTCTCTATCTCATATACTAAAGACACACACACACACAAACACCCACATTTACTACTCTAACGTAGCTTGGTTAACTATAAAGTGTAAAGCGACCTATACTGATGAAGGGAATAGCTCTGTGTATCAAACAGAGTCCTAAAATACCTAGCGACCTTCCAGCTTAGTTTAGCCTTACCCAAGCATACGGGACTCTGTATAGGTGAATAACATTCCCCTAGTTACTCATGTGAACATTACAAGACTGTAAAGTGGAATGAGCAGAATCTCACTGAACAACAAGACGTTGGCAAAACAGAGCACAATCTCCATGATAAAGGTTAAGAGTAAAAAAAACTGAAAGACAATTAGCAGAGCACTTCAATATCAAACTGGAATGCCACCAATTAGAAGTGGAAATGTTAATTACATTGAACTTTTTTTTGTGTTTTAAAAAATTGAAAAAATTGTAGTGGTGTTTAAGATGTTAAAAGTTTTATGAAACTGAATAACAGGAACCGTTGTTTTCAGGCATGGCTACCAGTAGCAAATGATGGCAACACTACGACTACTACCACTCCATATCCTTACACATATGACTACAATGCACCTGCAAAGGACCAAGAAGTTACTAAGGAACATATTGTTCCTGCTACTGTGGAGAAGTTAGCTTTAGCAAAGGAACATATCAACACATTCAGTGATTATGGTGGTATGATTTCATGTTGTTTGCTCTAATATCTACATGAAAAATATAAATGGTTCAGTTCTTCTTACTTAGCTATCTCTTGTTAGAGTTTCCAAGTTTATTTATCCTGACATTCCGAAACTGATAGGCATGTTAACAGAATTCTTGCAACAGAACATATGTTAAAAGTATTTTTTGCAACAGAAAACATTTAACATTTATAACCTATCCTGATTTAAATGTATTTTGATTTCCCATTAATCATACTGATATAAGACTGAAAAAATCGTTCAGTTATTCATGTATGAACTTGAAGTAATCACGTTTTGTTTTTAATTCGAAGGAACAAATATAATTGCTGCGTTAAGGACAGGATTGAAGTTGACAGCACTGGGCAAGGAAGTTCTGAAAAACATAGCCCAACAGCCTGAACCCATGATTATATTTCTAACTGATGGAGAAGCAAATGTTGAGTTGTCCAATAATGAAGAAATTATAAAAAAAGTAAAAGAATTAAATACAAACAAGTAAGTTTAATGGTTATAATACTAAATATTATAATTTTTTGACAGATGTGTAATTCTCAACTGACTGAAGTTGTGTTTAGACACTAGAGGTGTGTAGCTATTGAATGCCAATTTTGAGTTTGTGTTTGTTTCAGTGTCACAATATTCAGTCTTGCGTTCGGTTATGGAGCTAATACCAAGTTCTTGAAGAAGTTGTCTTATGACAATAATGGTTTCCATCGTGTTATCTACGAAGCTGCCGATGCTGCAACCCAGCTTAAAAACTTCTACAAAGAAATCGCTTCTCCTTTGTTGTCAAACATTACGTTCAACTACGTACCCAGCCAGGTGAGATATAATTTGAAAATTAGAATTCTCAGGTATTATCAATATCATGTATGTTGCAACATTTGTCGAAGTTATTTTTAGGTCAAGTTCTTATCCATGAAACTTAGTTTGAAGATTCATATTTTATGTAACATCAGTGTTGAAGTCAGCTAGTAACTTTATAGTTTATAATCTGTTCTCAAAAACTATACGGTGACTCCACATATCCCCACTTGTCTTCCATCTTTTACGATTTCTCTTAATTTTACTTTTTTACTGTCCCGTCTCTTCAACTCCATCTTCACCTAATACAGTATTTATTTATTATAGCAAATATTAACAAAAATTCAGCATAAAAGTGATACACCTAAAAGTCCATCAGATTTATATGTATTAAGCAGGAAATAATCATCGCTAATTGTTTTGTTGTAGGTTGATGAGAACTTAGCAACTCGCGTAGCTTTTCCTACTTTCTTCAAAGGCTCAGAGATTGTTGTTGCAGGCAAACTACAGTCACAAGACAAACCTTCAGAGAATAAGACGATGGGAGAGTTACTAGCAAAGGGAGCTGAAGGCTTTACTTCTTATCCAATCATTATTGACTTTCCAATCGATCCTCCTTTGCCTCCCCCACCCGAAGTAAAGAAACAAACGATCAGTAAGTAGATATTTTTATTTAATGAAAGACCTGTTATTGCAATAATGTTTGAAAATTTGGTCAATGAGCAATTTTGTTCTTCTTTTTTTTTAATTCAAGTTCAGTAATGTTGAGGAAACAATGACCATCTTGTTTGAAATAAGTTTATTCAAATCTATTTAATAGGATTTGGCCAAAGAACCTTCACAAGCTGCTATACTATCTGGCAAGTACACTTCCTCATATATGTCCTTACTGTTACTGATACTGTAGAAAATTAAATCTATTTTTTCCTTGTCCATGATTTAATTACTTACATCTTATTACATGTTTCGGGATTACAGCCCTATCTTCAGATGTTCGCCCTGAGTAGAATGTTATTACATTAAAATTTAAATGAATCACTACATAACACACATAAATATCACATAACAAATATATTAAATAATGCTGGGTGTGCACTGGTTCTATGGAATCACAAGTAATGTTCTGGTGTGAGGCTTTTCATCACCCAATATTTTTATTGCTTTGTCAAATATTAAGTTTGATCTGAAGTTCCAACAGTGATGTGGGCCCTTTAAGTAAATTAAGAAATTCCTCAATAGCATCCATGCATCTACCTTTACTGCATATGTGTGGGGTCTCTAGGTTAGTTTCAAAACCAGTGCAACCATGATCACTCTTGAAAGATGGTGTGCGTAACTTGAGGTTGTGTTAGTTACTCTGTTTCTTGGCAAATGTTCTTTGAACCTCACCCCAAAATTTCTACTTGTCTGACATATATAAAAATTTTTGTAGTTGTCACAACATGAAATAACTTGTTTTATTAAGGTATTCACTAAATAAACTATTTCTTTTATAAATTTAGAATTCAGATTAGCTTTAGAGAGGCGATCGTGAAAGATATTGACTGTTTCAACTATCAGAATGTTATTGTAAAGGCTTACGATATCAAGTGATGCCATTTATTCTTCTTGCATTTGAAGAGTTGACAGACAAACAACTTTATTCTTCTTGCCTGCCTATCAAAGATTTATCAAAGTGCATTTTATACATTTAATATTTTTTTATCGATCAACTGTTATTTGTTGCACCTTTGTGCACACTAACTATTTACGCTGAGGCAAAACAATGGGAATATGCTGAACTATTAGATGCCACTATTAGATGTAGAATAAAATTAACCTAGTTTAAATTACACGAGAAAGTTAAAAATTTATGACTACTTATTCCAGCATTCAAGTTGTCTACAAACATAATTTTAATAAATAACATACTAGTTTACATGAAGTTATTACCTCAAGGCTGTAACTTCATCACTGGCTACAGTCCTAAATTATTTTATTTTAACTTAGGCTACTTGTCCAGTAACTGGGAAAATCATGATTACTCGATAATATTGATTATTAAAAAATGTCTTACAATTATTGAACTTGATTGCAATTAATTCAATAGCTTTTTATAATGTTTTACCAACTTGTTTGTTAAGGCCGATTAGAAAAAGTTTGGGCTTACTTGACTATCCAGCAAATGTTGGACAAAGTGGATTCACTGTCTGAATCAGCTGAGAAGAACGAAACAAAGAGTAAAACTTTGGACATGGCATTGAATGTAAGTTTTATATACAGTGCTACTTTCCCAGTAGCTTATTTAGTTAATGGACAGAAAGTGAGCTGATGAACAAAAATGTAAGATACACTTTCTGTCAGCGCACTTGCTTACAGTTTTTAGGTTACTTGATAATGTTAAATCTTGTAATTGTACAAATAACACTGGCCTTAACACAATATTTTATGTTAGATTTATGGTTTTGTTTTTTTACAGTATGAGTTTGTGACTCCATTGACTTCACTTATTGTTGTCAAGCCAAATGAAACAACATCTGTGGAAGCAGAACAGGTGCGACCAGGATTTGAAGGCGGTCCTGGTGGTTTTGGATTCCAAAGCCCACAGCTTATAAGTTCTGGCTTTGGTGCTAACTTTGGAGGTGCTCCAAGTAAGTATCTAAAACTCGTTCGGTATTCGTACAGTTTCTTCTTTTAACCTTTATTTGTCATAATTATTTATCATTTAACTCAATTGTTAAGCTACTAGGTACACTATTTTCTCCTAATTGTAATAATCTCTCAATTATCTATTGTAAATAATACTATATAGGACCAATAAGACTTTAAAACAATGCAACTGATTTGAAGAAAATTGTCTTTGTCATGGCCTACACCTACTTAGACCTACTGTTGTATGGGGTTGATAACAAAAAATATTTAGGAGTAGTTAGAAAGATAAATTCATTAGGGCAAAAATAATTTTTATTTCATTTATCTAGTGTGGGATGTCATTTGAAAGTAGAAGTGGTACCGATTAAGAATATATATATATATATATATATACAGTTTTTGAATGAGTTTGTATTTAAGCTGCCATACTTCTGTAAGAGTTTTCATGTTCACCTTCAACATGTTTGATTACAAAAATCTCAACAAATTTATAGACCTACGGTATACAAAATGTTTTTCAGAATTTGTTTATACTTACATATTTCTGTATTAATGGACCTCAAAAAAAGCATATTTTTAATAATTCATCAATTAAGTTTAATAGGGTTTTTTACGCCGCTTGACCTTTTGAAGTGTGGTTAAAAGTAAGAATACAATTCAAAAGTAATTCATATGTTTGGGCATCAAATACGTTCAAAAGAAGCACTTAAATCGTACGCTATATAAGCAGTACTGTAGAGGTTGCAGTAGTGCAGATGACAGTGAACTAAGATGGTTTAAATCCATTCTTGTTAATATGTAGTTTGTATGTGAAGCAAGTCACCTAATTGATGTGTAATTTTATTTAATGATTTATTATGATGTTTTAAACTAAACAATGCAAAATATCAAATAGTAATTAAAAATAAAAGAAATTTTGAGTGAGATACAAAGTGTTCTTGCACCATTTATTTTTATAGGTTTCAGTAAAGTACCTTCAGCAGCTGGATTCCCTGCATTACCTGGCAAGTACACAAAGTCTTATATATTTTCAGATAAATACAGCCTATTGAAACCATTAACAAAGTTTGTTCTTGTAGTGGAAAAACATTGTATATTTCATTATTAATGCATTGTACTTTCTTGAGGTTATGGGGTTTAGTGATTTCCTGGTACTGAGATCAAATGAACTATTATGCAGCTAAGTCTATTGCACTCTACTTCAGCGGAATGGTACCTTCACTGAGTTTTAGCAGTCCACTGATTAGCTTATTGTGCTGGAGGTCTTCAGGGTCCTGAAAGCCAAACATCCTTTGTCTCCAGCTGGCAATCATATATTATGTGGCCTATTTATTTCAGCACAACCTACATAAAACTATTTTAATGGGAAAAGTATTGTGCAATACTGCAAAATTTATACCAGCCACTCTGGCACCTGAAGCCACAATTTTGTTGCTGAACTCCATTTCAATTGTGTAATATTTTTTGCAGGCGGTTTTGCAGGACCACAAGTGTTGTATCAATCTATCGGAGGCCCACCTGGCTATCCTGCACCACCTTGTAAGTATTTGTGTTGGCAGTTTATTTAAGTTGCACGGACTTTCCAAGTTGACAGACGTATTTTGGCTTTCCAGTTTCTTTGCCATTTCACAGTAATGAGTGTAGCGTTGGACCCATTGTATCATCAAATGTCACAATAGTGATTCTACACAAAATTGTATTTTTCTTGTTGAGATTGATTCAGTTGTCTTTGGAAAATGTCTTTTTGGTACTCTTTTTGATCATTTGTGAAAAACTGTGGAACTCATCCTGCACAAACTTTGCGATAACCATGATACACTGTGATAAAGGAAAACACACTCTCATAAATTCATTGTGTTTCATTAGTGATTCATCAGGTGTAAGGCGCTGATCATGATCATTGTACCACTTGAGTGTTGTCACCGGTTAATCATTACATTGGAAATCTATTGTAGTTTATTTTTTTGGCCTCTCAATATGCTCGACACATTGTCTCCCCAAACTTTGCAGTCACTCGAGCAAGCTTAACCTTGTTGAAACTTAACAATAATTGATTGTACAATCGCGGGTGTTACCTCTTGCTCATACAAGGTTGTACTGGTGAGCCAAACAGCCTCAACCGGACAGAACTGAGATCAAATTAATTGCTACTTTCTCGCCTACAATACCCTGCTCCGCTCAATATGTTGAATTTGAAAACAAAAGCCTGCTTTTCACAAATATTGTTATCTAACTGTAGTAACTTGCTTCATGTTCCACTGTTAACACTGTAACTCTTATGAAAATTGCTTTTGTGGTCACAATGTATTGTCATGCACTGACTGCTAACAGCATTAAAGATTTGCTTGCAATATTTATTAATACTAATAGATCTATAGGCATTTTTCACAATCTAACTCCATCAGCTTTGGCTTTTAACCACAACAATTCTTGACTGTTGTTGTTTATTCAAAAATAAAATTAATATAACTTCAAAATTAACATAATTGAAAAACAAAAGTATAGTATTTATCTTATTGGTGTGGGAAGTTACTGTATTAGTAGTGGAAAATTATAGAATCAAAAAGGAAGAAATTCCACATTGGTATTAGGAAATTATGCAATACTGTGTAAGAAATTATAGTATCATAAGTGAGAAATTACAAAGTTGATATGAGAAATTATAAACTTGATATGAGAAAGTGCTGTTTTGGTAAGGTATTGGAAAATTATCATATCAATATGAGAAATTACTGTATTTTTGTGGGAAATTATCTTGCCTGTGTAGAAATTTAAAATGCTAATTTATCTAGACTTTAATGCTGATTACGATAGTGAAAATGAACTTAAAAATATAAGATGATAATAACTAACTCATTTAATCACTCATTTTAATAACAGATGAATGGAGTTTGCCAAGTAATGAATGTGTCTTGGCAGTTACATAAATCAATCAAGATTGACTTTTTTTGTTTATACAATGTTAAACAATGTTCATCATATAGTTTTGAAAATTCATTTAAATTGAATAAAACTGAATTCATAAAATATTTAAATTTTGGTAATAAAAATCACTTGTATTATAAATTATAAAGAAAATTAAACAGACAGCTTGTAGGCTAGTGTAATTAGTAATAAATGAGGTTATGTAATTTTGTTTACAGTACCTCCACCAATATACCCCAGCCAGGTATACACGACTACGTTTTCTTCACCTACTTCCTTAGCAGATTTATCACCCAGTAAACCAGGTAAGTAGTAAAACTGGATCATATACTTGTTTTGTTCTGAAATGTCTATTTTCCTATTTCTTACATTGACTAATAAAATACTGATCCTAGTATACATTTTTCTTGCTTTTAATTCTTACAAAAGTATATAATTTTCTCCCTAATATACTTTTAATATTTTTCTTAATAATAGAGATGGCTGAACCTAAGTAAGCTTCCACTTCTTTCTCTTTATATCCTTTGCTACTACTACTTTGTTATCCTTTATTGTAAATAAAAGGCCTTTGTGCCTCTTTTCCTTGCTACTTACTATTCTTGAGTACAAACCATGCTTCTTGGATTGTGACTTCTAATAAGGACATAGCTTTTCTTTTTAGTTGTATAAAAGTACCATCAGCTAGTTGTTAGTTCTTATCTTCTTCCATGCACATAATCGGTTCCATCTCAATGATAATGTGTAATCTTGCTTCTCTAGTTCTTAAGGTTCTTCGTAGAGCCAGTTTTTAGCACCTACATGGTCTTTATTGCAGCTCTCCATTCTATTCTATTCTCCTTACATCTGCCATATCATTTCAAATATTCCAATAGTATTATTTCTTCCCACCCATGACTCTATTTGGTCCTCTCTTTTCATTCATATGTTATGTGCCAAAGCCAATATAGTCTCCCTTTCTTGATAATTGCATCCAAGTATGGTTCTCTGTACAAAGTCCAAAATACTTTTTGTTCCGATTCTAAACCTAACCTATCCTTATCTTCTCAATTATCTTCTGCAAAATCTTTTTTTTTAATGTATTCAACATGCAGTAGTTAATATATAGAATTACTTTTTATGAATTGTAAACAAATTCAGATATCAATTAAATAAGTTATTTAATGTTTCTGTTATGGATATGACAGAGAGAGGAACCTTGGACGACCTGCCATGGCTTTATAACTACACAACAAATAACGTAACCTTCACGTTGCCACTGAAAGAAGGATCTGCGGACTTCTTACTGGGACACAACGAGGTGAGCTAATACAAGACAGTAATCTCAATATAATAAATCCACTAAGACAACAGATGGCCATCTCTTTTCAAAGTTTACTTTAAGTACAACTTTAGGCCTCCAGCGTGAAATACATATTTATAATGTAATTTAAGACATGCAATAATTGTGCCTCGAACCCACGACCTTGAGGACATCAACCTCTGTTTGAACTAAATATATGGCAATAACTTTATCTTGAACCCACGACTTAAGGAAATTAACTACTGTTTGAACTAAATATGTGCCAATAACTGTATTTTGAACCCACAACTTTAAGGAAATCAACCAGTGTTTGAACTAAAGTTTTAGCAATAACTATGTATCAAACCTACTTAAAGACACCGTTTGAACTAAGGGGGGGGGAGGAGTTACAAATTTGTAGTGTTTGTAATTAAGTCATGATGTATACAAGGTTTAATAATAATTGAAAATTTGTGTTTTTTAGGTTGAAATAATACTCTTGTGGAAGCATCTGAGGTTCAGTTGGTAAGGTTTGCTAGAACTTGAACCAAAAAGTAGTTTGAATCTGGCTATTACAGTTGGTTTATTTCTGTGTTATCTGCTTTTCCTAACTTTATTAAACTAACTGGCACAAAGTAATTACATTAAAAAAAAATACTCAAAAAGAAACAAATATTCTACCTTGCAGTATGCCTGGGTAAGGTTCAAAAAGTTCCCTATTAGCCGTTCAGTATATCTACTTTTCATTTCCCCTCTCTTAAGTACCTTGAAAAGGTCCATTTTTCAGAAAAATGTAAATAATTAGCTTTGTAATTAATTATCTAGCATACTGGTATTTAATTAATTTTACTGCTTTTTAGTTTGTCTAATTGCTAATAAAAATGTGGAAATAGTGTGTTAGTTAATACACAAAGAATCATAGAACAGCAGCTGACTACGTAATACTGGATTTAATCACGAGTTTGTTATCATTAAATGGCCTTTACTATTTAAAATAAAGAACACTTCATTATGATCCTTTTTAAATGTAAATTAAAAATTTTAATTAAACAAATCGAGTATTATTATTAAAAATAAAATGTACATGGTGTTTTCCCATGTTCTCCAATTATAGAGGCTATCAACAGAGTATTTCAATGCATTATTTAACATTATTTATTGTTCCAATTGTTTGTAAGTATATACTTTGGTTTCAGACTAACACAGTGTTTGGTTCGTGTACTTTACCGAATGGAGGATTGGGAGAGTGTCGTCACCTTGAGTATTGTGTACTCAGCACATTCTCTATTGGTATCGATGAGTTCTTACCTTACCGTTGTGACATCAACCCTTCAAAGTAAGCACGATGTGTTTCATAAAACGTTAATTAAATATTTTATCTTGATATTTGTTTCTCGGGAATTGTTTGATTCTTGCAAAAACCATCCGAAATGGTACTGCAACATGATTAAAATATTTGAGATAATTTCTGAAAATATGATGCAATGACAATCTATGCAAAATTTAAAAATCTGTGTCTACAGTTTTAATGTGTTTAGTTTTGTAAACATTTCCTAGTAGAAAATTCTATATATATATATATATATATATATATATATATATATATATATATATATAAAAGTACAGAATTACAAATACTTTGGGTATTGTTGCAGACATCTTGGAGCTTGCTGCCCCGTGGACACTGATATTAATGTTGGAACTACTGAAAGTGGAAGTGAAGCAGTTGCTGATAAGCAGTAGCATTTGAAAAATCAAATCTTTAAATCAAATCTAGAAATTTGTTTATAAATTTCAATTAAACTGAATAAGCAAATATCTGTAACTGTTTTCATCTTTATTTGTTTGCCTAGTTCCATAATATTTATTATCGAGTAATATATGCTAGTGAAGAAAGAGTACTCGATGGTAGTAGTGAAGAGTAAAAAATTTTACAACTCGATGGTACATATTATAGCATACTACTTTATTATAGCATACATACATTTTACTATATTTATCATCGAATAGTAAAATTTTTTTAACCATCAGGGTTGGAATTGGTATAATGATGATTAATTGAGTAGATCAGTAACAGAAAACCCCTTTAAAAACAACCCTTCCAAAAACGACCCTTTTATTATATATTAACAAAAGATAAGGAAAACTGAACTGGATATAAAAAATGTTCTGCAATAAAATAAAATATAAGTAGAAAATCACTAATATCAAGAATGATTGTAATATTTTTGTTGTTATTTTAACGTGAAAAGCATATTGAGGCTATCACCTCCCTAAATGTAAGCGTGAGAGTAAAGTGTTAAAGTCGTAAGTGTAGTGTTGCAGGTGTAAGTGTGTACTGGATTTAGACTCGGGTACCGTGAGGGATGTCTATATCCTCAATAGGGCTGTCAAATCCTCTCAATAGGTGCAGCTAGTCTGCACCCCCATGTGGGGAAAGATTGTAATATATCATTTATGTAGAATATAATACCATTTACAATGTTCTAACCGAATGTCTTAATCATATGCTGAAACAGATAAGCCATTTCTCATTAAACAATAGTAAAATACTGATGAGACAGTGAATGCTATCACTGCTACTAAGGACACTGTTCTTGGCAGTGAGCAGTTGTGATTGCTCTTCAATAGAGATGAGACAGTGAATGCTATCACTGCTACTGAGAACACTGTTCTTGGCAGTGAGCAGTGAGCAGTTGTGATTGCTCTTCAATAGAGATGAGACAGTGAATGCTATCACTGCTACTGAGAACACTGTTCTTGGCAGTGAGCAGTGAGCAGTTGTGATTGCTCTTCAATAGAGATGAGACAGTGAATGCTACCACTGCTACTGAGAACACTGTTCTTGGCAGTGAGCAGTGAGCAGTTGTGATTGCTCTTCAATAGAGATGAGACAGTGAATGCTACCACTGCTACTAAGGACACTGTTCTTGGCAGTGAGCAGTGAGCAGTTGTGATTGCTCTTCAATAGGGATGAGACAGTGAATGCTATCACTGCTACTGAGAACACTGTTCTCAATCAACTGATTGCTCTTCTACTACTCTGCTCTCTGCTTATTGCTCACTGCTCAGTGTTATATTGTCCTGTTTTTTTTTTGTTTTGCAAGGAAATTTACACTTACAAAGCGATAGTAAAACAATACTGAAAGTTAGGTGATTTTTGTATTTAACTGTAATTAATAATCAAAGACTATTGGGTTTATTTCCTATTAATTAAAAACAAAATCCATATTTCTACTTTTATTAATTGATCAGATTTTCAGGTGCAAAACTAATAACAAGAAAAATTTATACATTATTTTTTATAATTCTTATTTTATTAATTTGAAGGTTTATATTTGTTAAATTTTGTATTATTGTTGTTTCACATAGGCTACTGTGAAAAAATCTACAATTTTCCAGTGTTTTTTCAATCTAGTGTTTTTTCCTACTATATTGATAAGACTGTTATTTAATTAACTTATTTTTTTTATAATAATACTTATTTTTAATAAAATCCTGTCTGGTCAGTTTTGCTGATGCACAATTATTATGTTATGTAATTTATAATTTTAAATATATCTTTGCACAATAAAGAATATAAGTTGTCCACACTTATTCTACTAATTTTATATTAAAATTTTGTAATATTAAGCATTTTTCATATGAAATTTACTGGCATAATCAACAGTGCTAGGTGACCACCAGCTAACTGAGCCGTGAGCAGTTAGCACACGGCAGCACGTTGTCTTATTAGTAAACTGTGATTAAATCACTGCTACTGTTCACTGCTCAGAGCATTCACTCCTAAAAAAAAAAATCATGACTGACTTATCAATAACAAAAAAATGTGCCCCATTTTGGTGCGTTTACCGCTCAGTAATAAAGCAAAAATTATTTTTCATTGCAATCTGACTACGTACATATTAGGGAAGCCCTGCAAACAATATGTGTTGCAGTAATAATTATTGTTTACACTGTCATGTATTTGTTATTTTTATTAACTTTCTAAAAGATATGTATAAACAAATTTACAGTACAAAAGTATTTAATTTCTGTAATTAACTTTTAATTGTGGACTAATGGTTAACAGAAACTGGCGATTGTAAGACTGATGATTTATCAAAGTTTCACTATATTGCTTTATCACTTTATTGGTATAGTTACAGAAAATAAAGCAAGCAGGAAAACATCAATCTGAAAATATTGATGGATATGTACCTCAATTACTTGAATTGATTAAAATAAGAGGAATCTGTTTGAATGTGTGTGTGTGTGTGTGTGTGTGTGTGTGTGTGTGTGTGTGTGTGTGTGTGTGTGTGTGTGTGTGTGTGTGTGTGTGTGTGTGTGTGTGTGTGCACAAAATCTTGCACTAAACAAATTTACAGAGAGGCCTGCCATAGTTCAGAGCAGGTGGTCAACTACAATGTTGAGCTGTACATAGGCTTGAGCCCAGCTACTGCAATTGACTTTTTCTATGAGTTATGTCGACCCTCCATCGTGATTAGTTAAACTGGTATGAACTTTATAACAGTTTAAACCAGCAACAGTTATAACTTTATAACAGTTAAACCTTCACGATAAAAGATGTTTAAACCAGCAGTTCCCATTCTGCTGTACACGTACAAATAGTAACTGTGGGAAATACTGAAAAGCACCTAAAATGTACCTAAATGTAGAACACAATTTAAACTTGAAATGTATCAGAAAAATCCCAAACCAAGGTATAAAAGTGAAAGTCAAAGGCAGATTAAGGGGGAACTTAACTCAAAGTGTGTGGTCTCTGAATTCAAGTGACCTCCAATTTTAATCTAGCCTTAACCTATACATGCAGGACTCTGTACAGGTGGACTATTTATTTTGCTAGCAACTTGTGAGATTTCGATGGCTGGAAACATACCACAAAACCAAGGAGAACAGGCAAAAGTGAATTTTTTTTTTTTTTTGTGTTTAACATCCTACTATTGTGCACACTTGGGCTAATGCAGACGGTGGGATGATTTATAGCGTATGAAAATGCCAAGCCCTCGCCGGGAATCGAACTCGGATCCTCGGGGTGAAAGCCTAGTACGCTATCCACTAGACCACCGAGGTGTCCTAGAGAGTCGAGTTGTCGTCGGCAAAAGTGAAACTGGAGTGAGCAAATAACACGGAGGTGGAGGAAAATGGGACTGTACCTAACCTCATGGCAGCAGACAGACCTAACTAACTTGTAATAAAAGATGTGAGCGATGGGGATCTGTCCCAAATAAGAAAAATGTACAAACATATTTCGGGAGTGCTAAATTAGAAGAGAGGAGTCGATAATTAATTATAGATGCAAATTACTTCCCAAAATTTGTTTGCAAGCTTTTGCAGAGATCAAGCTTTGAGTGTGAGAAATACAGTCCATATAGGGCTGGACTTAGGTGAACAGTAATGACCCTGCCCTGCGTAACAGGGAATTCAGAGAAACCATGGAACTAATTATGGAGTGAGGAGTTAGGGAATTTAAGAACAGCTAAGGGTACTTGAGGTACATAATCTATGATTGTGAGGAGAGGCTGAAGGGTTCCAGGACCCTGATGACCTCCTGCTGAATGAGCTTACTGAACAGAGAGGCTTAGTTGCACAGTGCCAGGGCCAATCAGATCGTAACTTCCAGTATAACTGTCTATATTAAAAGAAACAAACTGGATGTAAAACCGTTCCATAACATTGTTAGCTGCTTCCGTAATGTAAGTTCATTGCTTCTATAATATGGGAATTGGTTTATTAAAAACAAATATAATAACTAACTTGATGCAACAGCTGTCTTGGAGTATATCTTCTTCTTTCTTAATTTATCTAACCGTTTGACTCACTAAACCACAAATTAGTGTTGAGCAAGCTGGAGTCAATTGGGGTCAGAGGACAGCCTTTACCATGGCTACACTCACTTATCTTAATGATATAGACTTCAGTTCATGGAGGTTGCAGGGCAGCTATCACTATGGAGTCCCCCAGGGATCAGTCTTGAGGCCTGTTTTATTTCTCCTGTATGTGAATGATTTTAGTTCATCTGTCAATACTGATAATTTAGTTCAGTATGCAAGTGATACAACTATTAGCATTAGTACAGGTGCTGCTTCAGTGTTAGTACAAAAAACTTTCATTAATTTTGTAACATAACATGCGTGACTATGTTACAAGTCAGTATTTTATAGACAGTAATTTAGCTGTCAACTTTCATAAAACAATACACACACACACACACACACACACACACACATATATATATATATATATATATATATATATATTAGTTTAAATTAAAAAAAGTAGTGAACTTAGTAGCAACTGTTATCCTTGATGATAAACTGAGCTGCAAATATGTTGACAGTGTCTGCAAAAAACTTTGTGCAGGGATTTCTGTTATTAGGAATATTAAAAATTAATGCAATCTTTCCACTAGATTATATAAACTCACCTGCTCATGGAATCGTACATGGGGTGATTTCTTAGTGTTTTAATTAAAAAGTCTATTTGTATTACGAACAAAAGGATACAACCTGTGGCTGGCATAAACAAGTCGGAGACTTGCAGAAATGTCTTCAGACAGCTGGGAGAATTGACACTACCTAGTTTGTATATTATAGAAACAATATTGCATATCAAATATATGTGTCATACTGCTCTGAATATGTATGTACATGATCTGCAGACTGCTGATTAGGCCAACACAAGCTTTGTAAGTTTAAAAATCTACCCTCCCACACCGGGATTGTGTTATCAAATAAACTACCACTTAAAATAAATAGAGAAAAAAACGAAAGAGTACTATAGTTAAAAAAAAGTTTCCAAACAGCCCTCATTACCATTTGTGCTATTCTGTAGAGGAATTCATCAGCTGTAACGGGTGAATATTGGTTCATTGCTTGCATTGCATGACCTGGTCATATTAAATAGTTTTAATATAGATTTGAAATGGTTATACAGTACTATTTGTAATTATTTTGTACTTTTCCAATAATTATCGATTCATTATTGTTCATTGCTTCTAATAATTGTAATTGTGACGTTTGTGATTCAATAATTGTATTGTTTGAAGCAATAAATAAATAAATCTTTCAAAAATTTAACCTAATTTAAAAAGCTCAGTTTAAAAAAGCAGTCTTCCAATGCTTTCATTAAAATACATTTGGTCGATAAACATTCCGACTTCCTATTGATATTAACAAGTTGTAAATTTTGTATTATCTAATTCATATTATATTTCTGAAAGTTTGTGTGTTTGTTTGTTTGTTTGTTATTCAATCACGCTTTAACCACTGGACCAATTGAGATGAAATTTGGTACGTATATGGTTTAAGTATCAGAGATACATATAGGCCTATTCCCGTTTTACAAAACGTCATTATATTACTTACCCAGCCCAAAATAATTATCAGTTTTTAGTTTTGTAACATCTGTTAACTATAGTTAGGTTTAATTACTGTTTACTGAACATGAGATTTAGGCACCTGAGATGGACATAGATCTAATCCCATTTTACAAATCTTAATTTATGTTTTATTTATTGCAAAATTATTTTTTTTAATGTTACATTTTCATCTAATAATCACTATATGGTATTTTTCATTTAAGACTATTCAATGTTTTTAAAGCAGAGTGCAGAATATATATATTATATACAATTTTATTAGAATACTTTAATTGTAAGGTATATATATTTGTGTAATTACATTATATGAAAAAATGGTAAATATGCAGTGCAGCATCTATTGGAGTTTTCGATATTTTTCTTACTAAAATGCTTTATTATGTGCCCAAAAGCAAAAATCCAAAATATGAAAGCAGGAGAAGTACGATAAAAATCGAAAATAAAAGTGACCAACATAACCTCAAAATTGCTACCGGCGAAAATCGGTACCGTGTTGTACTGATTTTAGACGTATTTTTATTGTTTTACTGATCTACAGATCAGTAAAATAATAAAAATACGTCTAACACGGATTTGGGTGATAGGAAACCCATTTTTTAAAAGAATAGTGCATAACCTAAATGACACGGTTGTTAGGCCTAACAGGGTGATGCTTGAAAAAACCTTTATATTTTTTTAAAGATTATTCGGCTACATATCCTAACTGTCACGGTTGTTAGGCCAAACACGGTGATGCATAAAAAAACCTTTATATTTTTTTAAAGAATACTGCATATCCTAACTGACACGGTTGTTAGGCCTATCACGGTGATGTTTGTAAAAAACCTTTAAATTTTTTAAAAGAATACTAAGTATATTAACTGACACGGTTATTATACCTAACACGGTGATGTGTAAAAAAACTTTTATATTTTTTTAAAGAATACTACATATCCTAACTGATATGATTGTTGGGCCTATCATTGTGATGTGTGAAAAACCTTTATTTTTTTAAAGGTATCCAAACCTTAACTGACACGGTTGTCAGGCCTAACATAGTGATGCGTGATAAATCTTTATATTTTTTTAAAGAATACTCCATAAGCTAACTAACATAGTTGTTAGGCCTAACACGGTGATGCATTAAAAGAACCTTTATTTATTTTTTTCAAAAGAGTATTCCATAACCTAACTGACACGGTTGTTGGGCCTAATACGGTTATGCATGGAAAAAACTTTATATTTTTTTTAAAGAGTACTCAATAACTTAACTAACACGGTGATGCGTGAAAAAACCTTTATATTTTTTTAAAGAGTACTACATATCCTGACACGGTTATTGGACCTATCACGGTGATGCGTCAAAAAACCTTTATATATTTTTTTAAAATACTAGGCTACATATCCTGACACGGTTGTTAGGCCTAACATAGTGATGCGTGAAAAATCTTTATATTTTTTTACAGAATACTCCATTAGCAAACTAATATGGTTGTTAGGCCTAACACGGTGAAGCATTAAAAAAACCTTTATTTATTTTTTTAAAAAGAGTACTCCAAACCTAATTGACACGGTTGTTGGGTTAAACGGTGAAAAAAAAAATAACAGGAAAAAAAAATAATTTTTTTTAAAGAGTACTCCAAAACTTAACTAACAGGGTTGTTGGTCCTAACACGGTAATGCATGATCTTTAATGTATATTATGATTGCGGGCAAAGCCGTGACGGGTAACAGCTAATCATATTATATTTCTGAAAGTTTGTTTTTGTTTATTTGTTTGTTATTCAAATAAACTTTAACTACTGGACCAAATGAGATTACATTTGGTGTGAACACGTTTTAGGTATCTGAGATAAACACAATACTATTCCAGTTTAATTGTAAAATAATGACTTTTTAATAAAACTGTATTTTATTAAAATATGAAATGACCCTGTTTTAGCGTATCGAGTAGCAAAAATTTATATGTCTTTGCCGAAAACTGTCTATTTTGTCTGATTTTGAAAATTGACTATAAATTTTATTGCTTACATTATAATTGCAGGCAAAGCCGCAACGGGTAACAGCTAGTTAAAATATAAGTCCTGTAAGAAAGTATCACAAATTACTGAAGCAGTTAACATAGAAAGAAAAAACATTTTTGTTAAAACAATTTGGACTTTAGCTCATAATTGTGTTTTTAATTTCTAATACACAATGAAAATGCCAAAATTAATTAAATTCGCTTTTTCGATTTTGTAACTAATATAAAAGGGTGATGTGGGGAGAAGGGATGAAATTGGTTAAACGAGAAAAGAATTTGTGTATGAAAAACTGATTGTAAATAATGTATCAAAAAAACAGAAGAATTTATGGATTCCCATGTTGTTATCTTGAATTCACAAAGAACCAGTTTACGATTCTTAGAAGTGAGCTTGCTCAGAGCCCTCCAGTGCTTAGGTCAGGGGGTCATTGTATCAATTCGGATAAGCGAACACAAGAAAGCTAATGCAAATTGCATCCCGCTAGTGTTTAATAACGCATTAAAAAAAAAAAAAAAACAAAACCATATGTGTCTCAGCTTTCCTGATTAGTCCATTTATGTCAATAGCAATGCGTGTGAGTAGGCAGGTAGTGACGTTACAGTACGCCTTGCTATTGTTCAACCAATTACTGTGAAATCAGGTCAGCCCAGACTGAGGGACGGTAGAAAATATTGTACAAAAAATTAATTTAACGCAAAAACTTGAGTCTAATTCGTTAACGCGAAAATGTAATATTGAGCTGATCTCTTCACACCAGTTCAATTTCCGTTGTCACAATAGATTTTTATTAAAATAAAATAAAACAACACTTTTTAATGTCTTAATTTGATAATAAAAATTATTTTGGGGGGAATTCATTGATAGTTAAAATTGTTTTGGAATACCATAAATGCTCTCCGTTTTACTTCTTATTATGTCCCCTTTCTTTATTGATATTAAAAAAGTAAAATTATTTTTTCTTGTGAAGACGAAGGCAGCAGTTTGATCTGAATACACATCAAACTGTCTAGAAAGTTTCATATATTGGTGCGGAGTAAAACAAAATGATACAGAAAACTGCAGTAACTTTCTTACGAATCCACTTGATCTTAAAAATCATTGAACTTACAAATTCCATTAGAGAAGTTAACGGCAAGACTTCACGAACAGATTTTGCTCGAACTTTAACCATAAGTGGTCAGTATACATAGAAACATTTTCGTGTTCTTCGTTTTTTCAAAAACCGTAACTCTTACAGTTATTTCAAATTTTGAACACTGAGTTTTAGTCACTATGCTACCAGGTGTAAAGAGAATTTTAGCGAAATCAGCAAGGATTTTGAGAGGTCTAGTCATTTTTCTCGATTTAAATTTTCCCCGTTCTACAGCAAGTTTCAGATAGCAACCATACACGCCGTTTAAGTTCTGTTGAGAAAATATAATATCTTTTACGAGGCTGCAAAGATAATTAAAACAGCGTCTTATCATTTCACGTTTAAGTCATTCTCTTATGAAATTTAAAATGACTTATGGAATTTTCTAGACGATTGCAGTACTTTCTGTGCTCCGTAACTCTCTGATTTTTAACTTTAATGTTTACGAAGCATTTTACCCAAAACGTTGTTTACATATGTTGTGTAGATTATATCATAATACAAACTCAGTTACGGTAAACCCTTAACGGTGTGTTTACACTGTGACATGTATGAGACACAAGTCAAACTGACAAATCACGATACATCTCCTCATAAAAATTCTCACACAAATTGTATGAGCTCCAGGATTTCCGCACACATTTTTTATTTACAAAAATTACATATACTTTGACTCGTATGAGTTTATTTTCACGTATTTTTAGGTTATGGCAGTTTTTGTATAAGATTATAAGATTTAATAAGCTGTTTTTTCAAGCATTAGGTTTTCAATTGTTGGTAAATTCAGTTGTATTTAATAGGTTAGTTTGTTTAAAATTTTCTACAACCCAATGCGCCGTGAGTTTTTTATCTTAAAAATTTTCGTTGAAGCCGCCTACGAGTTCTTATTTTTAGAATTTATTTACACCAGTGCACGTATTGATAAATATAATAACTTTTCATTATTGGTTTTATCGTACAAATTTAGAATATTTGTAATTAAAAATACTGCCATTGACCAACAGAAGTTACAATTAGAAAAATAGAATGATTTGTATACTTGTGAATGCAGTGTGTATTTTTACGAACTATTTGACGAGTATAAGCTGTTTTTTCAAGCATCAGGTTTTCAATTATCATGCATGTAGCTCATAAAAACTCCTCAAACATATAACTTAATGTAAACGTATCCACAAGATACTATAAGAATGTATTAAAAATTAAATATTTTAAATGTGTTTAAAATTAATTTCTAATAACAATAAATGTTAAATATGTTAAACATATGTTAAAAATATTTCCTCCGCTTTACGTTTATAAATAGCGTCCCAAACAGTGCAGTGCAAACTGCTTTGGTGTTCCCTTCAATTTTTTGCTCGCGGGCTAGGTTAGGTTAAGGGGAGCAAAGTAAAGTCAAACCAGTTGCGGCAAACGTTGCGGCGAAAAGAAAAGTTTTAGTTTTATTTTGTAAAAAAATCCTTTTTTAGGACACTTTAATAAAATCAGTAGATTTAGAATTTTTGACCAGTCTAAACCACCAGCTTAATAGACTACTGGAGAATGTACAAGAGGTGCGTGGACTACTGGAGTGTGTACTACTGGTGTGTGCACGACGGCCGGGGCATGGACCACAGGAGAGACTACTGGAGTGTAGACGCTGCCGGGGACGACAGGAGCAGCGGGCACCACGGGCGCTACGACGGGCGCGGCTGCGTATGTCTTGACGACGGGCGCAGCAGCGGGCACTGTCTTCACTACGGTGGCAGCAGGGTACACTGCTGGAGCGACCACGGCGGGAGAGTAGGCGATGGGTCCTGCAGCGACTGCGGCCAGGAGTGTGATGAAGGTTATCTGTCAAGTGAAAAGAACAGTTTATGCATTACAGGATAAAGCATGCATCATGCATCATGTCAACAAACACGTTTCTTGTATTGTCGTAGGTACAATCTTGCATAGTACTTCTTATCATCACCGGTTTCGACGCTTTGTAGTCCATCCTGTTATAAAACTATTTATCCTTTACAAACGCCGCCATAACACACGAGGGAGTCCATAAAACACAACAAAGCTCCCACGGTCTGACCTTTTATCAAAATAACAACCCTTTAAAATTAGGGTTCACTTAATAAGGGCTTACACTTTTAAAACGGCTCCAAATTTTCCCGTTACTTAGGAACGTAATGAACTTAATCAAATTTATTCTTGGCTTTGAGAAAACAGCTGTGGCGCACACGCAGTGCCTAACATTCAGCAGTCACAGGAATACATAGATAAATCACACAGCGCTATAGGCTTCAGACCGACTTCAAGGAACTCCACCGAGTTCCTAACAATCGCTTAAATTTATTAGCGATGTTATATTGAAAAATGAATTACTGGAGTGGTCATTACGGTAACGTCGCGACTCGGACTTTGAAATGGCCGACTCTAATCTCTAGAAGAGTGTTTGAGGAATCGTGCGTTGTCCTCACGTATAAGTGTGTTCGTGCGCGCGCGCGTGTGTTTTAGCACGCTAGCGTTATGTTATTTGAGGTTATATTTATTAAAATTGTTTTAACAGTTTATTTTATACTGTAAAATTTTGGCCAAATATTTTAGTTAGTTCTTACAATTTTGATACAATTCGATTCTAACATGGCTCGCAAACATACACACACAAACAAATTTTAATAAAAAGCTTGAGCGAGTTTGTTACCCAGCGAAATCTCTGTTCCACAGTTTCAATATGGAGGTCATTCAAAATCTTAAAAAATCATTACTTCTTTTTACACCTTTTTTGAAAATCTGTTTTATCGCCGGACTAGCATTACAATATGCATGAGGAGCATGTTTACCATTTAAAAAATAAAACGATTTTTAAAATTTAAAGAATTAATTTAAAACACTTAGAAACAAAGAAGTCTGTTCCGTCTTTGACTCGACATATTCACACATTTTTGTTGGATTTTTTACTTTACAATGTCATTTAAATGTTTACACCAAACAAGCGTATGTCGTTGAACGAACCAAATCGCTAAACAGCTGACTTTGGGGAACAGCTGTTTTCTTTACATTATTTGAGGTTATGTTCACTAGCATTGTTTAACAGTTTATTTTATACTGTAAAGTGTTGGCGTAATATTTTAGTTCGTGAATTAATGCATGTAAAACTGCGCTGTAGAAAATAAAGAGGCAAAAATATGACACAAACTTCCTCACATTCAATTACGCAGTTCAGAACAAAAAAATAATAACCCTGAGAACGGTTGCATTTCTACAAATCCTATAATCAGATTTTGTTGACACGAAGATTCGTATCACAAGTCAAAAGAAATTCTTAGTTCGAGAGTGAACCGAAAAAGCCCGATGGCGGTTGTGTTTTGTTTTAGATTTTCTCCAAACCATTTTTTATATTGATTTAAAAATTACGAATATTTATACGAATAAATTTTAAAGAAAATCGTATTAACCGATTTTTAGATTTTTACCGGTTTTCCGGTTTTTTATCGATAACTCCTGAATATTTTTCAAATCCCTGAAAAAATTGGGATTTCACTTGGACTGTTTTAAATTTAAAATGCATGCTTTTGTTTAGTAAAGTAGCTTATTTCCAAAAAATTATCAAAATAAAAACACTACGAAGCAAAACAAGACTTTTAAGTTCCTTCTCAAAATACCCGGTTGTGAAGTTGTTTTTAGAAAAAAACTGGAAAAGTCTAGTTTTTTGTAAATCGCTTCATCAGCGACATATATATGAAGATTCATAACTGAAGTGGAGACTCGGTGGTTCATGTGACTAAAACACCGGTAAGTCTATACCGAGTGGTCTCTGAACTGCGCACCATAAAGTTCTTAGTTCTAGCCGCAGTTACTCAGAAATATAAAATATAAACGTCATAAAAAACAAGTTCTGTGTATTATAATGGGAAAAGAAATTAATTTATGTTTCAACGTCCAAATCGACCAACATTTAGAACAAAATGTAATTAGTTCTTTAAAAAATAGTAACTCGATTTGCTTCGGAACTGATAGATTTAAAAACAAAACTAGTAATTATATGTGTTTCGGTACTGATTGATTTAAAAACAAAAATAGTAACTCGATTTGTTTCGGTACTGATTGATTTAAAAACAAAACTACTAACTCGATTTGTTTCGGAACTGATAGATTTAAAAACAAAAATCTAATGATGTGTTTCGGTACTGATTGATTTCAAAACAAAAATACTAACTCGATTTGTTTCGGTACTGATTGATTTAAAAACAAAAATAGTAACTCGATTAGTTTCGGTACTGATTGATTTAAAAACAAAAATACTAACTCGATGTGTTTCGGTACTGATTGATTTAAAAACAAAAATACTAACTCGATTTGTTTCGGTACTGATTGATTTAAAAACAAAAATACTAACTCGATTTGTTTCGGTAGGGCCTACTGATTGATTTAAAAACAAAAACAGTAAATCGATTTGCTTCGGCACTGATTGATTTAAAAACAAAAATACTAACTCGATTTGTTTCGGTAGGGCCTACTGATTGATTTAAAAACAAAAATACTAACTCGATTTGTTTCGGTAGGGCCTACTGATTGATTTAAAAACAAAAACAGTAAATCGATTTGCTTCGGCACTGATTGATTTAAAAACAAAAATACTAACTCGATTTGTTTCGGTAGGGCCTACTGATTGATTTAAAAACAAAAATACTAACTCGATTTGTTTCGGTAGGGCCTACTGATTGATTTAAAAACAAAAACAGTAAATCGATTTGCTTCGGCACTGATTGATTTAAAAACAAAAATACTAACTCGATTTGTTTCGGTAGGGCCTACTGATTGATTTAAAAACAAAAACAGTAAATCGATTTGCTTCGGCACTGATTGATTTAAAAACAAAAACAGTAAATCGATTTGCTTCGGTACTGATTGATTTAAAGAGAAGAATAGTAACTCAGTTTGCTTTGATTCTGATGAATTGAAAAAAATTTGAATTAAATGTGAGAAATTTGTGCAAATTTTTGCGTTTTTTACGAATAACAAAAATTCCACTATCCAGCGCTAAAGTCACTCACCAATTTGTACATGTTGAAGGTGGTTGGAGTAAAGTTGACCAAAGTGTCCGGTGGTATTGTGCACTGTGTAGGTCCTGCGCTGCAACCCTGCTTTATATAGGCTAGCATCCTCCCGAGATCCTACCGGGGCAGAAGACATCCTGACCTTCAACTTGCAAGTCTGCGGTCATTGCCGTCTCTACCTTGCCCGGTACCGGTTCTGCCATGTCACATCCACGGCATAAACATTTTATCCTTGGGCGTTAAGGTACAAGTCCTGATTTAGCCAGGCACAGCGTATAGTTTTTGGTAAATTCGCGACGATCGAAGAAAGCACAAGCTCAAATTATGTTATAATCGGTAGCTGCTTAAAGGTATACATTGTGTCCCACTGAGAAGTCATTAACATATATCACGTTTTAGGGCTGGTTGTGATGTTGGATTTTGCGGGAAGCATTATGCGAGGAACATGTTTATATGTATATATATATATATATGAATCACAACAAAAATCGAGATTATATACTTTTGAAACATGACACATGTTTCACAATATTTTACAGTTTCACCTCATATATATATATATACACGAGGTTCAGAAAGTAACGAAAATTTTTAAATTTCGCGGGCTTGGAGAGTCCGATTGTCATACATTTTTTTTTATTAAGTTGGTGTATATGCCCTTGAAGTATGAAGTATGATAAAGCTTTCAGCTGTTTTCATTGTTGACTTTGTGACAGCCACTAAGGTTAGATGTGTTTTTATGAGCTCGGCGATTTCGTTTGTTAAAAGAAATGGATCAAAGAATTTGTATCAAATTTTGCGTAAAAAATAGAATAAAGTGTAACAAAATATGTGAAATGTTAACAAAGGCCTATGGTGAGCCTGCTATGAGTAAAGCAAGAGTTTACGAGTGGTTGAAGATGACGAACGCCCTGGACGCCCCAGCACATCAACAACCGATGAAAACGTGAAAGAATGGTTATGAACAATCGCCGAATCACAATTAGAGAGGTCGCTGATGATGTTGGCATATCAATTGGATCATATCATGACATTGTTTCCAATGTTTTATGTATGAAACGCGTGGCAGCAAAATTCGTTCCAAAATTGTTGAATTTTGAACAAAAACAGCGGCGAATGGAAGTTGCTCAGGAGTCACTAAATGAAGCCAACGACAATGCAGAATTACTGAAACGTATTATAGCAGGTGACGAAACATGGGTTTACGGATATGACGTCGAAACTAAGGCTCAATCATCCCAGTGGAGACTTTTTCATTCTGGCTAGCCAAGACCGAAAAAGGCTCAAGTGCGGTCGAACGTGAAGGTTATGCTCGCTGTGTTCTTCGATATTAATGGCATAGTGCATCATGAATTCCTGCCACCTGGTGAAACGGGCAATAAGGAGTACTACCTACAAGTTCAACGCCGTTTGCGTCAAGCAATCCGAAAAAAACGCCCGGATCTATGGAAAACAATTCATGCTTTTGCACCATGATAATGCATTTATCATATGCATTTATCATATGCTCACACATGCATTTATCATTGCATGTTCGTGAATTTTTGGCCAAAAACAGTAATGTAATGATGCCCCAGCCACCATATTCGCCAGACATGGCTCAGTGTGACTTTTCCTATTTCCAAAAATAAAGAGAACATTAAAGGGCCGTCGTTTTACAGCAGTAGATGACATTAAAAGCGCATCGCTGAAAGAATTAAAGGCTATCTCAAAGATCGAGTTTGAAAGTGTTTCGAGGATTGGCAGAAGCGCTGGCACAAGTGCATAATCTCCAATGGGGACTATTTTGAAGGCGACAACATCAATGTAGAAGAATAAATAAATATTTTGTTCAAAAAAATTAAAATTCTCGTTACTTTCTGAACACACTTCGTATATATAGCCTAAGTATATTTTGTGCGTTGCAAGTTTCATATTAAATTAATTATAATTAAAAATTACTGTATTTCCACCCGAGATTCGTTGCAAGTTTCATATTAAATTAATTATAATTAAAAATTACTGTATTTCCACCCGAGATTCGTTGCAAGTTTCATATTAAATTAATTATAATTAAAAATTACTGTATTTCCACCCGAGATTGAACCGGGTAACTTGCGCGTGTAAGTCGTACGTGATAACCACTACACTACGAAAACTACGAAGAAATTTGACCGATTTATTTATATGAAATGAATCGTTTATCTCATTTTGTTAGTTGCATTAAAAACAGTTGTTTTATATTAATTCGTAAAGGTGATTTCATTGAACAGCTGGTAGGCTATAACAAGTTTTACGTTGTGTTGTTAAAAACTAGCTATGCTAATATGTTATTTATATTAATTCGTAACGATCAGCTGATTTCATTGAACATATGATAAGCTATAATAAGTTTCAGGTTATGTTGTTAAAAACTAGTAATGTTAATATGTCGTGTTTTTGAAAACAATATCTTAATTAAAATAAAAAAGGTAGAGAAACGGACATTTTATTTTCTGTCGCTCTGTCCTTCCTCTAGTGATGCCACTGGAATTTTACAGATTTTTAAACAAATGTTAAAGAAAGTATTTACTGACAATTTTAACTAAATATTTATGAAAACAAAATATAACAGCCCAAAACTATAATTTCAATGTTTCTATTATACTAGTATTTCGGGTGCATTGCTTGCTCTAAGTTATTATAATAGAAAACTAACCTAAATTACAAAAAATAATTATTTGTTAAGATTTATGTTTTACTTTATTGGTCGAAATTGGACGTACTTTAAAATTTTAAAAGTAATTATTAAACAGCTGTTCGAATTAAAAACAATTAAATAACAACATAGGTATTATTATATTATAACCATTTTATTGTCATTTCCGGTCGTGTAATGGCTTTTACAGAGAAAAACATAAATATGTGAGTGTGTGTGTGTGTGTGTGTGTGTGTGTGTGTGTGTGTGTGTGTGTGTGTGTGTGTGTGTGTGTCTGAGCGAGCGCCATTGCTATTATAAACGTTGCAGAATCGATCAGTCAGTGCCATATTTTCTTCCAGTTGTCATATTATCCTTCCATCCAAGTAAATGAAAAATAATTTGCTATAGTGATTGGAAAGGTAGGTCTATACTCGTATAATAATACGCACAAACCAATGATGGAATACAAGTGTTTACTTGTACTGTTAATCCACGCTCACCGGGAAAACCAAAATCAGAGTTTCAATTGATTAAAATAGTTTAAATTTTAAAATAATGATTAGTTTTGTATAAATAAAATATTTTCTCAAATATTAAAAGTAGAATATTTTATTAATTTTTAACAACTTTTTTCCACTGTTAAAAAGTCAGTAGTGTTTCAAAGGAACGAGCGAGTGGCGGAAAATCAAAAAGCGTTAACCTCTGCATGAAACAACGTGAATTAGTAAGTTATATTAGTAGAAAATTAACCTTGATTACAATAATTAAATACTACGGTAAGATTAAAGTTTTACTTTATTGGTCCAAACTGGATTTACTTCAAGAAACTTTAATTTAATGCTCTGTAGGCTAAGGTGTGCTTCTATAGGCTAATTGGAGTAACGATACAAAGACAAAGCAAATAATTAAAGTAAGCGACCAATCAAAACGTTTGTTAATCGATTAAAAAAATCATGTTTAAATGTTTATAATTTATACGTGTTTCCGTAATACAAAATTCAGTGTGTAAATTCACGATTATATTGACCGACATGTTCAAGCGCTTCGCAGGAAGTTAATTTGAATATCGCAATTTCAAAATCGAATCGCGAACCGCAGGGCGCCTAGCTGCCACGCTGTGTAATTTATGCGGGACCAGTTTTTTTTGGAAAATTTATGCGTTCGTCGGGAACTCGCACTAGCCCCGAGTGTAGAACACAGCGCTCGTTTGATTCCTGTTTGTTGGGAACAAAAACTGCCAAGAATGTACAGAACCAAGTGTAACTAGCAAGCCGCCAGGTAACCGTTCGCGTACAACCAGCGGTCGTAACTGGAATCGAACCTGCGTACAGTCAAAGTTGTAGCTGGCTGTCCACTATCCTTTACCACTCCGCCTCAAAAAGATGCAAATAATTTCTGATTGGTGTCGAATTTAGGTTTTTTGATTTGGTTCTATCCGGGATGTCTGAGAACTGCTCATTACACGCTAACAACGTATATTTCATGAGAACATTTTAATTAATTAATTTGAATGTGAAAAGTTAATTTTTTTTGTAGTTTTTTCGTCATCCTAAACTAATATGTGGATGACGTTTTAGGGTTACTACTGCACAGCTATCTTTTGTAGGTCTATTGTGCCCCTTTTTTGTATTCGTGAGATGTTCAGTAACAGCGCCTTCTCCAGCAGTAGTCTCTTTACGACGTCTAGGATTTGGAAAGGATTCAAGGTGGGTAGCTTCCCTCCTCTTTCAAACTAATGACTTACAAATGTTTATTGATTGAGATACCCTTGCTCTTCTAATCCCCTTTCAATTTTTTTCTCTTGACCTTTTCCCTTGATACGTGTTTTATTGTGTCCTCTTTTGTGTGTGTGTGTGTGAGAGAGAGAGAGAGAGAGAGCAGTATGAGCTTTCTAGCTCATATTTCTATACGGCGGGATCGCTAAGCCCATCAGATGCTCACCTCAGTTGTCTTCACAGAACCCGTCAATGAAATCCACTTAACAATCACATTAAATAATTTATTTGAGTGTTAAAAAGTTAGTTAAAAGTTTTTTAATTTTTTTAAAGTCCTAAGCTACCGTAAGATTTAACTTCGATTTAACAAAACTAAGCCAAACAAATCTATTTTAATATTTTAATTCGTGTATACTTTAATTTCTAACACGTAAAACTGATATGCCAGAATTGTCAGACACTCTGTATAACTATTAAACGAGTTCTGGTTAGTTCAGTAACTTGTCGTCGCCACAGCGTAGGTGGCTCGGGCGTGTTTTGATGCCCTGCCAAGTTGCACAACAGCTGACTGCCTGTAACAGCTGATTCATAAGGCCATCACACAACAATAGACGTGCGAATCGTTGCAAAATCAAAATGTTAGTTTAACTTTCGAATGTGGACGAAAATGAAATCGAATTACGCAATTGTTTATTCCATCGTTCTGTTTCGGTCGACACGACAGTGCACGTTGATTAAGTAAACATGAAAGTTTTCGTTCATGTCGTGTGTCATTTTTTGATATACAGTACAAAATATCTGGCGGAGAAACGGGAAGAATAATTTCTTTCTCATAATATGAATTATTTTAGCATATGTTCTATGGATAAAGGAAAAGTTCATATTGAAGTATTCCCTGAAATGTTTATGTTTTATATCCAGTATTTATTTTGTGTTTTTTAAATAAATTCAATACTCTTAAATGACAAATGATTTAAGATGTGCAAATGATGCAGTTGAAATCTTACACATCAGTAAGGCCGGATGGCCACCAAATGCGGGGAAGAGTTGCGCTGAGCGGAGTGGACCACGCATTCAAAACATAACCTATTGTTTTTTAATGCAAGTATGGCCACTGAAAGCGTAACGGAGATAAGCGGAGTCAAGTGGCAAAGCTGGGCTCCGCCTGGTTTGATTCTGTCTTGATCGGTTTTCAAGCTGACTCCGCTTCCCCACCACACTAACCACGCCTCCTCACTTATTGAATATAAACAATGCCAAATGTTACAGCAGAACGAATTGTGACCGGTGTGGTACTGTACTACTCTTTTGAAAAACATCTACCGAGGTAAACAAACACACTATCTTAGTATAGTTTCGACAACTATTTACGCACAACGATAACAAAGATACGCACAACGAAAAAACGCCTAAAGTGTTGAAGAAAGCCAAATTTCAATATCTATACTTGGGGTAGGAAACCAAACTGATTGAGAGCAGTGAGGCCGTTCCTGCTATCATCAATGTAAAAAACATCTAGCTAGCCAAGGAAACAAGTTGACTAGTTTAGTGAAGTTTTGACACTACTTAACTAAGTACGAAAACCGACGAGACCAGGATCCAAAGCGTGTACGTCATATAGTCAGCTGCTTTCAGGTAATGAGGGCAGTGCACAGCTCAATGAAGCGTCTAACGCAACGTCGATAAGAAGTCTCGAGGACACGTTGAGTTCCCACGGGCGGGGAACATCTGCCGATGTCAGCCCAGAAACGTGCCTTCTATATTGCGCTATCATTATACCACTTTGTGCTTCCTATACCATATACAGGGTGGCCGGAAATAAACTTTTCCAAAAAAACTTCTTTACTCTATTACTTGAAATACTTGAGTTCTGCTTGTATATATGTTAATGTAAAAGTGAAATATATAAGCTTGGGACTAAAAATCACGATGGCGGTAAGGGAAATAAAAGTTAAGTTGGTGTAACGTTGATTAAATAAAAAGACTACACAATTTGTTACAGTCAATTAATTTTTTATAAATGGTACAGCGATGTTCATTATCACAAAACAGTTTCTCATAAACATTTAGTTATGAGATTTATCGACAATCCATAAGTTTTTTTTCTGGACGTTACCACTGAATACTATGAATGATAACCTTTATCACTGAATATAAGCTTACTAGAATCATAATCCCTATAATTGAATATAAACGTATGATAAGGGTTATGATAAGGAAATGATAAGGGTTATCCCTTATCATTGAATATAAACGGACTAGAATGATAACCCTATCATTGAATATAAACGGACTAGAATGATAATCCTATCATTGAATATAAACGGACTAGAATGAAAACCCTATCATTGAATATAAACGGACTAGAATGATAATCCTATCATTGAATATAAACGGACTAGAATGATAATCCTATCATTGAATATAAACGGACTAGAATGATAATCCTATCATTGAATATAAACGGACTAGAATGATAACCCTATCATTGAATATAAACGGACTAGAATGATAATCCTATCATTGAATATAAACGGACTAGAATGATAACCCTATCATTGAATATAAACGGACTAGAATGATAATCCTATCATTGAATATATACGGACTAGAATGAAAACCCTATCATTGAATATAAACGGACTAGAATGATAATCCTATCATTGAATATATACGGACTAGAATGATAACCCTATCATTGAATATAAACGGACTAGAATGAAAACCCTATCATTGAATATAAACGGACTAGAATGATAATCCTATCATTGAATATATACGGACTAGAATGAAAACCCTATCATTGAATATAAACGGACTAGAATGATAATCCTATCATTGAATATATACGGACTAGAATGATAACCATATCATTGAATATAAACGGACTGTAATGATAGTTCTTATCACTGAATATAACCGTACTGGAATGATAATTCTTATCATTTAATATAAATGGTATAGAATGGTAACCCTTATAAATGAATATAATCGTACTAGAAATATAACCATTTAATTAAATATAAACAGACTAGAAAGCGAGTTCGATATCGGAGACTAAAATAAAAGTAATTGGACTATTTGCCTCTAGGAACGCTGCAAGTAGCAAGACGTTCGGGAGACGTTTGAAAAAATAGACAATGCTGTAGAAAATTTATTTAACTATAGCTGAAAACTCTGTCGCCAGATTCCACCAGCAGCGAGCACTCACATTATTTTCCTAAGGGTTATCATTCTAGTACTTTTATATTCAATGCCCTTATGAGACTTATGTGACCGCTCACTGCTGGAGACATTATGCGGCTGAGTATTCAACTACAGTTAAGTAGATAATAGTACTGTCTATTTTCTTAAACGGGGTGGTGACCCCTGTCCTTGCAGCTTGGAACGTTTGTAGCGGCAGACAGTCAAATTACTTGGACTTTAGCTGCTAATATCGAGCACGTTATGGTGAATGCACTTCCAGTACGTTTATATTCAGTGTGATACCAACCCATGCATTTTTCTTGAGAACTTGGACTAGGTTATACACAAGTATATTTTAGCTAAATTTGTTAAACAATTACTCTATAAAGGATTTTATTTGCTTAAAAGTGTTTTTTTTGTTTTAAACAGGGGAGAAACATTTTTTAAAAATAAAAATAGTTTTGAAATGTGGGTAAAGTATAATCAAAATCACTTTTTATATTGAGGGGATAAGATAAACGGATATATAATTAATATTACGCTGTATCTAAGAGATAGGAATTTCGTGTTATAGGGTCAAGCGAGACCCACGGGAAGGTCCGGCCTCGATCAGCTGACAGACAGGTGGTCCTGCGGGGAGACGTGCAAGGACACCTGACATAATATAGGTCGTGTATCATCCTCGCGTCTCTCTACTACTTATGCGTTAAAATACGTGGACCTAGTACACATATTTACTGCACTATACAATAGAGGGCTTTATTTAACATATCTGATTTCTTGTGTACTTAAAAGGCACTATATGTATAAATGGTGTATAAATGGTGCAAGAATACGGCACTAACTTTCTCAAAAATTACAAAATAAGAGGAGCAATATATATAAATAAAAAGTAAAAAGCTGACCACATACACATGTGTAAGATTTTTACAATTAGATTCAATATGGCAGACAGGATCCACAGAATCTTAAGTTACGAATTTTCATTTTCTTTTTTTACCAAATACGTATACAATTTTCGATATTATTTTGTGGATTGAACCCATTTCATTCTACCATTTGCCGATTTTACAATTGGGGTGCTTCGGGAAATTACATCTCCCTAGATTTAATTAAAATCATTAGAACCATTTTTGATAAAATTTATACTTTTTATTTCTTAAATAAATTTTAATAAAACTTTTGCGTTATTTCCTTAGCTAAAGTAAAACAAATGTGTCTAATTCAATGTACAATTAGAGTTTCACCGCACCCTGTTTATAAAATCGGTTAATTTCACTGTGGAAAGTTACCGAGGCTGCTTTAAACGTACACAAGTCGGGTAGCGCTGACGTCATCAACTCCAGTCAAACTTCAAAGAGAAAGAATCACGTGTTGCAGAAAGTTAACTGTTGCGCGGGGAAAACACGTTACCTGCCTGTGATCCAACTGCACGACTGTCAAAGGTAAACTGAGAAACTTTTTAAATGTACGTCACTAGCAGCTGATGACAAAATTTAAAGTTGCACATAAATTACGCAACCAAAACAAAGGAAAAACTTAATGACCATTGTACGCAATCATTGCACAAATTTTCTTCCATCAAATGTACATACAAATTAATAGAAATATATTTTTTTAATTTAATACTAGTGGGCCTGTGCGAACTTTCTCAGTTAATTGAAAAAAGAAGCGAATAATATACAACAATATACAGCAAGAAGTTCTTAGTTATTTTAAAGCTATGTCATTTATTATATTTAGGTTATTTTGTTCTAATTTCGTATTTAAAACCTATAACATTAATGTCTGAATTCTAACATTGTACCTTATTGAAATATTTACAAATGAAACGTACTATAACTGGATTTTGCATTATATATTTAAATTAGCCTGCAGTATTTACTGTTTACTAAAAGCAGGGTCTTTTATATAACAACATTTACATATTAGAACTGGTCTAGATTGTCTTACCGATTCTACTTTCAAAACTGACATGGTCAGTAATTATTTGAGTCTTGGATACAGTAATAATTTAAATATTGCTTTTAACAATGTTCTTCGTCAGCAATCAGCTATTTTGGTGCACACACACACACACAATTGTGCTGCACTCTCACGGGGACACTTTATACTGCTTCTGAAATTCTGTTTACAGACCTTTTTATCGGTCTAATTTTATTGTAATGTCTTAAAAATGGACAAATTTGAGGAGTGAAAGTTCTCTGGTGTTCTGACAAACCTAGAGGTACCACATATATTATGTAGTTTCAACAGCGCAGGCCCTTATTTTTGGTATAAAACCGATCGAAATGATTAGGATTAGCGTAATAATATGAGAAAGATTCTTTTTTCGTGTTTACAATTTGCAGTTTCGGGCTGTCACGTATCTAGGAAGCATGTTACAATGTGCGCCGCTCCGGAGTAATACACAGGACCAGGATGGATACCTTAAGAAGAGGAAGGTTTGAGTCGGTAGTCACATAAGTCTGTTAGGGACAAATGCGTGAAGGGAATTTTTACCAACCTTTATAAAAACATTTTGTCTTCGCGTGTGATTAACTGCCGCTAAAATACCGCCAGCTCTTACAAGTTAACACGGGGTGCACTATAGTCTGACCAAAGAAAGAAAACACATTATTGAAATAATTCTTTAACAGACGTCTGTAATGGAGATGGCATAAAGACAGTCAGACACTGGAGGCGGCACACATAGAGAATGAAGCTGGAGGCGGCACACAGACAGTTAGGCACTGGAGGCAGCACAGAGACAGTCAGACACTGGAGGCAGCACACTGCTAGTAAGCAGATAATCGGCTTACTATTGTCGCGAGCAGTTGTGTTCCGTTGTCTCTAGTGTCATTCTGTCCGGTCAGTGAACAGTACTAATCAGTCAACACATCGTGTATTCACTTCTACTTGCGCCGATTTGCTATCCTTAATCTTGCACTTCCTACCGCTGGAAATCCTCGAAGACTGAAGGAGACAACCTCTGCATCTCCGACTCATTGAGGGTAAATGTTGCGAACCCGCATCACGGATAAGCTATCTGATAGTAAATAGTTATGCCATATTTGTGTGGTAACAACGAATATTGGAAAAAACGGTCAACAAAGTATTTGATGTTTGAGTAAACAATTATCTAAGACCAGGACGGGTTAAAGATAATGAGGAGGCTGACTGGCTGAGTGCATTGAATCGGAGTCAGCAGTAGGGGCTCCTTTGTGTCTGGCCCGTACCCAGGTTTGTTATCTCTGCTAATAGGTGGATCAACAAGCTACATCAGGAAAGGTAGGACAACCTTAAAGAGCAAGCCAGTAGTAAATATCTTTTAAGAACAGTCTGTAGGAGAACTTAGAGGTACAGTATAGTTACTGGGCGGAGGAAAACTCAGGAAAACCATAAGACTTATTACAGGGCACTGCGGTCAAAAAGTGAAAATGAATAGTTCAGGAATGTGCCGGAGAAACATTCTTCCTAGAGTACGCAGGAAGAAAGAAGAAACTGCAAGGACATAATCTATCATTGTAAGACTCTTCCCGGCAGGCCCCGCAGGGAGTGCAGACTAGCTGCACCTTTTGAGAGGATTTAGACGCCCCTCGCGGTACCCGAGTCTAACACACACACTTACAACACTACACATGCGACTTTAACACGTTACACTCACACTTACATTTAGAGCGGCGATATAGCCTGAATGTGCTTTTCGTCTTAAAATAATAAAAAAAAAGTCTTGCCGACTGGAAGAAGAGGGGGACCTCTAGCAGAATGTGCTTATCCACTGTTCCATAAAACTAATTGACGTTACCAGTTTACTGAACTGGAATACAAGAGGCCTTGTTGCAGAGTTTGATTACTATGCCAGGGGTCACAGACGTCTAATACCGAATCTATCCAAGTCCACAATCATCCCAGATTCCAAATCTGTAACATTTACTCTAATTGTACCAACGCGTGAGTTGGACGTAATTTGTTGATGGCAGCACCAGATCGATGGCAAAGTCACGTGTAATACCTTCTGTCAAGTTTGTACTTTGAGTTTAATTAATTTCTGCCGAATCAAAGAAACGCGAAACAAATATTCATGTTTTTCTCATTTAAAAGCGTCTAACGATTTATTGGCAACTCGTCGCAGCTGTTATTTCACCCGTGTTTGTCGTGCATGAGTATGCGTGCGTGCGTGTGTACACACTTATGAAATATGTGGTCATCATAACTGCATTGTTGGTACATGAACGAAAAGGAAAAGAGGTTAGGACTTTTTTTATGAAATCGCTATCAGTAATTGAACGTAAAAAACATGAATTCTGTAAATAAAATAATTAAAATTATATTACTAGCTGGTATTTAATTACTATAATACAGTAATATTTAATTCAGTACTTTTGTTTTAACATTCCTGTACATATCTTCCTAAGTAAAATCGTTGCAAAACCATGTAGGCCTACTATTTCTTGTCAATATGAACTTCTGTTAAAGTAGACATTATAGTTATATTTAATGCTTGTATGACCTGTTAATAAAGCAATGTCATTCATTATAGGCCTATTTAATACAATAGACCTTACTTTGTTATACTTTCGTATTAAAAACTATAACCTATAAATTTAATGACTGAATTCCAACATTGTACCTTACTGAAATATTTACGAATGAAACCTACTATAACCGGATTTTATATTTCATACGTAAATTCGGCTACAGTATTTACTGTTTACTAAAAACAGTTCTCTTATCGTAGAACTGTCCTAGATTGTCTTACCGATTCTACTTTCAAAACTGATTCCGTCAATAATTATTTAAGTCTTTAATCAGTAATAATTTAAATATTATTTTCAACAATGTTTTTTTAGCAATCAGCTGTTTTATTTGTACTATTTTATCAGTAACTGGGACACTTTATACTGCTCCTGGAATTTTGTTTTCAAATCTTTTATCGGTTTAAGTCTGTTGTAAAGCCTTAAAAAGGAAAAGGTGTGAGATGTCCTTAGTCTTCTGACAAACCTGCAAGTACCTCATGTATGTAGTTTAAAAAAAGCAGGTCCTTATTTTTAGTAGGCCTACAAAACCGATCGGAATGCTTAGCATAATAATATATGTGAAAAATATTTAAGATGAATTTAAAAACAATTTAAAATACTGGTTTATTTAACAACAAATTTTAATACACCTTACTGTGGTAGAATTACGTTTTCAAAAAAAGTATCTATCACGCACGTCATCGTTCCTATCACGTCAGCGAGACAGCTGACTAATTTCTAACTTAGCCAGATAACTAATACATAGCTCAGGGTGGGGTGGGAATGGACGTAGTCTTACAATTAAGGGTTAAAAACGTGACGGAACGATGTAAGGGTAACGATAAATCAAACATCACGTGCTCCTAAAGTTCCAAACAATAACCAATTAGTAACGGTGACTGAGAACTAGAAAATAATAATCAGACTGTTTGACGGTTCCTGTTTGCGTCATGCAACGTTCGCTGAACCTTAAACATATTAATTTTACTGCGTTTGTCTGTTTCCCATTTACGTTTTAAACAACATTAATTCTTCAATGATTTTGCGTGATTTAAAAGAAACACATTTCTTAACGTAAAAGTATAATAAAACAATGTAAGGATCGGTAACAATGAGGGTTGTGTTTGTGATGCGCCGACAGCGGACACACGTGGCAGCCACGCAACAATTCGGCCAATTAGCGCACGCTTTGACAGTGAACAATACAGGGTGTCTGCCAATTATCTTATAATATCAAACCTGTGTACGAAATAAATTTTACGATTTATTAAAAAAAAAATGTTTTAAAGTGAAATCTTTTCAAATGACGGGGGGGGGGGTAATACAAACTCGCAAAAAGCGTCATTCGTAACAAAAAACACTATTAAAGTTCTTGAAATTAATTGAAGTCTACCAGTGAGCTTATCATTTTTATGTGAAATGATATAAAATTAAAAGGTTAAAAAAACGATTGCCGACTAACATTTTCTATATTTAATATTTATTTGTTTAAGCTCTGATGACGTTAGAGAATTCTAATATAGGCATAACTCTAATAATGACAGCCAAACCACTGTACGGAAATATAACAGCAAAAGTGAAAGTGAGAGATAAAATGTCTAAAGTTTTCAAAGTTACTAAGGGACTTAAACAGGGATGTTCCCTGTACCCAACATTGTTTAAAATCTTCCTATAACAAGCACTGCACAACTGGAAAAGCAAAGGTGACAGAATGAATATACCATTAAACAACACCTTATACACCCTCTGCTTTGCAGATGACCAAATAGTTATAGCGCAGGATTATGAGGATTTAGAATACATAAGTAGGAAATTAATACAGGAATATGATATTTGGGGACTTGAGGTAAATATAAACAAAACTGAGTACATGCGCACTGGAAAGCAGAGCAAGAATCTTCTATTGGCACACAACACAAAGATCAAGGGGTGTACAACTTCAATGGGAATGACAGAGATGGACTCTTGGACACAGCGGAATTATTTAAGAGGAATAAGGATACTGAACAGCATCATATCGGATCAACAGATATCGAAAATAAATAAACATAGAATATACATTACAATTAAAAAAAGTATAATCTCATATGGAAGCGAAGTATGACCACTGAAACAAAAAACAAGAAAATCCAAACGGGAAAAGATAAAAAAATGTAAGAATCCGTGAAATCATGGATGTGAAGCACACCATTGTAGACATCAAGACAAACAAACTTCGATGATTTGGTCATGTCCAAAGAATTGACGAAAATCGACTTCACAAACAGATTTTAAAATGGAAATAACATAGTCGCAAAAAAAGAGGAAGACCGAGACTTAGTTGGAGAAAAGGAATTTTATAAGGAAATGAGAGAGAGGGAGGGGATTGGATCAAGATCTGTGGAATGACACGGTAAATGGAAGCTAGAAATTAGAAGATGCAGCAAAATGTTTTAAGTCGAAAATAAGAAGATTTATTTAAAATTATTTATGTACGAGTATATAAGTTCAATAATTAAAGCAAAACGCCATTATACTGCACAGTCAATCAGTTAGCACGAAATTGTTTAGAGCGTTTACAGTGAAATATATCTTTCACATTGTGTATAAAATAGGTTATTAATAACCGCCGCCTCGGTAGCCTAGTCGATAGCGTACTAGGCTTTCACCCCGAGGACGCGAGTTCGATTCCCAGCCAGGGCTTGGCATTTTCATACGCTATAAATCATCCCATCGTCTGCATAGCCCAAGTGTGCACAATAGTCGGACGTTAAACACACACAAAAAAGTTTATTAATAAATATTTAAATTAATAACGAACGCCGTTATACATGTCCAGCCCAGCCATCATAATTATTAGTGCATTAACAATTGGATATGTTTATAGTTTATATTTATATGTGATACATCATTATGCTTAATATCAGTTGTGCATAATTTTCATTTATCGATAAGATCAGGTTACATAACAGTGGCCTGAGCTGAGCACCAAGGCTTACAACAAGAAACTCCTCCAGGAGTGAACGAGCCCAACCGAGAAATATAAATTTACGTGAAAAGTTTAGTTATTTATTGGAGCATGGTTTTTCATTAAACAATGTTAAATTTGGTTTAAATTAATTTTTTTTGTTATTTTAAGTCGAAAAGCACATTGAGGATATTATCGCCTCCCTAAATGTAAATGTGAGAGTAAAGTCGTAAGTGTAAGTGTGTGTTAGACTCGGGTATCGAGA
The DNA here is from genome assembly GCA_022606455.1 of Callitettix versicolor. Lineage (NCBI taxonomy): Eukaryota > Metazoa > Arthropoda > Insecta > Hemiptera > Cercopidae > Callitettix > Callitettix versicolor. Next base: position 53,621,969 of record CM040186.1, read on the forward strand.
GGGACGTCTAAATCCTCTCAATAGGTGCAACTAGTCTGCACCCCTGTGGGGAATTAAATTTTTTAAAATTAGTAATTATGTAGTAGAACTATTTGTACTGTAGAACTGCAGAATTACTTGTCTGTTCTTCCTTTTGAAAATAAGTCGTTAAACACATTATTTTGTGATATCGAATAAAACCATACAATAATAATTATTTGTGTTATTTTAGCGAATTTTTATTTCTACGATCATCACAGTAAGACCCAGGATGTTGTTCGTGCGTGCGCGCGTGTGTGCGTATGGTTGTGCTTGCGTGCATGTGTTTGTGTGTGTGTGTTAGCACGCTCACTTTTGCAATTTTACTCCGATTTGATTAAAAATTGGCAATAAAAATTAATTTTAGTAACAAGTCCGTTAACCAGTAAAATCATTTAACAATTTCAAAATGAATATTCATGCCACTTCAAATATTCATATAATTTTAAAAGTTTTAAAATTCTAGAGTATGCAGATTTTAATGCTGATTATGAAGGCGAAGTCAGAACTTGAAAAAAGAGTGTGATAAGGAAAAATAGGCATACTTTTGGAAATTCGCTTCAATCACGTCAGAGAAACTTATGCGTTAATTTTATTGAATGTTTGACAGTTTGAGCAGTATTTTCGCAACAATATCAAAGATTAGATTACGTGCCCATTTCTTGAACAGTCTAATACGAAATCAATATGTCATAAAATAGGTGCGGTAAGAACAAGGACCCACGTGAATCAGTTAAGGAGGCTGTTTCTTTCTCACGAGGTCCCTAACGTGCCGCGGTGCCGCTGTTTGATCCCGAACTTGAAGAAATTCCACGTGTTTTCACGGCAAGGGGTTGCGCGGCTGCGTGTACACCGCCTCCCCCTAGACGTCTATATAAGCACAGCGCGCCTCGTTGTGGCTCAGTCTGTACCCGTCTCACCAGCTGGCGCTACTGTCTACGCTGTGATCTGTGTGTACTTGTGAAATGAACTGTTGATCCTCCGACGACTATGAGTGCCGAATCTTTAAAAATGGCTGACTTCAGCAGACCGATTCTATTAGTGTCGCTTCCTACACCTAGCGAGCGTTCTCGCAGCGTCTCACCGCACACCCCTTCACCGACCAGACACCTCCGCGGCGTTCGACTCTTCCGTGCCATCAGCAGGAAACTGAGCCGCCGCAGGATGTACGAGGACGATTCCACCGACTCCGAGCCGTCCAGTTCTAGCGAAGGCAACAGCGAATCCGGTTCCGGCAACAATAGCCCGGACAGTTCTATGTGCAAAGAATCTTCGGAGAGCACTCTGAGGAAAGTGTTCCAATCGTTCAGCCTGACCGGCGACCGGAGAAGCAGCGATTCTAATAGCGAGAGTTCCACGTCGCCGAGGAAGAAGTCCAACGGCACACCGAAGAAAATCCTGCGACAGCCGGTGTCCTACACGTACGTCCGTGGCCTGTCCGGTCTCCCCACCATCAGGGTACCTCGCACCAAGCAATGTTGCAACCCGTCACCTTTACAGCGTTAAGTGAACCAGTGTCCAGTGACAGAAACTTAACTTAAGATAAACTATTTAGAATTTTACGAAATTCTAAAAAAATGTGTTATTTTCAAAAGTGAATACGCTTAACCAGACAAAGTTCAAATGAGACCAAAATTAGCCTAATGGATTCTTAGTTAGTCAATTTAACCTTTAGATAGTGCTTTATAGTTTAGGCTCTTCGTATAGTAATAAGATAACTGAGCGGTGCATTTTCAATTGTGCCTTTAAAAATTTTCAAAACTAAAATTTTAAGTTAAAAACATAAATTTCACAAACCTTGACTTAATTTCGGTTCAAAGTTTCTAAAACTAGATAACTAGCAATATATTACTCTGTGCCTTTGACTTTACAAATTCAAAATATTTCGGTTTTATCGTGAAAATTGTAGGATTTTTCATTTTCCAAAAATAGATTTCGCAATAAACGATTCTAAAAACCAGCTTTGTGTTTGAAATTGTTTCTTGTGTATTCGTGTAACGTATTTGTAACCGAAGTTGAGTATATTTTATTCGAATGTGTCATAATGTTTGCTTTTAAGTAAATAGGTGGAGATTTTGTGTAGCTTTCTTGTTTTAGGTTATAAAATTTACTAGATTATATAGTTCAAAATAAATTCGTATAAATTATTTCATTGTATTTTATTCAATGTTAATACCTTAAAACCTTAGGTGTTTGTGATAATATTTAAAAAAAACATTCAAAGCAATAGTTTTAAGAAAAGTGAAAAAAAAATTTAAAAACCCTCAGCTATAAAGAATATTAATTCAATTATTTGTGTAAAATAATTACAGTATTTTAACACAACTTCTGAACTTCATATCACTATTGTTTTTTTTTAATTCTAATTTCTTCCATATTTATGTCATTAGTAATATAACACGTAGAAAATGTGCATAATTTAATGATTTTTATAACTTCATAATATTTAACATAAACGTTATACTTAAGAAAAGATAGAAAAAATTATAGAAAAATTGATTTAATGTTAATAGACAGTGGTATAATTAAAAGAGCAAAACAAAATGGATATTAAAAATAACGAATGCAAAAATATTTAACAATAAAAAATACAAATTTTCATTGAAAAGTGTTTGATTTCTTTTTCTTTTTTTTGTTGATAACTGATAACGAACATAAAATATTATTAAAGAAAACCGTTTAAACTGGATCTAAATTAGTACATAAGGGATGAAGTAGAGCCTTCTGCACATCTACTTTAAATTTGGAAAACTAGAAAACCCAGATGCCCTCAAAACCGTTCTACTGATTTTCGTGAAAACGTTCGCGAACCACAGAGAAAAAATAAAGTGAAAAGTCATAGTATAAACTTTCTCATATCATTGGAAACAAGTGAATACAGTTTCAATTAAATCGCCCGTAGAAAATGTATGTTTTTACTAAAAAAAAACCATTAACGTCCCAATTTCTCAATAATATTTCAATAACACATGATTTTTTTCTCGAGCAGAGTTTGAAATAAATACATTTGGAGATTCAATCGAAATAAACGATTTACCCCTCCAAAAAATATGACATTTAGTTTTTTAAAACACTAATGAAACGTGCATTTTATTTATTTCAAATTTGGTATTACTGTAAATAAACAAAGTACGAACGAAATGAACGAAGCTCAAAGGTTACTACTGCACAGCGATCCTTGTAGAACATGTATCTTATTTCTATATTCCAAGAGTACTCAGTTACGGCGCCTTCTCCAGTCCTAGTCTTTTCATAAAGTCTAGGATTTGGAGAGGATTCAAGATTGTGCTCTATTTGGTCAGCCTTTTTTTGTGCAATGAGATCACGCTAAATCAATTTTTATATTCTTAATTTGATGTTAACATGAGTAGCTAGGGGAATTAGATGCGCCCATACGAGTTCTGCATGCTAAGGTAAGGATAAATCACCTAGTTTGATACACCATTAGGCCGGTGTTATTCACTCAATCAGCACAGGTCGCTTTACCCAACTTATCCAAGTTATATAGAGCAGTGTGTGTGTGTGTGTGTGTGTGTGTGTGTGTGTGTGTGTGTGTGTGTGTGTGTGTGTGTGTGTGTGTGTGTGTGTGATGAGCAGTATGAGCTAGAGGTACGGTGGGGTCACTTCAGCTAGCGGCATTGTTCACCTATACGGCGGATGCACAAACATCGTAAAACTTCTTCTCATGTTTACACTGGTTCTGAAGTTATTATAAAAGGACTCGGGTATTATAAAAATCGGATAACCATATTTTGCTAGTATTTCGGTCATATACGAAGATGTCCAACACAAGTTAATTTAGAGAATTCAAAATGTTAAAACTTCACGTTTCGAAAACAATCGAAAAATGTTGACGTTAATTAAGGTTTCCTCGATTTAATCTTAAAATCTTCAAAATTTCTTCACTGACGAACTATGAATTTTTGAGAAACAAAGTGATTTTCCATTTTTTCCTATTTGTCCCAAACCGGGGGATATAGCGTCACATACCTTTTCTGTAAGTACTTTCGGATTAACAATGAGCAAAATTTGATTAAAATCTACGAAAAATACTAGTAGATTTTTCAAAAACACTTTTTGAAAAAAGTGCCTAAAGTAATAAACAAACCAACAGACATCAATAAAATACTTCTTTTGGATTAATTGGACTTGAAAATAGACATATTTATCAAAGTATTAAAATTAATTTTCTCTTATCATATTTTTTATATTTCTTGTAAGGAAAATTACGAAAATTTATTGTCAGTCTTTAAAATTTCCAAACGTTAAAGTCAATATAAAATTTATGTTGACATTTAAAACACCCATGCATGTATATAGTACATACATTACCCCTTAATTGAAAATCTTTCATATAATATTACGCTAAGCATTCCGATAAGTTTTGTACCAAAAATAAGGAACTGCGTTATTGAAACTACAAATATGGTTACCTACAGATCCGTCAGAACACCAGGGAACACTCACGCCTTATACTTTGTCATTGTAAGGGCTTTACAGTACAAAAAGAACCGACAGAAGTCTATAAAATAGGTGACAAATAATTGTACCAAAACAGCTGATTGCTAAAAACATTTTTTAAAGGTAATATTTAAATTATTACTTTATCCAAGACTTAAATAATTATTGACCGAATCAGTTTTGAAAGTAGAATCGGCAAGACAATCTAAGCCAGTTTCGATGTGTAAATGATTAAATAAAAGGCTCTGATTTTAGTAAACAGTAAATACTGTAGCCTGATGTAGGAATGTAATGTAAAATCAGGTTATAGTAGGTTTCATTTGTAAATATTTCAGTAAGGTACAATGTTAGAATTCAGTCGTTAATTTTAAAGGTTACAATTTTTAATAAGTAAGTATAACAAAGTAAGGCCTATTGTATTAAATAATGTAAATATAATGCTTGGCATAGTTTAATTAACAGGTCGTACATGTATTAAGCAAAACTATAACGTATATTTTAACAGAAGTTCATACTGACAAGAAATAGTAGGCCTACATGGTTTTTCAACGATTTTAGTTAGAGAAAAAGATGGTTTATAAAGAGTACTGTACATTGTTGTATATTATTCATTTCTTTTTCTTATTAACTGAGAAAGTTCACACGGGTCCACTAATATAAACTAATGATTAAGTATAGACACAGTCATATATATATATATATATATATATATATATATATATATATATATATATATATATATATTGATAACCTTTTTAAAATCAGTGATAAATAATGTAATACTAACGCCCTTCTGTCCAGTAATAGAAGCTATAACACTATACATTAAGCACTAGCCCTATGGGGTTGCCTGTGGGGTGTATTATTTACTCTGTAGGGGTACACTTTAATAGCAAGATCTAAGTAGAACGTATCAACTTTGTTCTTTATTTTCATTTTACAAAGTATTTTAATCGTTGGTAAATAGGTTTTCCATTGGAAATAAGCTATTAGAGTGTAGCCTCAAATGCGATGAAATGTGAACCGATCATGACCTAGAGAACACTTTTCAGTGGTCGTTAAACGTTTTTTATTTACTTTATGTATAAAATTGCACTCGAGCGTATGCAATTTTAGTCCTAATTTATATGATCTTTGCACAAAAAAGAATTTTGATAGCACATTTTCCTTATCCAAAATAACCTTTTTTTTTTAAAAATGGAAGGTATTCAAGTAAGTTAAAATAACAATTTTTTATTTGAAATATAATTGCACAATTATAATCAGCATTATATTATTATTATTTTTGTTGTTGTTGGTGTTGTTGTTATTTTAAGGCAAAAAGTACATTGAGGCTATTATCGCCTCCCTAAATGTAAATGTGAGAGTAAATTGTTAAAGCCGTAAATGTAGTGTTGTTAAGTGTAAGTGTGTGTTAGACTCGGATGCCGCGAGAGACGTCTAAATCCTCTCAATAGGTGCAATTAGACTGCACCCCCTGCGTGGAGCATTTTATTAAATACTAATTTATAATTGTTAGATAGTGATATATAATTTTATTTAAGTGTAAATTAATAAATTTTAATGTATTGAATTGGGATAGGGGCCGTTTTGAAACAGTAACGATCCAAATTTGATTTAGGCTTGTGAAAGTGTTACTTTACCTGATATAATTAATCACCGATAATGTTTGCAATCCCGCAGCACCTCATGCATTGTGATTATGTGTTTGGAAATTCCGATGTGACCTAGCTGGATCTAACCTTTCTTTACTACTATCTACTCTTGGGTTAAATCCCCTCATCCCGAGAGACTTAGCTTAGCTTATAGACTCTGGATATCTCCCGACCTCCAGTTTGATATACGGGTCTCTGCATGGGTGGAAAGTTCATTTTCATAGCTACTTGTGGCATTTGGATGGCCGATAACAAATATTAAAAAGCCCAGAAACGTCTGGGGAACTGGGATGTTCTCTAAACCAATGGAACCTACAAGAAGTAAATTGCAGCGGACTGTAGGGAAGCTAAGTGAATCTACTCAACCCGCAGTGGAAGAAGTAATGGGTAAGAAGACATGGGTTTATAGGTCTCAAACCAAACATACTTTGTAAATGTACAATGACCATCGGGAACGTAAAAGCGAAAATTTAGAAGACAGGGGCAAAATAAAAAGGCTTCTAACTAAACCAGAACACTTTCCATGGTTCAAATATTGCGTGTGAAAAAACAACCCTTATATGGTTATGAAAATAGGGATGATGTTAACCGTTCTTCAAGGCTGGAGGGATGTCAGCCAGAAACGTGAAGATCCTGGGCAAAGAGCAACTCAGAAAAATCATAGGACTTATTACAGGACACTGCGGACAGTACATGAACAGTACAGGGATGTACCACAGTCAAACATTCTTCCTAGTGTATGCAGGAAAGAAAAGGAAACTGCTTCATATAATCTACGATTGAAACTAGCTAGCAGGAGGCAAAAGCAGTTTACCCTTCTAGAACCCCGAGGACTTCCAGCAGAATGAGCTAATAATTGAAATGCTAAAATTCATTGACGGCATCAGTCTAGTAATTAGAATTCCAGAGGCTTAGTTTATACAGAAAGTCATTTGATCGTAGTTCTGGGAGCCGCCAAACGGCCGCAATTCAATACATTAAAATTTATTAATTTACACTTAATTAAAAACCATTTTTTACCTTCATAATAATTAAAGTTTTTCTCTAGCACACACAATAATAATAATAAAACACACAGAAACATTTTATAATTTATTCGAACACTAACGACGTTGAACTAATAAAGTTAGACATTTACATGTGTATTGGATTGCACTGGGCATAAGTCCCACACAACACAAGCATTCAAGTCTTTGTACTGTACATGAACTCATTCATATGCATAGAGTTACAGTAATTCATTGCTATTGTCAAATAAAAGTGTAGGATAGGACTATAGGACAGAAACAGGCGTGGCTACATGCTTGTAACTTATCTTGTGACAGGTGTTACAAATGTTGTTTTACACAAACTTTAGTTAAACTATCGACAACTGAGTTATGAGAAAAACGATTGTTTTCTTTGTTTTACTATACCCTGGAGGTTTTGCGTGGTCAACTGTGTAAGATGAGAGGACATTATATGAGACGGTGATCTCAAATTTGGAAGTAAATAGCGTCAAACCTGCACAAACTGTTTAAAGTTGAAGTAATTGATTGAAAATGATCTGAAAATTTGATTTATGAGATGTGCTCTAGAATGGAAAATCCTAACTGGACGCCAGCTGGAAGATAAGAAGGTAGCCATCAAATTTATTCTTTAAATAATTAGTTTACGAGATACCAGTAGTAGTAGAGGACTCTAGATAAGGAGAACCTGTGTCATCAGTAAGATAAGAACATCCCTAAGCGTTTGCAACAAGCTGACTCAATATCTGCTGACGTATAAGATGAGGTTCTTAATTGAATAGTTACTGCGACCTTTGTTGACCTAGTGCCCCCTTTCTATATTCCTGAGATGCTCAGTTACAGCGCCTTCTCCAGTCCTAATCACTTTATAAACTATCGGATTTGGAGATAATTCATGCGAGTTACTCCTCCACTTCTAATTGGTGACTTCCCAGTTCTTTATTGAAGTGCTTGCAGACGCTTGCTCTGATAATTCCCTTTCAATTTTTCTTTCTCTTGACCCTCATTACGGAGGTTCTGCTCAATTTATTGTGCGGCGAGATACCGCTCATTTTGTTTTATATTCCCTTTACTGGAAACACCCACAAGTAGCTAAGGAAATGAGGTCCGTCCATACAGAACCTCGCATGCATTAATTAAAGCTAAGGTACACTGGGAGGTCGCCAAGTATCGCAGGAAGTGTCATGGTGTTTGATACACCATTAGGCCGGTGTCATTTATTCCTTCAGCACGGGTTGTTTTACACTTTAGTGTTAGTAAAACTGTGTAGAGTAGTGTGTGTGTGTGTGTGTGTGTGTGTGTGTGTGTGTGTGTGTGTGTGTGTGTGTGTGTGTGTGTGTGTGTGTGTGTGTGTGTGTGTGTGTGTGTGTGTGTGTGTGTGTGTGTGTGTGTGTGTGTGTGTGTGTGTGTGTGTGTGTGTGTGTGTGTGTGTGTGTGTGTGTGTGTGTGTCTTAAGCTAGATGAGTGAGAGCAGTATGAGCTAGAAGTACGGTGGTATTGCTAAACCCATCAGCTGCTCACTTCAGCTGCCTCCGCCGGAAGATGATATTCTTACTTCAAAGAACACTGCAATGATTCCCAACAGTGAAAAAAAATTGTTTTTTTTCATCGGACAAACTTCTTCGTAGTTTTCGTAGTGTAGTGATTATATCCCCGGTTCGGAAACACAGTAAATTTTAACTATAACTAATTTAATATGAGATATGCAAAACATACTATTCTATATCAATATAAATTTGTGCACTCGCATCACGCAAAATACATCATACCCTGCCCTAAAGCATTATGCACGTTACAATGTTAACCCTCTGCGATCTATAACTAATAACATTGTAGAATGCTTCATAACTTAAAACTTGTAATAGCCTATCAGCTGTTCAATGAAATCAGCTGATCTTTAGAATTAATATAAAACGACTAATCTTTTAATATAACTACCAAAATTAAAATTAATGATTCATTTCATATACGTAAATCGGTCAAACGTCTTCATAGTTTCCGTAGTGTAGTGGTTATCGCTCCCGACTCACCCCCTCAAGATCCCCGGTTCGATCCCGCGCGGAAACACAGTAATTATTAATTATAATTAAGTCAATATGAAACTTGCGACGCACAAAATATACTGTTATATATCAATATAAATTTTTATAGCAGCACGCTTCACGCAAAATCCAACATCACAACCAGCCCTAAATATGATGTGTTAAAATTAAACAATGTAAAGACAAAATATAAGAAGATCAGAAGAGAGAGAGTGTGTCGAGATTGGAAAGCGCGCGCGCGCGCACACACACACAAACACACACACACACAAACACAACAGACTGCTTAGTTAAAACTTAAAAAAAAGAAAACCGTGCAAAGTTGTAGTAATACATTTTCAACACACTGCAACGCAAGTACATACCGGTTGAGTCGCCAAAGCGTTTTCATATTTCTTGGGTAAGCGCAAAGGAAAATCAGCCGGAGCACGGGACAACATTGATTTCTTATGTTTTTATTTAATTGCATGTTTGTCCACCAATAGCATTGGCATTTCATTCGAATGCACAGCTGGTTTTATTTTGTTATTAACAGTAATTTCAAAACAAACATTTTTACGTTTGTCATATTTACTTGTTTCAATATGTCTGAATTAGGAATCTTTCCTAATCGGGATTCTTTAAAGAAGCAACTATCGGTGGTTAAAAATTGACTTTTAATACATATAACAATCTAGTTTTGAACAGAAAACTTTTTGAACCCCTAGGAATTGTACTTAGTGCAGGGTAGAAACAGGACAACACAATCCGAAGCACCTCACCGGTTCTCTAAGAAGCTGAGCTCGGATTGGGAATGAACGAGTGAACGAGGGTGGATACTAAGCTTTACAACTGATTGGTGTTAAAAATTTGGAATCTCTCGTACCTGGGGTTCTTTAAAGCATCAACCATCATTGGTACAAAAATGACTTTTAATATATAAAACTGTATTATATTCTTCTTCTATTGTTTCGGCTACTTCTGCACCTGATAACAATCCAATAATAAACACTATTTTATTACTCGATCCAAAAGGTTTTCCCGAAATAATGTTCCAAAATCCTTTCCGAGAACTCCTCAATCTATTCTACCCAAAAAGAAAAGGGAAACAATTGATGACAAACTGTCTATTTTCCCCGTATACTGCCGATCTGTTGCTCCCCAGCACCGCCTGGCTGTCTTCCTGGAGCACCAGTTACTTGCCGACGTACAGTTGGATCCCAAACAGCCCTCTGGTACCCCCCAGAATTTACTGAAAGCGACCTACTTCCTTCCCTAGCTTTTATCTAAACTGCTATTCTACATACCTTGTTTATAATAACAGGCACTATGTCAGCAGTTTCATAATTTTCCTGCGTCTTTGTCAATAGTGTTTACTCTAATTGAAATTACAATTTTTAATTCCTAATACTAGGTAAGTTATTAAACAAAGCTGCAGAAATAACGGGTAAGCAAATTACAACACAAACAAGAAATAGATACGAACATGACTACGAGTGATGTAGAGTTGAAACGTTAGGCCTAGACAAGCAACTGTTATTGAGTTATTTTGTGGTGTGATGGAAAGTAACGTTCACAAGTCGTACCTAAAGTGCCCTTCCAGTGCCTAGTAAAACATGATCACGAGCTGGAAGATGCTACTAGAGTTATTTAGTGATGGAATATAATTTTTTGTCTTAATAATCTGGATATAGATCAACACTATTGATTCTAAATTGCAAGTTTCAAGTACAGGCGCACAGACAATATTTTATGTTTTTTTGGGGGGGGGGAAAGAATGTTAAAACTTTTCCCACGGCTTACTGCGCGGCACGTGGCGTGTATAACACAACACACTGGAATTAGGGCGTTACGTGCCGCGAAGCACATGGGGCGCTGTTGCCGTGGCAACGCCACTACGAAGTGACATCACACAACAAAACATTACGTCACTGCTACCACGTGGCGTGCGAAAATCAGGTCAAGTTCCATGACCTGCATCCAGGAACCGGGAAGCGACTACAGAAATAACTCTCTTTTGACTGGGATCAAAGGAGGGGCTGAAGGATCCGCAACACTTTGCGCTATCCTCTGCCAAAAATAAACGGCACAACAATGTTGTACGCACTTTGTCTTCGTGTAATTAATTGTTGGACGGTTTAAATTTAGAAATAAAAAAAAATATATTTTGCTTCCTCGTTTAAAAGTAACAATATACAAATGAATCGTAATTTTGATTTGTAAATTTTTACAAATCATTTCTTTTCACTCTTTAGGAAGAAAAATTGTAGAGAGCACAATAAACTTCTGCAAATTGAATTAAAATTCAGGAATAAGGTTTTTTTCTATGTAGTGAATGTAAGTCTACCAATGATCTGATTGTTTCTAGTGCTTTATTGACTCTGTGAAACTTATATATATATATATATATATATATATATATATATATATATATATATATATATATATATATATATTTATATAATATTTGGAAATTATGTGGTTTGATTAATAGAGGCATGAAAACATTTGATTCGATGAGTTTTAGTATCAAGGAAGTTACAAAAAGTTTAAGTCTGAAGAATAGGAGAAACTGGAGCTTGGACTTAGAGAAGAGTGAGAAACGGGCGTTATGTAGCGAGCTGGATTTGGATGTGAAATATCTGCAGTGAGATGTCGACGGGCATCTGTTGAGCTGGTACATTAAAGCAAGAGCGGACATATTTATTTGAACAAGTACTCTTACAAGACAGCTTCACGCTACAAGCGTGCTCTTTGTGTAACGGACAAGAGGAAAAAGACATTGAGCATTTTGTAGGAGTTTGTCCCGTTTTGAAACACATAAGATTAACTTACTTCCAAAAAAGTGAGCTCAGTTTGACGGATGTTGTGGAGTCTTTAAATGGTAGAGACTGGATTTTGCTAAGCAAACACTGCAGGTCAGCTTGGCAGTGTCGTCATCAGTTAATTGAAGAATTTAATTATTAACCTTATTTTATTTTTCTTTGTATTCAAATTTTTTAATTTTAGTTTTGTTTTTATCAATGTTCTTTTTGTTAGAGTTTGTACCTGAAGAAAGTCAGCAACTCCTCAGACGGCATTTCGGCCATGAGAACTGTGCTTTGTTTAATAAGTAATATTTATACTCATGTTGTTTGCAATTGGAATTTTATTTCTTTTATGTAAATATTCTTATATCATTCTTGCCAAATAATGGACTTATTCTATTCTCTCTCTCTCTCTCTCTCTCTCTCTCACACACACACACACACACACACACACACACACACACACACACACACACACACACACACACACACACAGAGAGAGAGAGAGAGAGAGAGAGAGAGAGAGAGAGAGAGAGAGAGAGAGAGAGAGAGAGAGAGAGAGAAAGAGAGAGATTTCCTTACCGTCTTTTCCGAGGATATCCATATTATCCTACCTTCTACAGATAAGATACGAAACAACGACCTTCGCACCCCCGGCCACGTGTTGGCTCCATTCACCCCTTATTCCTCAATCAATGCCGATTCTATTTTTGGAAGCGTTCCAAATTTTCTGAATGGGCCGAAGGGTCATACCTGAGGTAAACGGGCTGGCTTCTCATTGGGCTGTACCGCGGTGACGTCACACACCCCGGGTGCATCGCACTGTTTCGGTTACTCAATGACCCAGTTCTACCGCCTCCCTCCCCCCGGCGCTTCCACGTGGATGGCACGCATTTTGACTCCGTGACATTTAACTTTTGTTTTCGTGTGCCCGATGTTTGTTTTGAGAACACAATAGCAGAGGGTCGGTTGTGTTACACAATACTGTAAATAACGTTCAGGAACAGGGTCGCGCGGAGTGGGTCAAGCTGTTACTGTTACTGTTTGTCTGTACGTTTGTGTTCTTTGTGTACGTTTTTGTTACTGTTTGTCTGTACAGTAATGGAACATTCTTCAGATTGTAGCCTAATAAGCATTAATTAATGGTTTCTTAACAATTCTTGTGGTTTATGAAAGAAAACAATTTTAAATACATTTATTATTAAACTATTGGTGTAGCCTATTGCTTATCTTTCGCAGTTAATGAAAAAATAGACGAATTATATACAACAATGTACAACAAGAAATTGAAGAAGTAGAACAGTGTTATAGCACCTCTTTATAAAGTATGAAATATAGTTGAAATATATGTAACCTGTAAAATATGTGGTAATCATAACTTTCCTTGTTGGTAAATGAACAAAAAGGAAAATATGAAATCTCTATCCGCAATTGAACGTAAAAAAATAGGAATTCTATAAGTAAAATAATTCAAATAATACAATTGTGAATAATTATTATAATACACTAGTCTTTAATTCAGTACTTGTACTTTAACTTTACTGTACATATCTACCTAAGTAAAATAGTTGCAAAAACATGTAGGCCTTCTATTTCTTGTCAATATGAACTTCTGTTGAAATAGACGTTATAGTTATATTTAATACTTGCACGACCTGTTAATAAAGCAATGTCATTTATTATATTTAGGTTATTTAATACAATAGGCCTAGCTTAAAAAAATTAATGACTGAATTCTAATATTGTACCTTATTGAAATATTTACAAATGAAACCTATTATAATCGGATTTTTAAATTACGTACCTAAATTAGGCTACAGTATTTACTGTTTACAAAAAGCAGAGTCTTTTATTTAAAAAAATATACATTACAACTGGTCAAGATTGTCTTTAACGATTCTACTTGCAAAACGAATTCGGTCAATAATTATTTAAGTCTTGGATACAGTAATAACTCAAATATTACTTACAAAAATGTTTTTTTTGCAATCAGCTGTTCTGGCATAAAATTATTTGTCACGTACGCCTGCACAGTGCTGCACTCTCACGCGGAAAATTTATACTGCTCCTGAAATTTTGTTTACAAACCTTTCTAAAATGTAGACAAATATAGTAAAACGTACAGCCGGTGGTCGGTTAATTTGGAAAAAATGTCTTCAATAAAACCAAATTTTTAATATTTTTACCTAAAATTCATGAGAGGTAAATTTGTTTTGTAAATAAAATAAACGTTTATGTTAAAGTTTCTTAAATCTTGCACTAACTTTAAAAAAACGTAAAGTAGTTGAAAGAAAAAAAATTGTACGTAAAAGTTGCACCGGATTAAACACTGCCACTGCCCTTATTGTAAGGTAATAACCTAACTTATAAAAAAAATATAAAAAAGTGATCAAAGTACAAGGTTGATTAGGGCATAAAACAAAAAAGATTTGATACTTTGTCAGAAGCAGGAGCTTAATACTGACCATTTGGTGGTCGTTGTTGGGAAATCACACACACACACACACACACACACACACACACAAACCACGCGCACGCACGCACGCACACATACACGCACGCACGCGTACACACAAACCACACGCACGCGCGCACACACGCGAGCGCGCGCACACACAAATACGATTTCGCCGTCATATCTACTGTACAAAAAGTGTGTGCAGTTGTGGTAACAGTTCAGCAGATAATCTTCGGAGTGCAGCTTTGAACAGAAATCTTTTTGAACCCCTAGTGCAGGTAGAAACAGGACAACACAATCCGAAGCATCTCACGGGTTCTCTAAGAAGCTGAGCTCGGATACTAAGCTTGACAACTGAGTGGAGTTAGGAATTTGGAATCTCTCCTAACCGGAGTTCTTTAAAGAATCGACCATAGGTGGTACAAAAATGTATTTTAATACAACTATATTACATTCTTCTTGTATTGTTTCGGCTATTTCTACACCTGATAAACAAAGAATGAACACTATTGCATTACCCGATTCAAAAAATTTTCCCGAAAGAATGTTCCAAAATCCATTCCGGAAACTCGTGCCCCAATCTATACAACCCCCCAAAAAGGGGAGAAGTATACGCAAAACCGTCCAATTACTGCCGATCCGTTTTTCCTCAGCACCGCATGGTTGGAATATCTTCTTGGAGCACCAGTCACTTCCCGACGTATAGTTGCCCCAAACGACCCGCTTACCTCCCCAGAATCGACTGACCGCGACCTACTTCTTCCCTAAACTTTTACACACTTTGTTTAAAACAACAGGCTGTATGGCAGCAGCTTTATAATTTTCGGAGTCTTTGTCAATAGTGTTTACTCTTTGGCTGTACCCTCTTTACATTATTTAAAAGAAATAATTAAGCTTACACTTTTAATTCGTAACAGTTGCAAAAACATAAATACTGGCCTCATTGTAAACAAACGGATAAGGCTACAAAACGTCTGTGTTCGTGCATGCCTGTGATTTTTAAAATTCCATGACGTAAAACATTCTCAATGAATGTGAGCCTCGTATCAAAAATACAAATGACACAACGTCTTTAGCCCAATAAATAGAATATAGAAATAGTATAAAATGTTATTCTTAGATCATTCGGGACTGTATAATACTTATAATTTTTAAAAACCTTTAATGTTTGAATGTTTTAAAAGAACTTCTAGTCAGCAGGTATAGTGTTCACGCTATTAAAAATAAAGTGTTAAGCGTGGTCAGATGACGGAACCGCAGGCCACAAGTAAATGGAACAAGGGAGTATTGATATGTCACCCCTAGTATATTATTATTATTACGTAATTAATTAACTGTCACAATTAACTATAACAATTTTATCTGGGTCACAGGTTAAAGTAAAAGATTTAAAAAAATGTTTTATAAATACGCATAACTAGACAAGGTAAATTTAACATTGGAAGCAGTATTATTAGAACAATGTTTACATTTTGAAGTTGAACCCAAGCTATATATAACTCATTCAGTGTTTCCTGAAAACGGAAAGGCTTATTAATGGGCTTTCCCGTGACCCGAATCTTGGGGCGGCACGTGTCTGCTTTGGGGGTGGGGTTCCTGGGCCATTCACAAACTCTGCCCGAAACTGTGACGTCAAAGCTTGGTAAATACTGGATAGCTTTAAAAACAAAAAACTTTTTTTTCAACATTTTCACTTTATAAAATGAATAAACACAAACTTTTTTACATTGAATTACTTTCCCAAGAAAATTGTGACCGAAAGCTCACCGAAGCAAAAATTTGCCAAAAACATAACCAGAAAAGCATAGGGCCTATTAGATTCTATCAACTGTTCAATGAAGTCAGCTGATCGTTACAAATTATTATAAATAACCGACCTTTTACTATTACATATTTATAAAAATTAAATTAACGGTTTATTGCATATATTTACATTGGTGTAGTGGTTTTCACGTGAGCCTCACATGCGCAAGATTCACGGTTCGATTCCGGGCGGAACAGCAGGAAATTTTAATTATACTTAATTTAATATGAGACTTGCACAAAGCATACTATTATATATCAATATAAATTTGTGCACTCACATCACGCAAAATCCAACATGACAACCATCCCTAAAAAGTGATCAGACATTATTGGATGTATGTATTTGTAAATATCTGCTCGATTTCAATCAAAGAAGTCAAATAATATCCAGGGAGAGTCCGTGGATATAACCAAGAACGTTTCGTGCACGTGTCTTTCTTTGGCTGTTGGTAACGCATCTCTAACTAGAACATTGTGACCTATTTCTATAACATTTGGAGATAATAGACTTTGTAATAGCCCTAACACAGGAAAAATATTGAAACTTTTGACAATAAAAAATACTTAGGATTAGCTGAAAGGTAACGTAAATGGCATATATATTTATATATTATTGCTCTAAACACTCCGATACAATTTTGTACCAAAAATATGGATATGTGTTATTGAAACTACACACATGGAGTACGTACAGGTTCGTCAGAACTGCAGGGATATCATTTCCTTTTAAAGGCTTTTTAAATAAAGCCGACTTAAACCGATAAAAGATTTGTAAACAAAATTCCAGGAGCAGTATAAAGTGTCCCAGTTGCTGATAAAACAGTACAAATAAAACAGCTGATTGCTAAAAAAACATTGTTGAAAATAATATTTAAATTATTACTGATCAAAGACTTAAAATAATTATTGACCGAATCAGTTTTGAAAGTAGAATTGGTAAGACAATCTAGGCCAGTTTTATGATAAGAGACTCTGCTTTTAGTAAACAGTAAATACTGTAGCCGAATTTAGGAATGCAATTTAAAATCCTGTTCTAGTAGGTTTCATTTGTAAATATTTCAGTAAGGTACAATGTTAGAATTGAGACATTAATTTTATAGTTTATAGTTTTAAATACGAAAGTAGAACAAAGTAAGACCTAATGTATTAAATAACCTATATATAATAAATGACATTGCTTTATTAACAAGACATACAAATGTTAAATATACCTGTAATGTTTACTTTAACAGAATATCATGTTGACAAGAAATAGTAGACCTACATGGTTTTTCAAAAATTGTATTTAGGAAGATATGTTCAGCAATCTTGAAATACAAGTTCTGAATTAAAGACTAGAGTATTACAGTAACTAAATACCAGCCAATGGCATTATTTGAGGAGCTGTAACACTGTTCAACTTGTTGCTGTACATTGTTGTATAATATTCGTTCCTTTTCACCATTAACTGCGGAAGGTCGTACAAGCCCACTAATTATTATTATTATTTATTTAGTGTTGTCTATCATGAAAACTAAAAGTGATACACACACACACACACACACACACACACACACACACACATATATATATATATATATATATATATATATATATATATATAGACATATATATAGTCTTTGTACACAAACAGTGATTATAGAGAAGCCAGTTAAAACGTTTAAATGTTTTATCCCCTTTAATTAGATTAGGTCAGAAATATCTGGAAATATGTTTTTTCAAGATTTTCCTTAAATTTACATATTTTTTTATTTATAGACCTCCAGAAAAGCGTCTTTTGAAGAATTCACCTTCGAAGGTTTTCACGTTTAGAAGGTTATTTTTTATACCACTAGATTTTTTGCAGTGTGGGTAAAAGTAAAATAGAATTCAAAAGTAATTTCTATGTTTTGACATCAAATATGTTTCAAAAGGATCTCTTAAATCGTACACTACCGAAGTCAGCTGATCCATTATTGCAAACATGCGCTAGTTTCTATTTGAAACAATGCCTACGCATTCTCTGACTGTTTTACGTGTGGTTTAACGTAAGTACTTTATAAAAGTTAAATTATTACTGAAGACAGGGTATCGATGTAACGCTAACTGTAGTGAATAGATTCGAACCTGCGAACGAACGCTAGTCGTAACGAGCTGTTCGCTGTCGTATCGACTGAGCAACAGCGCTCCCCCCGATGTTGGCAGCCGTGACAGCTTGTTAGAATGAACTCCATCGGGAAAAACAAAGCGAGCGGTGGAAGCCTTTCACTTTGATGCAGAACAAATTAACGCGAAAAACAATTATTAAACAAGCAACGATGACGTGATTTATGAGGCAGTACCAACGTGTCGCCGAGTCACATTGCTTCAGTCACTGCCTTATCGATCGCATTAAATAAGAGTAAAAACTGGAAACAAAAATGCGCTAAGGACACTTATGTTCGAACGCTCCTGTAGCTTTTAAACGGTAAATCAGAAAATTGTGAAAATTAGTAGTTATTGCCATATCTTAGGCACAAAATTGCAAGTATGTAGAGGTTAAAAATAATTAAAAATAGCTTTCTCTGAATTATGTCATGTATTTAAGGGGGCAGTTTATCGATTGCGATTTGTATTTTGGTTAGAAAAACCATACAACGGCAACAGTGAGCGAGAATGTATGAATTTTGATTTCCCCTCAGCTCTGGTTACTAATTATACATTTCATTACAAGTTCTAAAAAACACAGTTTTTCTAACTGAAGGACTGTACATGTTTTAAAATTCAAAAACAAATCATAGAACCTAAATCGCGGTGACATGACGGAAGCGAATTTCTAAAACGTTAGCAATATCACGATGCCACCGAAATTTCGTATTTTAAATGAAATTTAAAAATCTAAAACGCTAATTTATATTAATTTTAACGCTGATCAAGACGTGAAAGATCGTCAAAAACCTTTTTTGAAAAGGTTTTAAGTGAAAAAATAAATACGGGGTACCCGCCATTTTGAAAACGTTAAACAGATTTTGCTGGATAACGAACGTGCCTAAGCTATATATATATATATATATATATATATATATATATATATATATATATATATATATATATATATATATATATATATATATATATAGCTATATATATATATATATATATATATATATATATATATATATATATATATAATATATATATATTCGGTGTTAGTTTATGTATGTACGTCCCAGCGCACCTCAAAGTCGTGGGTTCAAGACTGCAGTTACTACTGTAAGCTTTACACTTCATTAACCCCATGCCTAACGTATTCATTAGTCTAACTAATTGATTCCCAAAAGGTGGTCCGCGGACTCCTAGGGTCCGCGAGTGGTTTGCAAGGTACCCGCGACTAGTTGGTAATTATTATGTAGATGACGTCAGAGTAGAAGCAACAATAAAGAGTTTGAAATCTGTGAAGAGTTAGAGTTGTGAAGAATTCACTTATTAACTCTTTTACTGTAAACAATTATTTTTAGATTATGTTCACGAGAGATTACCTGCAAAAGAAAAAACTGAAAAATCAGTGCACCTCAAGACCTTAGCAGTCTCGCTGAGTACTTTCCTAAAAATAATTGGATTACAAATACATTCATCAACACAAGCAAAACTGAAAACCTGAATTTCACTGAAGCAGGGCAACATCAACTTATCGATTTGTCAAATAACGAACGGAATGCTCAAAAATGTATATAATAATGAAAAGCATTAGAGTTCTGGCTAACTGTGCAATGAGACCACAAGGAGTTATCTCTGAAAGAGTTGAAACATTAACACCATTTCGTACCGCGTACACATGTGAGCACTGATCAGGCTTTATCAACACTTTGTTACACGAAGAATAAATACAGCAAGTGCTTCACAGAGAGCGGGATGGTGATTCCTGTGTAAATGTCTCCAAACTGCGGTACAATATTGAAGAAATTTGGAGAAAAAGATGGATTTCTTCTGTCACACCGAATAAAATATTGGACATTTACGTGCTTAGTACTTAGTTACTGCAGCTGCTTTGTTACGAAACACAACTCATTCATTTGCTTTGTAAAATAAAACTAGTTCATGTTTATGGTTTGTACAACTTTGGAAGTAATTCCCCCCCAAGCATTCAATTTGACTTTAATTGGATATGGCCATTGCTAACACGGATTAATTTGTTAGCAATTAATCCTTCTCTTTCCCTCTCCCTCCCTTTTTCTCTTCCTCCCCCTCTCACTCCCCTCTCCCTTTCTCCCTCCCCTCTCTTACACTCCCTCCTTCTCCCTCTTATTGTGTGTGTGTGTGTGTGTGTGTGTTCTCCCTAAAGTATGTGTGCGTGCGCGCGCGCGAGCGCGAGCGCGTGTGTGTATATGTGTGCGCTCGCTCGCGTGCCTGTACATGCGTGCATGTCTCTCTCTCTCTCTCTCTCTCACACACACACACACACACACACACACACATATATATATATATATATATATATATATATATATATATATATAAAGCTAAAGTTTGTCTGTATCTGTTATTTCGGAATAGGAATTTTTATCTTTTGAGTTATTCGCCAAAAAATTCACACAGAAGTTGTTTACGGTCTAAGAATTTATGGAACACCAAGGACCACTACTGTGAAGGTAGCGGACCCTCCACACCCACCCCTGTCCCAAAATAGCTATTATCTTCATTTCAGTTATATCATCAAAGCGAAAAAAAAATTTTCGAATTCTTTAGCAATACTGTTGGCCTTCAAGGCACCTAGTTTCTCCATAGAGACCCTTGACCTTTTAAGAAGATTTAAAAACAACAGTTTTTTTCGTAATATCCATAGTGATTTCAACTAATTACTTCATTTAGACCGGATCAGCACGGGTACCCGCGGCTAGTTTACTATAAAATCTACGCTGTAAATGAAAATAAGCTGGAAAAAAGTGTTTTATAAAATAAAGTTTAAAAAATGAGCTGACTGATTAACACAAAAAGCCAACCGAACATTTTCTGAAAACAAAATGAGTCACAAAGAAGACAAAATGTCAACACATATAATGGAGTCAGAAGAGGTATGCGAGTTAAGTAACTTCTCTTAATAATTTTTGTATATCTCAGTGAGACGGAAATTACACGCTATCACCCGCTTTTCTTTCATTACCCTAATGACTACCTGCTCATTACCTGCATAAACTTTCATAACAAGTTGTGCACATCAAGTTATGATTACAAGGTCATAAATTACCCGCAAATCGGCAACATTGGAGACAACTGTTAATGAATGAATGGACTGATGTGCATTATAGCCTATAATTGCACGAGTCAAGCAGTAGCCATCCAGTTAACAATACTTAGAATTAAATGGTCATGAACCCAGACTGCAGACAGTTACCGGTTCTTCGGAAACTGAAACTGGTTCCGTGGAACAGCTGTGACCGGGTAGAAGAGGAATGCGATGCTAAAGCTAATGCCATCACGGCGTCTTATAATGTTATTAGCGAAAATGAACTACTGTAGCTGTCATCGTGTAACATTCAAGCAAGGAACAACGATTCTGACAGATAGATGACACGTTTTGAAGTGTTGTTACAAATACAGTGTGATACGTACAAGTGTTAATATTGTTCAATGTGGTTTCAAAAAGTGCACAATTTACAGCTTTTAAACCGTTCTTTTAGCTATCATAGGTCATTTTCTTATCTTTATTGAAAAACTACAATCACATTCGCTTGTTATATATTAAATTGAGTTTATTTTTAAACCGGCTTCCATTATATCAGCAAGGCATTTGCGTGTTGTCGTGTTTACTAGCCATTCCCTTTGGAAAGTGCGCTATAGAAGCGACCACCATGGTATGCCCAAGTGTCATCGTCTAAAGAACGTAGAGTTACACAACTAGTTCCGCTTGCTAACACGAAAAACATCCACGCTAAATTTCTGAACTTTTCTTCCGGCTTTCAAACAGCCTACGCCTGCGAATCTCTTTCAAAACCCTCCCGCCAACAAATACTCGCTTCCGATTGGTACGCAGTGCTCGCGTATCTCGGGACCTAAAGTACGTTATATCATCACGTTTCTGCCGACGCACCACATCGCATCTCTCGTACACACTAGCTTCATCCTGATTGGTGTGTCCTTTCTCTGATTTTAAAGACGCATTCAGGTCGAAAATCGTTATTCAACAGAACATCGAGAAAAATCACGTACCATCAAGTACACGACAGAACACGGCAGCCCACTAAAACCCTGGAACAACTCTGCAAGACACCACAACTTGCTCTGGTGGAAATAACAAGAATCCTGCCAAATGTAAAGAAAAAAATGTACTTCTTACTTTCTCATCATTCCGAACCGGAAGAGTGCCTCGTCAGTCCGCGGCCTACTTGGTCGGATGTCCAATATTTCTCCCGGAGACTACAACACAGGTCCCGGGCAAAACAAATGAGCGCCGGTCCTGACCTCTCGTTCAATTTTTAAATTCTCACTTTAGTAATGTTGTCCGATTTCACTGAAACTTGGCGCGAAAATCGATTTTGGTAAAGTTCGTTATTGAAAAATTCGATCAACATTATCATAATGTTGGTAATTTTAAATATTAAAAAAATCATAACTTTTTCGTACATTTTTTTTGAAAATGTGAATTAACTATGATTTAGTGTTAAAATACATAAAATGTTATTTTAAAATTTCCAAAATTCATTTAATTTAAAAAAATGCAGGATTAATTTTCATATTTTCAATGTAATTTTAAATTGCTATTATATGCAGATTATAGTGGTAAAATCAGTATCTATGAATGTTTATGGTCACTATACTACTCACTTCTATCACGTCAGCAAGACATCTATCTTCGATTTAATTTGCTCTCCGCATATATGATTATTAGTTAAACAATTATATTGATAATATTTGTTGTATAGTTCGTGTAAATATTGCGTCGGACGTTTGATTGTGACACATCAAGGTTGACAGTTCGGGATTATGTAACGCAGTAATTAACGCCCTCGTTGGACATCTTGTTACATAATACACCTGTCACATTGTTACATCAGTTACATAACGTCAGGGTGTACCTTGTAAAAGGGTGGCGCGACTATTGTGCCCGGCAAATTGAGTAAACTCTAAACTGGAGGATTGTCCGCTTGGATACACAGAAAGAATGGACACACGGCACAATATCTCTGCGTTTATTATTTCAAATGAATAACCCAATTGTGAAGTGAACGAGAAAATTGGACACTAACATTGAAGACAGCCAAGTTTTATTGCTTTTAATTAAATTATTTAAAAATGGATTCAAATTTTATAACTTGTGTCGTACAAGTTATGGAAAATTGTAGTTTAAAAAAATATTATTTCCCGTAGCGTAAATACTTTATGCCAGTTAGATTTTCGGTGACGGAGTACGACGTTAACGGCAAAAAGGACGCTTACGGCAGTAACTCCAGTCTCGAAAAGAATAAGATAGGACAAGCAGTTCTTCGGAGGCTTCTACAAGAGAAGACCAAAGACCTTGATAGGGGATTAAGAAGAAAGACATCGTATCATATCATATTAGTGGTAGGCTTAAGAGCAAGGAAAGTGGACATCGGCCCAACGTTTAGGACCGCAACCATTTCGTGAACATGAAGGCAGTTCATTCAAGCTTACAGTTTAAAAGACAGAATCAGAAGTTTAAATTCTGGAAAGAAAAGGTAGGTACAAGACAGACTAAGAAGTCCTCGGAAACTTTGACAAAAGTAGAACTAAGAGTGTTGTAAGAAGTCTTGATTGATGTAAAAAATAGATCAACTATGGCCTCTTTCTATATTCCTGAGATTCTCAGCTACAACGCATTCTCCAGTCCTAGTCTTTTCATAAAGTCTACGATTTGAAAAGTATTTTAAAGGTGGGTAACTAGGCCATTTATAATTGGTGATTACCCAGTTTGTTACTGAGGTGCTTGCAGATGATGGTTTATTGTTCTGCTAATTCTATTTCAATTTGTATTTATCTTGACTCTTATTATGGAGGTTGTGCTCTATTTGGCCAGCTTTTCTTTACGCGATGAGATACCGCTCATTCTGTTTTACATTCTTATACATGGGGACACCCACAAGTAGCTAGGGAAGTGAGGTCCGCCCATACAGAGCCCTGCACGCATGAGTATGGCTAAGGCACACTGGGAGGTTGCCAGGTATCCTAAACTTCCTTTTGATAAACAATTAGACCGGTGTTATTCACTCCATCAGCACGAGTCTCTCTACACATAGACACTTTAGAGTTAGCTAACCTATGTAGTAGAGTAGTGTGTGTGTATGTGTGTGTGTGTGTGTGTGTGTGTGTGTGTGTGTGTGTGTGTGTGTGTGTGTGTGTGTGTGTGTGTGTGTGTGTGTGTGTGTGTGTGTGTGTGTGTGTGTGTGTGTGTGTGTGTGTGTGTGTGTGTGTGTGTGTGTGTGTGTGTGTGTGTGTGTGTGTGTGTGTGTGTGTCTGTCATGAGTGGATGAGTGATAGAAGTATGAGCTAGAGGTACGGTGGAATCGCTAAGCCCATCACGTGCTCACTTTAGTTGTCTCCGCCTACTTGTTGAACTACTAAACGGCCCATTCCTTTTGTTGTGGTACTTGAGTAAATTTTAATCAAAACTCTTCAAGAATAATCCCGAGATATGGGTAAACAAATTGAGATGGGATACTTAACTTCGAAATCGGTAATTAGTAAATGTCTTCAGCAATGTACACAACCACATTCAGTATTTTTGTTATTGAGCAGACAACATTGATATATTTTATGAATTATCATAAATAACAAATTTTTTTAACAAAAGCTAAGCAGCTAATTTTGTGAAACTACTTCGATTTTAGAGTTTTTGTTGTTAGCTATTGAACGAAGATAAACGGTTAGTTGAAGAAAAGAAAGTTTGTGCTTATTTTTTTCATTGTTTTATTTATTTAAACGTTTATTTGTACGTACCCTATTTTAAGTGAATAACAAAACTGCCTGTAATAAAGGTTGTTTTTCTAAACATCGTGTAGTCTAGTGCTCCAAGGCGCAAGGTAGGCAATTTGAGTACACCCATTTGTATAACTGTAGATCTACGACTGCCTAACAAGAAAATACAGCAGTCCGTATGGGATGCAGAATTTTGCAGGAAATAACCAGCAACTTCATTCTCAACGTTGAACAGATCCCACTATCTTGAAACAGAATTGAATGGAAAAATATTAACACAAGTCTTTCGGGCTAAATTTCAAAACCATCGGTCAACGCGTTTGATTAAAATTTCGTACACTTGTCATCGTTAAATCAGAGGCCGCCATTTTGAAATGGAAGTAAATAGAAGAAAATGTTACTATACATCACTTGGGCTTTACACAAGATAACTTAATACCAAATTTCAGAACAATCGGTTAATAAATAGGGCTAAAACTGCTGACACCCGTTATTGTAAATCAGAAGCCGCCATCTTGAAACTTAAGAACATTGCGGAAAATCTTACACATTTATCATTCGGGCTTCATAAAACTTGCCTTCGTATTAAATTTCAAAACAATCGGTCAATGAGTTTGGCCAAAACTGCACAACAAACAAACCAAACATCGAACGGTCGAGTTGAAACAGGGACCTCGCTTCGCTCAATCAATCATACTCCTTTTTGAAAATATATTCTGCCATCATAATAGGCATTAAAATCTCCATACATTACCATTTTAAACTAATCTTCAAATTACTTTGAAATTACAAAAAATTGACGTCTCACCACCGTCAAATTCAAATTCTTAATCTCAACGAATTTCGTAAAGTTCAAATTCTAATTTATACAGTTTTAAACGCTGATTACCACGGTGAAATCAGATTTAGGTTACAAATATTTTTTAAATTTGAAATGACCGCTATTTTAAATTGTTATTGAACTAATTTTACTAGGTGACGAAATTATCCAAAATCACTTTTTGTGCCAAGTTTGAATCAAATCGGATCCAACGTGTAAACGTGAGCGTATAACACATATACTGTATGTAATATGTATATATTTTAACGATCATCTCAAAATTGATCTAGAGGTCAAAGGTGATCAATGCTCATTTCTAGGTCTCGAATCTGAGTCTTTACAATGATGACAGCTGCAAAAGCTGATTTTTCAAGGATAATTTGCTAATAACCCTTGCACGTAACTTTCTCGCTTACGTGATAAACGATTTAAAAATAAATATCACTTTAACTAACGAGATGAGATATATTGGCGTGTATATCTTCGTTATCCATTAAAAATCTTTTCAAAACAGCTGTAGTTTAAATAAATCAAGAAATCAATGTCATAATACGCACTAAAATCTGCATAAAGTTGACATTTCCTGTTAATCTCAGTTTGATCTAAATTTAATCTAAGGTCGTCCAATCCCACACTGAACGCAGGAACTCCTGGCTAGCGGACAATTAGCCAATAGGAAGTGTTTACTATAATCCATAAATTACAAAACTAGACAAGTACACAACCGATAAATAGCAAAACTAGAGACACAATGAAACTTCCTTACAACTGACCTCGCTCCTATCTATGCACACGACTGTCATCTGTGCACAGTACACCTGCGCCCAAGGACCTAACCTCTCCCTGTTTATGCTAACTATATATACATACTTATATATACGTTTAGTTAATTCAGATCTGGATATCAACATGCAGCTGGTAAGTTGCTAATTGGGGATAGTGAGTAATAGTATTGTAAGTTTAGTTGGACCCAAGTTGTTAAAGTTTTTGTGCGGGTTGTGCCATTCATCGTAGCAAAAAGATAACATTAAATTTTAACGCAAGAAAAACAGCTGATTTCTAAAAGAAATATTGTTGAAAGTAATATTTTAATTATTACTGTACCAAAGACTTAAACAATTATTGACCGAATCACTTTTGAAAGTAGAATCGGTAAGACAATGTAGACAAGTTCTACGATAAGAGAATCTGCTTTTAGTAAACAGTAAATACTGTAGCCTAATTTTCGTATGTAATGTAAAATCCGGTAATAGGAGATTTTATTTGTAAATATTTAAAAAAAGTACAATTTTAGAATTCAGTTATTAATTTTATAGGTTATACTTTTAAATACAAAAGTAGAACGAAGAAAGGCCTATTGTATTAAATAATTTAAAAATAATGAATGATATTGCAAGTCGAATGAATGATATATCAACAAGTCGTATAAGTATTAACGACCGTAGGGTTAATACTTGATTAACTGCAATTAGTATTACACCTTTTATATATGTATTCCAGCCATTATGTTATTTAACATAATGGTTATGTTAAATATAACGTCTATTTTAACAGGAGTTCATACTGAGAAGATATAATATCCTAAACTGGTTTGCAACGATTTTACTTAGGTAGATATGTACAGTACTCTTAAAATACATGAATTTAATTAAAGATTAGTGTATTATAGTAATTAAATACCAGCCAATGGTATTATTTGAGGTGCTGTAATACTTTTCAAATTGTTGTTGTACATTGTTCATTATTTGTTTCTTTTTTCCATTAATTTCTAAAGGTCGCCTGGGCTCATGAATATTTTTTTAATTGTATTTATTAATTTACATATATTTTTTGGGGTTATTATGGCTGGCAAATATTTTCAATTTTTGGAATTTCTTTAAGTGTTTAGGAAATTGTCACTGAAACTTGCAATTGTGATTCCATAATTATTAATTTGTAAATAAAATAATTAAATATTTTTTTTTTTTTTTTTTTTTTTTTTTTTATATAACAATTACAACTAAGAATTTACACTTTAAAAGTAATTTACATTTGATATTACGATGTCACTTTGTTTGGATCACCATTCAGTAATGGAGTCCCATAAATTTTAAACACAATGTTCATGTGTTACTCTTGTTTTATTTATTATCGTCCACTAATATCCAAGGGCTTTGTTCTATTAAGACGGCGAACATCATCTGTGTTATTCAACAAGCACAACACTTCAGGATTGACATGTTTTTGTAGTCTGTTTTTATGCATGATTGCGTATTTCATTATTTCTTCTGAAACCGTATTCATCCTGAGGTCACGATGCAGGTCATCATTACGCACAAACCATGGTGCATTAACAATACTACGCAGAACCTTGTTCTGGAATACTTGAACGGCTTTAGCATTTGTTTTCTTCGTACACCCCCACAGCTGTATTCCATAAGTCCAAACAGGTTTGAGTAATTGCTTATAAATTAAAAGTTTATTGTGTAGGTCTAGTGTAGATCTCCTACCAAGCAGCCAATTCATTTTCTTGAATTTAATATTTAATCCCCTTATTTTCTTCTTGACATGCTCTTTCCAATGAAGTTTTGCGTCAAGCGTCATCCCAAGGTATTTTGCTGTATTAACAGGAGCTAATGAGTGACCATTTAGTTCAATATTGGTTGGGTTTATCTTTCTATTGGTAAAGTTTATGTAGTTTGATTTAGATTCATTTAATTTTAATCTCCATTTCCTTATCCAGATACTGACTTTATCAATAGATTTTGAATTTTCAGTTTTGCTTCCTCTACATTATCCCCAACGGCCAAAATTGCAGTATCATCTGCAAAAGTAGCAATTACTGTATCGGAATCTTGAGGTATGTCTCTTGTATATAACAGAAACAAAATAGGTCCTAATACGCTTCCTTGAGGAACTCCTGCAGCTATATCCTTTATTCTAGAATATTCACCATCACATTTGACCCTAAAGCATCTTTCTGACATGTATGACTTCAGTAATTCATAAAATTGGTTTGGAAGATCTCTTTGTAACTTATATAATAAGCCTTCATGCCAGACTTTGTCAAAAGCCTGTGCCATATCCAGAAACAGTGATGAGCAGATTTTACGCTCTTCAAGTACTCTTTCAACAACATTGGTAATCCGATGTATTTGGTCAATCGTCGAATGTTGACTTCTAAACCCAAACTGATGATGTGGGATTAGGTTCCTCTCTTCAATAATAGGTTTGAGGCGTTTTACCAAGAGTTTTTCAAAGACTTTTGAGATAATTGGCAAAAGAGAGATGGGACGATAAGATGCTTTCTCCCTGTGATCTTTTCCTGGCTTAGGTATCATTATAACCTCTGCTATTTTCCACTGTCTTGGGACATATCTTAGCCTAAAAGAGGCGTTTATCAAATGTAATAATTTTCGAACAGCCTTTTCTGGTAATTCCTTAACAATTTTTCCAGTTATTAATTCATAACCAGGAGCTTTATTAGCTTTTAAACCTGTTATTACCTTTACAAGCTCGTTGTATGTTACTTTACCAATATCCACTAGGTCGTATTTATTAATTTACATATATTTTTTGGGGTTATTATGGCTGGCAAATATTTTCAATTTTTGGAATTTCTTTAAGTGTTTAGGAAATTGTCACTGAAACTTGCAATTGTGATTCCATAATTATTAATTTGTAAATAAAATAATTAAATATAAACGTAATTATATTTTTATTATAACAAAATATATGTGGGGAACGTGTACTTTCAAACCACTACCTCTACTTTATAGACTTAAAAATTTACGGTTTAATACGCAACGGTTGAATTATTACGTTTTGATGATATGGGAGGCCGTGGAAGTGACATTTACCTAAACAACTGATTTCGTACATCAGCTGTTCCTGCGATGATACTATTTCTACTGAGGTTAAGATTATTGCCATTTTTTAATGACGGATATAAGTAACAACAAGTAAATCATTTTTAATTATTAATGATGAAATATTCATGTGTACTAAAATGTTTACAAGTAATAGGGCCTACAATAAAATAAAATAAAATTATTATAAATTTTTTTAGAAATATTTATTATTCTACGATGGAGTAGAAGAGAAGGCGAGAGTATAATGAATCGTATGAAAGTTGGCAAAATGTTTACTTCTAAGTATTTATTAATCAAAATCAAAGTGGCAGTTTATGATAGAGGTTCTGAAATATTTTATTATGTATGTTGTAAGCGTTTCTGAATAACTCTAGTTCAAATCATATTAGTATATAATTAAAAAGAACTATTGTAAAGAATAAAAATTTTTAAATTTTAATCGCGGTGTTTTTTTACAACATTTTTCTACTATATCAAAATAATACCTATAAAGCATAATTTTTATTTAACTTCAGTTGCGGCCTTAAGCTTTAACGCTGACCCCTCATCTTCATTAGTCTAACTGTCATAAAGTATGGACATTATTCAGAAAAATAAGTGTATAATATTAAATTAAATCAAGGAAATTTTGGGAGTATGTGTTTGACTATTTTAATTGTGTTACATTATTAGGAGTTGTGGACAAACGTAAGTGAAACAATCAAATAATGTTAAACGGAAGATTTCAGTCAGTAGTTGAGTAGTAATTTATATTAATGTCGTGTTTCAGATTTCATTAGCCTGTTTCCTGGTAGTAGCTTCCGCTAGTCCTGGGTACATTCATCACGGACCTATAAGGAGTCCTTATCCTGTAGCACATGGAGGTGCTGTTCCTGCTCACGTAGCGTTAGTACCTAAGACTCCAGTTGTACCGGTACCAGTCCATGCCTCCACACCGGTGGCCCCTGTACCAGCGGCCCCTGCATCGGCGGCTCCCGCTCCAGTTACCCCTGCACCAGCGGCCCCTGAATCTGCAGCTCCTGTACCAATAGCCCCTGCACCTGCAGTCCCTGCACCTGCAGTCCCTGCACCTGCAGCCCCTGCACCGGCGGTTCCTGCACTGGCGGTTCCTGTACCGGCGGTTCCTGCACCGGCGGTTCCTGCACCGGCGGCTCCTGCACCAAAGGCACCAGAGGCTCCTGCACCAGAAGCTCCTGCTGAAGCACCTAAGCCTGCAGTTCCTGCCTCCCCAACTGCACCCGCACCTTCTTCTGCAACACCTAAAGCAGCCGCCCCTGCACCTCCAGTGGTACCAAAACTGCCACTGATTCCTCACGGCCACCCGCATTCTGCTTACCATGGACATCCAGTCAAACACTACCATTAAATTTAAGACAAATCTCAAACTTTTATAAATCTTAAAGATTTGATAATAATGTACAGTTTAATAAATTATTTTTGTTAATAAACGTTGTGATTACTATTATTTTAAAGAAAAAGCGTAAACAACGTTTTGCGATTATACAGTGCAAACATTAAAATAAAATAATATATTTTTTAAAATGGGGCAAAAAAGATTTTGTTCAAATTTTGGTCACAATACAACTGCGCCGTGCGCACGCGCGAGCCCCCCCCCACTGAATCTTCGGAGTGTTGTGTAGTAACTGTCTGCTGAATTCTCGGCCCTTGCATATGTGCTTTTCCATAGAGGAGAAGTACGCCATCTTGTGTGTGGTGTGAGTTTTCTTTTTAAGTATGTACGTTTAATTTTCGGTCTCTAGGGGTGCTCTTGTTGTAGTGTTTCCACTACTTTCCTTTTCCTTAGTGATCGCGCCGTCAATAGTTATTAAATATGTGTTGTTAATTAAGTTAAATCTAAAGTGCTCATATAAGCTGGCTCCCGTTTTATGTGTGAGTGGCTGACCTGGGAGGATTCAAAGTGGCTAAAGATCCACCACCTCGATCCCGAACCCCAAAATATACACCCTAATCCGTGGCACGTTTGTTCAGACGCAAGTCTAATGCACTTTAAAATTAAAAACAAATCTAATGAATCGTTACACAATTGAAAATACTAAAATTTAAAGGGCGAAATTGGCAAAGCCAAAACTGGCCGAAGTGTTTGTCTCGAAGGCAGTTGTTTGTGCGACTCCCGACGTCAATCACTTATGTTTGTTGAACTGACGATAGTCGTTATTGCCGGGAAAGTAGATTTAAAAATGAATAAGAGGTATTCCAAAAATAAAAAAAGTTTACTACACAATCTTTTCATTGTTATTTAAGGAAGCCATTAAACCTTCCTCTGACAACAATGGAGACTAATTTTATTCCCGAAGGCAATCAGCGATGTGAGGGTGGAGGGTAGGGGGAGGTGGAATGGATGACATATTATTTTATCGTTACACCGAACATTGTAAATAGAAAGCATTGTGATCGGAAAGAAATAATTGATTTTTGCGTACAAGAATGTTAGCTGATATGTTTTGACAATTCACTGTTGCTAAGTTTTGGGAATTCAGCCGACAGCGAGGTAGGTACGGGGTGCGGTTATTTCATGGAGGAATATCATTCGAAACAAATTTAATCAAAATAATAAACACAAATTGTAAAACAGACCTTTTTTATTTTAGCGTTTTACTTAGGTTTGTTTCCAATTTGTCTCGCTATACGGGGTATAAAAAAATGAGATTCGAATGGTTCCTAAACTTTTAGCTCATATAAATAAGAAAAACCGTTTTCCATCACGTCACTTCAAAGAAGGAAGTAAACACGTGCACTGTCCTCCCGTTAATCAAGCTGACGTCACACAATGTACAGAGCGTAGCGACGGCGACGGTCAGTTCCTGAAGTGAAGGTGGTTGCAACCGGCTGACCTTCGCCTCTCGCTAGGCAGCCCGTACTGCTGTAGTTGACAACAAACACCGCCACTGTAGGTGCATTTTATAAAAAACAGCAAGAATTGTTTTAATAAAACTGTCAAGGTAAACAAAGTAGTGTGGACTTCAGTAGCCCCAGCATGACGGGTGAAAACACTGAACATCGCATTGACCTTGGCGTGACGGAAACACTAAGATTTATGTCTAAGTGGTAACTATTGTTGTGACGTGGACAGACCAAACGATAACAAGAAACTTTATTTCTAAACTTTTTTATGCAGACATAATTAAAATTATTTCAAATAATACAGGGCAAATGCATTACTATTCAGTAGGCCCTACTGTACTTTGTTTTTCAGCACTACATAGGCAATATTATATTTCACTCGTTTGTTTCAACACTATGTTCCATTTTAATAGACTGTATTCGGGAGAACCTGAATGCTCTGTCCCTGGGAACTTAGTTACTCTTCACTGGTTTCTGGGGCATTAGGTGGTTGAGGGTAATGAGGAGACAGACCGACTGAGATGTACATATGAGTTTATCGGAACCGACCTAGCTTTAGGAATCTCTCTATCGTTAGACCTGTGTGCTATCAATAGGTGGATTAACAAGCAGCACCAGGCAAGATGGGATAACCTTCATGGGTATTTCTGTAGCAAGCGCCTATTAGTCCTCGTGTAGGACTTAGAGAGATGTCCGACATCATGGGCAGAGCACAACTCAAGAAAATCATGTGGCTCATTACAGAGCACTGTAGTCTGAGGGTGCACATTAACAGGATAGTATGTACCACCGTATGTAGGTTATGTCAGGAAAGATGAGGAAACTGCATGACACATAATTCATGATTGGGAGGCGAGATTGTGAGCAAGCTACCAAGAGGGTAAAAGTTTTTGGTTTCCCTAGCGACCTCCAGAAGGATTAGTTAGTAGTGGATTGTTGGAATTTACCAAAAACACAAATGTGCTGAACAAGTACTTAAGTGGTTCAGTTGCACCTAAATAGATAGATCCGTCGATCTCAGTGCCTGGGGTTTTATGATCCCTTTTTATAGTATATAATCTAATCTAATCTTATATACTGTACGTATTCTATACTATAAACATAGGTTTTGTCATTAAATTGCCTTCTTCAAATGAACCTAAAGAAGATATCAAGTTAGTAGTTGAGTAGTGACGCATGATCATTACTAATCTAACATTTCCCTGGGTTCCAGTAGGCACGGGGGTTGAAGGTAATGAGGAGGCAGCCAGACTGGTCTGACTGAGATCTGGATTTGACTTAATGGACATTCCCGAAGTAAACAACTTTTAAAAAAATGTCCTCCTAACAGGTCTTAGAGGGACGGTAGGCATCTTCTGCAAAGTACAATTCAGGAATGCCACTACAGCGCCTTGTGGTCTGAGGGAACACGTGTACAGGATGGGAAAATATCGCGAGAAAGCCGTGTGTCAGTTATGCAGAAAGAAAGAGGAAACTGCAAACAACATAATATTTGACTTCAGGACGCTGAGGACCTCTAGCAGATTGAGCTAGTCAGCAAATCATTAAAGGAACCAATCTGAACTAGAACCAAGAGCATTAGTTGCACAATAGGACAATTTGAAGTCCCAAGAATTGATATTTTCTAATCCCTAATCTTTCATATATTATCACGCTAAACATTCCGATCGGTTTATACCAAAAATAAGACCTGCGTTATTGAAACTACATGTACAAAGTACCTACAGGTTGGTCAGATCACCAGAGAACACTCATGCCTCGTACTTTCCCATTTTGAGATTGTACTGTAAAGTAAAACCAACTTAAAACCGATGAAAGGTTTATAAGCAAAATTCCAGGAACAATATAAAGTGTCCCCGTGTGAGTGCAGCACAATGCAGGTATAGGTGAAAAATAATAAATTGTGTACCAAAACAGCTGATTTCTATAAGAACAATGTTGAAAGTACTATTTAAATTATTACTGTAATTATTGAAAGAATAAGTTTTGAAAGTAAAATCGGTAAGACAATGTAGGCCAGTTCTGATATGTAAATGTTATTAAATAAAAGACTCTGATTTCAGTAAACAGTAAATACTGTAGCCTAAATTAGGTACGTAATGTAAAATCCAGTTGTAGTAGGTTTCATTTGTAAATATTTCAATAAGGTACAATGTTAGAATTCAGTCGTTAATTTTATAGGTTATAATTTTAATACGAAATCGGAAAAATTTAAGGCCTATTGTATTAAATAACCTAATATAATAAATGGTATTGCTTTAATAACAGGTCTTATAAGTATTAAATATAACTATAACGTCTATTTTAACAGAATTTCACATTGATAAGAAATAGTAGATCTAAATGGTTTTGCAACGATTGTGCTTTGGAATATATACAGTAATGTTAAAATAC
This sequence comes from Callitettix versicolor, assembly GCA_022606455.1. NCBI lineage: Eukaryota > Metazoa > Arthropoda > Insecta > Hemiptera > Cercopidae > Callitettix > Callitettix versicolor. The sequence continues at coordinate 53,657,018 of CM040186.1, forward strand.
AAGTGTTGAATTAAAGGTTAGTGTATTATAGTAAATAAATACCAGAACATGGTATTATTTGAGGTGATATAACACTGTTAAACGTCTTGCTGTAAGATGTTGTGTATTCGTTTCTTCCCAATAACTGCTAAAGGTAGGCGAACCCTCTAGTGCTTAGACCCGATAATTCTCAGGTCTGATATCTGCCGCATTACTGGACAAACAAATAAATAAATACACACAACTTTACACACACACACACACACACACACACACACACACACATCGCTTTTAATACATCCGTTTTGTTTTTGTTGTTCGTTTACATCGTATTTTTGAGTTAATTTAGGTTCCTACGTAAATAAAATATACATTATCTTGTACCGTTCATTGGTAACGGTAAGAATAAGCAAAACAGTGGAGAATTAAAGGACACAGATAACATTACTGCAAGTGAAGCCGCCAGAAAGGCTTGTAAATCCTGTCTGCCTATACCAAATAGTAACAAATGTAATATTAGTATCAATTGAAATCTAAAAGGAACCTCTACTTTATCTATATCAAAAATAGACGCTAAGACAATCACTATTTGTAGTCAATTTAACTTTCCTCTTGGGTGAACAGACAAAACGTGCTCTTGCACCCCTCTATCCCTCAACTGTCGCGTACAGACTTGCCTCACGTCGTTGTGCTGCTATCTATAGACCATTAGACTAACCAGAATTAGATCCGCTATTGCTGTCGAATATTCTCGCGGCCAGTGTTGCCAGATTGGGGTGTTTTCTTCCAAAAACTGAGGAATTTTAAGTGTGCTGCGAAATATTGAGGGCGTTTTTTAAAAAATTAGTAGGGAATTTTGGGAAATAATTTGTCCAGGTTTAATTCAGTTACACTATTTTTCGTGAAAAAAGACTGTTAGAATTTAGCTCGCGCGCGCGCACACACACACACACACGCGCGCGCGCACATGCATTCACTACTCTACTACATAGCTTAGCTAACTCTAAAGTGTTTAAGTGTAGAGCGACTCGTGCTGATGAAGTGAATGACACCCTAACGATTTATCAAACGGACCTGGATTACTTGGAGTCCTCCCAGTGTACCTTAACCTTACCCATTCATGAAGGACTCTGTATGGGCGGACGTCATTTCCCTAGCTACTCATGGAAAGAATATAAAATAAAATGAGCGGGATCTCGCGGCACAAGAAAAATCTGCCAAATTGAGCAGAACCTCCGTAGAGAGAGTCAAGAGAAAGAAAAGTTGAAAGGAAATTAGCAGAGCAAGCATCCGCAAGCACTTCAATAAGAGACTGGCAAGTTATGAATTAGAAGAGGGTAAGCTACCTACCTTGAATCCTCTTCAAATCCTAGACTAGGACTACAGAAGGCGCTGTAACTTAGCAAGTCAGGAATACAGGAAGGGAGCACAATAGGTCTGAAAAGGTCGCAGTGCAATAGTAACTCTAGAAATTCATTCATCACATAATAGCGTAATATTTTTGCGATGTTAAGTTTGTTGTGATTATTGATAATGCACGTAAAATATAGAGTAGGCCACTATTGCGAATATTGAATTTAATGGAAAAATAACCATTAATTTTGTATTACCCTAAGTAATAATTTTATTAATTATTTTGTAAAATTTGGCGATAATTTAGTGTAAAGGATGAACAGCATGATCGTTTGACCTCATTTAAATTTGTCACCTATTTACAAAGTAATGTATGTAGGTTATTTCATTTATGTACACACAATTATTTCAGTGCCCTACAATAAGTGTGAGGCAATGAGAAGTACAATAATTAATTAATAATTATTTATAATTTGATTTAGGGAATTCTGTTTACAGTATCGTAATTTCGGGGAAATTTTATGTAGCTGTTGGGGAAAACAATAGATAGCATCTGGCAACACTGACACACACCTATTTTTGGTAATTATCTATAACTAGACATGTTGTTGGATAAACTTGCAATAGCAACCCCCTCCCAATTTACTTTGTTACTGTGCAAAGTGCGGGAAAAGCAAAAAATCGAGATTTTGGTTTTCAGGGCCTTTTATAAGACATAATCACTGCACGCAACTGTCTCGCTGAAGTGATGGTAGCAAATTTACGAAATTAATTTTTTTATCATACCATCATTAGACAAATTTTCATGATGAACTTTCATTCTGAAAGTTCATTTTCCAAAGGAAATTTACTAAAAAGTGGATATATATCAGTGTGTGTGTGTGTGTGTGTGTGTGTGTGTGTGTGTGTGTGTGTGTGTGTGTGTGCGCGCGCGCATATTGCTAGAGACTAAAGTGATTGACCGATTTTGCTTAAATTTTTCTTTCCAACCTAGTTTATGTGCATCTAGAGTCTGTTTTACTTTAAAAATAAAATATTTCTTGTCATTTTTGGGAAAACAAAGATTAAAAATCAGATAAAACTTGTTTCTGTCGTCTTTAAAGTTTTGATGAAATGAAGACCAATTTTAAATTACAACAAAACATCACCATGTGTCGTTTCCGTTCCAAAAGAAATTCTATTCGGAAGCACCATCGGAAAACCGGTAAGTTCGTATAATTTTTAAAAATCGGTTCGTCTGATTTTCGTAAATACTTGTTTTCAAGTTTTAACGGAAGACTCCTTCGCAGAAAATCTACGCAAACATAAATATAAACACACGTGAATAAAACAGATGTATGTGCTGCATTCTGTGGTGAAGCTAATGAACTATCTCGGTTAATGAACTTATGTTGAAGTAGTCATCTGATCAAATCAAATATTCTCCATAAGTTTAACATAGGAACTTTGAAAGCCGATGGGGCGAAGCACTAAGGAAAAATGATAACTTAAATGATGACAAATCTGGGTAAACATTAAAAAAAATCTAATTAGAAATTTTAAAATCCTGTTTGTAGGTATTGTCCGACCTTCTACCGTCATACATTTGGCTGTATATCGCACACACAGGTAAACACTTTTATTAATACAGATTTAAATGTATGTTTAACCTTGTTCCTGCCACGCAAGCGCACTTAAAGGAGCGATTGCAATCGATCACACATCGCTGAGGACGATTAATTTCAGATCAGCATTACCGTACAGGAAGAAAAAAAACGTTATGTCAGTTTTGAGGGTTAATGCAAAGGAAGTGGAACTCGGTTATGGCGGTCAAGGTCCAGGTTTAAACGTATATAAAGGTTGCAAGCCAAGCGTGTCGTACTTTGCTGCATTTGGCCAGGCGACATGTTCAAGCTGGTATGTACTGCATGGCAGGAAGAGTGAGTTTGGGCGGGATTGTAGAAAGATTTCGGGGACACAACCTCGACGGCATCACCTATTTGACGTTATTGTATTCGATTTGCGGCTTGGTTTACTTAAACAACGTGTGTGTACAAGTGTCAAGGTCGAAAGTTTCAATTTGCGTCGCCATTTTGAAACGTTCAGTAAACGCCTGAATCTATTATCACCGTTCGTATAAAATTAAGCTTCTAAGAACGAATCGGTGAATTATTTTGATCATAATAGTTTCCTTTTAAATTATTCAGCGTCTCGAGTCTCGCTTGTGAAAGTACGAATAGTTTGTACAGGTGGGTGAGTCAGTGACTACGCAGTACGGACTAAGTGATACTACGGGCGATAACAGTTGTATGGCGTGTACAGCTGTTAGCAATACCATAAATGTTTTAAACCTTAGAACGAATGCAAAGTGCATTATACGAACGAATTGAATTATTGGGTGAGCGAATGAAATTTAAAATAATCGCGCAGTTATTTCGGTGACGTGATGGAAGCAAATTTTCGTTATATCACATTACGAAAAAGAAAGGTTTTCGTAAACATTGATTTTGGTAATAGTTTGAACAAATAGGCTGCCCAATAACTACAACCATTTCAAAGTGGCGGTAGCATTTCAAAATATTAAAAAAAAGTCAAGCCGTTTTAAACATTTTTTGCGGCGTTACGAGTATATATGATAAGCCTGTTTTTAAAGCAATGGTCGATAATTTTCGGACAGTTTTCTTGGAGTCATTATGTTTTTGTGGTAAATAGTTTGACTTATGTTTTTGTGTGGTAAATAACTTGGTTTATGTTTTTGAGGTAAATAGCATGGCTTGTGTTTTTGTGGTAAATAGCTTGATTTATGTTTTTGTGGTAAATAATTTGACTTTTGATTTTGAGGCAAGTAGCTTGATTTATGTTTTTGTGTGGTAAATAGCTTGGCATATATTTTTGTGATAAATAGCTTGACTTACGTTTTTATGGTAAATAGTTTGACTTATGTTTTTGTGGTATATAGTTAGACTTATATTTTTGTAATGAATAGCTTGACTTATATTTTTGTGATAAATAGCTTAACTTCTGTTTTTGTGTGGTAAATAGCTTGACTTATGTTTTTATGGTAAATAGCTTGACTTATGTTTTTGTGGAAATAGCATGACTTATGTTTTAGTGTGGTAAATAGCTTGACTTATGTTTTTGTGGTAAATAGCTTGGCTTATGTTTGTGCAGGTTGTGTTCAGCACGTTCGTAGCGGTCGCTACTTCCTCGCCTAGCTACCTGACTGCGCCACTCGCAATCAGCTACGGACCAGTCGCCTCCACCTATGCCAGACCACCAGACGCTACTCCCGTAATGGAGAACCCCAACGACCCTGTGCTTCCTCAGCCCGTAGGTCCGATACTGCGCCCTGCTCCTGCCATCCGCCCGGCTGCTGCACCGCCTCTGGACATGACCATAGTCTACGGAGCGCGCCACGGGTATGATGACTAGAGGAAACAAAGTTGTAAATAAATCTGAGTGCTGCATATTTATTAGTAAATTATTTATTTATTACCGACGTAGTTTTGTTCTGTCTTCAAACCAATTCTCCACAAACGTTCTCTGCGATAACAGGGCTATGGAAGCTTTGTGATAAGTCGAAAAGAATATGTGCAAAATTAAAAACGTTGGAATAATTTTTTTACAAATCAGGGCAAATTTTTGTAGTCCGTGTTCGCTGTCCGTCTTTACCTGTAAACGCACAAATCCTTTCTTCTAATCATCCGATGGCTGAATAAAATATGATTCACCGAAATCATTTTAAATTCGCTTAAAATTAACCAAAGTTCTTGGCGCACAAACCAATAATTTTCATAGATAAAAATTCCTTGTAGAAAAACGCAAAAAAAGGAAACATGGTGATTAAAAGAAGGATGACATAAGAGGGAGAGGGAAAGAAAGAAAGAGCGAGAGCGAGAGAGAAAGAGAAAGAGAGAGAGAGAGAGAGAGAGAGAGAGAGAGAGAGAGAGAGAGGGGGATTGAATAGACGGTTAACTAGCTTAAGTTTAACATTTAAAACTATTATCAATAAATTTATCACAAATTCAGAATTAAGCATGCTACTACAAAGAAAATAGAACCTAATTGGAAAACACAGATATCTCGCTGACTTGATACAAGCAAATTTCCGAAGACCATTTTTTATCATAACCTTTTTTTTGAAATTCAGATCCAAACATCCTAGTCAGTATTAAATTTCTTAATTTAAACGGATTTTTAAAATCGAAAACGCTGATTAAAAAAAAAAAATTAAGGAAGAATTTATGAATTTTAAAGATTTAAAATAACCACCATTTTGAAACTGCTTAACGGATTTCGCTGGTTAATAAATTTGTCCAAGCTATAACTGAAATCGATCTTTCTGCAAGCTTAAATGAAATCGGAACAAAATTATGAAAAATAAGACCTAACAAAAATAAAGACGAGGTAATTTTTCGGTGCCGGGTCTGGGTATCACCATGATGGCCGCACCGCTCAGATTGCTCGCTATCTTCAAAATTTTTATTTTAAGGAGAAAGAAACGTAAATTTTTGACTGTAGGAGACGTATTGTACACCTATATTATATGTGGAAAAGTTTGTGCAATATTTGTGCCCCGTTTATGCCGTAATGTCTAATGAGCTACAACCAAGAGTTGTTTTTTTATAACCAACCTGAAAGCCAAATCTTACCAGCGCAAAGTTTAAAGAAGAAACGTTCAGTTACTGCAGATTTCCAATTAAATACACGAAAATAAACCGGATGGGGGTCAAGGTTCTCTTGTACTTCAGCGGTTTTGCTGAAAAACCTTAATAAGTTATTTTAAAAGTGACATGGCAAACTGGTTCAGATAGAAACATGTGCATTTCAATAAGTTTCATTAAAATAATTGTGTCTGGTTTCGAGTTATATATAGCAATACAAGACTGTTCTTATATTAATAAATTGTAAACAGGTTTTTCTGTGAAATGTCAGAATAACATTACGTGGACCGACCTGTAAGTTTTTTTTTGTATTTACGTAAAAAAATATTTTACCTAAATTTCATCTAAATAGTTAAAGTAGATTTGGAGAAAGTTCGGTTTATAAAATTTTAAAGGTCTTAAAAACTGAAATATTTAAAGACATTAAACATATTCTCAAGGATAAAGAAATAACATTTTCAACATTTCATCAAAATTGTGATTTTTTAAACAAATTGCCATTGAAAAATGAGCTAATAGAGCAGTCATCAAGGTAAAACCCAGTTCCGGGTAACTTGAAATGAAGCTTGATTCTGGCCTGCTGATCACTTTTTGAACAGTCATCATATATTTTGTCGAAAATATATTCTAAAATCTGATTTAACCATCGTAATAATCGTCAAAAACCGAACAAATTAGCTTTTTCAAACTTTAAGTTCTGTTGAAATCAAGCAATTCAATTTGTCGGCGGTCCGGGTTCATTTTAAATTTTCAATGTAATATAAGAATTTGAATGTTTAAAATGTTAATACAGGCAGACTTTAATACGGTTTATGAAGAGTTTCATCAGAGTTTCAAAAAGTGGGTAAACAATTTGTTTCGAAATTCGCTTCCATCACGTCATCATGGCTTGTGTGTGCCCTATTTTTAAAAAAATAAAAAATCCGTAATTTTGAAATTGTTTAACACAGATTTTGCTCGGTAACGAACACATTTAAGTTACAACTAAAATCGATATTTCGCGTAAACTTTTGACCGAATAGGACCGAAATTGAACACTAGATTGCTAAAACACACACACACACACACACACACACACACTTCTGGGTCTTACCACGATCAGTTCACCTTCCAATAAAAATTCTTAAAACCCAATCTTCTTTTGTTATTTGTAATTTCTGTGTACAAAGTGTTATTAGAAAGTGTGTATTTGTTGACAGTATTGTACAATGCCGGATTACCCCGTGCTGTAAACACACTGATCAAATGGGACAACATACAATACAATACAATACAGGTGTTTAACTTCTCTTCACAAAGGAACAGGCACGGGCCTTCACGGCTAATCGAATCTATCCAACAATGTCGATACATCGTAAGTCACACCGTGTAAAATTCGATTTGTTGCTTTGTACTTGTTGTCTGGGACAGTTTTTGCACGACCTCACTGTGGTCGGCTTATTTAAAATTACTTAATGACCTCTTACTTCTTACAGAATTCGTTAAGGTACTGCTTGGCACGTCCTATGGGGGGGGGGGAGGCATTGCTCGTAGCGTTTAAGAGACGATTTCCAAGAGAAATTAATGAACTTATACCATAAAATCTGTTTGTAACGCCCTCTTTAACTCCTTCACGCTGCACTAACTTTGTAACAATTATAAAACAATGATAACTGTTAAAATGATACGCACTACACCTTTGAAAATTCCTGTTCAAAAAATTCAATATGCATTTGCCATGTTAACGTGATGAATACAAAATTGATAAAATATTATTTATCAAGCAATTTGTATTGATTACATCATCGAAACCAGCATTAAAATTTGCATACATTGGCGTTTTAAAATTGCAATGGGTATACGAGAATTAACATGTTAAATTAAATTTCTAAATTTCAACTGATTTTGAAAACTGGAAGTGCTAATTTACGTTATTTTTAACGCTGATTACGACAGTTAAATGATGTAATATATACAATTTATGCATTTTTAAGATGTAAAATACCCGCCATTGTTAGTTTGTTTGGAAGATTTTGCTGATCCAAGCTATTATCAAAATAAATTTTTATTTTAATTTTGAATCAAATCAGACCGAAATTGCAAACAAATGCGTGCTAATATATATATATATATATATATATATATATATATATATATATAAATGTCATGTCATATTAATACTATATATATATATATTAAATTTTAACTAGTCCTCAACAAGTTACCAAGAGATCAGGTTTGGTACTCATTTCACAATACCTACCAAGTTTGAATCTGACCACTTTCCAATTGAAATTTCCTAATAATTTCAAGTAATAGCAATACACAAATAACAAAATAAACCTTTTTTTTACAAAACAATTAGTCAATTATTTTCAAAAATTCATTTTTTTCAAAAAAATCTTTATTTCAACTGAAAAATAGACCTTTTGCTGAAATCGACATTGTTACTGTTACATGTTTTACCAACTAATAAGTAAAATAAGCTGTTGTCTATTATTATACTACAAGCATTTCCTTCGATACAGAGCCTACATCAAGATTATCAAAAATAACATTTTCAGAACACTGCTCTATCTGTTTGTCCCAAAACTATTTCCAGCACCGCAAGGGCACTATCACCAACACTGAACTTTGCTTTTTTCATAGCTGGAACAAGTTCGTCACCTAACTCATCACGTTTATCCGTTTCAAAATGGCAGACGTTTTTAATATGTAAAAAGAAATCATAAAATGTTGGCGTAAAATTTTACAAATCTGATTGTAATTAACGTTAAAATTTGCATAAATTATACTTGCCAATTTTATTAAAAAAACTGCGTGAATCTTCACCACCGTTATGTAACTTTTCAAACAAATTTCAAATTACGCTACTTCAAAGCAGACTACCCCGTATAATCGCCGATTATAATACACTAAAAAAATATGAATTTCACGGCGGTCAGGGTTTATTTACATATTTTTACTTTAAAAAAACTATTAAGTTCACGTATCGTACTTTAATTTCAGTTTTCAAAATTTCGACGGTCCATCAAGTGAGCGAGACAGTTGCGCGCCGTGATTTACCTTATTTCAATTCGAAAACAAAACACGGTAGACATTCCACACAATGGATAATGTCAAACTTACTACTATGTAAACAATGTTTTAATTACATAAGCCAAGTGAATAATATATGCAACAGCCTGGAGCAAGCGAACAGGTGATCAGGAGCAGGAAACAAACAACGGGGCAGCGTTCCCCACCCTAGATGCGGTCATCAAGGTCTGTTTTCTACTATATAAAGCTATACAAAGAGAATCCCAGTAGGTAACCTAGACCCTGCAGAACACACAATCATCATGTATAAACTGGTAAGTGAGACGAAATGTTATTGCTTATGTATTGCCAACATTCTAAAATCGTTAAAATACCTGTGAATTTTATTTGTAAGATCGATTACCGAATAATTTAAAAAAAATCCGTGTGTGTGTGCTCGTGCGTCACGAACGTTATGAGCACTATAACGAGAGAAAGAACGAATCGATTGACTTAAACTTTATAACACTAAACCAGAATTGCTTGGAATAGAATATTATTTTTTTCAGTATTATTGTTCGAAAATTGCGGGGGCGGGGAAAATTATTGAGGGGTGAAAATTTTCAAAAGGGGGATTAAGTAACGGTTATTTCGAGAGGTATACAATTTAAAATTCTTTAAATTTTAGAAATTTCAAAATTGAGCGCTAAATACGATTATGTCATTGTATTTAAAGAACTTACGGTTTTTGAGGCAGTAAAGAGCAAAAAACAGTAAATTTTGGAACTTTAGGTTTGAACCTGAATAGGATATTTCAGATATCAAACACCGAAAATTGTGCGCTGTGTCAATCACATTTTTTTCTAAATTTAGGTCTACTAATTTTGTAATTTACAGTTTAAACTTTACAATTAAGTGTTTACAACCTTTTCAAGCTAGACTTACTGAGTGTTGTTGATTTCTGCTTGAAGCAAACACTTCTGGGAAGAGTGTACTGTAAACATGTTTCACAGCTTTGTAGCTCTTGGAGGCCAAACAAATTGTATGTTTTTGATTAAATTTCGCACAATAAGTCTTGTCAGAAACTCCCAGACACTATTTCCGAACGTGGTTTGAAGTACTACTCGATAAAAAAAATAATAATAAGACGATAAATTTTGCCCAAATATAACGCAGTTACCAAAAGAAACAGTAAGTATCATTGTAGCTATAAAACATCAAATTAAATCGAAACGAAGTGAAAATCAGCCTGACGATTCAAAAACTATTCATTTGATTTTATTCAAATTTCAGTCGTTTTGAAGATACAGAACTGAAGCAGACGTAATAAATTTAAAATCAAATAGTATTTATGGTTATGGCAAAATCTAAAATACCAAAAATACACCGTGAGAGTATTAACGACAGAAACAGAAGTTAAGGGTAATTTTTTATTTAAAATAAAACAGCAGAAAATGACAACTTAAAAATATTTTAACACTGGTTAAACAAGACTGGTTTTAATACTGGCCGTTCCAAGATGGCGGATATAAAGTATAAATTTGTGTGTTTTAGTATCTACAAAAGTACGCTCTTGTTTATCTTCCTAATATTTCATTACCCGTTTTGTACTAGTAGTTCAGAGAACAGTAGACCTCGTAATACACACAGCATTCCACGGCAGTGCTGTGACGCCCTCGTAACGTTCTCCGACAGTTTAACCGATAATGTAATATTTAAACAAAAATTTGACCAATTTTATTGGAAATTGTCTTTATCCACTTAGCGGTCAACATTATGATAGGTCTTGTATTCAGTTAGTATTATAGGAAGTAACCAGCAAACTACACTATCATCGTTAAACCAGATGCCGCCATTTTGAAACGGAAGTGAAAAATAACACACATAGGCAAGCTTTATACAAAGTACTTTTGTACCAAATTTCAAAACAATCTATCGACACGTTTGGCCGAAAATGCTTACACTCGTCAACGTAAATGAAAAGCCGTCATCGTGAACAGAACTCAGTGGGAAAAACCTTACATAGGCCTATAGTATCTTCTTACCAAATTTCAAAACAATCGGCCAATGCGTTTGGCCAAGCTTGCGTACAATTAGCATCAACCATAACCTTAAGGTTACGCAATCGCGTAATGCGTTTGGTCAAAACTGCGTACATTCCTCGTCGAAAATCTGAGGCCGCCATCTTGAAACGGAAATTGATTGGAAAAATCTTATACATAGATCGTTCGGTCTTTATACAAGGAACCTTCGTACCAAATTTCAAAACAATCGGTCAATACGTTTGGCCATTACTGCGTAACAAACAAACAAACAAACACACAAACCAAAAGCCGAACTGTCGAGTTGAGAAAGAGACCTCTTCGCTCGGTTAATTATTAAGACTTTCCAGTGATTTCCCACACTCTATTGTACTTTTTTCGTATTTAATTGCTGAAATAACCATAAGAAATACAAGACGTCATAAAACAATACACAGTGTATGCAACTTAAAATAGACTACATTAAGGGATGTTATGTAATCATCATAATTGTACTTTATGATTTCAGGTACTTGTCGCCGCCCTCTTGGCTGTCGCAGCAGCAGCGCCTGGTTACGTAGGTCACGGCTTACTCGCGGCTCCTTTGCTCCCCGCTCCCGTAGTGCACACGACCGTAATCAAAGCGCCCCTGATCGCCCCAGTAGCTCCTGTGGTGCCCGCCTACCGCGCCTCCGTGGTCGCTGCACCGGCCGTAGTCCACGCTCCGTTGCTACCCTTGGCCCACGCCCCCGTAGTGTATCATGGTTAAGAACAATCAGACGGACCAAAGTGAATCAAAAATATTTTAGTGTAATAAAAATACTGTTTATAAACTAATCTGTGTTAAATGTTCTTGGCTCTCACTCGATGTTGTCTGGTCTTGGGTTCGACTCCGATATCCTGTAAACAAACATAAAGCACAAAGTTAATTACTATATTATTTATAAGAACAACGCACGCACCTTATATAAATCAGTAATATACCAAATACAGTAGAGGAAATGAAGTTACTATATTTCCAAAATTTTGATTAGGGGAATTTTACACTCTCAAAGTTATTTGTCAAATATTTAAAGAAATTTTGACCATATATCATGTTCAAATATTTGCCAATTTTATATTCGTAAAATTTCTTTGATCAGCTGTGTTATTAACCAGATATATTTTAAGGATATGTTTACAAAAGTGCGTAGCTGTAATACATATGTTGATAAAAATAATTTTAAATTAGATCAGAATCATCAGTTCTTGTGGATAAGTTCACAAGTGCCTAACTTAAAAACACGTATAACTTGCCCGTTAAACAAGTGTAACAATGCTGACGTTGAAATAAAACTAAATAACGAACACACAGACACTTAGAGTTAAAACTTAAAAAGTAAACAAGCGAGCAGTAAGTCTAAACTGTGGAAAGAAAAAAGAAGTACAAGAAAGATTAAAAAGCCCTTCTGAGGCTTTGAAACAGCAAAGCAAAGACCTAACAGCTTCAGTAAAAATAAGTTAAAAGTAATGGCACGTGAATCTTCCGCAGTTAAAAAAAAAGAAACGAATAATATACAACAATGTGCAGAAAGATGTTTCACAGTGTTATAGCGACACAAATAATACAATTCCCAATTCCCTGCTACTTAATACAGTAACTATAATACACTAATCTTTAATTCAATAGTTAGTTATATTACTGTACATATCTTCCTAAGTAAAATCGTTGCAAAACCATGTAGGTCTACTATTTAATGTTTTTTTTTGTTATTTTAAGGCAAAAAGCACATTGAGGCTATTATCGCCTCCCTAAATGTAAGTGTGAGTGTTAAATGTTAAAGTCGTAAGTGTAGTGTTACAAGTGTAAGTGTGTGTTAGACTCGGGTACCGTGAGAGACGTCTAAATCCTCTCAATAGGCTTGTGAATATGAACTTCCGTTAAAATATACGTTATAGTTATATTTCATACTTGTACGACCTGTTAATAAAGCAATGTCATTCATTTTATTTAGGTTATTTAATACAACAGGCTTTACTTTGTTCTACTTGCATAACTAAATTAGGCTACAGTATTTACTGTTTACTAAAAGCAGAGTCTTTTATCTATTAGCAATTACGTATTTGAACTGGCCTAGATTGTCTTATCGATTCTACTTTCAAAACTGATTTGGTCAATAATTATTTAAGTCTTAGATACAGTAATAATTTAAATATTACTTTTAACAATATTTTTTTAGCAATCAGCTGTTTTGGTATACAATTAATTATTTGTCAAATATGATTGCAGTGTGCTTTACGGGGACACTTTATACCGGTCATGAAATTTTGTTTACAAACTTTTTATCTGTTTTAAGTTGGTTTTATTGTATTGTAAATCTTAAAATGGAAAATTACGAGGCGTGAGTGTTCCCTGGTGTCCTGACGAACTTGTAGGTACCCAGTGTATGTAGTTTCAATAATGCAGGTCCTTATTTTTGGTTCAAAACCCTTCGGAATGCTTAGCCTAATAATATATAAAATATCCTTAACACAGAAACACTTACAGCCAGAAAAAAATATTAAAAGGAAGAAGCAAGCAACTTTAAACTATGGAAAGAAAAGAGTGGTACAAGACAGACTTTGACAAGATTTTTTTTTTTGGTGTTTCACGTCCGACTATTGTGCACACTTGGGCTAATGCAGACGGTGGGATGATTTATAGCGTATTAAAATGCCAAACCCTCGCCGGGAATCGAACCCGGGTCCTCGGGGTGAAAGCCTAGTACGCTATCCACTAGACCACCGAGGCGGCACTTTGACAAGAAGGCGACGTATATAAAACATGTCAGGAATATAGAAAGGAGGGATATAGATCTAAAAGGTCAAAGTGCAATATCAACCATACTTGTTTTAAGTATGTTTTAAAACTAAGTATGTTTTGAAACCATTATACTACTTACCCAATCCAACTTAAATATTTAGTATTTAGTTTTGTGTCGTGTGTCAACTGTACAACAGTAGCGTTTTATACGTTTATTACATACTGATAGGTGTGAATAATAAATATTAAATTATTTTAAAGGCCATTATTATATTATATTGTTTAACCTAGTCCAACTTAATTATTTAGTATTTAGTTTTGTAAAAAGTGTTAACTGTACAACAGTGACGTTTTAAAAGTTTATGGGTGGCGTGAATAATAAATATTTAAATTATTTTAAAAGCCATTATACTACTTAACCAACCCAACTTAATTATTTTATTTTTGTGACTGTACAACAGTAGTGTTTTGAGGTTTTTAAATTTTTTCCCGCGAAAAAACCAGAGGGTACAACATATTTGTAGGTGTGACATGCTACAACATATGTAGCATGTTTGCGTGTGCCCAATTCCCAGAAATTGTATGTACTAAAGTCAAGTAGGAGGACATACAACACAGTATATAGCAGCGTCTTAAGATTCTGTACCCATGATTCCAACGGCCAAGGACAAGCGAAATTAATAAGGGATGTTAATTAACTGTAGGTAAAGTTGAAGCGAGACGGAGTGGGATCTTCAATTCGCAGCAAGGCAGAACCTATGACTCCACTGACACAAACTCCTACACTTATTCCTGATTTATAGTGTTTAGTTTGTTTTTTCCTTTTGTAACTATTTAACCTCTGCCTGTATTGCCCAACAACCTGAATTAAATAAGTTAATTGTTTTTACGTTAATGCTTCCTGCATCGACCGACAACCTCAACTGATTGACAAAATCTACGTTAACGCGAACAAAGTCGTGGGCAAACAAAAAATACAAAAAGAAATAGTTTTCAATGAAAACACCAAGGAAGGCATATTGCGCATTAAACATTAGTGATTTAACACAAATTCATTAACAACAACTAACCTGTTGTAGAGGCCCAGCGCTTACTGTTCTATACAATAATTAAATATTACTTACAATATTATAATAAGAAATATTGTTCTAGGCTCGCCGTGACCTCGACATAGTGAAAGCAAACCTTGAACACTCGGTAAAATGGAGGTCCTGTCTCTTTGTGCTGGGTATAAAGGACCCGATGACTCGTACCTGCGTCTAATCGATTCACTTAAGGACGATCGAATGCACAGAATTGAAAATACAAAACACCGACCCCGAACGCTGTCATACTGAATTTTTTAATTTCAATTGATTTTGAAAATTCGAAACAATAATTTATACACTTTTTAAAGCTGAATAAGAAGATAGGATAACATTTTCAAAAAATATTGAAGACAAAAAATATATAAAAAATTAATGACCACTGAAAAACGATGAGGATCGGAGCTCGTTTCCAGGGTATCGGCATGCTGGTCCCGGTTTTGGATCTTACCGTGATGGCTCAATTTCCGAATTGACAAATTTCACCATTATCGGTCAACACGTTTAGGGGAATATTACGCTATCAGAAATATTTGATGAAACTTTAACAATTTATCTTCTTCAAATATCTGTCGAATTTGTATCAAAGAAAACATCATTATTATTTGTCACATTCCTTTAATCAGTTGTGGGAACTCGGTGGTCGATGTGGCTAAAGTACCGGTTAGTCTGCTACGTCTCTGAACTGCGCACCTTAAGGTTCTTAGTTCTAGCCGCAGTTGGCTCCCCTTGCTTTTCCCTTACCTTCAACACTGATCCCTCGTCCTTATTAGTCTAACTGGCATAAATTATAGACGTTAAGAAAAAAAATCATGTGTGTTATGAACTACATACATTTTGAGGTTATGTTTTGTAAGTCAAAAATAATTTCAGCAGCTTCACAATTAATTACTCAAGTACAAAGCTCAAAAGTCATTTAAAGCAAGAGAATTACATCAATTACGTCATATAGTAAAATGGTTGCAACTATATAAATGAAAACATTTTTGAGACAAACCTCATGCTTCAGCACAAGTGGTTTAGTAGTCAGTCTAAACAATTTACTCTTCTAATAATTCTTGTAAATTCTAGAATTTTAAATAAGATCTAAACAATGAAGTTAAACATTTATATATATCCATATTTATAATGTAGGAACAGTCTCTTGGCAAGACCGAATGGTTTAAAATATTTCATATGCATGAAAACAAGCAGTGAAATAGTATTTAAAAAAATAAAGTTAATCTAAAAATGGGCTGACTGAGGAACAGAACAAGAGAAACGAGCATGGATCACATGTAAAGGTTATTCTGAATAAAATATTAGCCCCTGGGTGCACAAAACGTCAACACTTATACAATGGAGTCAAAAAAGAAAAGCTAGTAAAGTAACTTTTTTTGATAATTTTCGTATATCTCGGTGATACCAAAATTACCCGCTCTTCTTTCATTTCCGCCATCTCTGCCCGCAAGTCTCAGAATTACCAGCCAATTGGCAACACTGCCGAAACACTTTGCAGTAAGAACAGCAACAATGCAAACCAAATAATTCCGCGACAGGTGAATAACCCAATCTGTGAGCTGTTGCTCCGCTTGCGGCGAGTGTTACTTGTTTATCTTTTGTTCTGTCGCACTCGGAGCAACGCTTCCGGGCGCTAATTTATCGACAACAAATTAGATTCATCAAATTATTTTTGTACAAGCAGTTCAAACCAGTTCAGTGATATGGACAGCAACTTTCAGGATGAGATAAGAAGATCAACATTAGGGCGGATCTAGGCATTTCTTGAGGAGGGGGCGCAACATAAAAATCACGATGGCAATAAGAATAATAATATGAGAAATAAGATATAATGTTATTTACTAAATTAACCATAACATTTCAAACAATAAAAAAAATATATATAATTATAAAAATTAATTTTTGTTAGGTGTAGAAAATTAACGTTTAGATTATTATAGAAATAGTTTTTAAGTGGGGAAAATACTTATTTTATATAATATTTTATAATATAAAGTCTTCTTTTCTTATTATTTGTAAATCGATTTGTGACATCGTCAATATTTATTTTAATATCCCGGTAAATACACACACACACACATATGTGTGTATGTATAATATGAACTTGCTTTCTGAATACCTAATATTCAATTTAAGATCGCCAAAAATATGACACCAAATATGACACTAAAAATAGTCATAATTTCATAACAAAATGAAATTAATTAAAAAAAATTTAGGCTGAATTCAGTAATTGCCTTTAAAAGTGGTCATAGTAAACATTATTTTTTAAAACAAATTTTCAGGAGGAAGCGCGCCACCCCCGGCTGGATCCGCCACTGGGCGTAAAGATGATTTAGACAGGTAACCGGGAACATTTTTGGTAACACAGATTCGTAAAGATATCACACGCAAAGACCTTAAGATAGATGTGGTCACCGAAGCGATAGCAATCAGCTGTTGCAAAGATTAGTGGCGACTACAGCGTCGTCTGGAGGAAAAGTTTCGCTACTGCATCAGCTGTCTTGTCCTTGGCTTTGACCTCAAGTCAAGTTCAACGGTTCAACAGCCATCTCCGTCGTGTTATGTCATCCGATCGCGTCTTGCTCTTGATGGCATAACAGAAGTAACATCAGAGAGTAAAAACAGCAACCTCGAACGGTGACGCGCAGTGCATGCTGCTATCTGGAGTCGCGAAACTGAACTAAAATAGTTTTAATGTGTTTAAAATTTTGTAAAACTAAATTACTGAGTACAGCAGACGCGTGTGATAATCCGGTGTAGCCTATATGTCGGGCACCGCTGTTGCCGCATTATTGGAAACGACGGATTATTGGAAAGACAGACAAATTATTAGAAAATCAGTAAGTAAACCCTGAAAAAGTAATTACATTAAAATACAAATGCTTTTATTTTTTAATAACATTTTAAAATGGAATTATAATTGAAAAAACAGCAAAACGAACTGAAAATTTTATTAGAATTACAGTCAAAAAACATTAAAACTTTTTTACGTACGTTACAGAACACAGTATGCATACACAAAAGTGTTTTGTGTAAGCATCCGCTAAAATAAACCGATTTCGTATTGTAAACATGATTGTAAACATTGTTTACATGATGTTGTAAAGCATTGTAAACATGATTCGGACCTAAACCTAAATTATTTGCTGTTTATTTAAACTTCCGTATGAACAGGCAACAACATTAAACATCGCACGATAGTTTTTTTACCAGAAATATACACAAAAACAGATTCCATATAGTTCCTTAAATTTTTCGATCCACCCGCCACTGGATTTAAAGTCATCTTTGTCCGTCCATTTTTATAAAAAAACCTTGGCTTTGTCACGCATTATCTCCCCAGAAATTGGTGTATGCCTGAGTCTTTCTTGTAAAAACTAGGAAAGAACCGCTTCTTCGATTTCAGGAAACTCGCCGAATCCCATTGTTTTTCGTTTACTTGACATACACTCGAGGTTGTTGAAGTACGATTTTAATTTATCTCTTTATGAACACAAATAAAATAACACCGACGGATTAATGGATGTGTCGGGTTATCGCGAGTATACAG
Source organism: Callitettix versicolor (assembly GCA_022606455.1). Classification (NCBI taxonomy): domain Eukaryota; kingdom Metazoa; phylum Arthropoda; class Insecta; order Hemiptera; family Cercopidae; genus Callitettix; species Callitettix versicolor. The sequence goes on from CM040186.1 coordinate 53,675,431, forward strand.
TATGTAGTTCAAAAAACAGCAGACCTGGCTGGGCCACCGCTCTGACCGGAATATTTACGGAAACTGTTACCGGATCAATTTTATTGGAAGTTCTATACTTTTCTAAATGAAGTGGTCAAAACTGCGACTGAAGTTCAGCCAGTACTTACACGGAATAGTCAGCAACTACATTCGTTATCGTAAAATCAAAAGTTGCCATCTGGAAACGGAAGTCAATGAAAAAAAAACATCTACACACATTTCGTTCTGGTTTTATGCAAAGTACTTTGGCCAAAACTGCGTAACAAGCAAACACACGAACCAAATGCTGAACGGTCGAGTTGAAACAGGGAATTCGCTTCGCTCAGCCAATAATAATGAAAATTTTATTTAAAAAAAAACGAACGTCTAACTTTTATGAGGTAAGTTGCTATAAATAATACATATTTTTTAGCATAAGTAGGGTCATAATACACACACACACACACACACACACACACACACGCGGGCGCGCACGCACGCATTACATATATATATATATATATATATATATATATATATATATATATATATACATATATAAGTTGTTATTACAAATAACTTTTTATAAATTTTACGATATATAAACTGTTTTTGAGGGAATAATTTTACAAACCAACAAAACATTATTCACACAATTACCACCCACCCTCTAAAAAACTTGTATCCGGTTTTGGGAGAGAAGTCAATCAAACACGTTCTCCAAAATTGGCTGGGGTTACGTCCTTATATCGGCCATCTTGAATCGTGTATGTCCCAGCCTGCAAGTCATTTCGTCCGTGTTATATGCACGCGCTTTAGGTGATACGAAAATAATAGGAGGCCGTGACAATAGGCGCTCGCAGAATGTACAGTCGGTTTGTGAGGAAAGCAGTTCCTACTCATCAAGACCTACCAAATATTAACTGTTTTAATTCTTTGAATGTTGGTTTAATATTTATAAATTTGACTGTAACACGAGGACAATATTAGATTGAACCTAGGCGTTTTATGTATTTCTCACACATACTAAGCAAATTGACGTGTTTCTATAAGAGAATATTGACGTGTCCTTATTTAGAGAATATTTTTTATTTTTCAAAGGAACTTTAAGCCCCTTCTAAAACTAAATATTGATTGAACTGCCTTTAATAACTCAAACATATAGATCACTGTTCCCAAAAAAATCCCATCCATAGGAAGAAACCTATTTTCTCAATATCGGATTCTTAGATTTTAATAAAATTTTTATCACATAAAAAGATTTATAATTCAAGTAAACGTAGGCCCCTATCAAATTTGAAATAAATGAAATTCACGTTTCGATAGTAAATTCAAAAGACATACTCGACGGTCGTCAAATTTTATTTTCTTCTGTTCACTCCGTAACAGTGAATTTTTCTCTATTTCAAGTTTATTACACTGATTTGTGTATGTTCCTACAATACCATAGTGTAACGAACCGATTTTAAGAAACCATGCAGATTTTTCATCCCCACTACAGTTCCCCGAATCAGTTATTTTGGAACCGTAGCGACCCGTAAGTCATGTCCTCCCAAAGCCGTAAAATTTATTTTATTTAAATGTTGGCTGCTAATGAATGTGATTAAGGTTTACTCGAACATAGTTCCTCGTGACTATATTCCAAAAAATTTGATCAAAATCATTAGAAGCCAAATGTTAAATAAAATAAATACATTTTGAACTTAAATTGAAGAAACACAGTATGATGATTCTGAACCGCTATCGGTTTGACTTCTCTCTTTAATCCTGTTTAGTTATTATTCTTCAAACAAGACGACTTTTAGGAAATTTGACCAATTTGTCTATTTTCTACCAATACCTCGAATCGATATTTATGACGATATCGACACATGCGTTTCATCCATCAGGGGGCACAGTTACTTAGCCCTACTTTGTTACAGTTACGAAAGGTCTATCACCAAAACACCCGACCGTACCCGCGGAGTTACTGAACTCGAACGAAGGACCAATAGAAGAAGCTTCTGTTGGTACGATGGTGCCGGATGTCCTTGGGCCATCCAGAAAGGATATATAAGAAGAAGAAGAAGATTTATGTGCTGAAAAGACGGAAGATTGTCGCAACAGGCCGCCACCATGTACACGCTGGTAAGGTGACATTTAGTGTACTGTATACTAGTTTTGTAGCATTTAAGTTTGCCGTGTACTGTTAGGGGATACATTAACGCGAAAATAAAATTCTACAAAATATTTGCATTACGTTTAGTCCCGTAGATGTATCAAGGACAAGGACAACGGTCTTGAACTTACACCCAATATCTTTATGTTTGCGCGCGTATGTCTTTTTGTCGTTAAAGGATCAAAACCATTATATACTTTAATTTAAAAATGCTAAACCGTTATAAGCATTAAGTAAAAATGGTAAACCGTTATAACCCTTAATTATAAAATGTTAAACCGTTATGAACCTTAACTAAAAATTTTAAACCGTTATAACCCTTAATTTTTAAATGATATACCGTTATAAGCCTTAATTATAAAATGTTAAACTGTTATAAAAACTAATTTTAAAATGTAGAAATGTCACGTGAAAGAATCAGATTTGTCCCTATACATTTACAATGTGGGAACGTTTTGTGAAATATGCACGGTAACAACAGTTGTTGGAGGAAATGAATCTGTTTCTAAATAAGAATCTGAAAAGCGACTTTATGAAACTTTGCCTGACATTAAGTACATTTAAAAGGTCAAACATTTCACCAGGTAACCGATCTCTGAAATACATTTTAAGGAAGCCAGTATGACATTTCAAGCATTCAAGCATTTCTTAAAAATTCCAGATCAGAACTACCGGAAATAACAGAAAAATCTGCCTAATTTTTCGAAATCGTTTCATCAAATTTTGTTAAAATTTTGGACACGTAAAAAAACTGAATATTTTCTTAGATCCAAAATACGAGAAAACCGGGTTTGAGAATTTAGACAGATTTTTAGTTTTTATTGTCACTTGTTTCCAAACCGAATTTTGTTTCGGAAGAAAAGAAAGCTTTGTAACATTTTTTCTCAAAATATTTCAACAACATCTGCACTTATAAATTGAAAAAAAGTTTTAGCATTGGTAATTTTTGAAAATTAATAAGTTATTTACAAAGTGTTACCTTACACAAAGGTATATTTTATTGAATAAATTTTATTTAAATAAGTAATTTCTATAGTCCGTTATTAATATTCTCAAGAAACCTTGATATATGTTTCCAATACGTTATTAATGGATTTATTATTTCATGTAAACTGAATGTGAGAAAGTTCCTGCAATGGTTTACATTTATTTCTTTAATAAGACATGCTAAGCTTCCTTCCCACTGATATAACGCAACTAACTATGATGGTTTACTTAACACAACACAATAACCTTATTTGTCTGTGAGGTTTTATTTGGCCTTGAGAAGACAATCACGGCACGCAGCTGTCTCGCTGACAGCGAAAATAAAAGTTGGAACTAACAGGTACAATAATGACAACTTGTAGCGGATAAATATGTAGTGTTTCTAGCCAAATCCTTGGAGAATTATGCGTGTTATTTTTGTGGTAAACAAAGTATATTTATTAATAGGCTTATTATTAGCAAAGACACAAGCCGTCAGTAGTATTTAAAATCAATAATGAAAATCTGAAGGTGTAATTGTGGAGGTGTTAAGTCAAATTAGGACGGCAAAATCATGTTGTTAAAAAGAAAAATGTATTAAAATTTGAATTGCCGCCATTTTGAAACGGTTGAATGGTCTAGACCGATAGCGAATTGAAGCTATTACTAAATCAATTTTATTGAGTACTTATCACTCAAGTAAGTATACTTGAGTGTCAAAATGTCTTTCCTACTTCAAACATTTTATTTTCGTTGACGTGTTTCGGAATACGTTCTTCCATTATCAAAATTTACTGCACTACTCGAAAAATTTGGCGTTTCAAAAAGTTTTAATAATGTATGTATTCAGAAAAGAGGAAAGAAGATAATTACATTAGAAATTTCACCAATGCTAATTGTGTGCCAAATTTGATTCAAATCGGATGAAAATTGCTTGTGTGAGAATGCTAACAATTCATCAAGAAGAGGTCAGAAGATTCTTTCAAAAGTTTTTGTGTTTCTATTAAAACGTACTCATTATTTTATTGAACGTAAAAATGACGCTGGTATATTTTTGCGTATTGTAACTAAATATTTTTCTGTTCTAGGTTATGATCGCTGCCCTCCTAGCCACAGCCCACTCCGCCCCGACGCACCTGCTGACCCCCTACGTAGCGACAGCTCCCGTGGTACACGCCCCTCTTGTGAAGACTTACGCCGCCCCTGTGGTGCACGCTCTCCCGCCTGCAGTGTCCCACGTCTCCCAGGTGTCCTACACCGGTCATGTCTTGGCGTCGCCCCCGGTCGTCTACAAGCCGGCGTTCTACCACGCACCAACCGTCTTAGTCCACTGATCCTAGGTTATACTTTTTATTTATATTTTTGTAAAACGTAATGTTTCGATTAAAACAAAAATTTGAAACTTTCAATAAATTATTTATTTATAAAATCTGTTCTAAACCGTTATTTTTTAACCAATTACATAACATTGAAATTATCTCTATTATAAATAATGTTTTCTGACAAGAGCAAAGCAATGACTGGCAGAAGCACATATTCCCAAAACGTTATGATTTAAACCTTTTTTTACTTCCTAATTAACGAGGTATACAAACGTAATCGATTTTGATATTTAGATAAAATGTACAAACATTTACATATTCCTTTAAGTCGAAAAAGTGGTTTTTACTAACATAAAATTTTGTTTGTTTAAAACTGAAAAAAAAAATCTGAAAACCGGTATGAGATATAACAAAAATAAAAACAATAAATCGACCGACTTTTTTACATTTAAACTTTTCTTACTCTTGCTTTCGTTATATTTCTTCATAATAATACCAAATCTTGAGCGAAATCATACAAACCGTATTTACTAAATTAGGTTTATTTTACGTTTTTACGTGTATACGAGCCTCGTAGCTTACGTGGCCTTTAATTTAAAGAATTAAAAAAACATAAAATCAGCTTTAGATTAACAATTTTTAAAACAACAGTACTCAATTAAGTCCTCAAATAAAAATGATGAAGTTTTTTCAATTTTCCAAAAGCAATTTAAAGCTCATTACGTACATTTCTTAAAGGATCACTTGTTTAGACCGCAGACTAAAACATAATAAAACGTTACCTCGAAATTCAAAAGTCAAGGAACAATTAATACAATGCAAGGATGTAACAAATTAAATTCCACAATCACTTCTGTATCAGCCCACTCTATGAAGTCGAGTTTGAACTGTTTCTTACGTCAGCGGTCATCCACCTTTCCCAGTCTGCTTTTGCATTCATTAAAATAGTTTAAACAATGGTTTAATTAGACACGAGAATAGTTTATTAAAAAACAGAAATCACATTTCTGTGTTCATTCTAGTTTCAGTAAAAATCAAATGGCGCAGAAAAATTGCGCAAACTAATCAGAGTAAGTTATCCAATAATCGCGGCACGCACCTGTCTCGTTCAATAGAAGGAACCTGATTTACAAAAATATTATTTTCACCTCAACCTTTACTTTAAAATTATAATTCCGCCATCTTAATCGGCAATAAAGTCTGCATTTCAAACGTTTAAATCGTGCTGGAAATACGAAAATGAACCCTGACCTTAGACAAATTGAATTTCTTAATTTCAACAGATTTTGGAAATTCAAAATGTTAATTTATGCAGTTTTTAATGCTGATTACGATGTTTACCATCGTAGTTCCAACCATCAGTAACCATCAGAATTTGGAAAAAAATGTTACTATGAAGATTTTATGATTTTTTTAAAGATTTGAAATGCTCGCCATTTTGAAACTGTTGACAGATTTTATTGGGTAAGGAACTTATCCAAGCTAATACTGAAAGTGTTTTCATACATTTTTTACACATATTACACGAGCGTGTTGTGTGTGCTCGCGCACGCCCGTGTGTGTTTTCTATAGGTCACAATCGACGCTCATTTCAAGTTCCCGGATATGAGTCATACCATGATGGTCGCTCCAATAATTAATTTTCAAAAGGAAACTCGCTAACAAAGGGACATCATGGTAAAGTTGGAGGGTAAATCGAAAAACGCACATCGTCAGAGGAACTGGTTGTTTAACTAAAAAAGTGACTACACGAAAATTTTAGAAAAAAAAAGTTCTGAAAAATATTGTTTGAAATACATTTACACCGGTCACGTCTTTGAGTGAAGCTACCGTTAAAGGACCCTAAAATCGGTATACTTCCATGAACATTTTCAAGAAGCCTTACATAACCTAACCGAACCAAAAACCACGAAGTGTTGCTCGCCAATTAGTACTGACCTCTTGTTACATCGCTGCATGCCATTATATAGGCGTGAATGTGTTCCAAGAAGGCCTCTAGTCTATCACACCCATAGAATCATAATGAAAAGTCTGTTAGTTCAATACGTAAAGGTAAGGTCGCATTAAAACAAGGTCGTAAAGTTTAAGTAAAACAAATACTGCAACGTGCGTGTTGTTAACACTTCTATATTCCATTAATATAATTTTAACATTAAAATACCAAATATTTTCATCAAGATCCAGTTTGGCGTTAGAGGAAACCACTCAACAATAGAATAAGTACACAGATTGGTCAACATGACTGAGAATAAAAAAGTGTGCTCGGCTGTCTTTTTGGATGAGGCTCAAGCATTCGTTAAGGTTTGCAAAGAGAACTAGAATATAAATTGCACAAAGACTTACTGACGCAATACTTTGAGATTCTAAAATCTTGTATGGCTGAGACGCATTTTCGGGTGAATATGAGAGGAATATTCCAGCCTAAAGAAAATACTTGCAGGAGTTCTGGGATTTGTGCTATATTTATTGTATACAAGTGATATACCGACCCCAGAGGATGCAAGTATAGCTACTTTTGTAAATGATACTGCGATAGTCACTGTTGGAAACAGCGTTGAGGAGGCCTCTATTGGTATAGTAAACAGCTGGACGAAGGTGTGGAGAATTAAATGAGTTGAAGTCGAAACGTATAAATTTTACTAATCGAAAAGTATATAACACTAATAGAAATCAACTTTAAGAAAATTCCCTATGCAAATAGAGCACAATACTTAGGTATGACCTTGGATGCTAAACTTAAATGGAAAGTATATGTTAAAAAGGAAAAAAAACTTAAATATCAGATTTAGAAACATGCATTGGCTTTTATACAGACACTCTGAGTTATCAATACATAAGACACTGCTTTTATATATATATATATATATATATATATATATATATATATATATATATATATATCGGCAAATATTAAAACCTATATGTATGGTATACAGCATTGGGGCTGCACAAAGAAGACAAATGGAAGCATTGTTCAGAAACTTCAAAATAAAGTACAATTTCATGGCTCATTCGGTGTATAGTGAATGCGCCATGGTATATTAGAAATTATGATTTTCACAGTGACCGGAAGTTGGCATATGTCAGAGACGAAAGAAGAGACAGTGAAGCATTTGCAAAAACTACAGCAGCATGACAATGTCGGGTTAAGAAGGATGGATGAGACCAGAATAGTGCGAAGATTGAAAAGAACAAAACCGATTGACTTTGTTCTATAGACATTTGTTTGTTTTTGTTTTGGGACTAGTCACCGGGTTATAACCCGACAACTGTGATACATTACTGGTAAGTTATTAAGTGATTGTAAAAGTCAGTTGTAATAATGAGTTGTAAAAAAACGATTAAGTAACAATTTTAAAAACCGAATTGTACAAGCTATTAACAAAATCGATTTTTGCACCATCTTTGAATCCAAGTAGCATTAACCTAAAACACTATATATTTAAATTACATTGACAATACGAAAATGAACACTGAACGCCATAAAATTATTTTTTTCTAAAGAATATAAAAATCCAAAATGTAGAGTATGTTATAACAAAAAATATTTATTACATTAAAAAATTGTCTAATTTGTCTATTTCAGTCTATTAATTCAGTCTAATTCAGTCTATTCATCAAAATCGCTCAATTAGTTTAATGCCCAGAAATATGCAGACAAAGATGGACACCTATAAATCCAATTTTTGAAGTTATCCATCAAACCAACTTAAAGGTTCAAATTTTTATGCCCCCCTTTAATTTCGTCATGAAAGTTCAGTCAGGAAAAATTTTAAACTTAGGTCGGATGAAAACAAAAATAAAACATTTTTCAGGATTTTACGAAATTTTACAGAAACATCGACAAAAGCGTATTTCAAAAACAAATTTAGCCGCACGACTTTTTTCAATATGTAATATACGAAGTTTGGTCACGCAACAGCCGGCGCGATGTGTTTTAAGTGCTGTAGTGCAGACACCTGGAAATCAGCTGATTCATTCTTTTTAATAATTTATATTTAATGTTAGTGGCTTGTAAGGAAAATAACCCATATATACATATACATATATATATATATATATATATATATATATATATATATATATATGTTAATAATAATAACTAGTGGACCCGTGCGATCTATCACAGCTAATCGGAAGAAGACCCAAATAATATACAGCAACGTACAACAAAAAGTTATTTGTTATTTTAAAGCAATGTCATTCATTATATTTATGTCATTTAATACAATACGCCTTACTTTGTTCTACTTTCCTATTTAAATCTATAAACTATAAAATTAATGACTGAATTCTAACATTGTACCTTATTGAAATATTAATAAATGAAACCTACTATAACCGGATTTTACATTACACACCTAAATAATGATACAGTATTTACTGTTTACTAAAATAAGAGTCTATTAGCAATTACATATTTGAACTGGCCTAGATTGTATTACTGATTCTACTTGCAAAACTGACATGGTCAGTAATTATTTAAGTCTTGGGAACGGTAATAATTTAAATAATACTTTTAACAATGTTTTCTTCAGCAATCAGCTGTTTTGGTGCACATACACAATTGTGTTGTACTCTCACTGGGAAACTTTATACTTCTCCTGGAATTTTTGTTTACAGACCTTTTTGGCGTTTTAATTTTACTGAAAAGCCTTCAAAAATGGAAAAATTTGAGGAGTGAGTGTTCCCTGGTGTTCTGACAAACCTGTAGGTACGCCATATAAGTAGTTTCAATAACGAAGGGACTTTTTTGTAAAGAACCGACTGAAATGCTTAGCGTAATAATATGTGAAAGATATTAATAATATGTATGTTGATAAGTAATGATTTTATTTATTTATAAACTCATTATCCTTGATTGCAAGTTCTCCTAAAATTTCTTGAAAGTTTAAGATAAATGCAAAATATTTGCCAATATGTAAATAAACAAATACTATAAATATAAAACAGCTGTTATTCAAAATATTGATGTTGAGCGCAACTGACTATTATTATTAATTTCTTAAAGAAACTAACGATAATCCCTTTATATCCCTTTCTGAGCACTTAGTTAAAAAAGTTGTATAGTTTCCTTTGAAAGTCAATACTAGGACCTTTAAAAGCTTTAAGTCATTTTATACGGCTTACCACACTCTCGAAATATTGTTTTTAATTTTAACCTTACGGAATTATATCACATGGACAAAGTAATGTTCCAAATGGGATAATCGCGCGCAAGTACAGTGGCCATGATGGCGACCATCAAATGTGCAATGAAGCTAAGCACTTGCAACGCGTTATAACTATGTCACAATTTGGCAACAGCTGATTGAAATTCTACGCAGTACTTTTGTCGCTCCTACCAACAATTTCTTTACCTATAAAACTGCCTCTTCGATAGTTCTAAGCATCAGTTTGGTCAACCGCCTTCTATATTCAACATGAACGCCAAAATTGTAAGTTATATTCCATAGATAAACTTAACATATTGTAGGCTACTTGCTTGAGTGGCTTATAACCGTAATTTTTCCGTAATTATACCGTATTAACGTAATATTATACCGTAATTATACCGTATTATACCGTAAAAATACCGTAATTATAACCGTATTTTACAGAAATACAAAGAAATTTTGGTGATTACGAAAAAATGTATTTTGCTCTGAGCTACAGGGAAGTAATTTTTACTTACGTGCGCGCGCGTGTGTGTGGAGGGGAGAAGAAAAAGAAAAAATGGCCTACTTACACCGAAACCTGTTAATTATATTTTTTCAAGATTTTCGTCACATGTGAAATTGTACTACTCGAGTTATTTGTAACAGCAAATTTTAAAATAGAAGACATTCACTGTTTGTAAGTACATTAAATTAAAATCTGATTATCATGGAATTTGTTTTTTTTTTAATTTACTCCGAACCGTAACATTTATTCATTTCAAATTCACTGCACTGACACAAGTCATAAATTCTTATGTATGGTTAAATTTTGAAAAAAATTCGATGAATCGATTTTGATAGTGGAATCAGGACAATATTTCGGTTTCTGTACCTGTAAATACCTGTGAAGACGTTTCTGTGGAAATAACTGTAAGTGGGAAACTTTGTGTAATGTTTTTGCACCACGTATTTTGGTTAAAACATTTCACAATAACTGTAAGCGTTAGTACATCCTATTTATTTATTAGTTATTACCAGTTTTTGTATACAACTAAATATTTAGATTTGTCTAAAACAATTCTTTTCGATATGAGTAATCACGAGATTTCAAAATTCCGTACATTTATTTATTAAACTCAGTTAATTTACTGAAATAGTGCCCAGTAACTTTAAAAAACCTTGATAGATTGCACTATCCCATTCTACACTGTTATAATTTTATTTTTGTACCAGCTGGATTGCCCGGCGATGTTTGAATATATATTTATCCGAATCTTCAAGTCGCTGTCAAACAGTTTTATAATGCCATCGAAACAGCTACCAATTTTTCTATTGACTTAACTTTGGAATATTTAGACATTTGATTTTTCTCCCTCTTCCCCGCTTAATGGCTGAATTTAAACTAAAAGGGTATCACGAGAGGGTCACTATACATTGTCAATTTTCACAAGTTCAGCCCCTCTGTGATGATGAGAGCGACTTAACCCACAGCGTTTTTTTTAGTGTAGTATATAACAATATATAATTTTATCAAATTAATGTACTTCTTCTGTCATGTTTGCAGTGCATCCTCTTGCTCGCCGTCCTGGCCGCCTGCGTCAGTGCCGCCCCCAAGCCTTCCGCTCTACTGGCATACACCGCCCCCGCCCCCGTAGTCACCGCCACCAGCTCGCAAGTTATCGCCAGAAACTACAATGGATTCGCCGCTCCTTACGTTGCAGCTCCCTATGTGGCCGCTGCCCCTTACGCTGCTGCCCCCTACGTTGCCGCTTCCCCTTACGTTGCAGCCCCTTACGCAGCCTATGCACCCTTCTCGCCTTACCAGACAGCTGTTATCGTATAAAACCAATCCTGAACTAAAAAATGCCATTGTTCTACGCTAAGAACTCCATAATATTGAAAAATTGTCAGTCAACTTTCAAAAAACTACAAAACAAATTTTTAATAATGTTACTTACAGGCTTGTGTTTTCACTGTCATTTAAAAAAAGAAATAAAACAATTCAGATTTAAAATTATTCTGTTTATTTATTTATAATTGTGTGCATGAGTTTACACGTGCGTTAAAACATTCCTTCACAAATGGAAAAATATGAATTACTGTGCATTAAATGGACACTGCCAACAAAATCTTATCTGGTACCTTCACAGGTGGTCTGCTTCAAGTCTGAATTCGAAGAATTAACACTAGATTCATGGCAAAATTCAGAACCATATTGTCTTTAGAAACGTATATTTATCTGGTTGTTAATTTAATTCATATTCACAGAGTGATTAGTAAGTCTGAAAACGGCTTTTTATTGTACCAGCTGCTTGCTAAATGTGTAAAAGTTTCAGACATTTTACATGAAAACGGTAAAAATGTTTTAAAATATAAAATTGTAAAAAATTCAGACTAAAATTTTTCTTCAAAATTTAGATCGCATCATCTGTTTAGCCTGTATGGGCAGTATCCGAGTGTTCCTTCTACGGACATCATTTCGGACGAATATAATAAATGCTAAGTCGGTTTTGTGAATTCATCTGAAACCGAGACTATTAATATCGTGGTGGGAGTTCTATACATTGCTAAACAGTTCGGAGATCTAAACATAAGGATTTCCGATTTAAGTAGCCAGTAAGGATAACTGAGAGATACTTGGAGAGAGTTAGTACTTATAAAGTATGTGTACTTTTTGTAGCTTTGAAATTCTTGTAAAAAATTGTACATTTGAATATTGAATGAAATTTCTTTCTTTTTAAAACTGGAAGTAATTTGTGATTTTAACAAACAATTTTAAAAAACAGCATTTTTTGCGAACAATTTTAAAATGCAAAAAATTTACTTTTACACCTTAACCACGGTATACACTATCTCGCTGCCGCGATGAAAACTGATTTCTAACAATAAATTTTTACCTTAAAATTTTTAGAAAATATAATTTACGTAATTTAATTATCACAATCAATATTAAAACCTACATATATTACCAGTTAAGATTTTCAAAAAATATATAATTCCGAAAATGAACCCTTTTCTTCGACAGGTTCATTTCAAAGGAATTTGAAATTCTAAAAACAAATATATACAGATTTTAAAACTGATTGAGTTGAAGTTGAAAACAGGTTTTCAAAAATATGTAAGATAATATAAATTTTCAAGACTGAATAATAATTGAATAAATTTTACAGAAAACTAACTTGTCCGAACTGTTACTAAAATCGATTCTTACGCCGTTTAATCAAATCCGCATTAATTAGTATACTGCATTTCAAATTGCAGTGAAAATGAAATCTGATCACTATCAAATTTATATTCGTATAACTGTAATTCATTTAAATTGTAAGACTAATTGTGATGGTGAAATCAGATTTTCAAAAACATGTAAGATAAAGAAATTATAAATTTTTGAGATTTTAAGGGCAACCGCTTTGAAAATATTGGATTTTAAGGGTAACGAACTTGTCTCAGGAATTACCAATATCGAATTTTATGCCGAATTTGTATCATAACAAACAAAATTACGAAAGTGACATCTTATCATGGTGTCTGCCTAAATTAAATTCGAATAATGTAGCGTAAAGACAGAAGACAATAAAAAAGTTTGTGCAATATCTTAGTTTCAATAAAATACTTGCAAATATGTCGTATAATAAACATACAAATTTGTAAAACCGAAAATTCGTTAATCTAGGCTAAGATGCTATTTGCCAAACTAATATAAGTTTGGTTAAAACAATAACAAAATTTCACAATGATTTAAAAGTTAAAAAGAAACCAATAAACAGGAAAGTTTAGCCTGTTATTCCTTTTAGCATTAACCGACTTCACATAATCAATTCGTAACCACTTTAAATAAAATTTTCTTTAAAACATTATCAAATAATTTGAGGTTATAACTAAAACAATTCTTTGGTTATTTACCTTGAAAAGTCGTTTTCTTTGTCGAATATTTAAGTAATATTACCGAGAAAGTAATAACCTTTAAAGTAATAAGAAGAAACATCCTACTCCGCACTTATTTATTTGTAACCAGTAAAACTTTAACAAAGTAAGCAACAAAAAAGAACACAGTTCTAGAACAAATTAATTGTTACCGATATCGACCAATCAGGTTAGTTGTTGTTCTTTTTCACTACACCTATTTCAATGAGAGATGACCTGCAATAATGTATTTTAAATAACGAATGATGGTTACTGATTAAAATTGTAAAACACTGAATGATTTTTTAAAAGTAACCTTGCTTTGTCTTGTGTCTTGTGTGGCTTAACCATTAAATGCGCTCGTTTTTATGCAAAAAAGAATATTACCTATATTTAAAAATTGTGATTTTTTAAAACTTCGTTTTTGATACGTTTTATGAAATTTAGCAAAATCTAACGTTTAACACCATAACCTATGTTTTTAATTTTTAAATCTTTCAAATTGTAGGAAGTAAAATATTAAAAAAAATTACTTTATTTGTAATTTTAACTTCCATAATGTAAATACTTAAATAAGAACATTTGTTTATCAGTGAATTTCCCTATGAAAATTATCTATTGAATTTTCCATAATAAAAAGATTCAGCCTACAACTGTGACATGGGAACTGATCATGATTTGTAGACTAACATACTTTACATGTTTTAGGACTATAGCTTTTTGTTATTAGGATCCGATTTGATTAGAACTCGGCTAAGAAAAATATTTCAGTAATAGATTTCACAAATTTGATGAGCAGCGAAAACCTTTGATCCGTTTCAAAATGGCGGCAATTAAAAACAAATTATAACTGTTTGATCTTACAGTTTTTTTATAATTGCATCACCGTAATTAGGGTTGAATCTTAATAAATTATCATTTTAAAATTTTCAAAATTTGATTGAAAATATAACAAACCAGAAGGCGGTCAGGGTTTGGTTTGTATTTTCAGGGATATTTGAAAATTAAGAATTTTAATTTGTGCGATTGTTAATGCTGAATACGGCGGTGAAATTGTATTTTAAAAATATGAAAAATAAAGTTTGTAAGATTTTTTAATGACAATAGTGTGAAAAGGAAAGAACGATCACAAGCTGTTGATGGAGCTAAGTGGTTTAAATGGTTAAGACACCGGACAGTTTGTTGAATTAATGAGCTGCGCATGTCATGGTCCTGGGTTCAAGCTACTTATAACATCAATTTACTTGCTAAGTTTGATTTTCGCGTATTCTATAGTGATAGAATTTGAAAATACAGCGAGACAGCTGCGTGGAAATTAAAATAGATTTTTTGTTAAAAATATAATAAAACAATGTTCAGTTTTTACACCAAAACCTACCATCATGATCGACCAAGACTCTGAACTTTGAAACGAGCATCGATCATACTTTTTTACTTATGAGCATTATAAGTATTATAAGCTATATATCATATATATATATATATATATATATATATATATATATATATATATATATATATATATCACATATTACTCTGTTGTTAGTGAGTGGGCCTGGCCTAATACTTGTTACACTTCCATTAAAAAACCATTCGCAGGTTATAATGATCGATTATAATGTGAGGCTAGGGTAGTTTGTTGTGCGTTACTATTGTATACTGCGAACTGCGACTACTTCACTGTAGCGGTTAGTAGTGTGGCTTGATCTTCGCCTAAGTCTGATTTATCCTCAAGTCTTCTACTAACCCTTCCCTTGACTTAGAAAGCTTATTGAAAAAAGACTGCTCAGTGAAAAAGGCTTTGAGCTTGCTGACACCATCAAAGTAATGGATGAAAAAACTAGTCACGAAATATTTCAATAACTTTTGGGAAAATGAAAGAAACCTAACCTCATAATTCAAACTCAATGAAACTAATTTTACAGGATTCCAAGAGTATTTTCACTCCAAAATGTTCCCGGAAGGTCTCATCGTTGATATATCAACATATCAACGATAGCCATATCGTCGGCTGAATGTGAAAGAGGTTTCTCACAGATGAACCTCATCACACCATTGTGACCATCACTGAATATTGCAACAGTTTCTGGCCTTTTCTTTGTAAAGATCAATAGACGTGCTCTTCAACCCAGCTAAGTATGTTGACTCTTGTCTGGACACCATTCTGCACTAGCTCTCAATAGACAAGAAATATGTTGAAGATTGGGACAGTTTGTAGGATGAGCAAACAATTAAAAAATCATGAAACCGTGTTTTTTTACTTTTCAAAAATAAATTTTTGTACTTTTCTTGCAAAACAAAATTTGAAATAAAATGTAATTTTCTAGTTTTTGTGTAATCAACAATTTTTATCAGGACAATAATTTAAAATACCATATCCCCTCGGAAGGTTACAGTTTCTGCACCACTTTTTGTACATACCTATATATATATATATATATATATATATATATATATATCGTCATAGTATGTATTCTGGAGGATATAATCTATCTCTAGTTTCAAAAATCTGGGATAGATATTACCATGATGGATGTTTCGTTTTCTAATGGAAGTTATTTGATAAGCTAACAATCTGTAAGCTAATATATTTATGCGTCAGCATTATAGCCTTTGCAATTTACGTTTGATTTGATTTAAACTTATTCAACATGATGGACATTCCCATTCTGAAAAAAACACAACTTTCTTCACCTTATTCTGTTTATAGAATCTGATTTCACCATTTTAAGCAGCGTTAAATTTTGCGAAATTAGCATTTCAAATAAAAACGTTTACTGGAAAATATTTTATTGACCGCCATTTTGAAACGGTGAAACAATGTAACGAACTTGTTTAAACCAAAATCGACATTAATACCACCTTTAAGTAAATGTGAACAGAAAGGGCACGCGCTCACTCGCCCACGTTTCTAAAGACAATATGGTTCTGAATTTTGCCATGAATCTAGTGTTAATTCTTCGAATTCAGACTTGAAGCAGACCACCTGTGAAGGTACCAGATAAGATTTTGATGGCAGTGTCCATTTAATGCACAGTAATTCATATTTTTCCATTTGTGAAGGAATGTTTTAACGCACGTGTAAACTCATGCACACAATTATAAATAAATAAACTGAATAATTTTAAATCTGAATTGTTTTATTTCTTTTTTTAAATGACAGTGAAAACACAAGCCTGTAAGTAACATTATTAAAAATTTGTTTGTAGTTTTTTGAAAGTTGACTGACAATTTTTCAATATTATGGAGTTCTTAGCGTAGAACAATGGCATTTTTTAGTTCAGGATTTGTTTTATACGATAACAGCTGTTTGGTAAGGCGAAAAGGGTGCATAGGCTGCGTAAGGGGCTGCAACGTAAGGGGAAGCGGCAACGTAGGGGGCAGCAGCGTAAGGGGCAGCGGCCACATACGGAGCTGCAACGTAAGGAGCGGCGAATCCATTGTAGTTTCTGGCGATAACTTGCGAGCTGGTGGCGGTGACTACGGGGGCGGGGGCGGTGTATGCCAGTAGAGCGGAAGGCTTGGGGGCGGCACTCACGCAGGCGGCCAGAGCGGCGAGCAGGAGGATGCACTGCAAACATGAGACAGAAGCGTTTTTATTTTATATGTTTTGATCTCGTAGTGATACACAGCAGCCCGCAAGCGCATCGTATTTTAGTGGTTTTTTAGTGGTATTTTACCATTTCATACCAAAAAAGGGGATGGCATCGGAATTTACTTGACAGAAATATTGCTTTAATATTACCTTTTTCAAATTGATTTACTGATACATTTATTTCTGTTTTGTTTCTCTTTATTACCAAAGACTGAATAACCATACTAAACTGTAGAGTCTCAGAAGAAAAAATTATACCCCTACCAAATTTTTAAGTTCAGTTTTACTGCTCTTTCCTGGAAAAATTCAAATTTCGAGGTCATAACCTCCACGCAGAGTTTAATAAATTTATGTTCTTACTTGTTCCAAACTCTTTTAGCACACGCAAAGTAGAAGAATAATCGTCCAATGGAACAAATTTTGTTTTTAAAAGAATATTACCGACAATGCTGAGCGAAAACGTTAGTAAAGTATGCAGCATAACTTTCTGAAAGTTGAAGTAAACACGATAACTTTAACAATTAATAGTATTTAATGCATGGTTAAATAAAACGTTCCGATGTAGTACTCTGCCATTATGAATCTATTTCTTACAAAACAATGTTAATAAACAATACAGATTAAGTTTGTACTATTTTAAAGATAATTTACGACGGAATATATTTAAATATTCTTTGGTTTTAATAAAAGAGTTTCGAAAAAATATATACGAATTGTAAAAAGGTGAAAACACATACAAGTTCTTTAAAATAAGGTGTCAAACATAATTTTATCTTAACAAATAGCGCAATAATTTTTATCGTTAATTAACATTAGCTTTATAGGGAATAGTTTCACGATAGCCGACAGTGTTACCCAAAGAAAGTATATATGACCCCATTCATCCCCTCACAAAATTAGTTCTATACATATCGACAAAAAACTGCAAAAATTAATGAAATTTCTCCCCGTTAATCAGGTCTTGCTTTGTACCATATAAGGAGCCATAACTCAAACAGTGTACTAAATTTTAAACAAAAGAAATTTACATAACTGCAACAATTTTTTGTCCATTGCACCTTTATTCCAAAAACCACTGAACCGATTATGATTGCCAGATTTTTGAAGCAGGTTTTAACGAAACAGTGTTTTTCTTTTTTACGCTCGATATTTATGCAGTGAAACTGAATTGAGAGCAACGGAAGGAAACAGTAGAATTCACGAAACAGCTGATGGTTGAAACAGCTGGTTATCACAGACATGCTAGTCAGTAAGTAACAATAATATGTGTTACAAAATCATGCTTCTTGACCATAGATAGACTACTTGATTCGAATTCTGAAAAGCGAGAATAGAGTAAGTAATACATAACATAAATTAAAAATTTTAAAATGAGTACAAGCATGCATACAAATGTTATTTAGGACGTGTTTGTGTACTTTTAGGTTATAAAAGGAAATTTCACGTTGTAAAGAGATTTTAGAAGGTAGGGGAAGCTCCAAAAAATACCGAATGAAAGTTTAAGTGATGGAGGCAACTGCAAGTGTTCACCTCTAAAACGGGTAGTTTTTACGTCACAAATTTTTAAAAAGTGTGTTGCACGATCTTCCAAAAGAAAATCGCAATGGCTACAGGAAAATCTACGACTTTCTACAAAACGTGTTTGCCACTGTATTTTGGTCACATATGAAAAGTTATAAATTAATTCGGAATAATAAATTTGAAATACAAGAAATTTAAGTTCGGTAAGTGAACCCTTTGTTAGGTATGCGGGGGGAGCGCTTTTACTTCACGCCAGGAAGTAACCCAAAGCGTGGAAAAACCCAACTGTAGTAACTAGAGTCGAACCTGCGTACAGTTCAGAGTTGTAGCGAACTGAGCTAAGACGCTTTAAATTTTCTGCATTTTTCCGAGCTATAAGAACAACATTTGAGCTAAATCAGATAAACCGATTTTGAGAAATCAACGCTATTTTTTTTCGATACGTTCAGGTGTTTTCCCGTTTGTACAGTGTTTCTGCAATACTTACTCTTTGCAGCCTAACGTTAGGAACTAAGTTGAGGCGATACTTACAAACTTAGAGTTCATGGTGGACGTACTGTTACGGTCAGTAATGATGGTCAACGTATACGGGAGTCGTATTATATAGAAGGAAGGTTTGCCTATAGAATCCTAAACAGCTGTTATATTATGTGTCAAGGATCCATTGCACGGGAAGAAAGCCAAAACTGCCAATTTACAAACGAAAATCTTGACGGTCATTTTGGTGCAACATTGTGTCCCGCTGACGTGATGGAAGCGAATTGGAACGATATAAAAATAATCGTTTATAATGTACTTTAAAAAAAACAGATTTCACCATCTTAATCGACGTTAAAATATGCACCAATTAACATTTTAAATTTATACAGCTTTAAAACGTTATTTTTTAAAACAAACGTTCAGAAAATATTTTCAGATTTAAAATGGCTGCCATCTTGAAACGGTTAAATGGATTTCGCAGCGTAAACCTTAACAAGTTTGAATCATATATTTACGTGTACCATTTTAACACGAAAAGTGTTTTTGCAGTCAAGATCGGCGCTCCTTTTGGTCTGCCGGTTTGACGGAGATTTTTATCCTACCTAAATTCGTAAACATACAGTGACATTCGAAACAATTTTACTGGTAATGGTTAATCTTGTTTGATAAAACTACTTCAGTTTGCTGGCGATAGTGCGAACAGTAGACTGCTATACGTATTAACAATTATAATTTGTAATAAGTCTTTTATCAGCGGATTTCTACTGAAAAATAAGCTATTGGAGATGTCATCGTGGTAAAGCCCAGACCATAGAATCCTTAAAATTAATGAGACTTTTTACTTGTTTGTTACTTTTTAAAACACAATTAAATTGGCGTCTGTATGTTTAATATTAATGACTAATTTGTTTAAGTTTAAAATTACTTCGACAAAAACTGTCGCCTATTTGGTGCATTTGTACTGAGGAAACATTTTAAAAGAAGACTTCGATTTGATATAACACACAATTTGCTTTAAAATTAATCAACTACAGCATGGAAACGGTATCTTTATTGGTCAGAAAATAAAAACAAGCAAGAGAAACACCAAACTGTACAGTTTGCAAGAATTTGATGACATGTTCAAGGTTTGATAAACCGAAATGGGTACTAAGAAAACACCAAATTACTCCAGTGCTTGAAAAAGGTACTCGACCAATGCATACTTCCGCATACGGGAGTACAAATTCAGCATTGACAAACTTGGAAAACAATAAAGGAAATCCGACCGACAATAGAAAATGGAATGATAAAGTGAGACTGGTAGATAAGAAAATACCTGAATAAGAAAAAGAAAAAATGCCACAGATACTGTTGCCAAATTTAAGTGGAGCTTTGTAGGCCGTAATACGTGGAAAAAAGACAAGCGTAGGAACACAACAACACAGCAATGGGGACAATGACTGGGTCAAAAGGAAAGGAGACGTCCCTAGATGAGAAGATGGCCGGGTTGAAAACTTGTGGATTACACTGAAAACACTTAGCATTGAACAGAAACAAATACAGACACTAAAGGCAGACTTATGTCTAAAGTTACTTGACTTAAAGATTAAAGAAGAAAAGATAAAGAAAAGTAGGAGTAGAAGAAGAAAATAAAGACGAAAAAAAGGACAATTAGGAAAAGAAGAAAAAAGAGAAGGTGAAGAAGAAGGAGGAGGAGGAGGAGTAGAAGGAGAAGGAGGAAAAGAATACCTGTAAGCAGAAAAAATGAAGGATAAGAAAAGTAGAAGGAGGAGAAGAAGAAAATAAAGATGAAGAAGAAGAAAAAAAGGGAAGAAGAAGACGAAGTAGAAGTAGTAGTAAAAGTAATAGTAGTAGTACAAGAAGAAGAAATGAAGGAGAGAGGAAGAAAAAGGAGGAGGTTGAGGAGAAGGAGGAGAAGAAGGAGGAGAATTAGTAGAAGAAGAAGGAGGAGAAAAAGAAGGAGGAGGAAAAGAAGAAGGAGAAGAAAAAGAAGAAAAAATAAAAATAAGTATTAGTAGAAGAAGAAAAATAAGAAATAGAGAGAGAACACGTAATGAAAGAAGAAGAAGAAAAAGAAAAAAGGAGAAGTAGTAGTAATAGTAGTAGAAGAAGAAGAAGTAATAAAGAAGAAGTGTTTAAAAACTGAACATTGGTTAAAATCCATTCTGGTGAATGTTTACATCAAGTAATTTGAAATTATTGAGTTATACCTGTACATATTTATTTTAATTAAATAAATATGACTATTCTTTAAAAATAAATAAATATGTCAATTTATTTAAGTAAATAAATTGTCTATTAAGTTCAAATAAAGTAAATAGTGCGAATTTCCGTCTATTCGATCAATGTCACAGTACGACCGAACCCGTCAGAATTATCCATTCACCGCATCATACATATTAACACGTTCAGTTAAAGTATCAATCAATATAATAGCGTAGTCCATATGTAATGTGTAATGTGTGGCTAAAGTCGAAGAGACGATTATGAAACTATTAATCACGCTGTAATCGGGGTCATCGAGGCAATTGCCAATCGTTACATCATCGCACTTTCTCTGCCCGAGAACTCTTCAGTTAAATTTCAAATTTGACTTCGGCGGAGGTCAGGTCAATTGTTAACTCAACAATAGGTTATATTTCAATTGACAGGTCATGTCTAAGTATCAGTATCTGACATGTTGCACCAACGTTGGTTAAGTTTAGTTGTAATTTTAACACGACGTTAGCGATGTATGCTACTTGCCGTAGATACCGTTTTATCTTCGCAACGTCTTTCTGTCTGTCTGTTGTAAGTGGAAGTTAAAAACCATACTTAAAACATTGGAAAATTCACAGGATAAGAGTTCTTTTAATTTTCAGAAAAGAAAAGTAAATTGGAAAGTAAGGGGTTTCCAATTAAAGTAATGTTGTAAAGTGTTTGTTTGTTTGTATATATATATATACAATATATACACATATATATATATATATATATATATATATATATATATATATATATATATATATATATATATATGTGTGTGTGTGTGTGTGTGTGTGTGTGTGTGTGTGTGTGTGTGTGTGTGTGTGTGTGTGTGTGTGTGTGTGTGTGTGTGTGTGTGTGTGTGTGTGTGTGTGTGTGTGTGTGTGTGTGTGTGTGTGTGTGTGCGCGCGCGTTTGTGTGTATGCGTGAAGGACATCAATATATATATATATATATATATATATATATATATATATATATATCGATATTACGATTATAAAGCTATTTTCGTCTCTTTTTGGAGCTTTTATCCATTTTTTAAAACAAAATATCTTTAATATTTTACACCTATAAATATTTTCTGTCATCAATAGCTATATTTTTTCTGGGTTTGGGCCCTTTTCAGGCAATGTTTTCTAAATTTCATAGTGATAAGTCACAACGTTTATTAGAAGAGGAACGTTACCCTCAGACAGACAGACAAACTGACTGACAGGCACGCAGGCTGGTAGACAGACAGACATGCAGCCTGGCAGACCAACAGACACATAGACAAACAGACATGTAGGCTGGCAGACAGACAAACAGATGACTGACAGACAGTAGACAGACAGACCTAAATTATAACAGAATATCACTTGTTCTGGATTTCATTGTTCGAGGTAAGATACTCACCGGAATTTGTTTGTTACGCAGTTTTGGCCAAACGCCTTAACCGATTTTTCTGAAATTCGATACGAAGGCACTTTGTGTAAAGCCCAAACAACGTGTGTAAGATTTTTTCTATTTACTCCCTTTTCAAGATGGCGGCCTCTGATTTAACGACGACCAGTATAGTTGCTGGTTATTCCCAACCGTTAGTTGCATAAAATTTCCAATAAAGTTGGTCCAGTAACTGCTCTCCTAAATATTACGGTTACCGGTTAAACTGGCGGAAATGTTTGCGAGCACGTCAGAGCGCTGTGGCCAAACAGTTAATTAAGAATGTGCTGCGAGGTCAACTGTTCTTTTTACTGCATACTACTTATACACTTCGCACGGATAAAAAGTAAAAAAAGAAAATGAGGTTAGGAATAACATTTGAATATTTTGAAGTAGGTTATGTTTGCGGGAAGACAGACGTGCCCCAAATAATGTTCCTGAGGGAAGGATTACTTTTCTATTAGCGGGATTACGGAGTGCTAAATTCAACAGAACAGCATTTTATCAGATCTTAGTCTGTTTACATTTCACAGCTTCGAAATTACAAGACGATTACACATAGAGATTGCCCAGCTTGGGGCGGGTCTCACTCGCTGTGCACGGCCGAAATACTGCTTTACTTACTTTTAGAGAAAGTATTGTAATCGTGAAAAAATCAATCTTGATATTTCGACGAATCTGTCTGTTTGATGGTTGTGGAGTGCAAACTTACATTACTGTCCTACTGTAAAATCGGTTTTCAACGATACACCGGTTCAGTAGTTTTTGTCTGTAAAGGACACACACACCGCACACCGCAACACACACACACACACACACACACAGATAGACAGATTAAAATTTGAGCTAAATATTTAAGGTTGTTTTGAAAAATAACAAATCTAGACATTCATTCATTCATTTGCAGAATGTTTATTTTTTTATAACTAACGAACGGGGTGCTTTTGGGGCCATATTGTACGTTTTGTTTGGGTCCAATTTTTGCAAAGAACTTTCAAAGAATTTTGCAAAGAATTTTGTATTTAAAGGCTTAACACCATTAATTACAGTTCCCCATGAAGTTGCGACTCTCCGATAATGAGGAACGGAAATTCCAAATTACCTTCACGTCAACAAGGACCACCTTCTCTTTAATCAGTGTGCCGGCCATTACAAATATTGCCACTCGTTTGCTCCGCACATTTCAACACACCGCCGATAGCGACGGCTAAATATATCTCACGCACTGTCCGGAGCTTTGACCTTGAACGATGACGCAGCTGTAACGTGCGTGAGGCGTGCATTGTGCGTGCATTACGCAACGCCATGTCCACAAGTGAAAGGAACTGATATTATCTTTGTGCGTGAGATATTTAGCTAAACATATGACTTGTGCTCACGCGGTTCTGTTTAGCGTTGCCTGCGGTCAAGCGGAGTCCTATATCACAAATCTTGTTTTCAGTACATGTGAATTTTGGTTCAAAATCTTAAGCAATATACATGTACGACTTTATTTCTCAATAATAGACCGTTTATAGAATTTTTTTGTAAAATTGTGAGGAGCCTTAAATATCTACAAGTCCTCTTTCAGCTCTATTTCTAGATACGTTCCAGAGTAATTCAATTTTGAAGAATTCTTCTTTGAGAATATAATAGGTCTTATAATAATATACAGGGCAGAATTTTGTATTGACTTTTGAATTGGGTTTTAAGTTCACATATTGAAGCATGAAATGGCGTAGATCCTCATCTCTAGAGCAAGTTAAGAGTTATAGTTTAAATTGCATTAAGCAAATAAAAAAAAAAACGATTAATTTCAGCGCTCACACACTCTAGCGTTCGCAATTATGTTTCCCCAAATCGTTTCAAAATAGCTGCCATTCCAAATCAGAAAAAGTCATAACTTATATTCAACACTGTTATTGAAAAACTGATTTCACCACTGTAATCAGCGTTAAAATATGCATAGCATTTCATTTATCAAATAACATTAAAAATAAAAAAAATAACCTTAAGGTGGTCAATTGAGTTGATTGTTTGAGTTCAATTGATTATTTAGGTGCAATCGATTGTTTGAGTTGAATTGATTTTTTTGGGTTTAATTAATTTTTTGGGTTCAATAGATTGTTTGAGCTCAATTGGTGTTTGGGTTCAACTGACTGTTTGGCTTCAATCGATTGATTGGGATCAATTGATTGTTTGGGTTAAATCGATGTTTGGGTTCAACTGATTGGTTGGGTTAAATCGATTGTTTGGATTTAAGTGATTGTTTAGGTCCCATTGATTGTTTGGTTTGGATACATAAAAAAAACAAAAATCTATTTTCAGAATTAACGTAGTTTCTATGTACCTCGTACAGCGAGAGTGTATACATTAATTGCTTGACCGTATCTTTTATCAAACTTGCGTAAGGGCAGAAAATTAACTAAATCATTCTTCAGGCTGATGTTAATAAATACTGCATTTAGGCTAAGTTTAGCGTCTCAGACGGGGAGGTGCCTCACGTTGCCGGGCCACGTGACAGAGACGGAACTTTACAAGTCGTATTGAAGATATGCCTCCCCTCCGACCCACGCTCTGCCGCAGCCTCGCTAAGGATTCTTCAGCAAAGGAGGGAGCCAACCTCGCTAGGTTATTGTGGTACATTTATTTATTCTTTACTCAGAAATAAAATATTAAGCGAGCTTTAAATAATCCCAGCACACGGCTGTAGCAGCTCCTGCGCAAGCTCACTTCCGAAAACGAATACACGGTAAATTATTCGTAAAAATCAACCCTGACCTCCGTAACTGTCATGTGTTTTAACTTGCGATTTATAAAAATATATGATTTCCTAATGAACATTAAATCCTAATTAAGTATTACATATTTTGAAATATTTTTTAAATTTTTAAAATGAAAAATGATTACCCTCATTTCGCATTAATATTAAAAAAAATGTAAAATACTGCAGAATTTTACGTTTATCATTACAGTAAAGACATATTTAAAAAAGTAAGACTTTTAATTTCTTTTTAAATTAAAAAAAAACTAATCTCTAAAATTGGGAAAACTAGAATACATACGCTTAATGAATTTCGTCGGAATTAGTCCAACTCACAAATGTGCACTTAAAAGTGCATGTAAAATAAAACACTTTTTAAATCATAGGGAAATCTATAAAAAATTATAAAATTTGACTTTTTCACAACTTCTACTTTTAGCCACTTTTCGACACATTTGTATCAATTCTATAATGTAATAGAGGGTTTTTACCGAAAAAATTTCTTACTGTCATGCCAATGTTTTAAAAACACTGACTATTTCAGGGCTAATCCAGTGTTACCGAAGATTGGCGTAGTTTCAAAACCGATTGCAGATACGAATTACCAACGCTAGTCACATCTACGGCCTACATGTATCTGTGAGGTAACCACCAGGGGCCAGCCAAAACACTCTTTCCAAGGATGTTTGCTATGTATAAGTACCATTAGCATGTTCCATACTGTCAATCAATTGTAAACAACCAAAACTTCAACATGCATTTCAACTTCGTAAGTACTCGCATTTCATTTAATTTTCTTTAATTTAATTTAACATTTATTTTAATTTTCGTTTAGCTTATAGTGACTCTCTCTCTCTCTTACACACACACACACACACACACACACCAGTAATCTTAAGTACTTAAAAATTACCTACTAGTTTTCAATTAAAATCCGTTTAACTGTTTAAAAATGGTGTTTTCCTTTTTCACTACATACAATATAAAGATAGTAATCCTTCACTATGCAAAATAGACAATAACTATCGTGGTACTCTGGCAGACTTGAGTAATAGTCTCGATTAACCGTCACCCTTTTTACCGTCAGGTTAATTCCTTTATCTGACATTTTTAAACGGTCTCCCATAGTAAATAATTTGTAATATATAATGAAACTAACCTTCCAGACAAAACAAAACACTGTAACTGGACACGACTTACATACAGGGGAACAGTTGCTGACACTAATTGCTACCCTAAGCAAACATTGATAATGGTAATGAAAACGATAACATCATCTTCTAAATAAAGTAGAAACACTTCAAATAGTGTTAACGAATTCCGAAAGAGTGCATGAATGTTTCAATTGGTAGATAAAAACTCACACTATTTATGATAATACCATTCGGCGTATAAGTCGATCATTTACAGTCACGTGAGTCCTCTTACTTGTCAAAAGTTTAAGTAAGAATAATTTACTGCATTAAAGACCTATGTATGTAAAATTTGTGTAATACATAAATAGATTAAAATAGTAAATTTAAAATATTTACTACGTTTTCAAAAATAATAACAATAAATAATTTGTGCTATAAATAGAGTATAGTATGTTATTTTTATGGATCACCGAAAGTACGGATGGTATATTTCTGTTATCCATCTATTCTGTCACCCCAGCGGTCCCGAGAATGATGGTTAATCGAACTCTACCCACGCAATATAATGTGTTTAACTTACATTTTAGGAAAATCTATTTACACCACCGTTAAAATCTCCATAAATTAATATCTATAATATTTTTAACGATCAATTAAAAATGTAATATAAATTCCATTGGTCCAAGTCTGGGCTTGTATACAAGCCATGTTCTGTATCGAAAATTACGTAAACACATTTCAAATTAAAACCGTTGTGAACTTATTTACAGAAATATTATAGATAATGAATTAATGACTTTCTAAGGTTACCATTGCACTGCTACCTATTGTGCCCCTTTCTATATTCCTGAGATGCTCCTCAGGACAGTGCCTCCTCATGAAGTCTAGGATTAGGAGAGAATTCAAGGTAACTCCCCCCCCCCATTTCTGCCCAATTTGATATTGAAGTGTTTTTCAGACGATTCTCTTTCAATTTTCCCCCCTTACTCTTGACCCGTATCACTGAGATATTATCTCATTTGGCATTTTATTGTGCGGTTGTTCCCATGAGTAACTAGGGGAATTATGTCCTCTCAAACGGCGCTCCGTTTGATACATCAAAGGTCGGTGTCATTCACTCCTTCAGCACAGGTCGTTTTACAACTAGTCAAGCTATGTAAAGTTATGAATGTGTGTGTGTGTGTGTGTGTGTGTGTGTGTGTGTGTGTGTGTGTGTGTGTGTGTGTGTGTGTGTGTGTATGTGTGTCTTGAGTAAATGTGTGAGAGTAATGTGAGCTAGAGGTAAGGTGGGATTGCTAAGCCTATCAACTCCTCACTTCAGCTGCCTCCGCCAGAATATCATAGATAATATTGTAAAGGTATTTAATTTTGTAAGTTAAGCAATTTTAAATTATAAACTTAAATATGAAAAGCACTTTTTTATAAGAATTCTGAGTAATTTTACTTTCAAACTGCGTATATTTAGTTACGAAATAATTACAACACTGTTACTCCACACTGTTACAGGCACTTCTGTCCAGCGCTGTTCTCCTGGCAGTAGCAAGCAGTGTTTCCGCAGGAGCTGTAGTCGCCCCTGCAGTGGCCGCTGCCTACGTCAACGCTGCCCCTTACAACGTACCCCCATTTGCGTCCAGCGTCAACATTGTCAACAGAGGTCTGGCCGCTCCTTACGTCGCCCGCTACGCCGCCGCTCCTTACGTTGCCGCCCCTTACGCAGCTGCCCCTTACGTCGCCGCCCCTTACGCCGCCACCCCTTACGCCGCTGCTCCTTACGTTGCCGCCCCTTACTTCGCCGCACCTTATACTGCAGCCTATGCAGGTGCTGCTCCGGTTGTAGTAGCCAAGTAAATTGTTTTTCAGTCCTGTAAAACAACAATCCTGTAAACTTTACTGTAAATATTTATGGTAATAAATTAAAATTAAAAATATATTGTTGGTGTATTACTGTTATCCTAGCTGCTTCATAAGCACAATTATTTTAGTTATGTAAAGGAGTATTGTTTACAGTATCACAGTAGGAAATATACAGAAAGTGTTTTAATCGTGTGAAAATCTGGCTTAAACAAAGATATATACACGTTTTTGGTTCACAATAAATTATTATGCACGTATTTTACAAATTAGTTAAGAAATTTTGTTTTAATGTTTTTTGATTTGCAAAACATTTTTGTCTTGCGAAAAATAGGATTTTATCAAAAGTGAATAAACAAATATCAATATATCTTTGTGTATATACGTGCGAGAGATTCTTGTTTTAAAGTTTTAAATAGCCGTCAACTTTAACTGGGCGTGGCTGCCAAACTTGTCTGAGTTACTAACAAAATAAATTTTTGTACCGAACTGAATTTTCACATACCGTGAGTTTACGTGATGTCCGATGTTGGGTTAAAGAAATCGCTTTTATGTGGTTTGATTATTTGAAATATGAGCTGTTAGAGCTGTCACAATAAGATCCAAAATTCGTCCGACATTTCCTAATATAATGGTCAACTTTAAAATGTATTAAAAAAGACCCCACATTTTGTGGTGTTTTCGGATTTTACATGCCATGATAAGGCCATTTTTTCTTGGAATAATTTTCCTAAACCTATGCTTTATGAGCTAAAGCACTCGTAAGATGTAATTTTTTGTTTTTATTTAGGCGTATTTCATAATGTAATTAAACAATTTATAGAAATTATTTTGAAGTCTGCAGTTAGTCAAACAATGGAACTGTACATCAGTAAAAGGTGTACGTCATTAACGAACAAAAGTTTCATAAATTACACAATACATTATTGAACCTTATACTTTCAAAAGCGCGTGTCTACAAAATAAAATACACAATAATACCGACATCTCCAAAATTTGTTTTGTTAAATGCCCGCCATTACTGGAAAAGATTTACCTCAATTCAATTTATTACAAAGGGAAATAGTTAATATTTATGTAAAACCGGAAGAGGTAAAGGTCACATTACGGAAGCGAGCCCACCCGACCAGTGACGTCATTGGAGTGATATGACGTATTTGTTTTATTTATATAAACAATGACGTGTTTTACTTTCTCGCAATTTGTGTGGAGTTACGTCACTCAGTTTATGTATACAGATACCTTTTGTGGTTTTTTAAATAGATGTAAAGTACCTAAACATACACAATTACAGTTGTCGCTACCCTACACAGACGGATCCAGTCAGATTAAAAGGGGGAAGGACTGACCAAGGATAAACCCAGTAACTCTTAAAATATTATTATAATTCCCAAAAGTTTCATGCACATATGCAACAATTCCACATGGGCCTAAGTACATTCTTGATCTACTTCAGGGTAATAAATTAAATCTTTACCATAAAATATAAAAGAATATATTATTTATTGTAGTACAAATAGGTTTATTTTTTGAGTGTCCCTGTCACATGGATAGATTAAATGTAAAAATTAATATGAATCAAAATTATAAAAGGAAAAAATGAAATTACATTTTATAAACATTTTGACTAAGTTATTGGTTTTAATTGATAATTCACAGATAATGAAGTCAAACTATCTTTTTTCAACTTCGCTAATTCATCAACAATTTTGTCTGCTATTTCTCTCGTCACACTCATGTCTACGTATAATAACTAACTAATCTGTGCGCGTACTTATTCCTTCTTCCCCTTCTCTCTTCGAGGGTAAGTTAAATTTAAGTTCCCGTTGTTTCTATGCAAGCAGGATTCAGAGAACCCTCGTTGTATAAAGGGTAAAATTATGAAATTAAATACCCTTTTTATTTCAGTTAATTACATAACTAAGAAAATCTTATTTCTTAACATTGTTTCCAGTTCTTAAGGTAGAGAAAAATATTTTAATGTTTAAAAAAAACAACAAAAATTAGTGATTATTGGGAAAATGAAAACAGATTATTTAAAATCGACTGTTTGAGTTTGCAACTCGAAACAGCAATCAAAATATGAACCAAAACTTAGCGGCCCGTGGGTTTGTTCGATTATCCCTGAGCACTAAATTCAATTTTTTAGTGAATTTCCTTTAGAAAATAAGCTGTAGGAGCGGCCATCATGGTAAGACCCGGCACCTTGAAACAAGCTCTGATCCACCACTTCTAGATCACTTTTTGATGAGTCGTTAACATTTTCATTTATATATTTTGGCTTGCAATTTTGGTCCAATTCAATTCAATCTTGGCAAAAAAAATCGATTTTGGCAATAGCTTATACGAGTTTGTTGCCCAGATAAGTCTTTTTACTGTTTAGAAAATTGAAAAGCTCTTGGATATTACCACTGATGGTTTGGTAGTTCCTCATTCGCTGGTGACGTACCTGGGCATGACGAAGGACGCGTAACTATGTCGGAAGGAACACGTAAAAAAAAAGCGAAAGAATTTACATAAAATTAAGAAAAAGTTCTGGATTCTGTGCAAGAAATCAGAATTAACACTACACAACAAATTCATTCTGTACAAACGAATTTTAAAACCAGTTTGGACTTACGAAATCCAGATTTGTTGTTGTACAAAACATAGTAATTTACAAATCGTAAAAATATTTCAAAACAGAGTTTCGGGAATTATAGCATGGTTCGTCAGAAATATAGATCTCCACAGAGATGTACAAATCTCAACCAATCATTCGATTCTCTCAGAGTGAATGAATAACAGCTTCAACACCACTTTAAACGAGGAGACAAGCTCCTCGGCAACATTGGACTATTAGGCCACCAAGTGCGGAGCGGAGCGGCGCTAAGCGTAGTTTAATCATCTTAAAGAACGCGTTCGTATCTTCCAAATGTAAATATTTAGGCTTACTGTAATGTATTCTAGGAAACTACTATATTTAAAAACGAAACGTAGTTTGGAGGCGGGGTCAGCATTATGGGGAAGCGAAGTCAGTTTCAAAACCGACACTAGGCAGGGTCGAATTTAAACGGAAAGAAACCCAGCGTTGCCGCTTGACTCCGCGCAGCTCCGTTAGGCCTGAGCCACCAAATGCGGAGCGAAATTAAGCTGAACAAAGCGGACTACTCTTTCGAAAACTAACCTACTGTTTTTATTGTAAGTGCGGTCACTGAAAGCGTAACGGAGCTGAGCGCAGTGAAGCGGGTCGTTCCGCCTAGCTTCGACTCTATCTAGGCTCGGTTTTGAAGCTGATTCCGCATCCCCACCACGCTGACCACGCCTCCAAACTTATTTCTCGTTATCTAGGTTACGGTTTTTAAATATAATAGTTCCCTAATTCGTTACTGTAGATCTAAATATTTAGATTTAAGAGATATAAACGCGTTTTTTAAACTGACTGAACTCCACTTCTGGTTGCCGTTCATCTTTATTCCGCTCCGCTTGCCTCAGCTCAGCACAGCTCTGCTCCGACCACCCTACCTTAAGAAGAAACAAGCAGGCGAGGCCATTGGAACTCAGAATCAAAAAGTGATTAGGAATTCCAATGGCTACTTCCTGGATAGTTTACACCAAGGTAAATAGAATATAAGGTAGGGGCCACGCGCATGTCCTCCCCACCACTTGTCGGCTATGGCACGTCATTGGGTCAAACTCAGCGTAGTGTTTAGTAGAAAACAGTTTATAATGTTAGTTTTAGTTTTTTTTTTTTTTTTTTTTTTTTTTTTTATTTATAATAATAATTTATTATTATTACTATACAATTGTCACTAGTCACTAGATGACTAACCTACAATATTATTCTAAAATAAATTAATCACAACTGAGAACTCCCAACAGAGGTCCCAGTATTTACACTAAACCAGTTCAAACGGTTGCTGTCTTTTTAGCCTTCTCTCTAAATGAGTGTTTTCCAGGAGCTGCAGAATATCAGTGCTGATGTGTGAGTGGAGTCTCTCCTCGTGCTTTGCTGCCAGTCTCTTAGCTTCTTCTCTGATTGTTGGAATTTTTAAGTCCCTGTGAAGGTCGTCATTACGATAATACCATGGGGCGTCAACAATGTTCCTTAAAACTTTATTTTGGAAGACTTGGATTTTTTTGATTTGTGTTTTAGCTGCACAACCCCAAAGCTGGATCCCATAGGACCATACGGGCTTAAGTATTTGTTTGTATAATACAAGTTTATTGTGTACTGACAGTTGTGATTTCCTACCAATCAGCCAGTACATTTTTTTATACTTTATGTCAAGTTCTGTCCTTTTCTTTTTATGTGCTCTGCCCATCGCAGCTTCACATCTAAGTTCATTCCAAGATACTTTGCAGTGTTATTGAATGGAATATTTGTGCTATTAATTACTATCGGAACATACTTATCCTTTTTATAAGTAAAGTCAACATGCACCGATTTACCCTCATTAATTTTAACTCGCCACTTTTTGGTCCAGGTAACGAACTCATCGCATGCTTGTTGCAGTTTTACAGCTGCTACTTTACTACTGTCTCCCACACCCAAGAAAACTGTGTCATCAGCAAATGTGCCGATTGACACACAATCCGGCTGCGGGATATCAGCTGTGTAGAGAAGATAAAGCAAGGGTCCCAGAACACTGCCCTGAGGTACACCCGCCTTAATCTCTCTCATGCTAGAGAATGTTCCCTCCTGCCTAACCCAAAACATTCTGCCAATTATGTAGGACTTCAAAATTTCAGAATATGTTTTTGGCAATATTTTTTCCAGCTTAGAGATTAGCCCTTCGTGCCAGACCTTATCAAAGGCCTGGGCAACGTCTAAGAACACGGCGGAGCAAATTTTCTTTTCTTCATATGCTTTCTCAATAATGTTGGTTATTCTGTGCACTTGGTCAATAGTTGAGTACTTATCCCTAAACCCAAACTGATGGGTAGGTATGAGATTGTTTATCTCTATAACTGGTTTGAGTCTTTTTAAAGAGTCTTAAAAGACTCAAACCAGTTAGTTTTAGTAACTGTATTATAGTAATTACAATAATAATTCTTTTTGTCTAACATTAATAA
The DNA here is from genome assembly GCA_022606455.1 of Callitettix versicolor. NCBI lineage: Eukaryota > Metazoa > Arthropoda > Insecta > Hemiptera > Cercopidae > Callitettix > Callitettix versicolor. The sequence goes on from CM040186.1 coordinate 53,708,968, forward strand.
CGCTGTTAATTACTTTACTTACTGAATTCGCTCATTGTCAAAACGGAAACTTTTTATACAATATTAAATAATATTAAAGTAAATTATATGTCCTTAGCTTGAACAATTCAAGAGTTATTTATTATTTGAAAATTACATTACTCTATGAATTACATTAAAGCACATTACACTATGAATTATGTATCTAAGGATGTTCCTTGACAATTATTTGGTTGACTGTGAAAATATACATCTGGAATAAAAAATTAGCATTAAATTAAATTACAAAGGACCAACCTATATACGGGATTTTATGCTCTCTTTAGGTTCTTTTTGTATATATTTTTATATATAATAGGAATTTGGTAGTAAATAAATAAATAACACATAGACGTATTATACAAACATACGTATTTATTTTATACGTATGTTTAGAAAATATGGTACGGACGTAACAGGATATGGTAAATTCACCTACTGAAGAATAATTATTATTTAGTTTGTCTGTAAGATTTTTCATCACACATTTTTCTTTACTTAGCCCATTCTCACCGTGATATTTCAAACAGTCCCTTTCCATTTTTACCACGATGTTCAACCATTCTTCAGTAGGATACATAAGGTAGTATTTTGACAAAGTTGACAGCCAATCCCTTTGATTATTATGACACTCGTTTGCTGGATGACCGTATACAAAAGTTGAGACGATTTTTTTTCTTGACTCTATACGCTTTATAGCCAGCCATCATTTTCAGTAGATCACAGTTCTCCTGTAGATCACACTTCACATCATCTTCAATAGCTTGCAAGTCATTTAAGGCTCCTCCTCTTCGTCGGATTATCAGAAAAAAATATTCTTAAACTTAGTAACATTGCTTGTAAAACCACATTTTTATTTTTAACCGAGGCCAGTTCTTGTAATGCAAGTTGAATTTGTTCCTTCAAAAGTAAATTTTCATTTCTTAAACATTTCATTTCTTCTACAGAGGCATTATTTACAACGATAATTGTATTAAAATTACTGACTACGGAAAGTGGGTTTCATTTACAGAATTACACGTTACAATTACACCAACGTCATTTCAGTTTACAGGTGATTTTTCTTGTAAATTTCCATCGGACTCGTCAATAAGTTTTTTTAATGTTTCTTGGTGTTCAAATTTTTTATCCTTGTCGCTCAGTCAGAATCAACATATTTATTTTCAACGGTTAAAATGTTAAAACGTGGAATGGCACAGGATTTCACAGATGTTGTATTTAATAATTAGGAATTAAAATCCCTTTCGAAATTATCGTTATTAAAATGAAGTGTACAGACTTTAACATTATCAAAATTAAAATGATCTGTTCGTTTACACGCATGAACTCACGCTTTTCTCAAGCCTTCATCTTTTGGAATTCTATGAAATGTAATTCCTTTCCCTTTACAATTCTTATCATTATTATAGCAATTGGCAATAGCGCAACCAGGCATTGTTATGCATACACAATTATACAATACTAAACAAAATACATTTTGTTATTTTTTAGGATTCAAAACATACTTAAATCTTTTCTTATATTTATTAAACTTCAAACACAAAACACAATTATCGTGCAGTATTGTTGTTAACACCTTTCATTTAAAACACAACACCTACAGATTAAGTAAACACATTGAATCTCCAACTACATTTATAGAACATCGAATTGTTTAGCGAGAAACTACATACAGTAGCAGTGAAGAGTTTGACCCAGTGACGTCACACGCGCGGTAGTCTACTGCGCAGACCCACCATAGCCCCTACCGTGTATTCTATTTACCGTGGTTTACACTAATTGTGAATGTAAAACTGGTTGTTAGTCACTAACTAGTTTCAATAATATATGTAATAAATTAATATATAAATCAAATTGTTTAAAAGTGACGAACATTTTAAATCTTAAAAAGCCACCTTTTTTTGAAAACCTGATTTCACTATTATAAGCAGCGTATAATTTTACATAAATTAGCATTTAATTTTTATATTCCGTAGAAAAAATAAATTTTATGGCGGCCAATAATCATTTTTGGTATTTTCAATGTAATTTGAGTGTTTAGTGTGTTAGTTAATGCTGTTTTGATTCAAACTTGGCGCAAAAATCGATTTTGTTAATAGTTTGCTCAATTCAGTTTTTAAAATTGTTGCTTAATTCAAGTTTTTTACAACTCATTATTACAACTGACTTTTACAATCATTTAGTAACTCATCAATCATATGTATTACAGTTGTCGGGTTATAACCCGGTGACTAGTCCCAAAACAAAAACAAACAAATGTCTATTAAACAAAGTCAACCGGTTTTGTTCTTTTCAATCTGCTCTCATCCATCCTTCTTAACTCGACATTGTCATACTGCTGTAGTTTGTGCAAATGTTTCACTGTCTCTTATTTTTTCTGTGACATATGCCATCTTCCGATCACTGTGCAAATCATCATTTATAATATACAATGGCGCATTCACTATACACCGAAGTACTTTATTTTGGAATTTCTGAAAGATGTTCACATTTGTCTTCTTTGTACAGCCCCAAAGCTGTAAACCGTACATATAGATTTTAAAATTTGCCGATATAAAAGCAGTTTATTTTGTATTGAAAAATTGTTACTTAATGATGGAATATTTATGTTGTTATTAATCCGAGGTTTGCATTTATGTGTATGGAAACGAAAGAGTTTTTATTAATATTTGTTCTTCAAGTGTCTAACTTTCTAGGCTTAAATTTTTTTTAGTATTTTAAGGCGAAAAGCACATTGAGGGTATTATCGCCTCCCTAAATGTAAGTGTGAGTGTAAAGTGTTATAGTCGTAAGTGTAGTGTTGTAAGTGTAAGTGTGTTAGACTTGGGTACCGTAAGGGACGTCTAAATCCACTCAATAGGTGCAGCTAGTCTGCACTCTCCTGCGGGATCTAGGTTAAGTGAAAATACCTGAAAACTAAGAACAAACTCTCAGAACAGATTCCTGAGTGGTCAGATAGAAGTAAAACTAAGTGGCACGTGATCAGTGACCACAAGTCATCGGTAAAACGAAACGAAAATGTCATATTAGCTTACGCATACCTTAACGCAATCAGGGTGCGTTCAAAGACAGTAAACAACCGACTGATAAACTCAGTCATTTGATTACCAATCTGACTTTATATTTTTATAATAAAGAGTATTCATACTTTTGAATATAAGTAGCGAATACTTTTGAACACTACAATTTGACTTTACTTATAACATTCTTAACCAAAACGTGTCCACAAGAAACGAGACCAAAGGCCGAACGTGAAAACATGGTTCCTTAAATTTGGGTCGATTGTTTACGAAAATCTGACAATTTGTCATCCAATTACAGATTCGTGTCACAATCTGGCAAACAGCTCACTGACATTAGCAGTCATACGCGCACGTGTTTTTTCCCGCCGTTTTGGCAAACGTTTCGCGGCCGAGCTGGTTTTGTATAAATACTGGTAAAAGTGTGGAATGGTTCATTACAACTGCTCTGAACAAACAACAAGATGCAACTATTCATTGTAAGTATGCATTTGTATACAACTGAAAAATTTAAAACAGAAACATATTTTGAATTTAAAGCGAATACCTTTGAACACTACAATTGGACTTTACCTATAATATTCTTAATACTTGCGGAAATATTTCAGTACTATGACCGTGATAATTTCGTAGGACCAAAAAAGTGCGACTAGAGTATTACAAAGTGGTTCGATCATTAAAATCTGCATGTATTGGCACTTCAAATTATTAAGTTACATTGAAAGTACCCAAATTAACCCTGACCGCCGTCAAATTATTTATTAAATGTCGATCGATGTTAAACAATTTTAAACGGTAATTTATATAGAATTGAAAGTTAATTATGTCAGTAAAACAGATTTTCAAAAAAAGTATAAATATAAAAGTTACGGTTTTTTTAAAGATTTGAAATAGCTTTCATTTTGAAACTGTGCACTTGATTTTGCTGGGAAACAAACTTGACCCTGCTTTTTTGTGCCAAAATTGTAAACTACAATCATATAACAGACGATATATATTTTAACGAACCCTTAAAATGTGATCTTGCGGTCAGGATCGGTACATAATTCAAGATTCCGAATCTGGGTGTTACCATAATGACCATAAAAAGCTTATTTTCCAATGGAAATTTACTAAATATAACTAAACAGTAAGAAGTATTGTACAAATCTGTTAGAAATCGTTTTATACTCTTATGTACCCTTAAAATAAGTGCCTCGTTATTTTCCCAGTAAATACGGTTCCACTGGCAAAGACAAAGAAACAAAAACTATTTTCACCTTGAATGAAAAATTTCACTGGTAATACGTGCTCAGTATAGCCTATGTTTATACGTTTTGAAAATCTGCGTAAAAAAAAAATTCTAACTGGATATGTTTTAAAAGTAGTACATTAATTTAGAGTTATGAAATCAAAATCTGCTTAAATTATACTTGGTATCAAACTAAAAAACCTTGAAAGCCGCCTATAACGACATTCCCTTGCCTTTTATGTCACACAACGCAGCTGTCAAACCTTTATTTTTTGTTCAGTTACACATTAGAACTATTAGCCTATAGTTATAAGTAATCAGTTCCGGTATTATTTTAAACACATGCGATATTTTACAGGTACTTTTGTCCAGCGCTGTTCTCCTGGCAGCAGCAAGCAGTGTTTCCGCAGGAGCTGTGGTCGCCCCTGCAGTGGCCGCTGCCTACGTCAACGCCGCCCCTTACAACGTGCCCCCGTTCGCGTCTAGCGTCAACATTGTCAACAGAGGTCTTGCCGCCCCTTACGTCGCCCGTTACGCCGCCGCTCCCTATGTTGCCGCCCCTTACGCAGCTGCTCCATACGTAGCCGCCCCTTACGCAGCTGCTCCATATGTAGCCGCCCCTTACGCAGCAGCTCCTTACGTTGCCGCCCCTTACACTGCTGCTGCCCCAGTTGTATTAGCAAAGTAAACTGTTTTTTTAGATTAACAACTATCCTGTGAACTTTACTGTACATATTTATGGGTAATAAATGCAAATTAAAAACATACTATCAGTGTATTAGTGTTATCCTATCTGCTTCGCAAGTACAATTATTTTAGTTATATATATATATATATATATATATATATATATATATATATATATATATATATATATGAGTATTATTGTTTACAGTATCCCTGAATGACATGTAGATTTTTTAAGCCGGAGAATATTAGGTTTTGTAAAATAATTTAGTTTTCAGAAGAAGAAAAAAAAGGAGTTTACAAGTTTAGTGCATGCGCTCTGCCAATTTGAGACATTTTTAATGTTAGCTTTGTCGAGAAGAAGTGAACAGAAAAAAAGGCTGCCGAATGTAAAAAATGTAACGGAAATATGGTGCAAACAAGCAAACAAATTTCGTCTTTCTACATTTGTTACTTACTTTTTCTTCATTTTTTTCGGTAACAATAAACTCGTATTATATGAAAAAGTTGTTTTGCTTTGGTTTCCGTATTTTTACTTAGTTAAAGAACAAGTGCACGTTGTAACCGTTTATAATACATTCGACATTAATATAAACGTTTATAATAATTGTTGTTAATATTGCTAGTTTTTAACAACATAACCTAAACGTTATTACAGCCTGTTCATTGAAATCAGCTGATCGTTACGAATTAATATAAAACAACTGATCTTTTACTATAACTACAGTAAATAATATCGAAGCTAGGTTCTCGTATTTATTTATTTAAACAAAACAAGATATTTGTAAACATATCTTTTCAGACTAATTATATATTCAGCAAAGATATCATTAACAAAAGCACCGCTTCTGCAGGTAACTCTCAGTGTTCCACACTTTTACTTTTTATTTTTTGAAATTTTGTAAATTCGCTTAAGTTACGAATATGATTGTTCGTATATGATCAAAATTTCATTAAAATCTGATGAGACGATTTAATGTTTTTTCCAATAGTTTCTGAACGCAAGTTGCTGATGAGAAATATAGTGTAATATTTTTGTACTATTTTTTTAAAGTGTATTAATACCACACTGTAGTTTATCTTGTGTGTTTTACAAGGAAAATACTATAATCTATACTAATATGAAAAGTGGAAAATCTGTATTGATATCAGAAATATTTAGCAACAGATATCAAACATCCATAAACCACACGCTCGAATTAAAAGGCTCGATGGGCAGGTTTCAAATAAATTTGAAAACTCAAAGAACCTTATATCGAATTTGTCTGAAATTATCGAAATAGCGTACGCGTTAAAGGGTATCTATGCAGTCTAGGTTGTTTTTTTTAAATAGTGATAATTGAATATGTTTTTGTTTTATTTTATACCTTATTATCTAATTAACACATATTCATCCGCGGAAAATATTTTTTAAAAACTTTACTTACGATTTTAGGCCGTTTTTTACAGAACTATATTGTGCGTCATTGTTGTTTATATTACACTAAACATACTAAATTTCATACACGGATTTAACGTTCATGCGAGTTATTATTAGCTACATGTACTTACTGCTCATGCGCTTTACGCATTCTGACAACCATTATTGAAAACATGGTTGTTTGTGCACTTTGAGTTTTGCCTCTTTTTGTATCTTTTGTTTGGGATTTATTAGTTAGAATCACCATCCAACAACCGTGTCAGCTAGGTCAGTGTTTTTTTTAATAAAGGCATTTTTATCGTTTTAACGATCAAAAACACGTTATTTACTTTCGCGCGGTAGTAATTTTGAGGTTATGCGGGTCACGTTTTTCGATTTTTATTGTATTTCCCTTACTTTCCGCGATTTTATATTTTGGGTTATTGCTTTTTGGCACGTAATAAAGCGTTTTAGTGAAAAAATTACAGCAAAATCGAAAATAACTTCACTGTATATTTACCGATTTGTAAAACACTGAGTTATTATTCCGTTTTAAACATAGCGGCTAAACAGACCGCTGGAATCTAAGTTTTAATGAAAAATCGTTAATCCGAAATTAAGTTTTCTACAACTTTATAACTATTTTTCATGTAAAATGACCAAAACAGTCGCAAAACACAAGTTAATCTATATTATGTGTTACGCATGTTGCTTCTATTTCTGTCGCTTTTCACTGTTTTTATAACCTTCATTCGGTTCCATCATCACCGTACAAAAAAAGAAAGCAATAACTTTCTCGGTACGAAAGCGAGGACCTAGGAAGCTACGTGCCGCACATTGGTATTCACCAGGCGAGGGTATAATACCTTCCATCCGGTGATATAACGAAACCATTTTGGTAAGCTCGCCCTCCCGGCTGGGTATAAAGCCAACAGCTGATTAACAGCTCACTGTATTATCAAATCAACATGCAGTCTGACAGCAGTTACAGGGTGAGTAGGTCTCTCCTCTCTCTCTCTCTCTCTCTCTCTCTCTCTCTCTCTCTCTCTCTCTCTCTCTCTCTCTCTCTCTCTCTCTCCATATTGAGATTACTATTTACTTTTGCTTCTTATGAACAACTTGAAATGATTAAAGTGCCGGACAATCAAGATAAGGGCACAACAGATACAAAAAGTCCTATAAACAGTGCATTTTATAATCAAGCGGTTAAAAACAGGTTATGTAGGGTTGAGCGGTTGTAGTGGAATCGTGCAACAGTTACAACGAAACTTTGGTAATAATTTCGAGTTCACGCGAACTGAATTTATCCTTCATTCTGAAAACGAACAACTTTTGTAAGATTTCTTGTACTATCGTTGTGTTTTATACAGAATAGAAAAATGTCCGTAACGCGAGATATTTTATAACTAACCGGGTGTTTCCACAGATACTTGTTTGTTGTTCAGAGGCTTGCTAACAGAATGACATATTAAAAGAGTCGGTACAACAAGATGATGAAAGAAAAATTATAAGAAGATTGTCTTATCTCACAATGTAAAACAGACACGACGTGTGCCCCGCTACGGCAACTGGAAACATCATTCGTGCTCTAAGCTGAATTTATTGTTCCTATTTGCTTATTGACAACAGGTTAGCATTGTTACAGATTGTAAAATAATAAAAAATGACAAACTTACAATATTTGCACGCATATATATTTAACTTAAATAATATACGTGGATTTTTTGTTTTGCTTTAACGTCCATACTTTATGCCTGTTAGACTAATGAGGACGAGGGGTCAGTGTTAACGGTAATGGAAAAGCAACGGGAGTCTCTGCGGCTCGAACTTAGAAGCTTTAGGTGCGAAGTAAAGTAATGCAGTAGACTGACGGATGCTCTAGCCACTTCGATCACCAAGCCCCTTTTCGAATAGTAAAAATCAAAACGGTTTTGTCCAAGAATCTCGCCAGAAATTGTGGTTCAGGAGCAATCGTAAAAAACTTATCGAAAATTCGGTCTGATTTCTTAAAATTGGTTCATAAGGTGTTGATGAAACTTTGGCTATACACAAAGATTTACAATTAAAGTCAAAAAACGTCATTAAATAGCCTATGTAATAAGAATATTTATAGACAGTTTATCTAACTACTAGTTGGTTTATCTACTTTTGGTTGTGTTGCAGGTAGCACTGTACGTACTGGCCCTCACCGCGCTCACCTCTGTCGACTGCAGCTTCCTGCCCGCGGCCCCGGTGCCGGCATTTGTCAACACTGCCCCGCCGAACATCCCACCGTACGCTTACAGTGTCAACACAGGCCTCAGGACGCCGTTCGTTTTACCACCTTACGTGCCCCCTTTCCCCACGTACCCTACGCCTTTCACGTTCCCACTGAGGGCGCCGTTTCCAGCCTTCCCTTACTCACCGTTCCCCTATTTCCCGTCGCCGTTATTCTACAGAAGATAATAAATATTATCTGTTAATGTATTATTTCATGTAATTAAATATATAACAATGTAATTTCTTATGGTTATGCTGTCCTAAACCCTGCTTTAATTATTAGCAATATAACCCGTTATGTTTAAAATATTTGTTTAATTCATTTATTTATTAACGGCTTTTAATGTACCTTCCAAGGACAAGAGCGAAAGGGTGACCGCCCCTCCCGAAACAAAAGAAATAAAATAAAAAAAATGTAAAAAATCCTATTTGACTTCCTTAATGTGGAAGTATCGCAGCTTCAAGGAAAAGAGTCAAAGAGATATCTGAGGGCTCTCAGGATTCCGAAAACCGTCACATTATCCCGATCTCAACTTTGTATGGTAGCCTACATGAAGTTTTGTACGTATGTGCACTTTAAAATGCTTGTACTGAGGGTGAGAACGCTGTTAATCATTAAGATATTTTATGTTTATTCTCTCTTCTCTTCCTGCTTTAACTACAACAACACAAAGATATTTCCCGACTCTAAAATGGATTGAAACTTGGTTGAGAAACCATTGTGACGCTTAAGTGGGCTTGCTTAGGCTAATGAGGACGAGGGATCAGCGTTAACGGTAAGGGTACAGCAACTGGCTTAACTGCAGCTATATATAAAAATTATATATAGGTATATTGAAAAAAGGGGAAGTTATGTAAATGGAGCAGTTTTTCTAAAGTTTTAAAAATTAGAAATCTAAGGAAATTAAGTGATATTTTTTTGTCTAAAATGTAGTAAATTTTTACGTTGATTTTATATGCGTTTTAAGTTTCAAAACAGCTTAATAGTGCTAGTTTTAGAAGGTATTATGTCAAAAATTTTCATTTCCTAGGCGACCCTATTTTAAATTGTATCATCCAACCAGCCTCCCTACCCACAAAATTGAATTAGTCCGTCAGTCATATCTTCAAAATGTAACTTCCACTTGTTGTACTTAGGAAGTGGCACGTGGTATTCAATAAGGAAAAGAAGGAGGAAGCATAACAAAATTCAATTAAAACTGTTTCTGTTGAACCAATATTAAAACACTTTTTTTGTTTTGATGTACGCGCACTTTATGATGGCAAGGAATAACATTCTGATAGCGTCTAACGTTGAAACCATCGACCTAAAAGTCCAAAGAAAGTCCTGGGAATCTGTAAAAGTGGATTACAGAAGAGACAATAGTACAGAGAGGAGGAAACTGGAGCTACATTTGGCCATGATACATACTGAGAGTGAATTGCAGCCACGTGTGGATCCAGAAAGTTTAAAGGAGTGGAACTTATTTAAGAATAATCCCGGTAGCTCATAAAATATTATTACAATTTCCAGTAGTTTCATACACGTATGCAATAATTTCACTTGAGCCTAAGTACATTCTTGATCTACTTCAGAGTAATAAATTACATCTTTATGATAAAATCTAAAAAAATATTATTTATTGCAGTACATATAAGTTTATTTTGGAGAGTCCCTGCCGCAAAATATACAGAACAGAATATGCCGTACAGTTAAATATAGAAATTAAAATAAATAAAAATTATAAGAGAAATAAATGAAAATACATTTTATAAACATTTATACCAATTTCATGGTTTTATTGATAACAAAGTTTAATTGCCACTTCAGGTAACGAAGTCTAACTTTCTTTTTTTCAACTTCGAGAAATCATGAACAATTTTGTTTATGTCGATTTTGTCTGCTATTTCTGTGTTCACACTCAAATTTATCGTGTCCTGACTAACAAATGTGTGCGCGTACTTAATCCTTCTTTTTCCCTTTCTCTTCAAGGATAAGTTAAACTTTAACCAGTCTTGCTAAATCTATGCATGCAGGATTCAGAGAACCTCCGTTTTAAAATAAAGAGTAAAATCATGCCAATATTTGGCATTTTTATATTTTTATTTTACTTAATTAGGTAACCAATAAATTCATATTACTTCAAACTGTTTTAAATTCCAAAGGTGGAGCTACAGACCCTCTAGCTCTTCTCCTGGATCAGCTAGTGATTGTTGTAGGGACGCTAGTTGTCGTCTACGCTTCATACCAGTTAGACTAATGAGGACGAGGGATCAGCGTTAACGGTAAGAGAAAAGCAACAGGAGCAACTGCGGCTAGAACTAAAACCTTAAAGTGGGCATTTTAGAGACACAGTAGACTGACCCGGTGGTCACAGAGCTTTAGCCAAATCGACACGGTGGAGTCTCCTATTCGGACCTAACCAATCTCAAGTGGAAGAAATGAGAAATAGGGTTGAACATCTCGAAGTACTATAGCGACGGTATAACTCAGATGAGACAGGCGTCTACCGTGAGCGCAAAAGTGTCAACTGAGAAGATTAGGACATGGTAGGAAAGGCTTCTAATTAAACCTAAAAGCAGAAGATTTCCCAGAAACCAAACCTGGGCGTGATAAACACAACCTTTAAAAGGCTGCGATGACAGAGTGAAGAAAACTGTTCTCAGACTGGAGGGCAACTCAGAAACATCGCGGGACTCATTTTAAGGCATTGAACTGAGGTTGATAATGAACAGGATGGGAATGTAAGACGGAGAAATTGTTTATGCAAGAAGGAAGAGGAAACTGCAAACCAAATAGTCAACGATTGTGAGGCTCTTGCCAGAAGGATATAAATAGCGTTAAGCTTCCAAGACTTTGAATACTTCCAGCAAAATGAGTTAGTCATTGGATTCACTGAGGGCACCCGTCTACTGAACTAAGATCCAAAAGGCTTAGTTACACACTAGGTCCTTTGATAGCGGTGCCAGGAGCCACAAACACCCATAACATCAAAAAAGGTTACTTATTTTCTAACGGGAAATAAGTTAAAACTTAGATACAAGTTTTGTTTTCTGTATTATTTACAAATAACCAACAAACATATTACTGTACATTCTGAACTTTACATGCCGGTTAACCGAGCACTGGACCGGGAACTACGGATGGAACAGCGGCTGCAGTGGCGTACCTCAAAGGGGCTGTATATGGTAATGCTGCATACTGAGTGGCTGCATAAGGAGATGCAACATAAGGCGTCGATGAGTATCTTGCTGCATAAGGAGCTGCATAGGGTGATGCAAAGTAAGGCGCCTGTGCATACCTCGCTGCATAGTGTGATGCGAAGTACGGTGCAGCTGCATAAGGGGCCGCTACATACGGCGACGGTGCTGCTCCGACGTACGCTGCGGGAGCTGCTAGAACCGCGCTAGGAGAAGCTTCGGTTGCCACAAACAAGAGCGCAGCACTGACTGACAGCTGAAAGGTAAATAGAAAATTGTATGTCATACATATCAAAGGGTTCCGTTTTTAAGGTCCTTCTATTAGTGTTGGGTTATCCGAATAGTTCACTTCTATTCAGTAGTCACAACACTACACTCTATACCTGACGTAGAACCACACTCTGTAATACACTGTTTTTTAACTTTAAAGGTTTTGGAGACATCTTAAATTATTCCTAAATGTTGCGCCATTTCATAGTAAAAATACCATTAAGGTAAGCCTTTAAAAGACAGCTTGAATGTAGTAAAATTACTTAGTTATGGGTGTACTATATAACATAATTATCACAAGTTCAATAAGTTTATACAAATATCAGAAATTTATTTTACTTTCTGAGTATTGTATAGAAATACATTTTACTATTTGTACATTGTGTATAAATAAATTTTATTATTTGTACATTGTATAGAAATATATTTTATCATTTGTATAGTGTATAGAAATATATTTTATTAATTGTTTATTGTATAGTAATTATTTTATTATTTTTACGTTTTAAATATATTTTAATATTTGTATATTGTATATAACAAAATCCTAAAGTTGTACAAAATAAAATGCAAAAAACAAAAGAATTTCAGATGACCGATATTTTTTAAACAAAACCCATAAACATTTTAATTTCGGTACTACTTAACGGAACGAAAATATACGCCTATATGTGTGAGTAGCTGTGATAATCGCTGGAGTCATAACACAGCCAAAATTATTGGTACACTTTTGATTAATACGGGTAAAACTAATAATATTTTTAAAATTATTATTTAAAAAGTTGCTTTTTTTGTTAAACAACTTTTGATCTAATTTCACACAGTATGTAGGCCACAAATACCCAGGGAAAAACCAACGTTTCTTCCATAAAATCAGATTTCTATCTATCGAAAAAACTGAAAAACGGTAAAATTCCTCAAAATCAGGTTAAATTCGACTTTGGTAACAGGAGAGTTGTAAATATAATCACTGATAACCCTGAACATTAAGGAACTCCTTACACACACACACACACACACACACACACACACACACACACACACACACACACACACACACGCACGCACGCACGCACGCACACACACACACACACACACACACACACACACACACACACACACAAACCTAAACTTAGCAAACGGAATTTGAAAAACTAGCTTGTAGATGTACGAATTTGCCATTAAGTTTCGAATAAGATTTTTGGAAAATAACTGAATGAAAGTATTTAGTGGTACTTACAATTAAGGCGTACATGTTGACCGTACAAAGGCTTGAGTTGATTTGTTGGGGAAGTGAAGAGGAACGGTTCTTATAGGCAAAGAACTAACGTAGCTGCCAACTTCCTGGCTACCTGATTTACATGGGACGCTGTACTTTTAGAGAAATGCGACTATCACGTGTTGTTGCGATGCGAGAGCCAGTCGAAATGTTTAGGTTTTTATTGTGAAACTCTGTTGGTGCGAATATTGATACGAAATCGTGTAATTTAGAGCGTCCACATAATTGTATATATAACGATCCTGATTTCTGTAGCACGTTTATTAATACTATCGTTAAAAAAAGGTGGTGAAATTTCATTCAAACTTTGCACTGAAATTCGAAATGTATCACACAGAAAAATCTGTTTATCATTTTCAAAATGGCTGTCACTCAAAAAACGAAAACAATCAGGGTTGTTACTCAATCTTGCCTTTGAAAATTCGTTCTCATGACGTCAATAAGGCAGTTTCTTGTAGCTTATAGCATCTCACGGAGAGATAGTTGTAGTGTATTTTATAGTAACAATAAAATGCCTAATGTGCACTGATCAGTGCTATCACGTCGCTGCTGTCGGAGGGTGGTCACGTGATTGTAATGATGGGTCATAAAAATTCATCTTACCCAGCGTCTCCACCTTATTCAACTTATCAACCACATTCAACTTATCCACCTTATGAAGCATATACATCTTATTCAACTTTTCAATATTCTACCTTATCCTCCTTAGCCACCTTATACATTTATGCAGCATAGCCACCTTATCCAGCTTATAAATATTATCCACCTTATTCAACATAGCCACTTTATCCCGTGTATATACCTTATGCAGCATATCCATGTTATCCAGCATATCAATGTAATCAACCTTTTCCTCCTTATTCATTTATGCAGCATAACAATCTTATCCAGCTTATCTAGCCTAGACACCTTATCCACCTTATACACAATATCCATCTTATACAGCTTACAAACTTTATCCGCCTTATTTACAGTATTCATCTTATCCAGCTCATCCATCTTATCCAGTTTATACACCTTATCCAGCTTATCCACCTTATGCACAATATCCATCTTATCCTGCTTATACACCTTATCCACCTTATGCACAATATTCATCTACCAATATTATTCTCTATATACTGGTATAGCTTATCCACCTTATCTACTTTTAGAAGCATATCCATCTTTTCCAACTTATCAGTATTATAAGATGTCCAAGCTGGCTAATTGGACTTTATCCTACTCATCCAGCTTATTCACTTTATCCTATTTATCTACCTTATCCAGCTTATACACACTATCCACATTACTTAGCATATCTGCCTTAAGCAGCTTATCCAACCTTATCCTCTTTATTCTTCTTATTCACATTATGCAACCTATCCAACTTATCAAATTTATCTCTTAAAATGAAACAAAAAGGGAGTGTAAAACACGTGTCAATCTTATAGTTTCACACTACTATAGCTGTTGTTTTCGTTCTCATTCCATTCTGTTTTGCCTTAAACAATGATAGAATTCGTTAAGTGTATCCAGCGTGTGCAGCTTATTGCTTCCGTATCGAAATATTAAAGGAAATAGTTGCAGTTTGTCTAGTGATTTGTGCCACTTACTTCTTCTTTTAACAAGGACACATTAATTCTCTTAAAGGCGGGTACTCGGTGGTCGAAGTGGCTAAATCACTGGTCAGTCTCTGAACTGCACCTAAAGTTTCTTACTTCTAGTCGCAGTTACTCCCGTTGCTTTTCCCTTACCGTTAACGCTGATTCTTGTCCTCCATAGTCTAACTGGTATAAAGTATGGACGTTAAGCAACAAAAAATCTCTCAAGGTTACTCTAGATAGCGACGTTGTCAGAAACATTTTTATATCGAAATTGCACTGTTTCGATAGATCGATGCAGTGACGTACAACACAGGAACGTGGACACGGACTAATAAATGACCTAGATCAAGTATAATTCCTGATTGCTAGGCCTTTCTCTTCAGGCAGGAAGGACATTCCTATGTTTGCTATACAAATTAATAATTGTTTCCGCTTTATAAAATATTGCTACTGAAAATATTAAAAAATTGAAAAAACTGCGGTAAGGAAACGTGTGTGGTATTATCCTTAAATGGTTTTGCAGGCTGTGCTAACACGTAGTCCTTGGTTATCACGTAGATCACACAAATTCTATTAATTAGCAAATTATAGTTAAGAAAAACAGTTATTGGAGCAGATATCTTTGTAAGCTTTAGATGTGATAGATCTATAAATTGGCCGCGGAAGCAATAAATCAGACTAGGTGAGTAGCTGATGGGCATAGCGACTCAGTGATGGGCTAGCTCATATTACCCTCACATATCTACTCACACACATATACACACACACACACACACACACACACACACACACAAACATTTATATTTACACCACATATATACACCACATTTATATTTATGTCTTGCCAAGCACAATGTTACCACTCTGGAACACCCCCTTCTTGCCCTCCCGACCTTGCACCACTGGATTTTTACCTGCTTCCACGAATGATAATGACGTGGAAGGAACATCTTTTTGCTGATTCGCAAGAGGTTAGGAAAATGTGACGAAACGGCTAAACGAAATTTCCAAAAATGACTTTCACGATGTTTCCAAACAAATGTGTGAGCTGTGGAAGAATTGTGTACTTATGTGCTTATTTATTTTGAAGAAAAATAAGGTTAAAATATTATATATACTTTCAATAAATTTTTATAGACCAATTTCGAAAATGTTTTGACACAACTTCATATATATATATATACATTTAAACCACTCAAAACGTATCCTAAAGGTTAGGATCGAACACACGTCCTACCTTGCGGGTTTACATCTTAAGTTGCGGGTTTAGATCTTAAGGCAATGACTACTACAAATAAATTACTTCAAGTAGATTAAAAAATATTCTAAAATTCGTTCTATAAAATAATATTTCAATTCATACGATATCACTTCCTCCTGCAATGTGCACATACGCTTATACAATACACTTTTTAACGTGCGTGCGTTGCACCATATTGCGTAGAGGGCCGGCACGTGTCTAGCATGCAAAGCGCACTCACTACCTTAGTACGTCCCCTCCAACAAGAGTATGCATTACAAAATATTCTAGTATATATAAGCCCGAAGCTATTGTACAATGCTATCCACTGATAACGCTTCATACTTCAAACAAAATGGCGGCATCAAACAAACTGGTGAGTGCGATTAAAACGTTAATTTTCGTGACACTATATACAGGTGCTTCAGTAATCGTCTTTTTCAGACATATATATATATATATATATATATATATATATATATATATATATATATATATATATATATATATATATATATATATGTATGTATATATATATATATATATATATATATATATATATATATATATATATATATATATACAGTAGTGTGTTTGGTTTGATGATCTACATTGTTTTTGTCATTTAAAATTTGTCATACGAAAAACTTAAACGATTTCGTTTGTAAATTTTATATACTATTTTGCAGTTTTTTCGTTAAAAATATCGTAAAATCCAGTACAACCGTTTCAAAATGGCCATAAAGCTGCACCTATTTAGAGGATTTAGATGTCCTTCGCGGTACCCGAGTCTTACACACTTACACTTAACAATACTACACTTACGACTTTAACACTTTACACTCGCACTTACATTTAGGGAGGCAATTATAGCCTCAATGTGCTTTTCGTCTTAAAAAAAATGAAAATGGCGTCATTAGTTACGCGTCAAAGTTATATATATATATATATATATATATATATATATATATATATATATATTATATAACTAGAACAAGTTGAATATATAAGTGAACGAATTTCTAGGTTTTTCTAGCCGGGAGGTCACCGGGTATCACAGAACTCCGTTTGATACAATAGGCCGGTGTCATTCAAACTATCAGCACGGGTCGCTTTACACTTACTTCTAGAAATAAACTTACAATGGCGGGCAAACGGAAAAAAGACCAAAAATAAAAATCATGTATCATGTTTTCTCTTCCTTTTTTATTGTAATTACGATAACTTGTTCGAAGACTCGACAAATTAATAAAGCTAGTTTTTAACAACGTAGCCTGAAACTTGTTATAGTCTATTTTCTGTTCAATTAAAGCAGCTGACCTTTACGAATTAATATAAAACAATTGATCTTTTAATATAACTACCAAAATCAAATTAAGGATTAATTTCATATACTTTAATCGGACAAACGTCTCAGTATTTTCCGTAGTGCAATGGTTATCGCGACGACTCACACGCGCAAGGTCCCCGGTTCGATCTCGGCGGAAATACAGGAATTTTTAATTATAATTAATTTAGTATGAGACTTGCGACGCGCAAAATATACTGTTATATATCTGCATAAACATGTTCCTCGCATCACGCGTCCAGCAAAATCTGACATCACAATCAGTCCTAAAACATGATAAATGGTGACAATTTTTTTCATTCATAAAACGATACTTTTAGCCGGAGAACAGTGTTTTTGAACATTCTGTAAACTATGTAGCAAAACATTTTTAATAATATTTGCACGCATTTCTCTGTAAGTAGTTGATTTTTTAAATTGATCAAAATAGTGGCTTGCTTTGAATTTCCCTCTTTTCTCTCTCTCGCTCATACATATATATATATATATATATATATATATATATATATATGTGTGTGTGTGTATATATGTGTATATATATATATATACGTGTGTGTGTGTGTGTGTGTGTGTGTGTTTGTTTGTTTTTTGCAGTGCATAATAAGAAGAATAAACGTATTGATAAGTTTCAATGAAATTTGACTTGGAAGTGTAGTTTAGTCCGTAACTAGAAACACCAGTTTCTTTCTGAAGCTATTTTTTTCAAAAATATCTAAACATAAACAAAAATCGGCTATTACGATTGCTCAAACGTTACTTGTTACAAACGTCACTTCCCCCTCCCCAAAACAGTAATTGTTTTGTTTGTGTTCTTATTTATTCTTAAAATGTAACTCGACTCATGACTGTGCGCGGGAAATTAGGTAGATTTTCCAGTTTTTCAGATTTCATACTTTTAACTTTAGGTAAATACAAACGTATCACGTGAGAGAAAATTTGTGTGAAATTTTCTGTTTAGAAAATAACACGAACAAAATTTCGGAACTAAAACTTTCGGGTCACCCGTTGCGCCGCTGTACTCATATTGCCTAACCTGCGCCGTGTTTATTCTCCCCGCAAAACAGACGATGGTTTCGTTTGGCATAATGTTTTTCTCTTATCATCCATTTTGCAACAAAATTATTTTAAACAAAAATCTGTTTTTTTATCATTAACTACTGAACTTGTAACGATAAACACTATTCCAGATTCTTCCGTATGTTCGACAAATTATCATTTACTTGTAATTAGTTGTTCAAACCAACATGATTCGATTTGAATATTTTTAGATATATAGTAATAATTGCTATTATAAAATTTCTATTGGAAAATGAGTTATTGGAGAGGCCATCGAGGTAAGACCCAGACCCGAGACTATGATTACGCAATACAAATCTTCAAAACAAGTTTTAAGGGTCGCGATGACAATAATACAAAATACCATAATCGTTAATTTGTTCGAAAAAACAACAAATTAACCTAGCTAGTTTTTAATAATATAACCTGAAACTTATTACAGTCTATCAGCTGTTCAATTAAATCAGCTGATCGTTATGAATTAATAAAAACAACTGATCTTTTAATATAAATAAATCAAATTAACGATTAATTTCATATAGGGCCTACTTAAATTGGTCAAATATATTAGTAGTTTCCGTAATGTAGTGGTTATCGCGTCCTCCTCACACACGGAAGTTTCGGTTTCCGGTTCGATCTCGAGCTGAAACACAGGAAATTTTAATTATAAATAATTTAATATTATACTTGCGATACGCAAAATATAATATATATCAATATAAATTTGTGCACTCACATCACGCAAAATCCAACATGACAACCAACCCTAAAACATGATACATGTTAAGTACAATAGTATTTAATTTTCGAAGCACGTTTCGGCCGTACAAGGTGCCATCTTTAGGTAACTAAAGATATTGTACGATAAAAATGAAATTTTCTTTATATTTCAGTTTAGTGTGTTGGCTCTGTTCTGCGCAGTCGCAGTGACGCATGGCAGCATCGCCCCTTTACCCCTCCCCTACGCAGCAGTAGCTCCCTTCGCTTCCTCCTACACAGCGTCTACAGTCAACCACAACATCGCTACTCCAGTTGCCGTCGCTGCAGCTTACCACGCGCCTATACCTGCAGCATACTCTCATTCAGCCTACCCAGCCGCGTACGCCGCGCCGTACTTTGGGTTTAAATAATCTTCAACAACTTTAAGAGATCTCTGTTGTAAATATATAATGTTTTCTTTAAAACAATTTTGTTTTATTTTCCTCTTTTAGTGTTGAAACTGAGGGTTCTATTTCGTTGAAAAATCTAAGGTAATTTCTTAAATGCAGACCTACACGATGAAGCTATAGTCATATACGATATGTAAAACACAGTAAATATTTAAAATTTAAAACCAAAGTACATTTAAGTGTATCAAGTAAACTATTACCACTCTTTCAGAGAAAATGTTTAACTCTCCTCACGTTTAATTATTTCTCCCGAAAAATCAGATTTTCGAGGTATCAAAAAATAATCGAAAACTCGACCATATTTCTCATAATCATATTTTATGGTGTGTTTACATTGGAATACATGTATGAGAATTTGTGTAAGAAAATTGACAAATCACGATACATAACCTCATATAAATGCTCAAACAAATTGTATGAGCTCGTAGATTTCCTCATACATTTTTTGTGAGCAAATATCGCATATAATTTGACTTGTATGACTTTTTTTACAAGTGTTTCAAGTTATGGCGGTTTTTGTTATTTGTTAGATTTATTTGTTTACCCAGCTGACAGGTTTTGATTTGTTGACAAATTCAGTTGTATTCAATAGGCACGTTTGTTTTAAAATTTTGTTTTGTATAGTTTGATTTACTATTTGTTGTACTGTTTTTAAATCCTGAACCATCTTCTAAAGTGAGTTCATTAACCATTGTACCACAGGTTTTTTCTTTATCTTAAAAATTTTCGATGATACCACCTACGAGTTCTTTTTTTATATTTCACTTACATCAGTGCACCTGTTGATAAATATAAAAACTTCTCATTACTAGACATGGTTTTACACTTAAAAGTGCAAAGACACTAGCCAACAGAAATTACTATTTGAAGAATAGAATGATTCGTATAAGTGTAAGTGCAGGGTGTATTTTTACGAACTATTTGACGTGTATGAGGAATTGTATGATTATAAAAATTTTGTTATGATCACACATGTATTCGAGTGTAAACTCACCGTTACTTAAATTTCCTTAAGAATATTTATAATTCAAGTCAGATTGACAAATTTTAAGTAAAAGGAATTTACGATCACAGAATAATTAAAAAAGTCTTTTATCAGTTGGGATTTACTTTTTAAATTTGTTATTTGTTCCGAAACAATAAATATGTTAGCCTACGTTTACTATACTGACTAAGAAAGTTTATGCTACATACAAACTTGCAAATAAATACAGTTCGATTAAATCGTACCGTATAAAATACTATTTAATTTAATATTGTGTTGTAAAACGTACTTACAATTTTGAACTTTCCTTTGACTTTAAAAAAAACCTGTAACAAATATAAAAACACAACATTAGTTATTTTTTTAAGTCACCATTGAATATAAACATACTAGAATGATAACCCATATGAGAGTTTTGTGAGCGCTCGTTGCTGGTGGCATCTTGCGGCGGAGTATTTTACTACAATTAAATAGATACTTATAGTCCGTTTGTATTCAATAATATCACCTAGCAAAAAATAACTATATTTTTTTATCTAATTATTTATCCGTTTGTGTGTGTCTGAGCCTCTTCTTCTAACCACGTCACTGGTAAGGCCAAGCTAATTAAATAATTATTATAAGATTTGGCATTTAGGTAGCCGAAAAATAATAAAAATTTAACATTAATCGAGTTTTATTAAACTTTTTCATGAACTATTTGTTAAAATTTAAATAAACAAACTAATGAGCTCTTTTATTTTTTCAAAAATTAACGTTCAGGAAATATGGAAAATATTTCGGAAATTCGGAATATTTTCTTGAAACTTCCGTTCTGTTTAACTAAATATTCGATCAAAATCGTTTGATTTTTTCTAAATTTTTCTTAATTTGCTAAAACGACTTTGAAAAGTATGTGCAGGTTTTGTGAATATTACACGAACTGGATTATTCTGGTAGATACTTATAACTCGTACAGCTACATAAAAGTATGTGTATTTATTTAGCTTTAGTAAAAGACGTAATTGAATTTACTGCTTCATTCAATTTTTTGATGCACACATCCCGTGCGTTAAATGTTCCCAATATGACGTCATCCCGTCACCGGTAGCGTTGTGCAGATTGTGACTGAAGCGAAACACCGGCAGGACGTGTCACTTTCTAAACAAGTACACCGGTGGAATTGTAATCAGCTGAGAGCTGCGACGTTCCCGCCAAATCCGTGTCAAGGTCGGTCATTCAGAAGTAACACGTGTTCTAAGTGAATCTGTCATTATAGCATGCGAAAACAGTTGAAAGGTAACGTGTTTTTAACAATCTACGTTATCTTGCGTTACGTTATCCTTATACGCAAAGTGACATTTGAAAACAATATTTTCGACACTGTTAAGTAGTAGAAAGTTGACTGAAGGCTTATTTTAATTAAATTCTTAATTCTTAATAATTATAATTTCCTCGATAGGAATTTTATAATTTTTTTAGAGTTCACATGACTGCCTTTTCTATCTTCTCAAACATATATGTCTGCACTTTGTACCTGTTGGCACGTTTCGGAATACTTCTATTTTCAAAAGTTTTTATTTTACTGCCTAGAGTTAGTACTAAATAGTACAGTACAAAGTTGTGAAAATTGATATATTCCGAAACGCTTAAAAAATATAAAGTGTTTGAACCTAGGAAAAGCAGAAATGTGTGTTTCACAAGACTTATTTTAATAGTGTCAGCATATATTCCAAGGAAATTTATAAATTTTGCTTAGGAAAGGCTCCAAAAGGCCAATTTCCTTAAGAAAGGAATGGTAATGATCCGCTGTTTTAAATATCAGTATTTTAAATAATAGCTGTTTTATATTTTGTTTGTTTATTTACATATTCTTTGGAGTTCGAGTCGGTAGATATTTTTTGTTTCAATTTTTTTAAGTGTTCAGGAAATTTTAAAGGAACTTGTAACTGTGTGTTTGGTTCGCTTAAAAAAATTAAACATGGCAATGAATATGAATGAATGATGTGTGACATTATAATTTAAGTTTTATTTATAATTCCCTATTTAGATTAGATTTTCATCAACTAAAGGCATTTAGGTAACGATTTCCTTTAAAAGTAAAAAGTAAACCCATTTAAATACGGCCAATTTTAAATTATACAAACTTCTGAAAATGTACAAAAGTCTATCGGGAGTGCAAAGCGCAAACTGAGGAGAGAAGAGGCGGTAGGAAAATGGCTTCTAACTGAACACAGAAAAAGAAGACCGCCTTGGGTCTACGCATAAGAAAAGGCCATGGGACTCATTACAAAGCATTATGGTGTGAGAGTGCTTAATAGGACTATGGTGTGGTACGAATAGGACTTAAATGTACCACTGAGAAACCGTGTGTAGATTATGCAAGAACAAATCCGGCGGAGGCAGCTAAAGTGAGCAGCTGATATGCTTAGCGATCCCACTGTATCTCCAGCTCATACTGCTCTCACCCATTCACTCAAGACAAATACATACTACTCTACATACTCAAAGCTAACTCTAAAGTTCAAAGCGACCCGTGCTGATGTAATGTATGACACCGGCCTAGTAGTGTATCAAACTGAGCCCTGAGATACCTGGTGGCCTCACAGTGTACCTTAGCCTTACCCATGCGTACAGGGCTATGTTTGGGTGAACCTCATTTTTTTTGCTACTTGTGGGTGTTTCCATAAGTAAGAGTATAAAATAGAACGAGCGGAATTTCAAGGCACAATAAAAATGTTGGTAAAATAGAGCAGTACCTCAGTAATGAGGGACAAGAGAAAGAAAAATTGAAAAGGAATTAACACAGCAAGCATCTGCAAGAACCTCAATAAGGGACTGAGAGTCATTAATTAGAAGTAAAGGAGCTATCTACCTTGAATCTTCTCCAAATCCTAAACTTTATGAAGAGAATAGGAGTAGAGAAGGCGCCTGAGCACCTAAGGAATACAGGAAGGAAGAACAATAGATCTACAAAGGTCGCAGTGCAATAGTAACCCTACAAGTTCATTCATTCATGCAGGAAGAAAAAGGAAACTGCAAGGCATCGTGACTCAAGTCAGCTGGAGGTAAAGGGTGTTTGGTTTTCAGAACCTTGAAGACCTCTACTTGTAATGAATTTCCTTTAAAAATTGAGCTATTGGGGCTGCCACCATGGTAGGACACAGGACCTTAAAATAAGGACTTGTCCTTATGATAATGTATTGAAGGGCAGCTAAATATTTATAAATAGAAAGTTCCGATCTGATTTAAACATGGGACGAAAACCGATTCGTTATTACCTGAACGAGTTTGTTACCCAACAAAATTCATTTAAGAGTTTCAAAATGGCAGCGTTTCAAATATTTAAAAAACAATAACTTCGTCTCAATTTGTTTCAAAACCACAATCGTAATTCCTTTACTTTTCTACTTTCAACGCAATTTGAAATCTTAAAATCTTAATATTTTTAAAGATTTTATTGCTGGTTATGACAGTGAAATCAGAGTTTCAAAAATGTGTTCGGCATAAGAAAACGTTTTTCTGAAATACTCTTCCATCACATCAGCGAGACAGTTGCGTGTGTGGTCATTTTACTGGAAAACATATAACTCTATGAAAATATATCAAAATACAGCAATGTCACTCAGCCGAATGCAAATGTATTGTGTCAGTTGGCGTAGATGGTGGGACAGTCTGAGCGCAGCCTACGTATTGGGTTATGTAAGCTGACATGTGGGGGACGCGCCAGATTTAGTAACACACGTAACAGGTAAACTTGCCATTAGGTTAACTCGGGGCTGCTGCCTCGCTGTTTAGTTAGGTTACGTTCATTACATAAGGTTCAATCAGCAACAGAACAGATAGAGTTTGAAAATTAAAGCTTATGTATATTAGTATTGATTTCTTCTAAATTATATTCGTTTTTATTTTGTTTTGTTATTATTTTTTGAAATTATGAGTTGTGGTGGTCTTTGGAATCGCTGTAAAAATATATATTGTACAACTAAACCTCTTGGATTTAGAAGACTAGGACCCTTATTGAGTTTTATCAGTCCACTACCTACCTAGCGAAATGCTGGAGGAGGTCCTAACGGTTCTGGAAACTAAATACTCTTTGCCTGCTGCTAGCAAGAGCCTCACAATTATAAATATGGTCTGCTATTGCTACGTCCTCTTCCTTCCTGTACTACCTAAGCACAATTTCTTCATATGCCGGAGTCGTTCAGACTTGAAGTATGGTTCTCGTCAACCCTGTCATCGGACCTTTATAAGAGTCCATCCCCTAAGCAGGATGAGAAGGTCACAACCAAAGTTTGATCCCTGGGAGTTCTTCTGCTCCTAGGTTCCTTTGGTACCGCCTCCTCTCTTTTCAGTTTCCCAGTTTGTGAATTGCGCTCCCGATATGTATTTATCTGATTTCATATAAGCCATGCCTTACATATTTAAATTGTTTAACTCCATCCCTCATTTCTTCCACTGTAGGTTAGGTAGGTTCTCATAACTCCCCTACTATACTGCAATTTACTGCTTGTGTATTCCACGACGTCGAATGAATGAATTTGTAGGGTTACTGTTGCACTACGGTCTGTGTAGATCTATTGTGCCCCCTTTATGTATTACCTGACATACCAAGTTACGGAGCAAGGTGAGTAGCTTCTCCACTTCCAATTGGTGACTTCCCAGTTCATTATTAAGGAGCTCGTAGATCATTGCTCTGCTAATTCCCTTTCAATGTTTCTTTCACTTGACCCTCATTACGAAGGTCTTCCTCCATTTGGCCAACCTTTTCATTGTGCTATGAAATTTCGCTGATTCTATTTTATATTTTTACATATGGAAACATCCATAAGTAGCTAAGGAAATGAAATCCGCCATATAGAGCCCTGCATGCATGGCATGTGCACACTGGGAGGTCGCCAGGTATTCCAGGGCTACGTTTGTTACACCATGAGGCCTGTGTAATTCACTCTATCAGCACGGAGTGGCTTTACACTTTAGAGTTATCCAAGCTTTGTAAAGTGCTGAGTGTGTGTGTGTGTGTGTGTGTGTGTGTGTGTGTGTGTGAGAGAGAGAGAGAGAGAGAGAAAGCAGTACGAGATAGAGGTACGGTAAACCCATCACCTCTGCCATTATTCCACGAGGTTAGATTCAGCCCTTCGTTTCCTCATCATACATGCTATTTTCACTCCTTAGACCTACTGTCGCAGGTTCCCCTTGGTTTCCTGGGCTTTGAAGGTTTGTCTTCAACCATTCTGATCCCACTTAACTCATGAAGTAACCTTTTTTTACACTTTTTGTTTATATTTTGTAATTGACTCCTTAAGGCAACTGATTGAAATATTTAGGGCATACGTAAACAAACTATCTGGCGAAAAATAACTAATTAACGTGTGGTTTGATAAATATTTGTCTGGTCCTACTTCTAGTTAAGTAACACAAGTTTTATGTTTCTGTAACACCCTAACAGCCGGTTTATAGAGCATTTATTTAATTCTCCGATTGTAAATGGCTAATTAAATTTTGCATTCTGTTTCTAGAAAATATTTAATCTAAGAGTACCTATTCTCCAATTAACCTCTAGTTAACTTTAAAAAAGGATTTGTCTAAGAAACGAAAATCGCTGTTTTCAAACATATGATCAACATATATTGTAATCTTTAGGTTATGTCGATCGTTAATGTTTTATTTCTGCAGTTGTTGTTGTGCTATACGTTTTAGAGCGCTGTAGGCTAACACTTTATTGGTAAAAGCGGCACACTCCTAACGCTAGTGTGGAATAGATACTTCGAAATCAGGCATAAAATGTGGACATTTTACAAAACCTAAATTTAATCTTAAATTATTTATCCGAAAAATAATGAAGTATAATTAAAGTTGTAATATTTAAACAACCCCTTTACTTCAGTTAATTCTTAATCTGTACTACTATTATCATAAAATTTTGAAATTCTAGCTAAACCATAATTAAAATAAAATAAATCAGGACAACAAATAATCATAAATGAAATTACGACAACGTTGTAAGTATTGTAAAATGGAATAGTAATAATTATTAACATACAGTTAAAATATTTAAAGAGAAATTGAATTGATAGGACTTTAATGTTCGATTAGCAGTTAATGGTTGTTGTAGAAACTGGTATTGATAATTAAAAATTAAGGTTAATAAAGGATTAAGTAGGTTAATGATTGGCCACGCTATGAGAAATAAATCGGCGTATCAGCACTTGTTTGAAACGTTATTCTGGGCGCGTCCCTTCTGTTTATAAACAACATTATTCCGACATTATACTTTTCAGTGATATGTAATTTATTTAATAACAAATGACGTGTTCCTCCACAAAATTCCATCCCTTACAGCAGACATGAATTAAAACTAACACTGAACTCGTAGGTTTTCCTAAATCACAAGTGTTGAGACTTGTAAAATGGGGTTTGAATTGATCGCATTACTGGAATACCAATATACTGATTTCGCAACAAATAGGAAACAGTCAATGCCCTGTATAAGCAACACACAAGCTGCCACTATCATAAGGTACTGCTAGAGTGTCGTTCTAATGAATAACGTATTGTGTATAACATGACAGATGTATTCCTGTCAGTTACACCAGAGTATTAAACTGAAATAGACTGTATTATATAACTGCGTCATTTACATTGTGTGACAGCATTGGCACTGCTACCGACCCCTGAGTCACAATAACCACTGGTCAAATTGTTGACGCTTTGTTTCCATACAAAATAAAATAATTAACCCGTGTTTTTGTTCAATCATGCTGGAGAGTTTGGTGTAAACTTTGAAAAAAAAATCTGTAAGCTAAGCAAGTTCGATATACCAGAAATATAGTGGTCAAGAGAAAAATCGATTCTGATTGATATCCGTTTTCAGATCACCGAAAAATGTCAAAGAAGTAGTTTTTATCGAAATATATGTATCTGTGCACATATATGCGGCGGAGGCACATGTATCTCACTCATCTACTCAATAAACACACACACACACACACACACACACACACACACACACACACACACACACACACACACACACACACACACACACACACATTCCTCTACGTAACCTGGCTACTCCAAAGTGTAAAGCGACCCGTACTGATGGAGTGAATGACACTGGCCTGGTGTATCAAACTGAACACTGGAATACCTGGCGACCTCCCAGTGTACCCATGCAAGGCTCTGTGTGAGCAGAAATCATTTCCCGACCAACTCATAGGAATAAAATGAGTAAGAACGTAAATATAATCAGTTCACGGCCCAAATGAGGCACAACCTCCGTAATAAGGGTCAAGAGTAAGGGGGAAACATTGAAAGGGAATTAACAGAGCAAGCACTTGCAAGTACTTCAGTAACACATTTGGAAGTAACCAATTAGAAGTGGGAGTTACCCACATAGAATCTTTTCTAAATTCTATACTTTATGTAGAGGATTGGTGCTGTAACTGAACAACTCAGGATTATATAAAGGGGTACTAAGGTCGCAGTACAATAATAACCCTAGAAAGTTACTCATTCATTCATCTACGCGCATACAAATGCATTTTACTGCAGGCTGAAAGTTATCACTACCATGGGATTCAGCCATATTAAAAATTAAGTAAAATCAGTAATTTTTTATTAATAGAGGGCCAAGACTTCCGTTGATCCTGGTTTTGCCTCTCAGCTATGTAGCTTATTATGCACCCTCATCCACAGGTACAAACCTTCCCAATCCTACCTCAGATGTTTAGATAACCGTAAGATGCTTCGGATGATGTTACCCTGTTCTGTCATCTGCCGCACACTCCATAGAGTGCCTAGGGATTCAAATCGTTTCCTGTTTAAAAACAGTCTAGACAGTCAGAACAAATGTTGATGGATCACAAAGTGATTATTTGTGATTAAGTAGGAAAATAAAAATAATCACGGCATGCATCGATGACGTGATGAAAGGAAATGTGAAATAAACATTAATAATCTGCATGTTTTAACACTGTAAACTTTCAAATTGCATTGAACCTAATAAAATGAACCCGATCACTGTCGACTTTAATGTAATAATTTCAACGAACTTGGGAAATAAAAATGAAAATTTATGCAATTTTATATGCTGATTACAAAAGTAAAATCACATTTTCAAATGCGATTCATGACAAATTGTGATTTTTTGAAAATATTAAATAACCGTCATGTTGAACAAGTTGCACGAATTACGCTGATTGACGAACCTACCCAATCTATTGTAAAAAATGATTTTTGTACGTGCCAAGTGTGAATTTTCAACCGACTTCAAAAAGTAATATAACGGATCAGTGTACATTTCAAAGCCCCACGTATGGCAACATGATATTTCATTTTCCAATGGAAATTCACTAATGAAATCTGACAGCCGTTAAGTTTTTTTTAATACAGATTCCAAAACCGTAAGTGAAATTCAACTTGGTATTTTGGTTTTACTTATGGTTTATACTCGTATATGGCCCAAAATTGTACCAAAATCCAATGAAGCGTATACGTGAAATTAAGTCAAATATATTTTTAATGATTTGATTTGATAGCTTGTAACCAGGAATATTTAAATGTATGAGGCTTTTGTACTTTTTATTCTTAAACAAAGTCAAAACATAAACAAAACCACGCTGTACTGAAATTAGAAATGTTAAGCATATTTTTCTGGAACACACTGTAGTAGTAATGTTCTTTGAAGAAATATTTGCTGAGACAGACAGACAGGCACACCCACCCATCTGTTCTACTACACTGATGTATTGTGTAAGAGTGACTTTCCATTGCTCTGGTGGAGTCAGTCAGTTGTCCGCTTGCTATAATCTGTAAATATGGCTGGCTATTTAGAAACGATGGCAACGTGGTTTTATTAGAAAATTTCCTTTAGAAAATAACCTATTGGAGAGGCTACTACGGTAAAACCCAGTCTTGCAATGAGCGGCTAACCTGACCTGAGATCACGTTTTGAAGGAATGTTGCATTTTTAAAAATAAATAAATAAAAATTATTTGAAATTTTAGTCCGATTTGATTGAAACTTGGCAAGAAAATTGCCAACTTGATTGAAGCTTTGGAAGAAGTCGTTAATCAGCAAAATTCATGAACAGTTTAAAAATGATGGCCATTTCGATTATAAATTCGTAAATTCTTTAATTTTAAAAAAGTCATAACTTTTTTGTCTGAATACTTTTTAAAATCCATTTTCACCATCGTAATAAGCGTTTTAAACTGCATAAATTGGCATTTTGAATTTTCAAAACCGCTTGAATATACATACTTATAGAATATACATAGAATACAGCTATCAGGGTTCCTATTTTAATAAGATTTTAAAGTTTAATGCAGGTTTTAAAACTATTTATAATGACGAAGTCAGACTTCCAATAAGAGAATAAGATACAAAGTTATTTTTTGAAAATTCGCTTCCATCACCATTGTCAGCGAAACAATTGCTTGCCGCGTTTTTATTTCTCAAAACATAATATTGTAATATTTCGGCTCAAATTGTTATAATATTTGAAGGTAAATAACTAAAATCTAAATTAGATTAGTTTAGAATTTAGAGAAGGGCAAGCCCTAGGCACAACGATTAACGGACTTATTGTACAACTAAATATCTAAAGTTGAGCAGATTGGTGCTCAACTATTGTTCCAACTATTATTGTTCCAACAATCCACTACCTAGTTCATCCTGCTAGAGGGATCTAGGGTCCTGGAAACCAAAAACCCTTAGCCTCCTGCTAGCAAGAGTGTTACAATTATGTTCTGTGTTTCCTTCTCTTTACTGCAAAACCTACACACGGTTTCTCCGCGGTACATGTGCACCCTCAGACTACAGTACCCTCTAATGAACTCCACAATATTTTTGAGTTTTGCAATGTCTGCCGCTCTTCTAAGTCCTCCTTGAGAAAACTTATCTAAGAGGCGCTTGGTATGGGGATGCACATGAAGGTTATCCCATCGTGCTTGGTGTTATTTGTTAACTGACATGCTGACAGCAGACTCGGCAAACGATCAAGAGATCCTTAAAGCCGGATCGGGTCCGATAAACTCAGATGCAGATATTCAACAAGTCTTCTCATTACCCTCAACTCCCTCATGCCCCGGAACCCAGCGAAAAGGAACCCGGTTACCCAGGGATAGAGCACCGAGTTTCTCCTCACACTCGCAGACCAGCTTGGACCGAATTATAGGACTCGCAAGTGGTTTGATTGCTTCTTGACTGTCGGTGTAAACAGGAATGCGAGTCTTCTCGAATGCCCGTTTCAGATTTTCCCGAATGCAATAATGAATGGTCATTAATCACCCTGGAATATTTCTTGTACTGTTCGAAGGCAACAGCTTTCAGGCAATACACCCCAGCAACTAATACCTAGAAGTAAATAGAAATGTACAGTTTGAAAAATCGAAGAAAAATATAAATTCTGACCTTGGGGTGAGTATCTTTTTGTTTTTTCCATTTATTCTTTAACCATAAACGTTTTTCCTTAATTTATCTTTTGGTCCCAAATCTTTATATGTACGTTTTAAAATAAAGGAGCAAAAACTATTAATCTTTGATGAAAAACATACCCAATGTATACGATTTTGTGCATATTTACTTACTTATTTAAAATACAAACCGTACTCGTTATTTAAAAATTTCTCGTGAATTTCGTTTCCAGAAATGCATGCGGAATACAATGAATGGAACAAATATACTGTATACGCGTATATATATGTTAATCAAATAAAATGTTTCTTTATGTAAATTAACTGTAGTGTAAAACAAACTTGACGTAGCTGAGCGAACAAAGCGGTGGTGTCGTCATTGCACGGGGTGTATTGTGGCTGTGTGGATGTGGCAGTCATTGTCGTACTGCATACGCCCGAAGTCATAGTATAAAAAAATATTGCACAACTAATGTAATCTTGTAACATTACATTGTGAGTGTGTGCCTGTGTGTGTGTGTGTGTGTGTGTGTGTGTGTGTGTGTGTGTGTGTGTGTGTGTGTGTGTGTGTGTGTGTGTGTGTGTGTGTTTACTCACACAATAAAATACACATTCTTAATCACAAGACCAGCATGGTATTTAACAAGTGTAAGTGATAGTGGAGGCAACTAAAAACTTTAAAATTTATATTTATTCATTTCAACCCTTAAGGCTTTAAAGAAAAAACTTCAAATAAAAGTAAAAAAAATAATTTTGTTGGAATTATAGAAACTAGTTTTAATTACTGATTTACGAGACGGAATTTTATTTTATTTTTGTATTTTAACGGTGATGCAAGTCCTTAACATACTCTGAACGTTTCCCCAGGGTATTTCCAAATTGGTTTTCTCTGTTCAGTTTAATATTACCTACAATGGTAATCAAATCTCAAAATAATCGGTCAATGAGTTCGCCCAAAACTGAGTGCGTGTTTAAACATAGACCTCGCTTCGCTCGTTCATTGAATGTACACATATTATAATACATGAATAATGACCGTTATGAGAGCTTTTTGAGAGCTCGCTATTGGCGGCATCTTGCAGCAGAATGTTCAACTACGGTTAAATAGATACTGTCTAAATAGTACTAATAATTAATAGTAGTAATTAAATAGCACTGTCTATTTTCTCAAACGTCTCCACCTCCTGTCCTTGCAGCTTGCAGCGTTCGTAGCTGCAGATAGTCTAGTTACTTGGACTTCAGCCGCTAATATCGAGCCCGCTTTTTATAATGGTTGGTTGTACTTCTAGTAGGACAGAACCACCTCTAAAGTTAGAAGGTACAGCTTGCACCTGTTATTTAACCTTGAAACTCCTTTCCTTTCCAACAAGGTCATACCGGTCAACAGCTGCTGTAGTGTTCCTATTGTAAATCCGCCTGAATGTACGCTTCCTTGGACAGTGAAACCAAGGTCTCACTCGCCTGGGTCCCCCTAGCGTTCAAACGATAGCCCAAGTATAACTTGTCTCAGAGAGTGAAAGTGAGATAATCACGTTGCAGTTTCGCTGATGTTCCAAACAACATCCAATAACAATGCGTACACAGGAAATCAAACTGCACAAAAACGCATTGAATATATACGTTTATAACCCTTTAAACCCTTATAAATAAAATAACCCTTAGTTAAATAACCCTTATGAGAGATATGTAAGTGGTGGCATCTTGCGGCAGTGTTCAACTACAGTTAAATAGATAATAGATAATCTATTTTCTCAAATGTATACCTGTCTTTGCGGCTTGCAGCGTTCGTAGCGGCAGATAGTTCAGTTACTTAGACTTTAGTCACTAATATCGAGCTCACGTTTTGTAATGGTGGTTGTACTTTAGTACGCTTATGATTGTGCTTTTTAGTTTCAAACCTTACATAAAATGTCGAAACTTAAAACCATTTTTGTCTTCTATATTGTCCAGCAAATAGTCCGTAACTAATGCACTTCAAAATGGCTTCTTCCATTGATTATAAACGAACTATTATTATATCCCTTATGTGAGATATGTGAGTGCTCGCTACTAGTGCCATTTTGCGGTAGTGTTCAACTACAATCAAACAGAAAATTAGCACTGTCTATTTTCTCAAACATCTCCACCTCTGTCCTTGCAGCATGCAGAGTTTCTTGTACAAAAGAATGTGTAACATTTTCTCCTTTTACTTCTGTTTCAATTAAGCTGCGTTTGATTTAACGATGACCCGTGAAAGCAGTTTTCACCAAACGCATTTGACTGACTGTTTTCAAAACTTGGTAAAAGGTACCTTGCATAGAACCAGTAAGCGTTATATGTAAGATCTTTCCCATTAACCTCTGTTTAAAGTTGGTAGTGTAATTGCTGGGTATTTTCTGTAATACTGGTTGACAGGCAAGACCTATCATAATTTTGACCGCTTCATGGAGTAAGAGCATAAAAAGTCCAATTAAGTTGGTCCAGTAATTTTTTTTTAATATTAATGTTACTGGTTAGAATGGTGAAAAAATGGTCGCTGTTGTTGAACGTTTTGTATATAAATTAAGGATATACTGCGAGGTTTATGTTCTTTGAACTTCTAGTAAACACGGTGATACCATGACTGTACTATAAATAAATGTTAACGAACCTGACTGTAAAAGGACTTGCTACACTATTTAAAAGTAGAAGCTACTTTCCTTTGTTCTGCTTTGTTACAAAGGTTGTTTCAAATGTAAAAATTATATATATTTATATTTATACATATATATATATATATATATATATATATATATATATATATATATATATATATATATATATATATATATATATATATATATATATATATATATAACACAGAAATCGCGTGCCTAGCAATTGCAGATGACCTAGCCTTACTCACAGATAATGAAACAACAGCGATTAAACAGATAGAAGTCCTAAAGGAATGTGCAGAGAGGGTCGGTCTACAGATCTCGTTTAAAAAAAACCGAACTCTTTTGTTCAAAATTAAATATTCAAGAACTAAACACAAAGTATGATAAGATAAACAGAGTCAAGCACTTCAAATATCTGGGAGAAATTCTTGAACCCACGGGTGGAGAGAAGGCTGCGCAAAGGGTTCGGCTACTGAAAATGAAGAGGGCTCTTGGTATAACGCGTGATATCTACAATAATAGATGTATGTCGACGCACACAAAAATCAGACACTAAAACACAGTTATAAAACTACAACACATATGCAAGCGAGACGCTAGCACTCCACACAAAAGCTACCATGGAGGATATTTTGAAGGAAGAACTCAAAATCTTGAGGAAGATCCTTGGCCCGAGATTAACAGAAGATGGATACAGGTTGTACTCCCTTAAGACCACAGAGAAGATATCGAACCTGGCAGCAGATATCAGAAGAAGGAAGCTTCGGGTCTATGGACACATCAGTAGACTCCCAACAACGAGACTTGCCAACAGAATTCTTAAGAATATACAAGGTGTCAAATCAAAAACATCGTGGATCGCACAAGTCAGAATAGACCTACATGACGCAGAAATAGACTCAACAGACGTTGAAGACAGGAACGCATACAGGAGATAGATGCTTGGTTGGAAGGTCCCAGAGAATGAAATCCCGAAGAGAGCAGAGGTAAAATGGACGGAGGAGCGGAAGAAGATCCATGTGGACAGGATGAGGGAGGTGTGGAGGATTAGAAGGAGCAAGACATGAGTCGGAGTGCTTTGCGTGATCCAACAGGATCTATACACAGATAATAATAATAATAATAATAATAATAATAATATATATATATATATATATATATACACACACACACACACACACACACACACACGTATATAAATATAGGCGCAGTATATTCTTAATCTTATGGCCACCGCTCCACGACAACGCTCTGACGCATTCGTAACCTTTTCCGCCAATTTAACTGGTAACCATAATATTTAGGAAGAAATTTACTGGACCAACTTCACCATGACACAATTAAAATTCCGGATGAGTTGAAGCAGTGACTTCACTTCGATCGGTCATTTGCTTGCTGCGTAATCCATGTACATTGCAAAAACAATATAAGTAAACGCAACACACATCTACTATGCTGACATGATAAAAGCAAATTTCCAGAAACTAAAAATATGACATCATTTAGTTTTATACTTTTAAGAAATCAGTGATTATAATCAGCGTTATAATGTATATAACTTATACTTATATGTGTACAACATTTTCAATTTGGTAAAGCACTGATAAATTAGTTTACTACGTTGAAAATACGAACCTTGACCGCCATCAGAAAAATTTTCGTATGTTCAAAACAACTGAAAAGGTTTAAATTATAATTTATGCAGATTATAATTTAACGTTGATTACAATGTTGAAATAAAGTTTTTTTAATGTAGTTGTAACGTAAAACGTTAAGATTTTTTCCCTAAGATTTAAAATGGCACCACTATGAAACAGTTGAACAGATTTTGATGAAAAAGAACTTGTACGAAGTATTACTTGAATTAACTTCTGAACAAATTTTAAATTCGGTATAATTTACCATTTTAATTTCCAAATTTCACTGAATACTTGTAAATAAACCCTGACCGAAGTCAGATTCACATTGGTATTTTAAACGGAATTTGAAAAATAAAAATAGCCTAATAAATTTTGTTAAATTTATTGCTTACTACGATGGAAAAATCGTACATCAGAAAAGTGTAAAATAAAAAAGTTATTATTTCAGTTTCAAAATGGCCGCTTTTTTTAACGGATTTCGCTGCATAATGAACTTAACCAGGACTTTCGTGACGAATAAATCGGAGCTAAATTACGGATATGAGCGTGCTAATACATTCGTGTGTTAAATATATATTCAAAATTTTCAAAGAGGCGTTATGAAAGCAAGGCATTTAATACAAAAAATAAAAACCTACTGACATTGAGTTTTCAACAATTTATTGATGAATCTTGAATCAATCAATTCCAAAGGCATATCTGAGCACTAAAAATATTTCGTTGTAAACATTTTGAACGTGAAGATAAACAAATCTTTTTTTTTGTCTGACAGAACATGTCCCAGTTACGCAATAAAACGAGAAGTACAAATAAAAGATACACTTAGTGGTGACACAGGTTTGCCAACCTTGAACTTTGAAACGTTATATGACCGCCCACATATTGTTGTCGACAGGTTGGTACTGAACAAATCAGGGCAAGAGTTACACAAACACACGTTTCTCAAGGTCAGATCTGGTAAAAAATAATTCTTACTAATTAAGGATGAATGTGGATTTTTTTACTTTAACGTCTATACTTTATGCTAGTTAGACTAATCAGGACGATTAATCAGTGTTAACGGTAAGGGAAAAGCAACGGGAGTAACTGCGGCTCGAACTAAGAACCTTTAGGTGCGCCGTTCAGTGACGCAGTAGACTGATCGATGCTTTATCCACTTCGACCACCGAGCTTTTTCGAATAGTAGATAAACAAAACGTAAGGGTTATGGCCGAGAATCTCCCAGAAATTGTGGTTCAGGAGCAAATGTCAAAAACTTGTAGGAAATTCAGCCTGATTTCTTAAAATTCGTTCATCAGCTGTTGATGAAACTTTGGCTATACATGAAGATTTACAATTAAAATCAAAAACGAAATTTGGAATTAAATAGTTTGAAGTTACGTGATTTTTGTAAAAAGTTGATTGCACAAATTTTCTCATTTTAAATTAAATTATCTAAAAGAGGTTTAAATGAAACGTTTTAATAAGGATTCAAATGATAAAACCGTACTGAATCATCTTACGAGCCTTGTTTCAAATATGAACTACTGTACTATTGAAAAAAACTGGATCAGCTGATTCAGTGTCGCCTGCACTGCCGCGACGCGAACTGTACAACGTAACTGCTCCTTTTAAAAGATACAACATAAATTCCCAAACATAAAAATGACTGAATGTTATTCTACTTACTTTTACGCATAGGCCTATTGCAAAAGGTCGAGAGCCGTAAAAAAACTACTGAAGTAGTTGGTGAATATTTAAAAAAAGGAACGTTTTCGTTGAAATTCAAAAATATGTAAAATATCGAAAAATTCTAAAAAAATCGTTTTTATTTTATTTTGATTCAAAATAATTTATACATTTCTCAAAATTTGTTGAAATTAGAAAAGAGGACATAAATGCATTGTGTTCATTGTACATTGTACATTGTACAGTGTACATTATAATCGTAAACAATAAGTTCAAATAATTAATAAACTGAACATTGAAGTGGAACTCAACAACTGAATTTAAATTTCTATTTAACTGCAACGTATTTTTTTTTCGGCGAAAAACCGTTAAGGTTATCATCGCCGTTATGCAAAATGAAGGCATAAAAATAATTAATAAAATTTACTTATATGTGTGTATATATATATATATATATATATATATATATATATATATATATATATATATAAAAAAATAAAACTACCAACAAACTATAATAGTAAAAATAAATTAAACAAAATTTAAATAACAGGTATAACTATATTAAAATAACAAATACTTAAGAACTAAATAACAATTAATAATGAATAAAATTTAATAACAATTCGTAAAAGTATATATAAACATAACAGAAATAAAGTTATTTAGATAAAATAAATAAATAAAATAACACAAGAAATAACAGCTATATAAATTAAATTTTATTTAAAACATTCAGACGATGAAGGAAGTCTAGAACCCGGTCAACGGCCGAGGCACTATCTCCCAACATCGTCTGCAAACAGTTGCTCAGACCACACATAAAACGCACATTTTGGAAACCATCACAATCGAGCAATATATGTTTTATTGTGATGGTTTCCCTACAGAACTCGCATTCAGGTGGGTCCTCGCGTCCCATCAGAAATCCATGCGTTAACATGGAGTGACCAATGCGAAGGCGGGTGATCACCACCTCTTCTCTACGACTTGCACTTATTGACGACCCCCAAGGACGAACAGTACTTTTAATTACCCTCAATTTGATACTACTTGTAGCTGCCAATTCATTTTCCCACTGTAGATGAATTAAATGTTTTACGTGACATAGAAAGTCAGACAAGATTACACGTTGAGTGCATGGCGGCAGAAAAGTTGCTTCCTTTGCCGCATTATCCGCTACAGTGTTTCCAAATATTCCACAGTGACCAGGAATCCAGATAAAAGATACTCTTGCACCTCGCAGTTCAAGTCTATGGACAGAGCACAGAATATCTTGAACAAGAGGGTTTACCGAATACATATCCCGGATTGCCTGGAGGGCACTTTCTGAATCAGAACAAACTACGTAATGCAAACTATCGAATTCAATAGTGTTCAGAGCCTTTAAGATGGCAAAGAGTTCGGCTGTAAAGACACTAAAAATTGAGGGTAATCCATCCTTATACGTTTCGTCCAGTGAATAAAACGCACACCCAACATTATTATTCATCTTAGAACCATCTGTGAAAATAAATTTAGCAGATGGATATGAATTAATCAGTCGAAAAACTCACGTTGATACACAATGTTAGGAGTGTTGTCTTTCAGGTATGTACACAAGGAGAAATCAAAGGTCGGCATATTGATGATAATGGATACATGGAGGGACATGACAAAAGGACCTTTCAAACATTGGGGGTAGTTCAATACGCAAGTCTTCAAAAACATGGGTTGTTCTAATGCCAAGGGGCTGTAGCTTGCGGTCGGGATTCATAATGTTGGTGCAACTGATTATGGAAAACGGTAATATAAGCAGGATGCCATGGTTTACATAATATATTACATACGTAACTTAATTGTAACTGCTGTCTCTGAGGAGAGAGTGATGGTTCGCCAGCATCAGCGAGAACACTCACGACGGGACTTGATCGGAAAGCGCCAGAAATAAGACGGATTGCAGAGTTATGAACGGGATCTAGTTTCCTTAAAATCGATGGTCTAGCAGATGAATATACAATGCTACCGTAATAAATTCGCGAACGAATTACAGCACGATAAAACATCAACATACTGGTCCTATCAGCGCCCCATCGAGAAATACTAAGAGCCCTCAACATATCGAGAATTTTGTTACATCGTAACTTTAAATCACGCACGTGAGGGCCCCAGGAGAGCCTTTCGTCAAATATTAAACCCGAAAATCGAACGGATGGAAAAGTCCGGAGCTGTATACCATCAAGATATAACGAAGGAGCTTGGATCTGCCGACGGCGACTGAAGGCAATGCACTAAGATTTAGCAGCAGAGAATTTAAAGCCAGTAGATCTCGTCCATGTCTGCAACCTATTTATTACCAGCTGAAGAGTTCTTTCAGCTGTTGCCATATTTTTGGTGCTTACATAAATAGCAAAATCATCCACAAAGAGCGAACATCGGACAGGGGACTGCACATTAGCGGTAATTCCATTGATTGCGATAGCAAACAAGGTAACACTAAGTACACTCCCCTCTACTTAGTGTTTAAGAAAAGCCGCCTCGGTGGTCTAGTGGATAGCGTACTAGGCTTTCACCCTGAGGATCCGGGTTCGATTCCCGGCGAGGGCTTAGCATTTTCATACGCTATAAATCAACCCATCGTCTGCATTAGCCCAAGTGTGCACAATAGTCGGACGTTAACACCAAGAAAAAAAATAGACAGGAAATTGTAATAAAAGCTAGAATTCTGCCTTGTATACCCCATGATTTTAAAATGTTCAGTATTCCTCTTTTCCAGGCCGTGTCGTATGCCTTCTCTAGGTCAAAAAATACTGCAACAAGGGTTTTTGACGCAAGAGGAAGGCATTTTGAATTGCAGATTCTAACAAAACCAACTGATCCATAGAAGATCGACCTTGTCGAAAACCGCACTGGTCTTTCGATAGTAATTTATTAGTTTCTAAATACCAAACAAGGCGACGATTTACCATTTTTTCTACCAGCTTACATAGCACGCTGGTGAGATAAATAGGACGATAGCTACATGGATCAGTTTTCTCTTTGCCTGGTTTAAGAACGGGAATTACTGTAGCTTCCAACCAATCGCCATGGAATGTACGCTCCTCGTACATACGATTATATATTTCGAGAAGAAATAGCTTACCCGACGGTGGAAGATTTTTAATCATGGAGTAAACAAGGTTGTCAGGCCGGGAGCTGAATCCTTGGTGGATAGCTGTGCAGATTCCAGCTCATGTAGACTGTTCAGAGGAGAATCATCAGAAGTACCGACAGTGAAAGGCAATTTTTCTAATGCTCTTTTGTGTTTACAAAAGGCAGTGTTATAAGCTGCAGAGGAGGAAAAACTTGCAAAGGATGACCCTAAAAGGTTTACAATGTCGGAACTGTCAGAAACGAATAATCCGTTCGCCTGTTGAAGTCCCATCAATCCTACAGATGGAGGCGGACTGCAAATGGAACGCAATATCTTCCATACTACAGAAGTAGGTAATACTATTGGTTCTACATATTGTTCCAATGTATTGGGTCCAAGAATCCTTTCTGCTTTGCCTGAATATTCTACGAGCTTTTGCACGAAGGACTTTATATTGTTCTAGGTTTTCACTTGTCGGGTTTCTGTTGAATCTCCTCAGAGCTTTTCTACGTAGACGTAACGCCTTCCTACACTCCTCGTTCCACCAAGGGACAGGTGGACGTGAAGGGCGTACTGAAGTTTTTGGAATAGTTTTCTCTGCTGCTTGTAAAATGTTTTCACTAAATTTTGACACTATTGTGTTTATACAGTCATTATATTCAATGTCTGGTGATACAAATTTCTTCATAAATTCCTCCCAATTTGCTTTTTCCAGAAT
This sequence comes from Callitettix versicolor, assembly GCA_022606455.1. Taxonomy (NCBI): domain Eukaryota; kingdom Metazoa; phylum Arthropoda; class Insecta; order Hemiptera; family Cercopidae; genus Callitettix; species Callitettix versicolor. The sequence continues at coordinate 53,749,869 of CM040186.1, forward strand.
CCAACGCGGCAGGCGTTGATCCGGACGAGGGAAATTACGAAATGAAATATTAATGGGAATATGATCACTGCCGTAAAGATCAGGTAATATCGACCATTCAAACTTCGTTCTCAGAATTGGACTGCAGAATGACAAGTCAACAACAGTCCAATTGCCAGTAGATGCCGCTAAATGCGTATGGGAACCGTTATTAAGGAGACATAAATCCAATTCGGACCTTATCCTTTCAATGCGTATTCCTCTAGAGTTACAGCTTGATGAACCCCATGCAGTATGATGAGCGTTAAAATCGCCTAATAATAATATCGGCGGTGGCAATTGGCATATTAAGTCACGTACTTCATTGTTTTCGAAATTGTAATTAGGCAGTAAATATAGGCTGCAGATTGTAAGTTTGAATGGTACGGTTATTTGAACGGCAACAGCTTGTAAAGGAGTTACTATATTCACAAGAACCGACTCGACTGAGTTGTGAACCAGAATGGCTACACCACCTCTGGCTCTTTCCTCAGCGATGAAATCTGCTCTGAAAACAGAATAACCCCTGATACTGAAAATGTGAGATTAACACAAGTGAGTCTCCTGAAGGCACAGTATTAAAGGCGACATATCTCGTACAAGAACCTTCAGATCTTCAATATGGCTTCTTACATCACATTATTTTCTGAACATGCAGACATTGAATGCTTAGGTTTAACATATAACTGGATTCATTTCGGATTCACGATTATGACTCGTAGCTTTATCAGAATCAATGGACATCGAATCACTACTGTGATTGATGTCTGACTCTGTAGACATAGTAGTTTTGGAAGGAGGCACCTTGGAAGCAACTCCTTCCTTTGATTTTTTTTCCTTCTTTGTTTGTAATTTTTCTTTTTTTGACACAACCACTGGTGGGTATGTGTTAGATTTTTTAAGAAAATGGGCTAGTCCAGAAGGAACGTTTTTAGACGAAGACTTTAACAGTTGCGACTTAGTTCTTACGCCTAGATTGGAAGACGATGGATTTGCTTCCGGAATTACAGGCCTCGGATTCTTTGTCACAAGGGTTTTACTAGCGACTTTCGAAAGGTGAGTATCCTTTCCTTTTGAAGACACTTGAGAGGAAGACATTTCAGACGATTTAGACAGCGAATCGGGAATGGAACCCGCAGAAATCAGAGTTAGCAATTGAGCTACCTGTTCCGATAATGCTTTTACCGTTTTAGTTAGCTCTTCGCAATTAGCACACGATGTTTTATTACTCGACGTGGCAGCAGCAAACGATTTGCCTTCAATTATTGACTTTGAGCTTTTGGAAACCTTCCTTGCTTCCGAAAAAGATATCTTATCCTTGGCCATGATAATAAGAATCGCTTTCTCGTCCTTAAACTTAGGGCAGTCGAAGGAACGAACGGGATGGTTTCCATCACAATTGCAACACTTTGGATCGTCTTTACATTGCTCACTATCATGACCATTACCACTACAATTACCGCATACCTGATCCTTCCGGCATGTGGAGCTAAAGTGTCCAAAACCCTGGCATTTAAAACACCGTCTCGGGTTTGGAACGTATGGCCTTACCGAAAGGCGCTGGTATCCGGCATAGATGTGGTCTGTTACGGTAGGTTTACCAAAAGTCAAAATCAAAGAGGCAGTAGCTACTTTTTGCCCCTTCTAGTTACGAAAAATACGGCACACGTCTACAATTGATTGCTTTGCCAAATCTTGTTTAATCTCCTCTAGGTCAACATGGAGGAGATCTCTGCAAGTCACCACTCCCTTAGCAGAATTTAATGTTCTGTGGGGTTCCACAGAAACCTTGACACTTTCAAAAAAAGGATGTCATATTTAACAGCGATAGGCTCTGCTTATCACTGTTAGTCTGAACCAGTAAGGTCCCGTTCTGCAGCTTCTTAATTGAAGCTACGGAACCTGCTCTTCCCGCAATTGCCTTATTAATCAAAAAGGGCGATACTTTAGATAAGTCCGCCCCTTCCTCCGAGTTTTTAAAAATTAAATATCTAGGAGATGGTAATTGAAGTGCTTCAGTACTCATCTCCTTGCCTCCCACCTTTTCATCCTTCTCCACTGAACCAACAGACCTGTTTGACAAAGTCGAACGAGGCCTCTTTAACGGAACTTTGGCGATTTTGTTTGTAGTTTCCATAATTTGTTTTCCGAGCGATTCATGAACGAAGATGTTTCGAGGGAATGGCACAGGGTGCACCCAGATGTCACCAGTAGCCCAGGATACTCGAACCTAAGCGAGAATCCCCCAATAAATTGGGGGGAGACCTCCAAATATTCTGGAGCCGAAATACATGTCTGTCAGCACTCCAAAATATTTGAGGGATGGGTTCCGGTACACAGTTACGGTTCTCCAAACCCAAGTACCAATGGCAGCCGCCCTCTATGAACTCACAGAATGCAACCACGTGTTTCGATAGACTCAGCTATTGGCTCCGACACCCATAACTTAACATTCATGTGCTTGCCAGGCGCCTATAGGCTGCTCGGTCCCAGAACTTATCCCATCAGAGGTCCTCGGCAGTGCTAGGCACACATCAGGTTCCACATACGTGGCCCTGCCAAACGAAACCAAGCAGTATCGCCACTCCCAGACATAACGGAACAAGAACAGCAAATCCCTAAATGTACGTGTGTGTGTAAGGTGTTTAAATCGTAAGTGTAGTGCTGTAAGTGTAAGTGTGTCTTAGACTCAGGTGCCGCGGGGTTCGTCTAGGTCCTCTCACTAGGTGCAGCTATTCTGCACCCCCTGCGGGTGTGTATGTTTGTGTGTGATTGAGTGTGTGTGTGTGTGTGTGTGTGTGTGTGTTGTGTGTATGTTGAGTAAATGGGTGAGAGTAGAATGAGCTAGAGGTATAGTGGGGTCGCTAAGCCCATCAGCTGCTTACTTCAGCTGCCTCCGCAGGCTAACTTCAACATAAATCCAACACATTGACACAAAGTGAGAAATTTGACGGTAACAATTTACATAAAAAACATTAAATATATATAAAACTTAAATCAATAAATTACGTCATTATGTTAACTATAAAGGGTTCCTTCGCTTCAGGCGTTATGTGTAGGTTATATTAAGAAGTTGATGGGCTTCCACATTGACATGATTTGGTAGTCATTTTTGAAAATGTTTTGATTGTCACACAAAATTTCAATTGAAGTCAGCATGTAAGCCTTACGTTAGCACCACTTGGCATCTATAACTGCCCGAATGATCATATTGTGTATTCGCTGAATTTTCCAGCTGTTAGGTTCCCCCTTACATACCCAAATTTAACAAACATACGTCATAGGCTTAATAGAAAATTGGGATAATAGTAAACTCTTTACACTAATTTAAATAGTACAATCAGAAATAAACGTATACTATTACCTCGAATATGTAAAACTGTTCGTAGTAAAATTAGTTATATTAAAGCAACCCACATATGTAACATTCTCCAGAAGGATCATAATTTTAATTCTAGGATCATAATAAACTTAAAAAATGGATTATTAAATCTATAGTGTAATGACAATCTTTAATAAGAAAATCTGAACATATTACAAGATATTAATGACTATTCATTTAATATGTTACGTTTGTTGTAAATGAAAGTTTTTTCCTACTACCGAAGTTCTAATAATTTTAAGGGAAATATCTTCTTGTTATGGCAAAAAAATTAATGATTTTAAACTTTTTATATGTGTGCCTTGGGTTACGAAAGGCTATTCTTTTCATATTTACTCTGTTGTAAGTTCCTTTCCTACACACAGGTATCTTTATTCCTTTGTAGGGTTTTAATATGGTAATTTATTTTACTATGTAAACATTTTGGATTAAATAAATGCAATAAAATAAAATAATATATATAAATATAATCGACATTAATAATGTCTTCTACTTTCAAATGATATTCCAATACTATTTAAGTAAAAATCATAAATATTTTTGCCCTTAAAATTCCCTCCTTAAATATCCCTAAATATATTTTTCGTCAACACCTACATCTGTCTTGGTTTCGGACCGATAAAGACTATTTTGCCAAAATTTTACCGTAATTTTTTTACAAACAGACAGACAGACACGACAGCGAATTTATAAGGGTTCATGGTTTGCCCTGAGGACCCTGAAAGTGTTTAATTTGTTTTACTAAAAAAACATCGGTTAAAATTGCTCATCTTCATAAAAACCTAACGGAAAAATTGTCTGTATTTATCGCACCGGATTTTTGTGGGCCAGCGCACCAACAAATTACGGTTAGATGTTTATAAGATACGCTTTAATCCTTTAAATATTATAAACTTTTACGTGAGAAAGTGGTGAATATTTTACATAAAATATGATGCATGCGATCGAAACATCGCTGTAACCAAGGTAAATAGAATACACGTTACAACTACACCAACGTCATTTCAGTTTACAGATGATTTTTCTGGTAGATTTCCATCGGACTCGTCAATAAGTTTTTTTTTAATGTTTCTTGGTTTTCACGTTTTTTAATCCTTGTCGCTCGTTCAGAATCAACACATTTATTTTCAACGGTGGAAATGTTAAAACGTGGAATGGCACCGAATTTCACAGGTTTTGTATTTAATAATTAGGATTTAAAATCCATTTCGAAATCATCGTCATTAAAATGAAGTGAACAGACTTTAACATTATCAAAATTAAAATGATCTGCTCGTTTACACGCATGAACCCACGCTTTTATCAGGTCTTCATTTTTAGGAATTCTATGAAATGTAATTCCTTTCCCTTTACAATTCTTATCATTATTATAGCAATTGGCAATAGCGCAACCAGGCATTGTTATGCATAAGCAATTATACAATACTAAACAAAATACATTATGTATTTTTTAGGATTCAAAACATAATTAAATATTTTCTTATATTTATAAAACCTCGAACACAAAACACAATTAAATAAACACACCGAATCTCCAACTAGATTTACAGAACATCGAATTGTTTAGCGGGAAACTACATACAGTAGCAATGAAGAGTATGACTCAGTGACGTCACGCGCGCGGTAGTCTACTGCGCATACCCACCGTGGCCCATACCGTGTATTCTATTTACTGTGGCTGTAACTATAACGGACTATGCATTGTAAAGCTGTTTGTCCCGCTATATCAGCCTAAGGTATATATAACACTACACAAGAAAGCACTGCATTGTTGTCGCGCCCAGGTTGGCCAACATCGCTGCTTGAGGTCTCGTGTACAAACTGGACTCTAAAACATCACGAATCTCATTGTCTCGGCTCACTGCCTGCTATATCACGTGGTGTCGTGATCGAGTCGTATCATTGCATTGCGATCAGCTGTTCCCGTACAGTTCCGTTATATAATACTGTTGGCAATGAATTGGGATTTCAGTTTTATTGCGCAATCTTTGTGCGCGGTGAAAGCGCAGTGGGAGGAGTCGGTAAATACAGGGCATTATTAAGTGCTTGTTTGGTTGTTTGGGGGAAATGTAACACACACAAAACAGCGCTGTGATTATCAAAAGCGCCGACATTTGTCCCAAACAACGCTTTTTGGTGTGTGTGTGTGTGTGTGTGTGTGTGTGTGTGTGTGTGTGTGTGTGTGTGTGTGTGTGTGTGTGTGTGTGTGTGTGTGTGTGTGTGTGTGTGTGTGTGTGTGTGTGTGTGTGTGTGTGTGTGTGTGTGTGAGAGAGAGAGAGAGAGAGAGAGAGAGAGAGAGAGAGAGAGAGAGAGAATTAACGAATTTTTGTTTCATTAGGATCATCAGGTCCTTCCTTCCACTTAACACCATGAAAAAACAAAAACTGAAAATATAATGTGTACGAGAGAGAGAGAGAGAGAGAGAGAGAGAGAGAGAGAGAGAGAGAGAGAGAGAGAGAAAAAAAAAAAAAGAGAGTTGGAAGGAAGGGAATGAAGAGAAAGAGAGAAGAGGAAGGAGAAAGAGAGAGAGAGAGAGAGAGAGAGAGAGAGGTGGGAAGAGAGAGAGAGAGAGAGAGAGAGAGAGAGAGAGAGAGAGAGAGAGAGACAGATATGAAATGCGTGTAGTTTGGCCACATATCGTGACAAAATTCGATATAATTAAATACTAAGAAATGGAAATATTTGCTGAACTTCAGGCTTCCGTATTTATTTTATAAAAGATAAACATTTAAACAATTCGAATCAGAGATTGCTCGAGTTTTTGGAACACATTGTTCTGCCACAACTCCCATACTTGTTTACATCTCCAACCAAACACATCACTCACTGTCTGAAACTGACATTGTTTATAAATAGACTTTTTTCTTTTTCGAACAACAAGTAAACAATTACAATAGAAATTCGATCGGGCAACGAAATAGATGTAACGCTTTCTGTATTATGTATAGAACAATTGTGTTGCCATTGATTTGTTAACAAAGTATTTAAGTAAGTAAAAGTATATAGCCTATAAAGTAAAATAATTAAAAAACCATTAAACTAGTAACTTTTCGACATTCAATTCTTTCTTCATAAATACGGGTTCAAAATCACTTGTAAAAATCCACACAATTTTTCAAAATTGGTCGTATTTACATAACCACAGTCTTCGGCAAACATTTTAAAATCTATAGCTAGGCATAAGTAGGCAGACATAAATACTGCATCTGTGTTCGCCACTGCCTGCCTTATTTTATTAAATTGAAAAAGTGTCCGAAACACGGGAAAAAAGAAGTACGTCCTAAATATTATCAAAATAATTTAGTTTAGTTTACAGTGATATGCACAGACACAGACAAACAATCGATTTCGAGAAAATTAATACAATTTGACGGGTTTTTGGGAAGCGACGACCTACGTTTTGTTCGAGTACTGTAAGCATTTTAAAATTAAAACTGATCAAAATCGTTCAAACCGATTTCGGTAAATTTTTTTTCAAGTTTCAAAAATATTGTGACAGAAAAAGAAGCTAAAAATTAAAGTTTAGAGGTTTAAGAGCACACTAATTTAATTCAAATCGGTCTTTACGTTAGTCTACAATCTACTTTGTACACACGAAAATACAATCTACAGCTTTTACTTCGGTACCAAACAAGACTTACTTCAGGTAATGTTTTTACTGTATCACTTTTTAATAAAAGTAATTTTGAAAATAAATGTAAAATTTTTTAAACCAGATTATTTTTCTTAGGTTCCATTGATGCTTTAGAGGCATAGTGGCCTCTAACACCGTGATTAAGGATCTATTGTGCAACTAGGCTTCTTGGATTCTGCTTCAATAGACTGTTACTCTCACTGATTAGCCAATCTGCTGGAGATGCTCAGGGTCTTGGAAGTCAAACACCCTTTGTCTCCTGCTGACCTTATCCGTACCACATTGCCTTATTGTTCATGGCTAACAAGCTTCTAGTTTTTAAGTGCAGTACAGCAGAGTCTCGATTAACCGTCATCCTTTTAACCGTCAAGTTTAGTTATTCTGTTATTTGACATTTTAAAACAGTCTTCAATAGTAAATAATTTGTAATAAATAATAAAAGTAACCTTATAGACAAAACACTGTAAGTGGACACGACTTATTTATACCATAGGAGACGCCAGCTGATACTCATTGCTGCCCTAAGCAAACGTTGATAATCGAAAAGTAAACGATTCTATCATCTAGTGGGATGACATAGAAACACTTCAAATAGTGTAAATAAATTTCGAAAGAGTGCGTGAATATTTCTCTTTCACATATACGCTCTCACACTATTTACGATAGTACCACTCAGCGTGTAAGTCGATCACGTCAAATTCACGTGATTACTCTAAGTGGCGCGCTTTGTGCTCTCGCATATGTTTACGTGAATACTGTTAAAAGGTTAAATACGGATAATTTACTGTATTAAAGACCTATGTATTAATATTTGTGTATTAGGCCCCTACATAATTAAACAGAAAATTCAAGTTTTACAACATTTTTCCAAATAATAGTAATAAAACATTCTGTACCTTAGACTATAATATGTTATTTTCATCTATTCTGTCATCCGTCACCCAACGGTCCGGAGAGTGACGGTTAATCGAGACTACTGTACTGTTCCCGCCAGCCCTGTCGTCTCTATAATTGTTCTGTTTCTCACGCCAAGATTTCTGTAACTGATCTTCTGTAACTCAACTTGGACACAAATTAATTTTACATAGCTTATTTCAGTTGCACAGTACCTGTAACGTTACAAGAACTTACGGCATCATACTATTTTGCACTCTGGGAAAACATAACCTCACTTTCTCGCCTGAAGTAATTAAGTAAACCAACAATCGTTAAAACGGCAAATTAAACATTGTAATTGCGCCGTGTTTCATGGAAATCAAACATACGTGTACTATATGTTGAGTACACAATGGAAAGTATAATGTTACTTAATAAGATTACTTCAGCATTACTGTTTGGTTAGTAATAATCACAATAATCACGGTATGTGATGGCATGATGATAGCTAATTTCCCAATTTTTACCAAAAATTTTTGAAAATCTGATTTTATAATCGTTACCAGCAGTTAATGGAATTAAAATCTGTACATGTTAACATTTTAAACTCTCAAATTGCATTGGAAAATACCAAAAACAAACCCTGACCGCAGTCGAATTTACTTTCATATTTCCAAAGGGCTTTAAAAAAAATTCAAAATACTACATTATGTATTTTTTAAGACTGACAACAACGGTGAGATTATAATTTTTTTTAAATGTGTGAGATGAAAAGTTACGATTTTTTAATAAAATTACCGCCATTTTGAAACTGTTAAACGGATTTTGCTGGATAACAAATTTGTTCAAACTATTACAAAAATCGATTTTATTGCCAAGTTCGAATCAAATCGGAGAGCAATTGCAAACGTAAGCGTGCTACGTAAATAGAAAAATAAATAAAATTTTGCTCAAGAAGTCAGGACCGGCGCTCATTTTAAAACCTCGGATGGTCGTGTCAAACGCTCATTCCACTTCCGTGTAAATTCTGTAAAAATACGTTAACTTACCTACACCATATTAAAAGTGGATGAAATATAGCGTTTAAACAGCTAATCACTGACGCACTACAAACATTCTATGAATGAAAAAACTCAAAAAATCGTTAACATTTTGAATTAATTTTTTATGGATACAAGAAAGGGTATGACACGTTCTACCAAAACATTCTTCTTTTCTGAAACATTTTAAAAATCAAAACCACGCTCTCTACCTTATAAAACCTTGCTTAGAAGTTAAACAGACATTTTTTGTGTCCAGTAGCGCCGAACAGGAGACACATTTTGTTGACAATGTTGTGTTTCAAGACCATCGCGACGACAATATTAGAACTTTAACATTATGGTTCACACTCGTTTCTATTGTGTCTGCTTCAAGTACCTGACTGGGAGTCGGTGGTCGATGTGGCAAAGCACCAGTCAGTCTGCTGAGTCTCTGAACTGCGCACCTTAAAGTTCTTAGCTCTAGCCGCAGTTATTCCCGTTGCTTTTCCCTTACCGTTAATCAGCACTCCCAGCATCCCTCGTCCTCATTAGTCTAACTGGCATAAAGTATAGACGTTAAAAAAAAAGTAGGCCTACCTGACATCTGAACCATTCTGTGTTTCAAGGGGTGGTTGTGTAATTACAAAGCCACATTACCCTTCACTGACCGTAGTCGCGGTAACGGCAGTCGACTACCTGAAATGACGTCACTGAACCTACGTGAGTGTACCTGACAGAGGGCTGTGACCCAATTATGTAGCAGTGTGTGTATGTATGTACCAGCTTGTGGGGACGGAACAATAGGCTGGTGAATACATCATTCACACTGTGTATTCTTCCGCTAAATTAAAACTTTGAAATTAAAATAATTTCATGTGAACTGCTGAATATCGATTACGCCCCCTACCGTTTATATGATATGTCGATATATTGTGAAATTACGCAGTTTTGTACAATATCTCGCACGTACTGTTTTATTACGGGTTTATATTCAATTATTGTAGCGAAAACATTAAGCAAACTTACATTCAATTATTTCACCCGAAAATTCGTTTGGAAAACTACCGACACAAATATGTAATTTCCAAAAACAAATCAGATTTTACTAAAATTTTAGTCATATTATAAGAATATGTATATGTGTGTTAACCTTACCAATTTTTTTCTTATTTGATGATGGACAACTGATACACTTTCCTTTGACTAATACACTTACACTGATAACTTGCTTTCCGTCCCCATAAGCTGACACACACACACACGCGCGCGCACACACACACACACACACACACACACACACACACACACACACACACACACACACACACACATAACAGGGTCACAACCCTCTGTCAAATACACTCATGTAGGTTCAGTGACGTCACTACTTTATTTTTATTCCGATTTTTGTTCGATTATGTTAATATCTTGGACAATTTAGTTAACCGTAATTATACGCTCAACAGTTGAAAAAACGTCATTTTCAAATCTTTAAAAATTCATAATTATTTTTATTTTATATATTTTTTTCCAATTAAATTTCACCATCCTAACAGTGATAAAATCTCATTTAATAAAAAAATTAATTTTACTGCTGTCGAAGTTTATTTTTGTACTTTAATTGCACTTAAAAATATTTGATTTAGGCAGATGTTTTATGATGGTAAAATTAAAGTTTCCAAAAAGTATAAGACAAACAAAATTGTTTATTACTTTTTGGAAATCCAATTCTGTAACCTCAGCGAGACAACTGCGTGCCGCGATTCTTTTTGATTTATTTTCACTGTTTTTGATGCGCGTAAATGTGTTTGTAACGGCATCGTGAGACAACAATAAGAGGCTGCCGTATTGACGATAGCTATTCTCTCTCTCCCTCTCTCTCTCTCTCTCTCTCTCTCTCTCTCTCTCTCTCTCTCTCTCTCTCTCTCTCTCTCTCTCTCTCTCTCTCTCAGCGGAAGGGATCGGACCTGATATAACCTGACGAATTGCGTATATCTATCTCTGTCACACGCATAGCACTGAAATCTCCATTACCGATTGTTTCTGTTAAACACTTGGCTGGTAAATTAGACCGAAGTGTTTCAAGGTCATCTGTCAAACTGACGTCTTACTCTTTAGTTTGATAAATTGTGGCCGCCAAGGACTTCGTCGTTGTAACACCGACGTCCATGCATCTGTTTCGTAAAAATATTAACATTATTCCCCTCTGTTTACTTTTACCCACACTGCAAGACGTCAAATGACGAAAAAACCTGAAGTTTTTGATGAATTTTTCAAATGATTTTCTCTTTTATAAAGTTTTATAAACACGAAAATTAAAAAAATATCGAAAAATTCAGTATTCGTTTTTACTTTGACCCAAAACTAATTTTATACATTTTTCGAGATTGTTTAAACTTATTTTGTCGAAATTTAAGAAGGAACTTTCGAAAAGATCTCATGGATCTATATAAAAATTTATATGCAAAAACTATATATATTCCAATTGAGTATAACTTACAGTTTTTGATACCACATACTAGATAAATAAAAACTATTTGCCCTGAAAATTTTATTCCAGAACATTTTGTCAGAGACAGCTCAAGTAAGCAGCATACTTCTAGCTTATACTGATCTCATTCATCTACTCATCACACACACACGCGCGCGCACGCACATACATTCACTACTCGACATAACTTTCCTTTGTTACGTTATACAATAGCTAACTCTAAAGTGTAAAATGGCCCGTGCTGATGGAGGCCTGGGATACCTGGCGACCTCGCAAAAACATGATTAAGAATGTAAACAGAATTAGTGGAAACTCACCGCAAAACAAAAAACTGGCCAAATTGGGCAAACCTCCGTAAGAAGAGAAAATTTAAAGGCAATTAGCAAAGCAAGCATATGCAAGTACTTCAATAACAAATTGAGAAAAATAACCAATTAGAAATGTGGGAGCTACCCATCTAGAAGCCTGTTCAATTCCTTTGTAAAAAGAATTGGACAAGGACTTGTAACTGAGCATCTCAATATTATAGAAAGGGGCAAAATAATTCACTGTCAAATAAAATTCAAATAAAATTTGAAAGTGATCGGAAACTACTATAAAACCAAATTTTCTGACATGTTCCCTCAAAAAATTTAGAAAAAATTGTTTCAATCAAAATATGAAGTGCTTCCTTTACAGATTTTACAATAATGTAAGTAAGTCTTTGTATATTTACGGACCGAAAAAAAGTGTTTTGAAATATTCACCGACTACTTTAGAAATTCTTTTTACATTACAAACTTATATTGCAAAACTTACAAAAACATTTGCAGTGTGAGTAAAAGTAATACAAATTAAAAGTCATTTTTAATGTTTAGGCGTCAAGTATCTTTCAAAATACGTAACGACATTGCTGAATACCCGGAAGTCAGATGAATCAATCCAGTTAAATTAGTTTATATTTGTACCAATACGCCTGTAGACCCTACGTCTTTTTAAAGCGTGGCCGTCTTTCATACATTATTACGTCAAGCATTCCGATCGGTTTTGTACCATAAATATAGACCTGATTTATTGAAACTACATTCATGTGGTACTTACAGCTTTGTCAGGACACCAGAGTCCTCTAACTCCTCATACTTTTCATTTTTTAAAATAAAACCAACTTAAAACCGACAAAAAGGTTTGTAAACAAAATTCCAGAAGAAGTATAAAGTGTCCCATTGAGAGTGCAGCACACTGCAGGCATAAGTGACAAAAATAATTCTGCGTGTACCAAAACATCTGAGTGCTAAAAACATTGTTGTAAGTAATATTTAAATTATTACTGTATCCAAGACTTAAATAATTATTGACAGAATCAGTTTTGAAAGTAGAATCGTCAAAACAATCAAGCCAGTTCTAATAAGTAAATGTTATTAAATGAAAGACTCTTATTATAGTAAACAGCAAATACTGTAGCTTGATTAGGTATATAATGTAAAATCCGTTATAGTAGGTTTCATTTGTAAATATTTCAGTAAGGTAAAATGTTAGAATTCAGTCATTAATGTTATTATTATAGTTTTAAATTCGGAAATAGAACAAAGTGAGGCACATCGTATTAAATAACTTGAATATAATGAATGGCATTGCTTTAACAATCTAACAACGTCTTGCTGTAGATTGTTGTATATTATTCGTTTCCTTCTTCCATTAACTGCAAAAGGTCACACGGGCCAACTACTTATATTTAAATACAGTAACTAAACATTAAAAGATTCCTATTTTTTTCTAGAAATATAATTATAATAAAAAAGATTCTGCTAGCTCCGTTTACGTCACTACCAATTAGTGTGCAGAGCTAAACATAAAGAAATATCTATAATTGTTATTATTAGAATATTCTTGAAGGGTTCGTTTAAATATGCGAATTATGCTTTGAAGACCAACAGTCACCTTGGACTTGTTATAGTAAAGAGAAATTCAGATTTGTAAGAAATTTAAATTTGTATAAAGAATCACCTTGGCATCCGCGCCTGCAGTATATATACACAATCAGCTGATCGTTAAGTCATTCAGTGTGTCAGCTGTCAAACTTCAGACATGTTTAAACTGGTAAGTTTGTTTTTTTTAATGACCATAATTTTGAAGCTCCTAAACGAGTTTTACTAGATAACGAACTGTCGGGGTACAAAACTCTTAGCGCAATCTATTTAGGTGCCGTTCGAATCAAATTTGGACCTAAATTTTGTACACGTAAGTGCTCAATATAAATTTAAAAAGTGACCTAGTAGTCAAGATCGGCGCTCATTGCAAGCTGCCGGGTCCGGGTTTTACCACGATGGCTGCATATCTCACTTTCCAACGGAAATTCGCTAACAAGAAGTGTACAGACAGACACGACTTTTATCAATTACGAAAACCTGTTGAGGCATGCCGCCACATGGGCTGTAAGGCGTAAAGTAGGCAATTTAAGTACACGCTTCTTATAGTATCAGTATAGCGATGGGCAAAATACGTATTATTACTCACCCGACCTGAGGTGAGTAATATATAATATATTGTAATTATATATATGTATGTGTATGTAATTATATATATAATTACTATATTACTATATATAATAATAATATATTACATTATTATTTACATTATAAATAAATTAATATAAACGTTTATAATAATTGTTGTTAATATTCCTATAACATTACCTGAAACTTATTACATCCTGTGAGCTGTTGAATAAAATCAGCAGATCGTTACTAATTAATGTAAAACAACTGATCTTTTGCTATAAGCTAGGTTCACGTATTTATTTATTTAAACAAATCAAGAGCATCGACTTACTGTATCTCGACTTCTGCTTTTATCGTTATTACAGTAAAAAAGAAAGGGAAAACATGATACATGATTTTTATTTTCGGTTGAATAACAGACAATTTTTCTACAAATATGTCTGATGTAAAACAAAGCTTTACGTAGATTAGGTTAGGTTATGTAAAACACTTCAGAAATAACTTTGCCAAAAATACTCTTAAATCGATTTATTTTACAAAACGTATTAAATAATTTCGATAACATTTTACTAAAAACTAATCGTTATTCCTGTAATATAAATATTCATAATTCAAGGGGGTGTAGAAGATTTGAAGTAAAAACAAACTCAGTACGTGGGTAAATCGAGAAAGTAACTCCAAACCGCTTTCGGGGTTCGTCCCGGAACCGTAAAGTTGACAAATCGACGGAAGTCCGGTTTTCTCGTTTCTATCGATAGATCACGAATCGAAACGTGCAAAAAATTATGTTCGTTTATTTATAAAAGTTCACCTGTTCGCGGTACATCTTCCCGCTGCGGCCACGTTTCGTTTGGATTTTGGATCGGCAGACACGCCCGCACGCACGTGCACAGTCCACGTTTACAAAACGGATGGGAGCTGAGGAAACAGCCGAGACGCTTTCCGCACAGCCAATGCGCCCGCACACGTGAGTCTTCAAATAAACAAGGAAAACAGATTCCACGCTGACACAAACTGATCTGATCATCTTGTATCGATTATCTCCGCTTTCTTATAATCGATAACTTAACTACGCCAAACAGAGTCTGTTATTTGCAAACTACCGTAAATTGCTTACTATCAGTATATCATAGGTACGAATTATATACAGAGGGTGTGTTGTAACTGTCACCCACCCCCAAATTTATCGTACATTACTTTAGATATGGTCTACGGACAAAACGTTCGATTTTGGTTAGTCAATAATTATTTGCGAATATCCATTGGACAATGAGAATAAATAAATTAAAAAATTGTGTGCGAGTGTGTGTTCTAGCGCGTGCGCGTGTGTATATGTGCGTATGTATGTGTGTGTGCGCATCATTGTTGGAACACTAACGTTCGCACTTTTAGTCCAATTTAATTCAAATTTGGCAAGAAAATTGATTTTGACAATAGGTTGAGACAGTTCGTTACCAAGGAAAATTCGTTCTACAATTTCAAAATGGAGAACACTTAAAATTTTTTAAAATGCATGAAGTTTCTTTATATGTTTTCTATTTCACCACCGTAATCAAAGGAAAAAATTGCTTCAATTACCATTTTGAATTTTCAAAACCAGTTGAAATTAGTAAGTCTAATTTGTCGGCTTTCGGGGTTCATTATTGTTCATTGTAATTTAAAAGTTTAAAATGCTAATTATATTTTAATATATAAACAGCAGATCGTAGTGCTGTTTATGATGGTGAAATTTTAATTAAAAAAGTTAAGGTAAAAGAAATTTTTAGAAACTCGCTTACATCAAGTCAGCGAGACAATGCTTGCTTGCCGCGATTTTTTTCAAGAAACTTTCGGTTGAGGCAGTATATTTTGATGTGTTCAGGGCGATTGAGTGACTACGTAGGTTTTATATTAATTAGATGTAATTCGTCTAATTTTGCTTAAGATTGGTTTTAAAGTAAGAAAACAAAGTAAATAGGTAAAGCTACCTGCCCTAAAACATTCTGTTTACCGGTTGCTGTACAACAATTGTCAAAAAAAGGTACAGTTGTATTGTAGACTGAATCAGAAAAGGTGAAAATAAATTCCAACCTTAACACGCGTTATTCGGGTGATTTACTCCCTGAATTCCTTTCTTAGAATTAGGAAAGGTAGAGTTCCACAAAATTTATTAAACTATTTTAACTTTTGTTTTGCAGATTATCGTTTCTACTCTTCTAGCAGCAGCTTCTGCCAGCTACCCCTTAGCCGCTTCTGGTTATGTGTCAGCACCTTTCGCCGCCTCTATTTATGGATATACCGCTTCCCCTTATGACTACGCTGCGCCCTTGCCGTATGCTACGTCCTACGCTAACACCTACAAGCTGTCCTTGAGGTCACCTTACGCTGTGGCCCCTCCGACTTACCCTGCCCCTGCTTCTTATCCCTACCCTTTACCATACGCTTATGGTAAAGCATATGGTTATACAGCTTATTAAATCAGTGTTAATATTTATTTTTATATTTATGTATATAACAATGTATATTTGTAATTAAAAAAAACATTAAATAATAATCGATATTTCCTTTATAAATTAACAGCAGTAATTTTTATAATTTGTTAACACTAGACGGAAACAAATTACATTTCCATTTGAAGTCAAACTAAAGTGAGAGAGTAAATATTTAGGTAAACAAATGAATAGTTCGCTACCTTATTTTCCTTAATCTCTTATTGAAAGTGTTTTTTCTGTAATCGATTTTGCTAAACAATTCCATCGGGAAATTGAAACTCATCTTTAACTCATACATAAAATAGAACTCACACGTTCGCAACTTTTTGCCAATTTTCATCAAACATAAACATCGATTTCAGTAACACATTTTACAAAGCAAAACCAGCCCAACAATTTCAGTAATACAATTTACGAAGCAAAACCCGCTCAACTTTACAGTTACACATTTTACAAAGCAAAACCCGTTCAACAATTTCAGTAACATATTTTAAGGAGCAAAACCCATTTAACAATTTCAGTAACACATTTTACAAAGCAAAACCCGCTCAACATTACAATTACACATTTTACGAAGCAAAACCCGCTCAACAATTTTAGAAACATATTTTAAAGAGCGAAACCCATTCAACAATTTCAGTAACACATTTTACGAAGCAAAATCCATTTAACAATTCCAGATTTGCCGCTAATTTCAGGATTGTTACTAATCTTTTTGCCAAATCGACTTTAAAGAAAATGTACATTTATCTACATCCTATTCAAGTATAAAAACTTCTACAACTATTAATGCTTTAATAATTGTGATGACTGGGCTGGGCATGTACTTCAACGGAATTCCTTACTAATTCTAATTTGTCTTAGTAAACTTATTTATGTACAATGTGCAAGACATATATTCAACTATTAACGCTCTAAAACTGAACTTATTTATATTTATATAATTAAAAAAAAATTTAATTAAAAAAAGTTTCGCTTTTTAGCGAGTTTTGAGCTCACGTCCCTTAGTTTCATAAGTGTGAGTCAGAACACTAAGTCAGTAGAAGCAGTCAGCTCACTGGTAGGCCTAAATTCACTTCAAGAATACTAATAATACGTATAGGGCAAGCATGACACACTTTTAAACGTGCTATCGTGAGTTTTTTCCCGTTCATTAAAGAAGTTCTAATTTCTGTTTCCGTTAGCGAGACAACTGCGTGCGCGCGATTATTTTGTATTCCACGGACCTCAGTCAGTGTGCCTGCGCTTCTGGTTTCCCAATATATTTCTTGACCAGCGTTAAGCCTATAATACAGTATTTATTAATCATACAGTTAGATTCAAAGCACAAGTTACATACACCCGAGGGTAGGAAATCGGAAAAGCAAAACAGACCCTACGGCGATCAGATCGTCTCTAAATAAACGTGTATTTCCTGCCCTTATTGTTAAAGGAATGTCCTGATTTCTATTTCCAACTGAAAGCTTTCTAAACGTTTCAGTTTATACAATAGCGGCTACATGCCGTATATAAATACATCTACAGGCGACCTCATGCAAAGTCCGCTCCTTCACTTCGCATACACCTTCAAACACGTTCACCATCCTTTCATAACTGCTCCCTCCTTACGTGTCTAGTACAGATAATTTAATTTTACTTTCCCACTTAAAAGCATAAATGTTTTAATTTATTTCAGTGGCAACAGAAAAATAAATGTTCGAAAACATTTCCCTGAAAATATCAAATGAACAGACTGGCGTTTTAACTGATAAACTGCAGATAAAGTTAATCAACGTCTAAATGTTGGTCAATGTCTAAATGTTTGACCATTAAAACAAATGAAGGAAAATCAATTCCACCAATAAGGAGGTAGCTTCAAAACTGTTAATTATTAACGTTTTAATCATCAAACAAAATATCTGGAAGTAACTCTACATACTAAATTAAAGTGGGAAGAAGAAGAGTCTATATTAATAAAAAGAAATTTTGTGCATGTAAGAAAATTATACGACACGTCGATGGCAGATTTTAAGTAAATTCTTTAAAATTGAATATTTAGCTAAATATTACACATGACGTTATCTAGCGGGGGGTTTTAGAAACTCTTTCAAGTAGAGACCAAAAGGAGAACTATTGTAATGTATTATCGCATGCCCAAGGTGTAACAAATATCAAATAAAAGAATTAATGTCTGCCACTTATCGTAACACGTATACTGTTGATGCAATTATTAATCTATGCTCGTGACATTGAACAGCTGGAACTAAGCGAGGAGAGAAGAGGACGGTGTTCTATTTCCTTTTCTGAAAACACTTGCCGAAACTATTTCCATTAAGCTGATCATTGTTCGCGTTATCGTTTCCTGTGACTACTCATTGTAAAACGACTAGTAGCGGTGAATCTGTGAGCCCAGTAAAGTAGTTTATCAACAAAAATACACAATATGTAAAAATAGTACACTATATTCGATTTTTTAAAACCAGTTTAAAAGATTTTAGTGAAGTTTTAATTATACATGAATGAATGGATTTTTAGGTTTACAAGCACACTGTCACCTTGGTAGTGTATTGTGTCGTCCTTCCTGCATTCCTAAAACTCTCAGTTACGGTATCTTCTCCAGCCCTCGCCTCTTCATGAAGTTCAGGATTTGTTTTGATACCTAGGTAAATCCTTGGCCTCACCTAGATCTTCATGTGGCTGTAGCCACCTAATCTATCTGCAGTTTTGAGGGGTTTCCTCTTCAATTCAGCAGTTGCAAGTTGAATTTTCTACAAAATAGGGATTTTTATTAAGACTGACAGATTGTCGCTCTGATGCTATCAATGCTTTCCAGGAGCTCCTCGGCCTGTTTTAAAGTTCTCTTATCTCCCAGAATTTAGACCTTCTAGATTATTTTTCCTCTTGAAGTTTCAACTTGAAGTAACTGTCGAGTTTGCAAAACGGTTCTGGTTCTGGACACAAAAAATAATAAGGTCCAACCATTCAAATAAAGCAAGTAGAAAAAAACAAAAAGTCTTTCAAAATGGCGGCCATTCGAACCTTGTAAAATGCTTACCAAATTTTTAAACCTAATTAATTTAACAACAGGTAGTGAAGAGTTTCGTCTTCAATTCAGAAATATATGCAAGTTGGATCTTATAACAAGTCAAGATTCCTAACAAATATGTTAAGAATGAAATACCTCATAAAAAATCAGCCAAAAATCTTAGCTTATTTTTGTTCAAGCTGAATAGATCAGCACTATGTTCCTATCAAATTTCCCAAAGAACTCATTGGCCTCAAAATTGTTCTGGTCCTACTTGTAGAATAATAATTCATGTCAATGTCCTACTATTCAAATAAAGCAAATCATAAACCATATCAGTTTCAAAATGGCGGTCATTCAAAACTTTGCAAAAATTCTTATCAAATTTTAAAAGCTAATTTATGAAAATAAAAAAATATAGTTTTACGGCATTCGAGTTAAAGTTTTTTTTTGTTTTTTTAAAGTAAAATATAAATGTTCATTATTAATTTTGTCAATCCGCTCTCATTATCTCAGCGAGACAGCTGCGTGTTTCAATTATATTTTTGGATAGCTCTCAAACCGAATTTGTTGAAGAGATAACCATCCATTCGTTTTAGTTTTATGCTTAATGACATTTTAAATAATTGTGAAATATTTTTGTACGATCTATTCGATTTTCGTCACCCAATTTTCACCCATGTGGGTGTATGGTATATACAGCCTCTGGGGCTGCACAAGGAAGATAAATGTAAACAACGTTCGGAAATTTAAAAATAAAGTACTTCGTTGTATAGTGAATGAGCCATGGTATATTAGAAAATTTCATTTAATGATGATTTGCACAGTGACCTGAAGATGGAATATGTCAGAGATGAAACAAGAACCAGAGCAGTGAATCATTTGAATAAACTACAGCAGCATGACAATGTCCAGTTAAAAAGGATGGATGAGACTAGAATAGTGTGAAAATTGAAAAAAAGAAAATTTTTTCTTTCTTCAATTGACTTAGTTCAATATACATTTGTTTGCTTTTGTTTTGGGACTAGCCACTCGGTTATAACCCGACAACTGTAATACATATGATTGATAAGTTAGTAAATGATTGTAAAAGTCAGTTGTAATAATGAGTTGTAAAGAAATCCCCGATTTTCATTTGTTTCCATTTTTTTTCAGAAAGTAAGTTTCTTTTGGTTGCAGAGCTTCGTTGAAACCCCTTTAGGGCAGTAAATCTGTTCGCACTGTTGAAAACAGTAACGTTATCAAGGGTTGTCGAAGTTACATAAGAACAAAGCACCGCCAGGGCACTCACCTTTGTACCGCAATTAATATAAAAAGTAATATCCATTAATTGTATTAGAGCGGGACACTCGACATCCTGGGCACCGAGCCTTGGCCGTGGCGAGTGAGAGGGAGTTATATATATAGTACACCCCCAGTGGTCACCCAGTATCAGCTGAGGTAGCCCGACTTCGAATCCACCATCATGTTTCGACTGGTAAGACCATTTTAAGTGTTCAGTTATCAATGCAAGAAGTAGCTTATATCAACTTTTTGTTGATCGCAAATAAAATCGATTTTGAAAGTTTTAAGGAGCCAACCATTTTCAGTATCGAATCAAAAAAGTGGTTTTATTTCGATGTTTGTCCGACTAAGTGTCTGTTAACATTGTGATCTGGCTGATCAATATTTCCGGGAACCTGTTTTAATTTTTAAAATATTTTTTTAACAGTTTTGTTTAATCAAAAATTTCAAAAATATGATTTTATAAAAATCTACTTTAATGATTTTGATCGAATTTCTCTTAGCTATAATACAAATAGATAGATGCTTGCATGTATAAATAAAACTGAAAATATTACAAAATTTTCAAAGTTGTTAATCAGAATTTAGCAAAATTGTAAGGATATAAGAAATTATTGTTATAAATTTTTGGTTTAGGATTGAATTAAAAAGACGAAAATCAACCCTTACCGCCCTCGGAATTAGTTTCTTGAATTCTAGAATTTCATAAATGTGTTTAAAATTTTAACAAAATCTGATGATTATATTTTGAGAAACTAGTCAAATGTTTTGGGTATTATTATCGACACCTCACCAGCAAGAGTTTTTGGATATTTAAACAAATTCAATGTTTCTTTATGTTTAAAATTTTCTAAAGACATACAAAATTGATTAAATTTATAATACTATTTTATTACTATAATATTATTTTTATATGTTAAAGAATATAGAATTTGCAATAACAAAATGGGTTAAGTACGACCTACGTTTATATGATTTTTTTTCGTAATTTTGATCTGAGAATTTTTGATTTTATGTTATATCAATATTTTCTTAAACACTCTGTATATGTAAGATTTTATTTTTAATGGAGTGCAATAACATTTCAGTATATATAATATAAGTATATATGATATAAGTATATATAATTTAAGTATATTTATAGAACAAAGTTAAAAAAAATATTTTTTCTAAAAGTTTTAGAGCCTAAGTTTTAGAGCCGGATAGTTGTCGGAAATCTTGAAACAGATAACCTTCGTGCGGACACCATTTCGCCATAAAAAAAATGATAAAACGTCAATAAAACACTAAAAACACGAAACAACTAATTAGCATCAGGTAGGGCAGGACAAGAGAGCGGCAGCGGGCAAGTGGTCGTGAGACAACCAGCGGGAGCGGTCACACCTGGCACATAAACTTCGGTTATTGTGTTATTAAATAATAAGCGTGTAACAGACCGGTCAGCTGTGTGCTGGCGCATGCGCGGTGGAACTTTATTTACAACCTAATAAAGTAAATCTACTACCGGGTCACAAAAGTATAGATAAAAGGGTGAATAAGCAGTTCTCAGCGTTAGATAAGAAGGCTAACTCAGATTTTAGTAAAAGTAACGATTAAAATAAATTTTCCGTTTTTAAGAACGTGTATGGAATGCCCGCTCTGCGGGATATGACATGATTTCTGAAGGCAATTTGAATCAATCGAAATGAATCCCAATTGGTATGACTAGGTATAGGTATTGATTTCCTAGATGTTAACGAAATTACAGAATTGATAATTTTTCACAGATAATTTGATTTCACGTATGTAACAGTGAATGGCTGAGTTCAACTGTTACTAACTGTAAACTGGGAACTGAAATCTCCGGAGTCTGTTCCATGCCCCGAGTTTTTTTCATTTCCTTTAGTGTTTTAACCCATGCTGTCTTGACCTTTAAAACTGCTTGATTCTAAGTAAACAGTTAGGCATATATCTTGCTAAAATGTCAGAAATGGTCAGCTGACAAAGGTACAAGTCATATGATCATGCGTAACAGTTTATACTGAATTCCGTACAGCGAGTCTCTGTGTTCATGTATGCATTGTTGTTGCAGGCTTTCGTCCCCATCCTTCTAGCCGCAGCGGTTGGAGGCTACTTAGTACCGGCGCCACTTCCAGCATACCACCCGGCACCCGCTCCACCGGCACCCGCCCCGCCGGCACCCGCACCTCCAGCACCGCCAGCACCAGCACCTCTGTACGCTCACGCTCCGCCTCCACCTCCACCACCACCGGCAGCCACATCGTACTCCAACACGTACAAAGTATCCGTGTCAGTGCCCGTACCCGTACCGGCGCCACATCCGGCACCTCTTCTGCCTGTGCCTGCCTACCCGGCACCAGCGCCTGCCCCTGCTCCAGCACCGGCACCAGCGCCTGCTCCTCTAAAGCTTCCCGCGTATCCTTTACCCGTGTTCCCGGCATACCCCGTACCTGCACCTGCACCTGTACCTGCCCCCGCACCGGCTCCTGCTCCGGCCCCTGCCCCAGCACCGGTTAGGTTTCCAGCGTTCCCAGCCTACCCCGCACCTGCCCCAGCACCTGTCCCTGCACCGGCTCCAGCCCCTGCTCCAGCACCCGCACCTCTACGTCTGCCAGTTTTCCCTCACCACCCTCCTTCCCACCCCGCTCTAGTACTTCCTGCACCGCTCCACCCTGTCCCTGCTTACCCTGCCCCCGCTTATCCTGCCCCAGCACCTCCCCGCTATCCTTAAGCTGATGAATACTTCTTTCTAGTGTAAATAATGTACTGTACACTTTTATTTTCATCCGAAATTTGACATGAAATTCAATAAATATTTAGAAACAAAATTATTATTGTGTGTATATATGTATGTATGTGTGTGTGTGTGTGTGTGTGTGTGTGTGTGTGTGTGTGTGTGTGTGTGTGTGTGTGTCAAACAAAATCGTAATTCTCAGCAAGGTCCTCGGTGCATATGATCGTTATGATCGGTGCAGCTGCAAATTTTTGTCGTTATGCGTTATTGAACAACGGCAGTAAATAAACATAACCTCAAACATAACGCAGAGAAAACTGCAGTGAAAAGTTGGGTTGTTTAGTTACCCGCATCGAGAAAGTTTGCGCAGTGTTTTAAAACAAGTGTTTTGCGCATTGCGTTCTATACTTCCCTAAAAGTAGTAAGGCGTAACGTTGAAACCTCTGACGATGTCCCTGAAACTATATAATTACTGCGGCTTTAGCACAACATTTACTTTTATGCCTCCAGAGAGATGCTACGAACACCATTTTTATTGTACAATACCATTGAAGAGAAACGGACTGGAAGTACAGATACCATTATAAAAAGTTTGCTCGATATCAGAGGCTAAAGTCCAAGTAATTAGAATACTTGTTGTTAAGAACGCTGCAAGCAGCAAGGACAGAGAAAGACATTTGAGAAAACAGACAGTACTATAACCTACGTAACTGTACTTGAACACTTTGCCGCAAGATGCCACCAGTAGTGATCGCTCACATATCTCTCTTATGGGTTAACATTTTAGTACGATTACATTTAATGAAAATATGTTTCACTCACACACAATGAGAATATTTAACAATCGCGGAACGCGATCAGCCATCAGGCTGTCATGATGGACAGCGGTTAAAAAATCGGTTAAAAAAATACCTCAGGCTAATCTTTTTTTTAATTCAGATGTCATCATCGTAATCTGAATAATTAAAATCTGCACATTAAACGTTTTACACTGAAAATACGAAAATTCGACTCCAACCTAAGTAGAATTAAGTTTATTGGTTTCAACCGATTTTAAAAATTCAAAATGCTAACCTAAGTAGATTGTAACATTTATTCCGATTTGATTCAAAATTGGCACAAAAATCGTATATAGCAATAGCTTGGACAAGTTGTTGAATCAACAAAATCGTTCAAAAATTTCAAAATGACCGCTATTTCAAATCTATAAATAATAACAACAGTTTTGTTTTAAATTATTTTAAAAATCTGATGTCACCGTAATAATCAGCGTTAAAAACTGAATAAATTAGTATTTTGAATTTTAATACTCCTTTAAAATTAATAAGTTCAATTTGACGTCGGTTAGGCTCATTTTCGTATTAACAATGTAATTTTAAATCTGAAGATGTAATATGCAGATTTTAATGCTTGTGACATCGGAAGTTCAAAAAAGATAATTTAAAGAAATTACTTTTTGAAATTCGCTTCCATCAGGTCAACGAGTCAGCTGCGTGCTGCTTTTATTTTTAATTAATCTGAAAAGATCCCAATTGCGACGTTTCAACCTTGACCCAGATTGGACGGCTTTATATGTTCTTTGATTCGCTCTAACAGCTGATCCGTACAGTTCAGTCCAGAACTAATTTCCCTGTCAGCTGATTTTGTATAGTCTGTAACTAATTCACTGATTAACCTGAAAAGACCACTATTCATTAATTACCTTGACAGTTTGCTGGAGTAAGCCCGCACAAATCCAAAATGCAAAGAGAGAAGGGCAACTAATTTTATAAAACTGTTCGTCTATGACGTCATAACTAAAGTTTAAAGTTTGCACAAACTTTCTTTTTTATTATCGTATTTTAAATGTAATTTGAAAACGTTAGATACTAATTTATGTGGATTTTAATATTTATTACTATTGTGAAGTTTGATTTTTAAATGAATAAAGCGAAAAGTATGTTTTTGTGGTGGTCTGGGTTTATTATTCTATTTTTTAATAACAATACAAGGAAGAATGGAACGACCATCATGGTAAGACTCAGACCCTTGACTCGAAATAGGTGCCGATCCTGTTTCTAGATTAATATATATATACACGCGCGCGCGCGCACACACACACACACACACACACACACACACACACACACACACACACACACACACACACACTCACACACAAGATTTGGTTAAACGGCATCAAAACCGATTCCACCATAGCTTGAAAAATTTCGTTAATAGCAAAATTCATTTATCAATTTCAAAATGGAAGACAATTTCTCGCTTTATAAATTCGTTACATATTTTTGAAAAACGAATTACACCACCGTAAGCAGCGTTAAAAAAAAAATCATAAAATATCATTTTGAATTTTGAAGAGTGGTTGAAAATAAGAAATGTAGTTTGACGGCGGTCAGGGTTCATTTTCGTACTTTCAATGCAATTTAAAGTTTAAAACGCTAATATAAGCAGATTTGAATGCTGTGTTATGATTGTGAAATATGAGTTTCATAAAGAGGGTAAGATAAAAAATAATACTTTTGGAAATTCGTTTCCATCACGTCAGCGGTGTTTATAATTTACTGTGTTGCATATAAATAATTAATCTTGATTAGAATCAATTGTATTTTACTATAAGTAGAAGAGGGTGCACCAGGTGCCATTGGAAAATGAACTGTTGGATTTGTCATCGTGGTAAAACCCAGGCCTGGAACTATGTAATATGCACCGATCATGATTTTTAGAATATTTTTTGAGAAATCGTTTAAAATTTCAATTGCATGTTTGTTTGAACTCAACTAAACAGTTTCAAATAAATTTCAATAAATAAATATTGTTATTAATCAACCCACACCAGTTTTACAATATTCAATTAAGACAACAAGCAAATTAATAATCAAATAATAACATTTTTAGTGAAAATTTAATTTACTCTGAATGTATTTTAGATAAAATAAAATTGCGAAATTGTCTAAACTTGATAATATTACATAATGTAAAGAAACAGTTTTAATATGGAATACAATAATTTAATTTTGCAGAAATTATTATCCCTGACAGCCGCGAAATTTATAACTTTATTATCTTTCCTTTTTGTGCGTACTTGTTATGATTATAGCTTCCCGATTTTATTAAAATTTTGAAATGAAATATATTTCTTAATAGCGTGGATAAGTACACCCAGCAAACAGTTTCGAAATGACGGCGTTCAAAATTTTTAAAATATTACTATCACTTTTTAAACATTGATAATTCTGGATAAATAAACTTTTAAGTTTTCAAATTTTCATTTGAGAAAATTTTTTCCTAGACACAACGCTTTCTCTAATGTTCGAACCAATGCCAAGTAAAAGTAGGCCTCCTTCTTGTGGATCGGTGTGTTTCCCTAGGGACTCCCGGGTTACGGGAAACGTGCGCACGTATCGTGGCTGAGGAGGATCACGAACTGAACACTCTGCGTGACAATAAACGAAAGGAACCGGTGAAGATCAATAGCGCACTGACTTTCTTACTTTCAAACTTTGCTTTGATTACTTTCTGATTTGTTTATTTTCTGAGTTTGCAAATAAGGAGCTTCTGAAATAAATATGCTTATTAAAACCAATGAACGAATGCATTGATTGTTATTATTGCACAAAACCTTTGTAGATCTACTGTGTCCCCATTCTGTGTGCCTGTGATGCTCAGTCACGTCACTTCTCCAGTCCTAGTGTCTCGATAAAGTCTAGTAGAGACTTGAAGAGGATTCAAGGCTCCCACAATTGTAATTGGTAAATGTACAGTTCCTCATTGAGGTGCTTTCAGATGCTTGGTCTTCTAATACACTCTCAATTTTTTCTTTCTGTTGACTTTCATTACAAAGGTTCTGCTCTGTTTGGCCAAAACGTTTTATTGTGCAGTGTTTTGTATTCTTACTTTTGGAAAAACCCGTGAGTAGCTAAGGAATGCATAGGAGAGTAAGGCACTGGGAGGTCGCACATATATTCCAGACCTCCGTTTGGTACACGATTAGGCCGATGTCATTCACTCCATCAGCAGGGTCGCTTACACTTTAAAGTTAACCAAGCTTTGTATAGTATTGAATGTGTGTGTGTGTGTGTGTGTGTGTTTGCGCGTGCGAGCGTGTGCGTTTGCGTGCTACGGTGGCCGATGTGACTAAAGCACCGGTCAGTTTGTTCCGTATCTGAACTTCGCAGCTTAAGGTTCTTTTAGTTCTAGCCGCAGTAGTTTCCGTTGCTTTTCCCCTGCCGTTTACGCTGATCCCTCGTCCTCATTAGTCTAACTGGTATAAAGTATGAACGTTAAGCAGAAAAACACGTATTTCTTTACACTTTAGAGATAGCCAAGGTATGTAGAGTAGATGAGTGAGGATAAATGAGCTAGAGCTACGGTGGGATTGCTAAGCTCATCAGCTGCCTTTGCCGGATGCTGATTGTAATAATGAGTTAAACTTTTCAAAACACTTAACAGCAGGCATCAGTTTTGAAACGGTTGAACTGTTTTTGCAAAACGAAGAACAATTAACTTCTGAAAACAAACTCTACGCCAAGTTTGATATTTAAGGATCAATTCCTTCATATTCCTTCATTTAATGTTAATTTTCTGAACAACGTTTTTCATTCCATCAGTGAGACATTTGCGTGCAGCGTAATGCAAGTAGGTAGAACACCCAGTAGTACGCGAGCAATCATTGGCCTATTGTCGGCTGTTTTGTCCTTTGAAACTGTTCAATAGGGATCGGCCCTGAATTACAAACAGCGCCTGTATATAAGCTAAGGCACTTTTATTTTCTTCACACTCCAACATTATGTACTCACTTGTAAGTATGTAGCCTATAAAGTAAGTGTATTTGTAAGTTTTGCTTTTAACTAAGTAGCACCCGGGTAGTATCGCCAACATAATAAATAGCTGTGTACTCGCTCTTCCCTATGCAATTTTTCGGATAATAAAAATTACAGCGACAAGTCTTTTTAGTGAAAAAAATACAATAATTTGAACTCATCTTTCGTGTTAATAGTTTATGAAGAAATTATGTTCCATGCCTTAAACTTATAAAATTCAGTATGTAATTACAATGCAAATGTCAAAACAATAGCACAACCTATCGGATTTAATTCAAACTATTCTTTAAACACAAGAATCGGTGGAAAATAAACTTTTTACGGAAAGATATATGGCGGTGAAATCACTCTCCAAACACTCCTGGCACTAATAAGAACAAACTGTGAAATTTTCAGAGAAACCGGTTCAGTGTTTTTGCGTTTATAGAAGACACACATACGAACATTTTCTTATTATATATATATATATATATATATATATATATGTGTGTGTGTGTGTGTGTGTGTGTGTGTGTGTGTGTGTGTGTGTGTGTGTAGAGAGAGAGAGAGAGAGAGAGAGAGAGAGAGAGAGATCTATGAGTAAAAAAGGAGACAATGGATACATACTGTCCGCCCAGAGAATCATAGGAACAAAACGTATAATGTTAACGGGTGGGGGGATAAACGGTGTTCGAACCCAGGGAAAATACAGAAAGTATTGTCAAAAGAATTGCAAGTAATCAAGGGATATATTTTCTGTTTATCTAGTGTAGAGTATCATTTGGAAATAGAAATGTAGCAATTTCGAATTAGCAAGTTTTTGCACATAACAAGATGATATAGAGTCGTAATACCAACTCAAAAGTTCAAGTTTTATATCCCCACCAGTAATTTTGCAACGGTTGTTCAGAAAAATCGACTATCTTACACTTACAGTTATAGTTGAACAACGGAAACAAAAAGTAAAAAAAAAAAATATGTTTTCAACAATCGCGTACCATACAGCTTTGGCGTGCTAGCTTCAAAAATTTTATTACATTAATAAGCGCCTTAATATTCTAATCTTCATCGAAAAATTCTAGACGATGGACGGATACTTGGCTTCTGAACAGGATTTTGGGGAGATACGGTTCCTCACGTATCATTTTATTTAACGTGAAAAAAGGCAGTGCTTGTACAATTTGTGTCAGAATTGATATCAAGTAACATCAAGGTCACGCAGACAGCAATAATGAAGTCTGTTGTCGGATGCTGCATTGAAGCAGGCGCTTGTGTTTTATAATATTCCAGAAAGTTTTATGTCAAGGCGTTAGAGACACGTGAATTCATACATACATTGCATTTGCTTTATGTGAGAACGCAGTTGTTTAATGTCTTTCATGCGTATCTAAATCATGTATCTAAGTCATGTTATTGAGCGTTTGTTACCGGGTATAGTACCAAGTTACAATGTGATATCACTGATTTCTTTACTCAGTTCACATTAACTTACTCAGATCTTACTATTTACTTATTAGCGAAATTATAATGGAAAATGATCTATTAAAGCGACCATCACGGTAAATACCAGGCCTGGAACCATGACATTTAGCTCACTTTTTGAGGAATGATTGTTATAAATTTTAAATTCTCTTTCTCTCTCTCTCTCTCTCACTCTCTCTCTCTCTCACTCTCTCTCTCTCACTCTCTCTCTCTCTCTCTCTCTCTCACACACACACACATGTGTTTTGATTCAAACTTGACAAAAAAATGTAACAAGTTCAATAGCCCAGATAAAGCCGTTCAACAGTTTTAAAATAAGAAATTGCAAAACTTATGCTATCATAACTTGTTTTCTTTACTTTTTCTTTCCGATTTCTTCACCGTAACCAGCGCAGGAACTATAAGGATGCGACAAGTAGCATTTTCAATACTTGGCAATACTCGTCAATACTTTAATGTAACTAATTTCAGAGTTCAAGAGTTCATTGAACGCATAAAAAATTCCAAAAAGGCATGCCCAAAATTCGCTTCTATCACTTATTCGAGACAGCTTCGTTTAATCGCTCCGTATCCAGCTATCGAACTGTTAACGTATTTCCGGTACACTGAGTTAATTTTTGCTTTTTCATTTAAGACGAAAATTCGAAAAATACCTGACGTGTAGTTTTTGAAAAATTAGTCCGATTTTCTTAATTTATCTCGAAAAGTTCCGAACTTACTTAAGTGCTTGCTGGCTGCTCAAATAATGTAATAAATTTCGTTTCCAGGTTATTCTTCCTCTTCTGCTAGCCACTGCTACCGCAGGCTATTTGGCGGCACCTCTGCCTTACAGTTATGCAGCAGCTCCTGGATATAGCCCAAGTTATGCAGCCCCGCTGGCCACTTCTTACGCTAGCAGCTACAAAGTACCTCTTGCCTACCCTGCTCCCGTCGCAAAGGCTTATCCAGGATACGTCGGTGCCTACGGTTACAATCAAGGATACGGAGGCTATGGTTTAGCTAATGGGGGAGGATTAGAATATGCTGGAGTGTACCATTGATTCTAAATATTGACTTATATATTTATACAATATTTATGTTTTTAATAAATTTTAATTAATATTCGAAATAGTATCTTTTAGTATTATCCATTTTTCCGGACATTTTGTCTATGACAAACCCCGATTGCAAGAACGTTCATTAAATTATTTGAAAGATCTTTATATTTAAATTCATTTTAAAGTCTTATTAAGAATAGAATTAGGTTACAGAAAAAAATCACTTTTTAAAATAACAGAGCTTTAAAGCTTTATTCTATGTTTAAATGGTGCGTTGTGACGTCCATTACATTAAAGTACTTTAATATGCTTGTGAAAGTAATTGCTCTATGCAGCTCCTTTAAATATTGCTTAAACTAATTTTTAGAGGTTATGTTTTACAATCGATAAAAGTGCTTATTGTTTTATAGTGTTATAGTATCAATTTTGTTAAACTTTAATTTTAAACAACTATTCATTTTTGTGCGAAGTAGATACTTTATTTTTTTCTTATAGTTCTGATTATTTTTAATGTTTACCTACCAGAAATAATAAAAAACGAAAATGTAAACAAAACGCATAACCTACAAAACAATTGTATAGATAACCTGAAAATGATCAGCTGTTCATCGGACAGCCATCTTACCAGACATTAAAACATTTAAAGCAACGTTACGTAACAAGGTAATAAATGGACGTTCTTTTAACCGGGCATAAATACGATAATTTATCAGGGCGTTTCTGAAATACAACACAAATTTCTTAAGCGATTATAACAAATACAGTCATAGTTCGAAGTTTCAAACAACCGCCATATTGTGTCTTTGCAGACTCGCAGTATATCGTTCATACAGTGTTTCGGAATTATGGCATCGTAAATTGAATCGTGAACAGTGTATTTCTTAGAGCAAGTATCGTTACCGGAAGCCTGCCGTACTTGTTCTTAATCGGCGCAGTTTCGCAAGGCCGCCGGCGTGTTCTGAAACACGCGTGTGCACGCGTGCGTGTAAGCTGAACCTCATGAGACCGATAATAGCGGTCCCCAGTTCCCATGCATGCAGGCCAAGGAGTCGTCTAGGATTTGGTAACCGCTGTTGTATTGCGTGAGATAGGAAAGGATCCCACGTCGGTATATATAGAGTAGTGTTCGCTGCATGAAGTACATCGAGTGTCACCTGGAGTCTGCCGCGTCATGTTCAAGTCTGTAAGTAGCAACACAACTATTTTAACTTCATTTAGTGTGTTTAGCTTGATTTTGTAAACACACAACAAGAGAAATATTGCACAAACTTTCTCACATAAAACAATTTAAATTGAACTTTGAACAATCCATCTGTATATAAATATCTAGAGTACTGTATCGTGTAATACAAACACAATAAAGAGGTGTTAGAATTCGGTAAAACTCTACCATATGCAGAGGGATAAGTTACTTATGTTTGGTATCCTTCTCATGATAACAAGGAGTTTTATTTTACACATTAATATTATTTTGGGTGTGTGCGTGTGTTTTGGTAAGCAGTGTTTGCCCACAAAGTGGGCAAGCGGTGTCCTCTGGTACGAATAACACTACAAACAGTTACACAAAAAACTAACAATGTTTTCTTCCATAAATCATAAAATAAAGCCGACAATAAAATCGCTCTAGTGTAAAACAACGGGTAGTTGTGAAACAAGGGAGTTAAATTATCGTGAACGTTGCTGGACAAGGTGTAGGCTATATCCACAAGGCTGCGGATTTCGTAACGTAACAAACCTACTTTCGATATTATCACTGCATTGTACTGAAAGATAACACGACTCCCTTGTATATTCTCGTCATTGAACTTTGCCTAACTTCTTGTGTACAACATTTCTTAACAAAATCTTTAAAAAGGTAAAAGATCAGTGCTTATATTAAGGCCATAGTCTGGGTCGTACCGAGATTGCACTTCAACCGATTATTGTCTTCGATATTTGGTAGTAATAGCACGCGTACGGCTTATAAAGAAAAATTAAAAACGAATCTTTACCGGTTATTTTTTTTTTAGGGGTGATAGTGACCGATACATTTTGTATCAAATGCTTTATTTAAGACAAATTTGAAGAAAATCGTTAAGAATCCGTCAACTATGACGGCCATAGTTAATTTTTTGCCTATTTCCTTTTACAATATTCCCTACAAAAGCGGTTCCCAAACTTTTTTGTCGTGGGACCCACCTTAGCATGAATTTTTTTTCATGACCAACCATAACCTATATATATATATATATATATATATATATATATATATATATATGTAGTTATATATATATATATATATATATATATATATATATATATATATATATATATATATATATATATATATATATACATGGAAATAATTTATTTTATTTGAGTCTAATAATTACACTTCTTCAAAAGAAAAGAGAAAAGAGTCTAATAATTACACTTCTTCTTCAAAAGAAAAGAGAAAATATTGTAAAATTAAGTTGAAAATTTTTACCTCACTTTTACACCATTTTATCTTTTTTTTCTAATGGAGTATAATTATTAGACGCAAAATATGATTAGTTTTTTTTCCAAACATATTCGTACTAGCTAGACGCATGTCGTAGTTCCAGTAGTAGCGCTAGTCCAGCACGGCTGCGTTGTCCATCGCCCTGTTCACTTTATTTCGAAAGTATCTGTTTTGTGTGCAACTTTACAGTTGATAATGAAACGCTTTTTGTAAAACTATAGAAAATATTTCTTGAGATATGTTCAAATTTTTATTTTAACATGTATCGTGTGTTTAAGGGCTGCTTGTGATGTTGGATTTTGTGGGACGCGTGATGCAAGGGACATGTGGCTGACTAGGTCTACAGACTCTTATAGAATATTTTGATTAAATTCGGTTTTAGTTAGTTTTCTTTATGAAAGGGCATGAAACTAGTTTTTTTAGTTGTTGGAAATAATGATAAAACTAAATTTCATCTAATTGCACATCCATCCATCAGGTTCACCATTTCATGAACTCATGGAACATTACAACACATTTTAAATTGATCAATACAAAATAATTTATCAAAGGTTCATTTGGTCTACAAATCTAAGTGGAGGAAGGATGTAACTGCACACAATTTTGGGTTTTGTCACCACGATATGAAATTTATTTCAAATCTAAAATACACTTTCGATCAATATTTTCCTAATATTGTGGTTCCCCTAATACAAAACACATTATGCTTTTCAAAAATCAATTTTTTACTTAGGTCTACCGAAAATTGTGTTTTTATCCATTACATTTACGCAATGCCTCAAGTTAAAAAAGCAATTTAGATTCTTAATTTTCAAACTTACCGTTTAAGGCTAGAGGTGCGTTAACGATGGACGGAATGACAAGGGTCCTTGCTGTGGTGGGAGTGGGGAGGGAGTTAAACAAAAAATTGTAATAAATAAAATAGTTTATGCCAATAGTTATGAACCAATTACTCAAGAGTGTTGTAAGAAGGTAAATACCTTCAAGAGATAAAGATCTTCATGCACTCACAGTGTGTAAGATAAGATCTTGTACAATAAGTTTCATAGAACATAGGCTTTTAATTACATACGTAAGCCACTAAAATGTTAACACCACTGCTAACGTAATAACAAATTAGGCCTAATAGTTTTTACATTTTTCTTTTAATAGAGATGGAAAATCACACTTACAAAGTTAAGTGTGTTATTAACTAAATAAAGTAATTGATTCTAATTTTCTTTAATTGTTTACTTTTCTACTAGAAAATACTTACTTAAACTTATCAATTTCAAAACTTTGAAAAATAGGAAATATATCCGTTCATTTCTAAAACACAATAGATTATTTCTTCAAGCTTAAAAAAATGAATATTTCGTGTAGGCTACGTGAGGAAGATAAATCTTCACTTATTAGAATAGCCTTATAAAACATCGTAGACCGAATGATATGTAAATCCATACTTTCTCAAAAATTGACTATTTCTTATTTTCTACGAACAATCAGGAATTCAACAATTAAAAATAATCACTTCTTTAGCTCAAATCCTCTTATAGCCTCTTAATATGACGTCAAAACTTGCCAGTTATACATAAAAATTATAAAAATATTATAAATTCAAGTAATTGTAAGACAGTACTATAATTTCTATGAAACATACTATAAAACTAGCCTACATGAATATGCCTACATGAAACTAGCCTACAAGTTTTGCATTACTGGTCCTGTGTATTGTCAAATATTTATGTCTGTGTAGGGCAGGGATAACACATTGTTTTAAGCTTAGAATAGGCGAATTTAGCAGTAAAATAGTTTTAGGGTATTGTAGGCAAAGTCATCGATAAAATTAAATCTCTGTTCAAAGTTAAAAGTGCAAATAATTTGAAAATAATCAATGTGTAGGCTAATGTTATTTCGTGAAAGCCTGGAATAGAATAATTTAGAATAAAAAAGTTTGAGGTTATTTAGGCATAGTCATTGATCAAATTAGAACTCTGTTGAAGATTTATAGTATAAATAATTTACAAATAATCAATGTGTTGCTATGCTAACTTTATTTTTTTTGAAAGCCTAGAAAAGGCTCATTTAGCAACGATCATTTAGGTAAATTTATTGAACGAATTACACTTCAGTTAAAGTTTACAACGCCAATAATAAATAATTAATACATAACAATCAAATTTCTTATACTAAAAAGACATATTAAAGGAAAAATACCAAATTTATTTAAAATAAAATAATGTACTCGTACATAACCTCAGTCTGCAAAATTAACCAATTTCAATTTCAACATAAACTACGGCACTGATCTACAGAAACAAATCACAAGACAAATATTACACGCATAAAAATTGCATAATATATAATATAATAATACACTAACTTCGCGTTTCTTAACGTTAACGAATAAGTTTATACAATGGTATCGGCTAATTTCTTGGTAGGTACAATAATTAATTTGTTCGCCAGTGGTGACTAGATAATCTTCGTTGTAGTAGTCAATCTATGTTTATTCCGTCAAATGACCTCTGTTAACTATTGTACAATTATTAAAAATATAATTTAAAATTTTTTATTTATTTTATACAAATTAATATTTTTAGCACTTGCATTTTTATATAAAACACAAAATTTATATAAATAAATAGAATATGTCAGCAGTTAATAAAGAATAATTTTGATTTAAAATAAAATATTGTTTCTATCAAATTAGAGTTATTTTAGGTTAGTTTCGGTTTTCTGTGACAAAATTAAATAATTTAATATACTGTAATTAATTATGTATCTAAAAACCTATATACGATGTTAACGTATATAAACCTATAACGATAGGTAGTGTTAGTAATAACTTATTATATAGGCCTACATTTTATATTTCACAGAATTTAAACATAGACTAAGTTTTATAAACAAAAAAACTCTGTATTGAAAATTTATTGATTATACTAGTTTTTCTGACTGAACATTCTGTTATAGACAGAATATCTAAATTTTGCTATGAAAAAAAGAGGCAAAAATATTGCATACACTTTCCAATATACAATTAAAACATTCCAAAAGTATTTAAACAAAACAAATATTTAAAACAAAACAACTGGTTTTAACGTCGTGTTTTTAGTCATTATTTCTTCGAAAAATTTGGTTCGATAGCTAATCTCCAAACCGAAAAAAATAGGCTACCAATGTCTATCAGGGTTTATTTCATTTTTCACGATTTATTCCCACATTATAAAACCTTACAATTTCAAAATTGGTATACTTATTTGAATTATTAATTTGCATATACAGTATTACCACAATTCGAGCAATATTGCAAACTGCACTTACTTTCTGATATAAAATTAAAGTATCAAAAAAGTAATTATTCGAAGCGTACTTTACAAAAACAAAACATACCGTTGGCCCACCTCTTTGACTACATCTTTAAGAAAATTCTGACTCAAGAAATAAAGACCAAACCGAAACTAACACCGACGACTGTCAGGGTTTATTTTCGTATTTCACAATTTATTATAGAGCCATAAATAAATAATTTTAAATTTGATGAGAAGAGTTAATAATTTTCATAAATGTCCGACGTAAACCTATTTGCCTGACCTATTTTCCGGGTTTTGGACGATAACTCTTTGACCAGTTTTTTTGGACAGATAGCGGAACTATACGCTTTGCGTAAGCGGTACAGTGCTACATTTAATAATAACTGTTTAAGCAGCTTTTGAAAAACAAAAAATATTTTTACTGACCAAAAAGAAAAATTGTGATTAAAACTGTTTGAATTTTTACTGTTGTTGTAAAAATAGGGAGGCTATTAAAGTCCTCCCTAAATGTAAGTGTGAGAGTAAAGTGTTAAAGTCGTAAGTGTAGTGTTGATAGTGTAAGTGTGTGTTAGACTCGGGTACCGCGAGGGACGTCTAAATCCTCTCAATAGGTGTTGCTAGTCTGCACCCCCTGCGAGGTGTTTGAATTGTTAATCTCTTTATATATATATATATATATATATATATATATATATATATATATATATATATATATATATATATGATCAAACATCAGCAAAATATAATAAACCGTTTTTGAGAAATTAGTCAATTTATTTGGCTTTATTTATCACGTAGCTTCAGAACTGGATATTTTTGGGGGAAATAATTGAATGTAAAAATTTTTTGTTAACACTCTCACTTTTTTAATTTAGTCAGATTTGATTTAAACCTGACACAAAAATCAATTTTGATAATTATAACTACCTAGCATGTTCGTTAACCAACAAAATTCGTTTAGCAGTTTCCAAATGGCAATCATTTCAAATCTTTAGAAAAATCAAAACTTTTGTCTTTAATATATTTGAAAATCTAATTTTACCATGCAAACAAAGGTAAAAATTAAAGAAATTACAATTTATTATGAAATTAATTTTGGCGGCGTTCAGGGTTCACTTTGTATTTTCAATGTATTCGAAAGTTTAAACTGCTAATGTATACAGACTTTAATGCTGATTACGATTGTGAAATCACAGTTTCAAAATGAGAGTAAGATAAAATCTTTACTTTCGGAAATCCGCTTCCATCACGTCAGCGAGACAGTTGCGTGTCACGATTATTTATTTCAGTTAAAAATCTTTTACAAAAAACAAACACTGTACTTAAAAGTTTTTCAATTTCAAAATTTATTATTGCAAATATGTTATTGCTGCAATCATTGCACAAACTTTATGTGATGAGTATTACAGCTCGTTGGTTGGATGTCATTATACTTGCAAAACATTGCTTCATGAATGTTTATTTACTTTGCTTGGAAAATCCCATTCGGAACTTTCCACCCTACCTGCTGTTAGCAGTGGAAATATTCCCAAGTCCAGGACTTCAACAGGGACCACTAACCTCCTCCGTAACAAAATATTTAGTTTCACTGAAACTACATTCAGTTCTGTATTTGTGGAGGTTAGCAATGCAGGTGTGTAACTACTTTTAAAATTTTAAAAAATAGCCTTTTTTATTATAAATATTCAAATAAATTAGTTTTTTTTAAATATACAGTTTTAGAGGCAATCGAAAAAACTGTTCATAAAACTGTGTCATTATGATGTCAAGGTTACAATCTAAATACAATTTTAATTTGATTTTTATACATTTTAAAATACTATTTTATACGGATTTTTAACGTTTAATAATGTTATTGAACCAGATTTTCAAAAAATGTTTGGTAGAAAAATTATGATAAGCCGTTGAACTGATTTAGATGGGTAGCAAAATTGTCAATTTACCAAAATTCATTCTAACATATAAAATGTTTAACCACCCTTAAAAAAGTAATCGATAGTTCAGAATCGAAGTTTAGTGCAAGGTTCCGTGTCTAAGTATTACCGGAATGACCGCTCCGATAGACAAGGAACAGTGTACTAATTGAGAGTAAAAAATAATTCAGGCATTAATTAGGGCTACTCCTGGGATGTAGGTTTATTTTATTTAAATTGCTGTACTGATTTCATATTATTACAACTTGAAAAAAACTAATGGACCAAATTGTCTGTAGGTAATTATATTGAATGTTTTTAGGAAATAATAGTATTAAAAAATAGCCAATAGTAATGAATCCATTGGTAATGAATCCACTAGATTCAATGACTGAACGAAGTTTTCAGGACAAAACTTATATCATTACCCCTCCAAAATTAATTACTTTTGTAAATAGTTCTGTGCTGTCTGATTGTCACCGCCTCAGCAGGTTGCCTAGCCTCGTACTAGGCAACAGCTACAAACAACCCCCTACAGCTGCATACTACTTTACATCTACCGTCCTAATGTTATGTATTGTTGCAGGTAGTTCTGTGCTGTCTGATTATCACCGCCTCAGCAGGTTGCCTAGCCTCGTACTCCCCCTACAGCTGCATACTACTTTACATCTACTCTCTTAATGTTATGTATTGTTGCAGGTAGTTCTGTGCTGTCTGATTATCACCGCCTCAGCAGGTTGCCTAGCCTCGTACTCCCCCTACAGCTGCATACTACTTTACATCTACCCTCCTAATGTTATGTATTGTTGCAGGTAGTTCTGTGCTGTCTGATTATCACCGCCTCAGCAGGTTGCCTAGCCTCGTACTCCCCCTACAGTTGCATACTACTTTACATCTACCCTCCTAATGTTATGTATTGTTGCAGGTAGTTCTGTGCTGTCTGATTATCACCGCCTCAGCAGGTTGCCTAGCCTCGTACTCCCCCTACAGCTGCATACTACTTTACATCTACTAATGTTATGTATTGTTGCAGGTAGTTCTGTGCTGTCTGATTATCACCGCCTCAGCAGGTTGCCTAGCCTCGTACTCCCCCTACAGTTGCATACTACTTTACATCTACCCTCCTAATGTTATGTATTGTTGCAGGTAGTTCTGTGCTGTCTGATTATCACCGCCTCAGCAGGTTGCCTAGCCTCGTACTCCCCCTACAGCTGCATACTACTTTACATCTACTAATGTTATGTATTGTTGCAGGTAGTTCTGTGCTGTCTGATTATCACCGCCTCAGCAGGTTGCCTAGCCTCGTACTCCCCCTACAGTTGCATACTACTTTACATCTACCCTCCTAATGTTATGTATTGTTGCAGGTAGTTCTGTACTGTCTGATCGCCGCCGCCTCGGCAGGTTACCTGGCTTCGTACTCCCCCTACAGCCACGTACTTCCGTACGTCGCTCCGGTAGCTACTTCCTACTCCAACACTTACAGGATCTCCCACTCTGTACCTCTCATCAAGACCTACGCAGCGCCTCTGGTACTTCCCAGTTACTCCCATCACGGGGTGGGGTATAGCCATGGTTATGATCACGGGTTGGGGTATGTTTTGGGCGGATACCATCATTAGAAGTACTCGGCTATCTGTGGAGTCATACCGCCGTAACCAAATACTTAATCTGTAATGACATTTTTTAAATAAATATTTTTATATTATATAAAATGTGTTGTATTATTGTATTTACCCCCAGCCGCTTCGGTGGCCTAGTTGATAGCGTACTAGGCTTTCACCCCGAGAACCCGGATTCGATTCCTGGTCAGGGCTTGGCATTTTCATACGCTATAAATCAAGAGTTTACTCTAGTTTCGCTAGTGTAGGAAGTAGTGGGTGTTCTAGATAGTGAATTTCCGCGATAAACTTTTCGATCGCAAAACAATATGGCAAGAAACAAAAGCACACACATCAGGTCGCATTCAAATTCAAATTTTGATGTATTAACATCTGCAGACTCTAAAACCGTACATTAAATGTGTTACCGTGAAATTAAGTTTGGTAATCGTAAAAAATTCTTTTTGTGGATTTTGATGGTTATGTCCACTTACAGTCCCCTAAAACCAAAAGCAACTCTTCTGTTGCCTACGTTTGCGTGTCTGTCCACATTGACAGAAACTATTCGATTTGAATTTATTCGTTCTTACCTTATTAGACACTTAAAAAGTCCTAAAAAAAAAAAAATCGGATAAAAAACAAAACAAAAAGTGTATAAAATCGGATTTCCTCGAAACCAACAAAACGATTTTTATTAACATTTTCGTTAAATACACTTTTCGAATACATCTTGAAAAAATTGAAAAATTGAAATGAGGTATTTTAGAAGGCGCCGGGTTTGAGTCTTGCCATGGATGGCGACACTTTTCAATGGAGATTTGCTAATAACAGCTCCCGAATTGTGTTTCTAGGAATTGTATATAAAAAGTCTATTTAATTTTACGTTTGCGACTCTAATGTTTGCAGGAAGATTAATATTCTTTCGTGACAAACAAAATAGTGCATGAGGACGACTACAATTTATATGGTGTGCACTCTACGACAGTTCCTTTACAGATCTAACGACCTGTAATATTGTTACTAAATGGAAATAAGTGGGACTAAAACATCCCGAATTTGGTACAAAAGTCGTACAGCAAGAAGGTCACAATGTTAATTAATCGACAGAGAAGGAACGTTTAGTGCCCCGCAAGTTGCTATAACTAGTGTTACATTCCAGTTTGTGCAGACAAGCCCAAAGTAAAATTAATTCATGCTGATAGTGTCCGTGCTATCAGCTGATAGTAAACATATGTCAGGAATGTGTGCAAACCATAAAACGAAGTTCGTAGATATAGCCTACATACTCGTGCAATTAGCAATAGGTCTGGTTTAGCTTCTTTAATAATAACTCAATTCACTAAATTGTTATACAGACTAGATACAAAGCCATTAATAATAATAATGTTTGGTGTTATAATGTTATAACATTATAATGTTATAATGTTTGGTGTTATAACTTGATAACTGAGATACAGATTATCAGTTAAAAAAGTTATAAAATATATGTTTTAGCGCGTGTACGGCCAATTTTATTCAAACTTGAGATGAAATTGATTTTCGCAATAACTTTAAAAGTTCGTTACTCAGCAATATTGGTTAAATCGTTTCAAAAATTGAAATATTGTAGCTGGCTGACATGACAGATGAGGATTTATAAAAATAAATTGTTTATTGTACCATTCTGACTTTACCAATTAGCATGCGTTAATACGAAACATGAACCCCGATCGCCGTCAAATTAAAAAATTTCAAAATATTTTGTAGTCATAAAGTTTTTAACTCAGATTATGACGGTGAAATTACATTTTCAAATACATATAATACAGAAAAAGTTATGAATATTTAAAGATTTTAAATGGCAACCGTTTTGAAACTGTGTAACAGATTTTGCTAGGTACATTTTGATGATGATTTGGACACGACAATTTCGATTCTTGATATCCAAGTCGTACATCAAAAAAGGCTAAACGAATTTTAATTTTTAGAACTCAATTTGTAGATGTGCCAAAATGTTAAACAAATTTAATTTTGCTGTCTCACTATACAAAGTATAAAGAACATTTGATGGATATTTACGTTTTAAAAGTACCTTGATATTAATAAAAGTTTTACGTCTTTGGAGACTAAGGCATTATTACTTTGAAGCTGTCCGTCTATATATGGGTACATCGCTAGAACTTTATATCAAATTTTGATATAATATTGTGTATAGGTTTTGCCTATACCTCGGAGTAATTATTAAATTTTTAAAAAAAGTTAGTAAAAAGTCAAAATCGACTCGAAGGTTATAATCACGTTTTGCTAAAATGCATTCTATAAATACAAACAGAAAAGCTATTAAAATCCAGAAAAAAGACATTATTTCTCCAAATCATATTGACATATTTTACAAAAATTTAGATCGTATATGAAACTTCATAACTCAAAACACTGTAGAAAATTTGAAATGAGAGAAATTTACTGTTTGGGATTCAACTGAAAAAAAAACAAACCTTGACCGTCGTCTGGTTTGCACTGTTTTTTCGATAAGCTCCTATACTACCATCTTCATCAAAGTTGTAATACTTCATATAGGATTAGAATTTGAGTAAAATTTGATTTCCTGTTTTTTACCTATATTCTGAAACCAGTTTTGTGTAGAAGTTAATTGAATATTTATTTCAAGAAATTTTGTGTAATATTTCTGCAACATTTTTGTACTGAATTATCATTGTAATTAATTGTTCTTCAGTTTTAAAAGACGCCATCAACTGTTCACAAATACGTATTGTAGTTGCTATAGTAACCAAATGTTTTTCTCAATACAATCAACACGAGACAAAGAATAGGCCTACGTAACGGTATGTTTATATTGGGATACATGTATAAGGATTTGTATGAGATACAACCCAAATTGACAAATCACGATACATCACCTCATACAAATGCTTACACAAATTGTATGAGCTCCAGGATTCGCTCATACATTTTGTATGAGCAAAAAATCGCATATAGTTTTACTTGTATAAGTTTATTTTCACGTATTTTTAGGTTATGGCAGTTTTTAATTTTTATTAGATTCAGTTAGCTGCCTAGGCAGCTGACAGGTTTTTATTTGTTGACAAATTCAGTTGTATTTAATAGGCTAGTTTGTTTTGTACAGTTTGATTGAGTGAATAAATAAGATCAACTAAGATTTGGAATATGTAATAACAGGATTACCAACCGCAAAAAAAGACAATTTTTTTCTGTCATTGTCACGGAATTAAACTGTTCTGTTAGCGAGGCGGAAAAAATGGCACAATAAAAAAAGCCAGTACAGTAAAGAATTTTCTAAAGTAATAACAAGTATAAGAGTGGAGCTTCTGCTAATTCTGTGTGCACGTCTGTCTGGTATGCTCCTCAACTTTATATTTTCTAAAGGATACACACAAAGGATATAAAGAGAGATACTGATGAAGAACCAACAAAGGTTTATATTTACGATAGGCCTAATATAGTTTTAATAACGTTAAAAATGGACAAATTGAAATTTAACCCTTATAATTTTTTAACACTAAATAGTTATATATCAGAGTACAGAATGACAATAAGTAGGCCTACTGTTGTTACATTGCATCTAGGAACATATTATTG
Source organism: Callitettix versicolor (assembly GCA_022606455.1). Classification (NCBI taxonomy): domain Eukaryota; kingdom Metazoa; phylum Arthropoda; class Insecta; order Hemiptera; family Cercopidae; genus Callitettix; species Callitettix versicolor. Next base: position 53,793,469 of record CM040186.1, read on the forward strand.
TACGTGTTCCTTTATTAGATTTTATTGACATCAGTACACATGTTCATAAATATAAAAACTTCTTATTACTAGACATAGTTTTATTGTACAAATTTAGAATATTTACACTGCCACTGACTAACAGAAATTACCATTAGAAAGATGGAATGATTTGTATACGTATAAAAGCACGGTGTATTTTTAAGAAATATTTGATAACTACCTGTTACCCGTTGCGGCTTTGCTTGTAATTATAATGTAAGCAATAAAATTTATAGTCAATTTTCAAAATCAGAATAGGTCATTTCATTTTAATATATTGCTATATACAAAATTATATGATTTATGGTTTTCGGCAAAGACATATCAATTTTTGCTACTCGATACGCTAAAACAGGGTCATGTCATATTTTAATAAAATGTATTATTAAAAAGTCATTATTATACAATTAAACTGGAATAGTATTGTGTTTATCTCAAATACCTAAAACGTGTTCACACCAAATGTAATCTCATTTGGTCCAGTAGTTAAAGTGTATTTGAATAAGAAACAAATAAACAAAAACAAACTTTCAGAAATATAATATGATTAGCTGTTACCCGTCACGGCTTTGCCCGCAATCATAATATACATTAAAGATCATGCATTACCGTGTTAGGACCAACAACCGTGTTAGTTAAGTTTTGGAGTACTCTTTAAAAAAAATTAAGGTTTTTTTCCTGCATCACCGTTTAACCCAACAACCGTGTCAGTTAGGTTTGGAGTACTCTTTTTAAAAAAATGATTAAAGGTTTTTTTAATGCTTCACCGTGTTAGGCCTAACAACCATATTAGTTTGCTAATGGAGTATTCTGTAAAAATATATAAAGATTTTTCACACATAACTATGTTAGGCCTAACAACGGTGTCAGGATATGTAGCCTAGTATTTTTTTAAAAAATATAAAAGTTTTTTGACGCATCACCGTGTTCCAACAACCGTGTCAGGATATGTAGTACTCTTTAAAAAAATATAAAGGTTTTTTCACGCATCACCGTGTTAGTTAAGTTATGGAGTACTCTTTAAAAAAAATATAAAGTTTTTTCTATGCATAACCGTATTAGGCCCAACAACCGTGTCAGTTAGGTTATGGAGTACTCTTTTGAAAAAAATAAATAAAGGTTCTTTTAATGCATCACCGTGTTAGGCCTAACAACTATGTTAGTTAGCTTATGGAGTATTCTTTAAAAAAATATAAAGATTTATCACGCATCACTATGTTAGGCCTGACAACCGTGTCAGTTAAGGTTTGGAAACTCTTTAAAAAAATAAAGGTTTTTTTCATACATCACAATGATAGACCCAACAATCATATCAGTATGTAGTATCATATCAGATATGTAGTATTCTTTAAAAAAATATAAAAGTTTTTTAACACATCACCGTGCTAGGCCTAATAACCGTGTCAGTTAATATAGTTAGTATTCTTTTAAAAAATGTAATGGTTTTTTCACACATCACCGTGATAGGCCTAACAACCGTGACAGTTAGGATATGTAGCCAAATAATATTAAAAAAAATATAAAGGTTTTTTCACGCATCACCGTGTTAGGCCTAACAACCGTGTCACTTAGGTTATGCACTATTCTTTTAAAAAATGGGTTTCCTATCACCCAAACCCGTGTTAGACGCATTTTTATTGTTTTACTGATCTGTAGATCAGTAAAACAATAAAAATAAGTCTAAAATCAGTACAACACGGTACCGATTTTCGCCGGTAGCAATTTTGAGGTTATGTTGGTCACTTTTATTTTCGATTTTTATCGTACTTCTCCTGCTTTCATATTTTGGATTCTTGCTTTTGGGCACATAATAAAGCATTTTAATAAGAAAAATATCGAAAACTCTAATAGATGCTGCAATGCATATTTACCATTTTTTCATATAATGTAATTACACAAATATATATACTACCTTACAATTAAAGTATCCTAATAAAATTGTATATAATATATATATATATATATTCTGCACTCTGCTTTAAAAACATTGCATAGTCTTAAATGAAAAATACCAGATTGTGATTATTAGATGAAAATGTAACATTAAAAACAATAATTTTGCAATAAATAAAACATAGATTAAGATTTGTAAAATTGGATTAGATCTATGTCCATCTCAGGTTCCTAAATCTCATGTTCAGTAAACAGTAATTAAACCTAACTATAGTTAACAGATGTTACAAAAATAAAAACTGATAATTATTTAGGGCTGGGTAAGTAGTATAATGACGTTTTAAAAACGGGAATAGGCCTATATGTATCTCTGATACTTAAACCATACACGTACCATTTCATCTCAATTGGTCCAGTAGTTAAAGCGTGATTGAATAACAAACAAACACACAAACTTTCAGAAATATAATATGAATAAGATTATAAGGACTTGTATAATCTTACAAATTCATGTATCCCAATACAAACGCACTGCAATAATAACTTTGAGGTTAAGTCTGTCATTACTATTCCATGGTGATAGAACTTTGCAGCTGTAAGAGTCGCTTGTCGAAGCCGTGTTGTTTCGTGGAACACGCAATGCCAGTCTCTTATAAAAAGTATCCGACACATGTCATCATTTCGGATACAAGACGGATACAAAGTTTCTAAAATAAATTAGCAAATCACCTACACTCGCGCAATCTGGCGTAATTATGTCCAATTAAGAATATCCTCTATCTGATATCTAATCTTTGGTTTTAATTCTAGGTCGAACCTGTGCTAGTTAATATTTATCAAGAAATACGTAAGGTCGGTTTTCAAAATATACGGAATTTCATTTTCAATTTTTGTGGTCTACACCGTCGGATCACAAAATCTGATATCTGTGACGTCCTTCTAGATTGCGTTTCAACGGTAATCCATAAAGCTATGTTGTTAGTTTTGTTTAGAGGCCGATCCTAGGAAAAAAAATTAATCTAAAAATATTTCACTAACAAATTCGGATTGGAAGCTATTGAACTAGTGGAAATAGAAACATAACGATTCCGACGGCGGTCGTGGTTTATTTTTGACTTTTTTGTATTTTTCGCGAATCATGTTTCTTTTATTTTAAATTTCCTAAACTGACGAGTTAGTTAAATCAAAATTTGAGAAAAATTTGATAACACCTATTTTGAAAAGTTAAACCAATTTTTCAGTTTTTCTCATTAATTATGAAAATGGATTTTTGGGGGGCTATATGTTTTGTTTTAATATTTTTGAACTACTTTTGATAAAATTGTAAGACTGACTTCCAGAGAATCCGATTCGAACAGGATTTTTTCTAAAAAAATCTATAAAATTGTATTTTTAAAATATAAAAAAATAGTTCCGATATTATGGACAACCGATTTTTAAAATTCAATTTAGGAACAAAATGCCACAAGCAATTTTACATTTTATATGATCAATAATTCTGAAAAAATCTAATTATATTCAACACAATGTCCTGACCGAATGACTGATCAACGCACAAACAAATCTATAATAGCTAGAGACATGAAATTTTGAGTATTATCAAAATACAATCACTGTGTAACGTAAATATGATTTTGGAAAATAAACGTTTCTAAAGTTAACAATACACACTTCATAGTTCCTTTCTCCCTCGCAAGATTTATTTCTTTTCATAGCAGCTGTTAAAGTTACTAGTAGTTCAAAAAACATTGGTCGCAGTATATTCTTAATTAATTGCACGACAACGCTCTAACGCACTCGTAACTTTTTCTGGCAATTTAAGAGCTAACCTAACATTTAAGAAAAATGTAATTGTACCAAAATTATTGAAAATTGTATGCTCTTTCACATTAAAAGGTCAAAATTGTGATAGGTCTTGTTGTTCAGCCAGTATTACAGGAAACAGCCAGCAACTACACTAGTCATCGTTAAATCAGATACCGCCATCTTGAAACGGAAATTAATGGGAAAAATCGTACATATTTGTCGTTTAGGCCTTATATAACGTACTTTTACCAAATTTCAAAACTATCAGTTGCGTTTAGCCAAAACTACGTACAATCGTCATCGTTAAATCAAAGACCGCCATCTTGAAACGAAAGTGAGTGGGAAAAACTTATATACTCGTCGTTCGAGCTTTACACAAGGTATCTTCGTACTAAATTTCAAATCAATCGGTCAATAGGTTTGGCCAAAACTGCATAACAAACATGCAAACAAACACACAAACCAAATCTTAAATGGTCGAGTTAAAACAGAGGTATCTATCTCGCTTCGCTTAGTCAGTAAATAATTAAGTTCTGACACTGGTTTCTTTTGAAACAGTGGAAATCAACAAATAAATAAACAGATATTTCGTCAAGTTGTCGAGAGTGGTTTTCTCGAAAAAAACTTCAAAAAAGCTCATATAAAGTTATACAAATTAAATAAAACATTCACAAATTTATTTATCTAACATAAATTAATTAGATTGTGCTTAAACTTGTTTAATTTTGAAGCATAATAACTCAAATCGGAAATCAAATTACACCCAGATGCAAAGTTATTATTTATATTTACAATGTGCTTATAGCTGCATCTACAAACCCTCTTTTTTATTCACAGTACTTAAAATTGATTTACTCAACTCAACATTCGTTTACCATCACCACACTTCGTACAGTAATAAAATAACATTTACTTTTTTTTTATCGCACAATATTGGAACACTCTGTATTCACGACTTAGAAAGTCGATTTATAGGTAATTAAAAAACCTGGTTGACCCTAGGCTTCTTTACACCGTCCCTGACAGCAGGCGCACTACTGAAACAGCGCTATATAAATAAATCTTGTTTATCTGCGACAAGACAAGTGTCACCTGATCCTGCACCCGATCACTTCATCATGTGCTCACTCTATGTAAGTAATGAATCTATGGTTTAAGTATTTCTATGGTCGAACATTTCAACACTATTGCCAATATAGTAATAAATATATTATGGTTATTTGTATGAGTCTGTAACACCCTTCAACGTTTAAACGTTAAAAAATTGAGGAACAGTTGATCAATTTTTACTGTTATTAGCGAATTTTCCATCATGGTATGACTCAGTCGCGTAAATTTTTCAGTAGTCGTTAAAAATTTTAGTTACACACGGCGTTCGCAATTTTGTTCAATTTTATCGAAAGACGCAACATTTATTTTAGTAATAACTGAGGCACGTTTGTTACTTACCAAAATTCGTTCAACAGTTTTAAAATGGCGGTAATTCTAATCTTAGATAAAATATAACTTTTTATCATAATCATAGCTAATATCTGCATGAACTGGCGTTTACAATTTTCAAATTCAACTGAAAATATGAAAATGAACCTAACATTGATCAGAGTTTGTTTTTGTATGATAATTAAGTGATAATTTATGCAGACATGGAACACCGATTACAAGATGACGATGAAATTTTTTTAAAAAGTAAGATAATGAAGACAGAAAAACAGTTTGAATGGTTACTTAATGTTAAGTTCAAAATGTGTTTTTCAAAAAGGTCTGTATTTCACTATTTTCAAAACGTAGACTTCAACGAATTTGCTTGAATGTATTGTAAGTGCGAATTCGACCTTGTCTCAATTTTGATTGATCAGTACTAACGATTTTAATAAAATTTTGCTCAAATCTAGCTTGTTGCCGCGTTTGACAATGAAACATTACGTCAGCTTCGGTATTATACAATAAAACACAAATATAAACCCCGACAGCCGTAAAGTGTATATACTTTTATTTATTACTTTCTTAATAGTATTTCACTAACCAGCATTCAATAACCGGCGTTGAAGTATAAAATATTATTTCATATTTTAATATTTATTTAATATTTTTATATTTATAAAAAAATGAACCTTGGCCGCTGAGTTCATCGACAGTATCATATTTTCGATAAGAGTAAGAATGAACAGTTACGAGTTAGTGAAGGTTTTTTAATGGTAGCCATTTTGAAACTGTTACAGATATTTTAATTAATAATAAATTCGTACGAGCGAAAATTAAGTTTATGCCTAACCGTAAATATGGAACCAATCATACTAAAATTATAACGTCTTATGAAAACTTGTTTCAGGATACACATTTCAAGGTATCACGGCTGAGTTTGTAATGAAAATTTGTTAAAAAGTGCCTGCAATCGTTGTTTTTTTTTTTTTTTTTTTTTTTTTGCTTAACTTTTATACTTTATGCCAGTTAAACTAATGAGGACGAGTTATCAGCGTTAACGGTAAGGAAAAGCAACAAGATCGACTGCGGTTGGGGGGGGGGAGAGGATTAACAGCAGTCTGTGACCTCAAGCTTTTTGTGTATCCCTATTACTTCAACTTAAACCGACTCCAGTGCCCTTAACGAGCTCCAGAATCTTGTATAAGTAGTCCTGGTTGAATTCCTGATCTAGTTGCTGAGGTCCAAAGAGGTCCTTGGTTCTTTTGGTCTCCAGGACCTCGCACTCAAGGAATATATATGCTGCAGTTTCAACACCCTGCCCGAACAAACGACACTCAGGCGAGATTTGTAACAATACGGCCTTATCACACATGTGGCCCTGTCCGATGATCATGACGACGACCTGCCTCAGTGACCCCCTGTTAACTGAACAAGTGTTGTCAGTACATGGTCTCACCCCAATCTTTGGCCAGGAAATTGTTTCTATCGTTTGCTGCGCTCATCCCTAGCCCTAGCGGCTCGATCTAAGAAGCTTTAGGTGCGCAGTTCAGAGACAAAGCAGATTGACCTGTACTCTGTGCGGTCGTTGACACATACTTTCGCACTGCGCAGTTTCGGATGCCATTTATACGTAGATATATAGCGGAGCGATTAACTTATACATATTAACTAAGATTTATTTTAATTACATGTTTTTTTGCGAATTCCCATCCGAAAATAAGCTATTGAAGCGGCCATCATAGTAAGACCAAGACTCAAGACTTTGACATTAAATCACTTTTTGAAGAGTCGTTAAAATTTTGCACACACTCACACGCGCCGCACACATACACACACACACACACACACACACACACACACACACACACACAGGAGAGAGAGAGAGAGAGAGAGAGAGAGAGAGAGAGAGAGAGAGAGAGAGAGAGAGAGACAGATATATGTTAGAAAAGTATGTGTTAGAAAATATGTGTTAGATTGATACAAACGTGGCACAAAAATAGATTCGGTAAGTGTAGCTTGGACAAGTTCTTTAACCAGCAAAATAGTCCAATAGTTTCAAAATGGCGGCAGTTTCAATTCTTTAAAAAATCATAACTTTTTTCCCGTAACTATTTTTTAAAATCTGAGATAAAAATAGTAATTAGCATTAAAAACGGCATAAATTAGCAAATTGATCTTTCGAAAACCTTTGAAAATAAAAAAAATAATTTGAAATTAAAAAAATAGAGTCCATTTTTGTATTTTCAGTGTAATTTAGAAGTTTAAAATACAATTTTAAATGCACATTTCAATGCAGTGTTATAATGGAAAAATCGTAGTTCCAAAAAGAGTGTAAGATACAGAAATTACTTTTGGAAATTCGCTTCCATCATGTCATTGAGATAGTTGAGAACAACGTGGATATAAATTAGTAATATACAGTAGTTCTGTTCCTATTACCCGATCCGTTGTCACGATAGTCGAGCTGCACTAAACCAAATAAGTCTCTGCAAATAACCTAAAGAGATCTCGTGTGCCTATTTAATATTTGTTGAACATTTTCCAGGTGCTCTTCAGCTTGTGCCTTGCAGTCGCCTCAGCAGGATATCTAGGCTCCCAACTAGCCCCGTACTCCTATGCTGCGCCTTACGGTTATACATCACATGGATACGGTTATCCTGCCTCCACTTCCTTCGCCAACGTCTACAAAGTCGGCTCTCCCTCCGTGGCAGTGGTCAAGTCAGTAGCCGTCACCTCGCCTAAACTGAGCTACGGTCATAGTTTAGGTTACGGTCACGGATTGGATTACGGTTTGGGTCACGGATTAGGTTATGGTGACGATCACGGATTAGATTATGGTTTCGGTAAAGGATACGGTCATGGATTAAACTATGGTTTCGGTAAAAGTTACGGTCACAGTTTTGATTACGGTCACGGTTTAGGTTACGGTTACGGTCATGGTTTGGATTACGGTTTAAGCCACGGTGTAAGTTTTGGTAAATATTACGGTTATGGTTTAGATCACGGTCTCGATTTTGGTTATGGTCACGGATACGGTTATAGTGGAATTCACAAATAATGACTTAAATAAAAAAGTTACTGATTAAGTTATAATTTATTGTACATTATCGTATCCTTGTTATATATTATTTTTTTGTGAAACTTTTTTACAAAAATAAACAAAATTTAGTTATTATTGCGTTTTTATTAAACATAACCTCAAAGTATTAAAGAAACAGCTGTGCAATGAAATCAGCTGTTTTGACAAAAATTAAAAATTAGTTTCACAGCTGAATGCCCCAACTTCAAACATATGTAATCAACATAACCTCAAAGTGTTAAAGAAACAGCTGTGCAATGAAATCAGCTGTTTTGACAAAAATTAAAAATTAGTTTCACAGCTGAATGCCCCAACTTCAAAGAACAACCGTTTTGAATCTTAAAGCCAAATTCACTGATTCAATGACAACGAAATCTTTAGATCCAAATGAATCAGAAAATTGAAATTAGAAAAGATATTTTTTTTTATTACAAGCGAAGAATACGATTGGAAAGTGATTTATTTGAGCAGCCATCACGGTAAGATCCAGTCCAACTACCATGTTGTTCATCGATCTGAACCTCTGAACCACAATTCGAGAGTCGTTAAAAAGTCATGAAATGCATATATTAAATTTATTTTGCAAATAAAAAAAATCGCGGCATGCAGCTTTCTCGTCACCGTCATAAAAAGCGAATTTTGAAATAGCCGCATTTTGAAGCTGTTGAACGAATTTTGCTGGATTACTAACTTAACCAAACTACTACCATAAACAATTTTTGTATCAAGTTTAAATCAGATTGACAGAAATTGCAAAAGGTAAGCGTGCTAAAACACACACACACACACACACACACACACACACACACACACACACACACACACATATATATATATATATATATATATATATATATATATATATATATATATATACACACACACATGTATATATATATATATATATATATATATATATATATATATATATAAATGATCTTAACGACCCTTCAAAAAGTGATCTAGATATCAGGATCGGTGCTCATTACAAGGCTTCGGGTCTGGGTCATACCAAGACCCACGCAAAATATAAGTAGATGGTACAAATACACCGAACAAATTTTATTATAGGGTATTCAATCAGATTATTTAAACCTTGAAGCATGTCGCGCCGTCAAGGTTATTTTCCTTTTTCTCGATTTCGATTTGAATCTTAACTTTTTATAATTAAATTTGTTACCCTGACTACCAAAACGTACAAGCTATAGTTCAATTGGAATCGAGTTGAACTCTTTCGACGGATCCAGAACAGGATTTTCTGAGAAATAGTTACACGTATATTTAAACTTAATATTTCAGGATTAAATTTGATCGACATCGTCGGAGATGTTGAAAACATTGTGTTGTTTAAAACATACAATGAACACCTGAAAACATATGTAATTATTATTACAAAAAATACACAAAATATTGACGTTTCGTGAAAATTCATTCGGACATTTACACAGGATGGTTCAGATTTATTGTCAGAACGTAAACTAATCTTCTGGTTTTCTTGGCGGTAGAAGTAGGGAGTGGTTAAGATAGTATAAAAGAAGAAACCTAGACTTTAGGTGTGCAGTACAATAAACAGTTTTGAAAATGGAAGTATTCCGAAAAGCGTCAACAAATATAAAGTGTTTGAAGCTAGGAAAATCAGATATGTACTGTACAAAATTACAACATTTCTTTTAAAAGATAATTACGTTAAGAATTTGCTAATATTTTGTCGACTAAGAATGTGAAAGCAGATTTTCAAATGATTGTTATGAAATTAAAACAATGCCAGAAATTGGCTTCCATCACGTCAGCGTGAGAGATGTGGGTTGCGATTAATGATATTTTGAACCTATTTTCAATGCGCCCACTATGTGTGTGTGTGTGTGTGTGTGTGTGTGTGTGTGTGTGTGTGTGTGTGTGTGTGTGTGTGTGTGTGTGTGTGTGTGTGTGTGTGTGTGTGTGTGTGTGTGTGTGTGTGTGTGTGTGTGTGTGTGTTTAAATTGGAAACAGCAGTAAACCGCTCTATTTCGAGATGTTTTAGAACCCTTCCCACGGCATGTATCACAAGAAAAGCTTTAGGTGCACATAAAAACGTTTCTATTCATGGCTTACAACGACACTTAGCTTTACTGTGCTTTACAACGCGGTGCATTCAGCTCACGGGATGTTTATTTTTATAGCCACATAAAAAGCAGTCTTTAATTTAAACAAATCTGTTGTTGAACCATAATTAAAAATCTCGTATCATGTTTTATCTTCCTTTTTTATTTAATTAAGATAATTTTTCGAAAACACGACAATTAACATAGCTAGTTCTTAACAACATAACCTGGAACCTATTATAGCCTATCACCTGTTCAATGAAATCAGCTGATCGATACGTATTAATATAAAACAACTGATATTTTACTATAACTACAGTAAATATTATCTACGGAAGGTTCAAGTATTTATTGATTTAAACAAGACAAGATATTTGTAAACAAAATTATATATTCAGCAAAGATATCATTAACAAAAGCTTCGCTTCTATTAGTAACTAACCCCGACTTTTACACGTATACTTTTTTTATTTCCAAAATGGAGTAGCAAGTGTCAAAAATAAAACAGGTAGTGTGTGCAAACCAAAAACGTGCAATAAACTAGTTTTTTTGTCTCCAACTAGCCCTTGATGCGTGGTTTTACCACAAACTGGATTTCATAAGCACGGGTAACCAATGACACAGAAACTAACTGGTCACGAACAGTTGAAATGGTATTCCGACATGCTTGCATGAGCCCGGTCAGTTCATACAATATTATTTCAACAGCTTCTAATGTTTTTGGAGTGTATTTACATATGAAATCTCTAAATCTGAAGTGAAATTCGTACCCATCTCGGATTACGATAGTTATGATTTTTTCGCGAATTCCCATCGGAAAATGAGATATTGGTGCGGCTAACATGGTAATAACCCAGTACTGGGGCCTATAAAATGAACGCCAATCCTGACTTATACTTCAGGGCAAAGTTTTCTTTAAGAAATGAATGGTAATATCATTTGTGTTCAATATCATTGTTTTTAAAAGCAGCTGTTTTTATAACTGTTTCAGTATTTTGAATAACAGCTGACCTATATTCCGTTTATACCTAGTATATGTTTACTTACATTTATTTTCAACAGTTAGAGTTGGTGAATGTTTTCTGTTATGGTTTTTTTTCTTAAGTGCTCAAGAAATTTCAAGGAAACTTGCGATTATAAATAAGTAGATCCAGTATTATCATTTTTTAAAATATAATAATTAATTATAAGCACTAGTGGGCCCTTGCGCCCTTCTGCAATTGTAAACGAATTGTATCAACAAGAATGTACAGCAAGAAGTTGAAGTGTTATAGCTCCCCTTTATAAAAAGTGTTCTTCCTAAGTAAAATCGTTGCAATACCATGTAGGCCTACTACTTATTATCAGTATGAACTTCTGTTAAAATAAACGTTATTGTTATATTTAATATTTGTATGACCTGTTAATAAAATAATGTCATTCATTATATTTAGGTCATTTAATACCAAATGACTTCTTTGTTCTACTTTTGTACTTAAAACTATAGCCTATAAAATTAATGACTGAATTCTAACATTGTACCGTATTGAAATATTTACAAATGAAACTTACCTTAACAGGATTTTACATTACATATATAAATTAGTATTTACTGTTTACAAAAAAAGAATTATTTAATAACATTTATACATTAGAAACTGGCCTAGGTTGTCTTACCGATGATACTTTCAGAACTGATTCGATCAATAATTATTTGAGTTTTGATTACAATAATAATGTACATATTACTTTCAACAATGTTTTTTTTAGAAATCAGCTGTATTCGTACATACGCAATTACCTGCATCGTGCTGCACTTTCACAGGTACACTTCACTCTGCTCCTGGAATTTTGTTTACAAACATTTTAACGGTTTTAAGTCAGCTTTGTTTTATTGTAAAGTCAAAAAATGGGAACGCATGAGGCATGACAGTTCCCTGGTGTTCTGACGGACCTGCAGGTACCCCGTGTATGTAGTTTCAATAACGCAGATCCTTATTTTTGATACAAATCCGATCGGAATGCTTAGCGTAATAATATATAAAAATAATTGATGTTATTATAAACATCATGTTACTGTTACAAGTAACTGCTTTAATTCTTACAGTAAATGTTTAGTAGCAGGCCTATTTGGATGACCTAGACTACTTTACCACTGTAGGAAGTCCTAATGATCATTTATTGATTTGTAGATCAGAATCAGTCACTGTTCTTTTTGTAACTGCTATTCGAATCGAAATTTTTAGAATATTTTTTTTCACCGTTAGTTAGCTACAGAGTAGCAAATTTAAGGATACAGGATAAATAATTCAACTTTCTCGTTGTTAAGATTAATTCTACAGATAGTCCTTGGTCAAGGATGCATTCATACTTGGCTAATTCGCTGTGCTACGGCTGGGAATAACGCTGAAATACAAACAATGAAAGATAGGACATGACCATGGGCCTGAGGCGATGGGAAGGGGACAAATGGTATATAGTCAACAGACAGTGGTCAGTGAGTCAGTCAGTCAGTCAATCAGTCAAACAAGATGTACAACTTGGTGAGTAGTTCTACACAATAGCGGCTAATTGTAACGACGGTTTTGAATATAAAGTAGGTTTCGCCATTTTTTGTTTAGCCTTAAGGTTAGGTTTTTGAATTTGAAATTGCAAAAGTGTTCGGGAGAAATGTATTAGTTCGACAACTTTACTGTTTGTAGGTTCTGTATGCGAAGCCAAGGAGCTGTCTGTCTGTCAGTAACGCACCTCTTATATATCACGTGACCGATCACTGTGTAATATTTGGCATAAATGGTTCTTATAGTGGCTCGAACACAGGAAAGCTATACTTAAAATTTTTTATTTTATTTATCTAGTCTGAGGTATCATTTAAAACTAGAATTGATACTGGTTCCGAACACACACACACACACACACACACATATATATATATATATATATATATATATATATATATATATATATATATATATATATATACAGTGTGCCACACGAAGAGGTTTACGCATTTGATCCTCAATTAATTTCTCATTCCTCCATTGATCCCCCCGCAGAAGGGTGCAGACTAGCTGCACCTATTGAGAGGATTTGGACGTCCCTCGCGGTACCCGAGTCTAACACACACTTACACTTACAACACTACACTTACGACTTAAACACTTTACACTTACACTTACATTTAGCGAGGCGATAATAGCCTCAAAATGCTTTTCGCCTTAAAAAAAAATCCATTGATCGTTTGAACTATACATACTTTTTATTTTGTTGTTGTTTATTTTAGGGCGAAAAGCACATTGAGGCTATTATCGCCTCCCTAAATGTAATTGTGAGTGTAAAGAACACACTTTTTAAAGAAGGAACCAAAAATAGTATGTAAGAATTGCATCTGGCTGATGTTTGTAGAAACAAAATGACGGCTGAAATAAATAAATTCTATCACTCTAAAAAACCTCATTGTACCGCAGTAATAAATGATATTGTTGAATAGCTGTTAATTCTTTAACGGCAGTTAAATTAGTTTTTTAATAGAACAAAAACATAACCTAATTTCTCTTGAGAGTTATTTTACTGAATTAGATATTTACAATAATTAATAATTAGCAAATAAAATTTTGTTGAAAAAAAATAACAAAATTGGTTTTATACTTTATTTTTGCCATCATTTTGTTTCTACAACCATCAACCAGATGAAATTCTCACACACTAATTCTACTGCCTTTTTTAAAAAAGTATGCATAGTTTCAATATTATCAATGTAGGATTGAGAAATTAATGGAGGATAAAATGCGTGAACCTCTTTGTGGGACACAATGCGTTTTGTGGTTTGTATTTGGAAAAAGGCGCTTTGCCATATTATTGTCTAATGTTATGGAAGTTATTGTTGTAACTTGCAATATTAACGTTATGAACGTTTAATTATTTTGTAACTTTTTTCTTTACTCCACTTAAAGTAAAAAAGTCCAACGTCAATCTCTCTGTTACAGCGAACTGTCCGCTGCCGTACCGACTGATTTATCCTTGGAGAGTTCAGCTTATTTCGAAAACGTAGAATGTAAAAGAACTAATAAAACAATCGATTCATATACCTTTCTCGTTGCGTGATGGAAGCAAAATTCAAAAAATAATTGTTTACCTTACTTTCCCTCGTAAATTTGATTTCTAGGCCATAATTAGCGTTAAAACAAATTAAAGGAGTGTAAAAAATTTGTGATATTTTTTAAAGTTTAAGACAGCAGCTATTTCAGAAGCGGTTGAACGTATTTTAGTGAAAAACGAACTGTTCTAAGATATTACAGACATCAATTTTTGTGCAGAGTTTAAATCAAATCGGATCGAAATTGCTAATGCCACAGTGTTAGCCATGCGAATTTTTATCCTCCCCTCGAAAAAGAATCTGGAAGTCAAGATTGGGTTTTACTAAGATGGCTGCTCAAACAGCTCATTTCCCAATAGAAATTCGCTAAAAAGTACTAGGATATTTTATCTGAATATATATATTATATATATATATATATATATATATAATTTTTTTGAAGGCTTTTGGAAATCCGTTAATTTTTAAAATTTTCGTACTTAAAGTTCTATCGCTGGTGTATACAAACTGATACTTCAAAACGAAGCCGCAAATGGACTTGAGTCTACGGGTTTCATAGTACTTTGGTGACCTTACGTCACGTGATATCACGTACTCTTCAAATCTGAGATCACTGTAACCTAATCACTGTGACGGTTGTTCACCCTGTACCGTCTTGAGCTGTCGTCAGATCGTGACAGACTAAATAATGACAGCCGATAAAGCAAACATACCTGACCAAGATAAACAAAGTCCCAGTAAGGAATCGTCAATCGGAAAGTTTACGTATTAACGTTCTTTGTAGCGTCTTGCTTTATAAGAAGACACGGGTTCGATTCCGGAAAGGGTAGATGACAATCTTCACCATTTTACATATTAAAAATGCCGGTTATACTGAATCTATTCCTTATTAACGGTACGGGTAACTCCCTAATTTATTAAGATATAATTATGTTTGAAATCTCATTTTAAAGGTTTTGTATATTTAGCATATTTTTTTTTATTTTAAAGATACAGAAGCAAAAAATATAAAAATGTATAAAGTGTATTATTTTCCCACATACAATACATTTAAAACGAGATATCAAATATAATTTTACCTTAACAAATAGCTGAGTAATCTGTAACGTTAATACAAAGTAGATTCAATATGGCCGAAAGATTCTTAAAACTTTTTATTTACAGCCCCAGGATTTACTCTTAAAAAGTATCCCTAAACAAATCCGGTTCAGAAATTGAAAATCTAGAAAAAATGGGAAATTTTTTCAAAATTTTTTCTTCAAATTTCGGTTATATAACATTTTACAAATCCAGTCAGTCTAGCTTATTGGTTCGGGATTTATTCGATAAATTGAAAAGCAAACCCTGAACGCCGTCCGTTTTTTCGTTTCAACTCGAGACTTAAATGAATTATAATTATTTTACTACACAGACCTAACTAGTAACATAACGTGAAGTCAGCCATCATTGTAAGACTCAGACCCGAGACATTGAAATGAGTACCAATCCTGAACTCAAGATCACTTGTTGAGATGTTGAAAATGTTGTGTAGGCCAATGTAACAGTTTTAACATTTCAGATATTTCAGATCTTTAAAAATTCGTAACTTTTTTATCATGTCAAAATAATAAGAACCTGAACAAAATCTCGTAAAATTATCCATTATTTTACAAAACCGCATTTTGTCCGAAGAAATAAGTAATTCTGAAAAATTTCATTCAATATTTTTGTTTTGTTTTTATTTTCGCGGACAAACGGAATCTTCGAATTAAAAATATTCCCGCTTTCACGTACAAAACGCCAGAGATGAACGGACGAAGATAACTTGACCTCGGCACTGCCAATAATGTTTATAATTTCTTATCTGAAACGACGAAGGAAGGTTTTTGTAATTGCATCCCGTGCTTGTACTTATTGGGCAACGCTGTACCTATTGAGGCCAAGTGTACAGCGCTATGTGAACTGAGACCGCCAACTTCCGCTCATTAAAACAGCTGATCGGTCCCAGCAACGTGCCTATTAAATCTCACACCAGATAAACTTGATAAGCAATCGCGTTACATTTATACAAAGTTTTGATCGCGGGTAAAAAACACGATCTTGGGATTCTGTTAAATCTACTTTACGTTTTCAAATCACAACATGTGTTTTTTTTTACTTGTGTGTGTGTGTGTGTGTGTGTGTGTTCACTAGAGAATAAATCAATTGAACGAATTTCGAAGAAATTTGGCATGTAAACCTAACGGGTTTTCTATATCTTGGGTGTATTTTTTTTTAATTTAACAAAGTGAAAGGTTTTTGAAGCTTATTATTCGTTAAAAATTTAAGTTTCTCAAAAATGGCTCTAACAATTTTGTTCACATGTAATAAATCGCCGTGTCCCCAACAAACGTCCACTTAGAAGCTATTGAAGTACCACTGAAGAACTCACCAAATGTCAATAAATCAATTTTTCCGTTTTCATATTATTATGGTTTTACATAAAGATGCATGACTTCATGTAAAGATACAAAATGTGGTGATATGTATATGAAGATTTATTAACTGTATAAACACTAATGCCAAATTATGATCCTACTTGGTACAGTGGTTACCGTCTTTGGCTAATACGCGGAAAATCTGGGTTCGATTCCCTCTGGGCCCACCCAAAGTATCTTCAGTCTATGAAACAAAAAAAATCTTTTATTGAACCAAAAATAAATTTCATGAAGTATCTTCAGTCTATGAAACAAAAAAAATCTTTTATTGAACCAAAAATAAATTTCATGATTTGTTTTAATTACCATAATTTATTCTAAAACACAACATAACCTAAAATCTATTATAGTCTACCTCCTGTTCAATGAAATCAGCTGATCGTTTCAAATTAATTATAACAAATTAATCTTCTACTATAATTACCAATATCAAAATTAAATTAACGATTCATTTCATTTCATCGGTCAAATTTCTTCGTTCGTAGTTTGCGTAGTGTAGTGGTTATCACGTATGAGATTTGTAACGCACAAAACACACATTTTTTCCGGCGAAAAACCTTTAAGGTTATCATCGCCGAATACACACACACACACACACACACACACACACACACATATATATATATATATATATATATATATATATATATATATATATATATATATAAAAACCTGAACAAAATCTCGTAAAATTATCGATTATTTTACAAAACCGCATTTTGTCCGAAGAAATAAGTGATTCTGAAAAATATCATTCAATATTTTTGTTTTGTTTTTATTTTCGCGGACAAAAGGAATCGTCGAATTAAAAATATTCCCGCTTTCACGTACAAAACGCCAGAGATGAACGGACGGAGATTACTTGACCTCGGCACTGCCAATAATATTTATAATTTCTAGTGTGTGTGTGTGTGTGTGTGTGTGTGTGTGTGTGTGTGTGTGTGTGTGTGTGTGTGTGTGTACACTCTCATCACGCAAAATCCAACATGAGAACTTGCCCTAAAACATACATACATGTTAAAAAAAAAATATTAACACAAACGATCTGCCCAATATAATTTACTGTTCGGGTTTACTTCGACTTCAGCCTAAATATTAACATTAGCTTTTATCATTGTATCGATCTTACACAAAAACATTGCAACCGATTTAAAGCAAACATTCCAGTTGTGTTTACGAAGCCAATTACAGGCGATTTCATGCGAGACGATTACACGTACTTGTTCCATATAGCCAAGGTGTTAGAGAGAGTTAGACGTTGTTATAGTTACGGGTAGAAGCGAGACAGAAAACATCGATATGGATTACAACATGAATCGATCTTTATCAGTGTCACAGTGATCGAATCTGCGTCATTAATTTTACTTTTGACATGATACATTTTCCAGAAATTAATTCAATTATTAATCATTGTTGCGAAAGTTTTTGTCATACTGTAGGAGAGAACATATGGTGGTACAGGTTGTACAGAAAGTACGGTTAAAAGTAGAAAGCAGGGCTGTAATAGCGGTCGGTCTGCTATGTTTCTGAATTTGCGTACATCATTGTCGTAGTAATATAATTACTGCTGTAATCTATATCATTTTGTTAATGCCGATCTTTTCCTACTTATACTCGTAGTCAAACTAACGTTGCAAGGTCTCAAAATTAAATGGTTTAAACTATTACACTAATTACCAATTCAAAAGAAAAATTATGAAAACTATTGTCGCAAAAACTTGAAAACTGGCGTAATTTTTCAAAATCAAATTTTAGTCAGACGGAGATGCAAAATATAAAAAAAAATAAATATAAAAAACAGGTTATAAATTCGTTTTCGCTTGTTTCAATTTAATTCCGAACTGAAAATTTCACATTTCAGATTTTATAAACAAATTTATTCATTACACACACACACACACACACACACACACACACACAACACACACACATATATATATATATAGACACACACACACACACACAAATTAGTTGTGTTTTAGTTAAAAACATATTGTATTACTAGAGACTGGCACACTTAAAAGAGCCCTCTAGTACACAACTAAACTTTGAGAACTCAATGTTAACCCCGATTTAAACAAAATTAGGATTTCGTTTTAACATTTACGAGGACTGGTTGTGATGTTGGATTTGCGTGATGCGAGTACACAAATTTATATTGATATATAACAGTGTAGCTTTGTGGCGCAAGGCTCATATTAAATTAATTAGAATTAACATTTTCTGTGTTTCCGAACCGGGAATCTTCCTCGTGGGACATAAACACTACACTACTGAAACTACGAAGAAGTTTGACCTATGTAAATATATGAAATGAATCGTTAATTTAATTTTGATAAATATGTAACTGTAAAATATCAGTTGTTTTATATTAATTCGTAACAATCACCTGATTTCATTGAACAGCTGATAGGCTATAATAAGTTTCATGTTATGCTGTTAAAAACTATATAGGCTATGTTAATTTATCGAGTTGTCGAACAAATTATCGTAATTAAAATAAAAAGAAAGAGAAAACAAGATTTATAAGATGATTCATATAAGGTGATACATATAAGATGAGAAATTATTTACATGTACATAGCTACCAACCGAAATTTTTGAGGCAATATTTGTCTACGTTTGAGCTCATTATCAAAATCGTTGAAGTAAAAAATTTAATGATAATTTGACTTTATCTATCGTTACCCAGTTACCTGGAAATAATGTGTTTGTCTTACTTTGTACAAGATCGCTCACTAGACAATAAACTAATTTGTCTGATTTAGATAAAATTTGTTTTCCCCGTTTCTTGGGATTACTTTTTTTTCAATTAAAAAAGTTTTTGAATTACTTTCTTTGCGAAAGGTCCTATTAAAAACTAAATTTTAATAGAAATGTTAAATAAATAAATACATAAATAAAACTTATGTATTTGCGAGCTATGTAAAAAAGGACTAAAAAAAGCCTAATTTTTCAAAATAGGTTTTATTATTTTATTCAATTTTGTTTCAAATACGAAATATTATAACTCAGATCTTTGTGGCAAATGAACAGTAATAATAATGAAAATATTAATTATTCTGTTGCAGGCAATACTCTGCAGCCTGATGGTAGTAGCCTCCGCAGGATATCTTGGGGGCGGCTACCCTCTAGGCTACGGATACGGCGGTGGATATGGCGGTGGATACGGCAGTGGATACGGGTATGGATACGGTAAAGTGCCGGTAGCTACTTCCTACTCCAACCTGTACAAGGTTGATCACAGCGTGCCGATAGTCAAATCATACGTTGCACCAGTGGCGTACAAGGCACCGTTAGCTTATGCACCCATCTTGAAGGCGGCGCCAGTATACAAGGGCTACCCGTCCTACGGTTACGGATATGACGGACTAGGTTATGGTGGGTACGGAAGTTACGGTGGACTCGGGTACGGAGGTCATGGATATGGCGGACTTTACGGAGGTCATGGTTACGGGTACGACAGCTACTATCATTAACAGAACAACAAGAAGAACTAAGAACGCGATCTTCTTGTGTTTTGCAAGTTGTACAGTGTAAGATATTGTAAAGCCGCATTTATACTGAATAACTATTTTTGTATTCCTTAAAATGTATTAAATAAATTAATAATGTTATTGTATTGTATTTCTTCTCGAAAAAATACTCACAAAATCCAACCTGAATCGCTGACAATACAAACACGTATTTTCAAAAATGAAAAAAATAAATAACAAAATAACGGGATTTTCAAAAAAAGGATTTTCTTTATCTGTTAATTTGTTTCCTTTTTTTGAAATTTTGCAATCACCATCATAATCAGGATTAAAAGCCGAAACATTAGCATTTTAAACTTTTAAATTATGTTGGAAAAATAAAAACGAACCCAGACCGCCGTCAAATTAAATTTCTTGTTTTAAAAGTATTTTGAAAATTCAAAAAGCACTTTTAACCCTGATTAAGGTGATAAAATCAGATTCAAAGAACAATTGTGATAAAGTTACGAGGTTTTAAAGAAATGACCGCCATTTTGAAATTGGGAAACACACGCGTGCGCATTCATAAAAGGGCCTATACGTCATTTTCAACAACATCTTAAAAAGTGATCTAGAACTCAGAATCGGTACTCATTTCAATGTTCCGGGTTTGAGTCTTACTATGATGGCATGATGTTCCAATTGAAATTCGCTATTGACGCTCTTATAAACACAGTAGAGTAGCCTACCTAAATTGGTCAGGTATAGGCTAGTTCAAATTGCTGTTCAAAATTTCAAAAATAGGGTTTGGTCTGTTTATTGTTTATTATTACAACAATTATTTTGATGCACTGTAAATAGTTATAACTAATTTATCACAAAAGTTGTTATAGTGAAACTAGCATCACCCTTCGAGGCTTTGTCCACGAAATTTAAACCTTGTCAGTAATGTAATAATTTGTAAATACATTAATAAAAAAATATATTAATAAATATTGTATTTAAAGTAGCCAGCGACCCACATAGGTTAATGATAATAAATTTGACTATGTTTGTAATTTTGACGTATATATCAAATGCAACGTATTAATCGTGTTGACTGATCATATAATTCAAGGCCTTAACGGTTTTTGCCAGCAAAAATCACCTACTTCACCGAACTCATGATTATGTTACAGTGAATATGAAAAACTAATATCATATCCTGAATATGATATGATTTATTGACTTCAAATGTGTTGCATTCGAATTAAAATGTCCAAAAACTCGTAATACTTGCACATGAAACGGGTATCTCATAATAAATAAAATTATTTTTTCCGCTGCAAACTTTTATACCTTCTTTTTACTCTTTAGAACGGTAAATTCGGGAAAAGGCTGGAATACATGTTTCACTTTTTTGTGTTTTAAAGTATTTATATTTAGTTTCAAAAACATCCATTTTTTTTCAAAATGCATATTTTCAACCCATTTTTACCATTTCAGGTGATGAATTATGGAAAATGCAGAAATACGTGTTTCATAATTTGTGTTTCAGAATGTTTTTATTAAGTTCCGAGAAAGCCCAATAAAAAAATATTTTTCTTCAATGCAAAAATTTTCTCTTTTTTACATTTTTATTCTTTTAGGGGATGAATTCGGTAAAATACTGAATAACGTTTTTCATATTTTGCATTTTAGAAATTTTCGTCTAATTTTATACAAATTTTACATGAAAATATTTTTCTCCAATGCAAACATTTTCTCTTTTTTTACATTTCTTTCTTTTAAGGGATGAATCCGGAAAATGCTGAAATACGTGTTACATTATTTGTGTTTCAGATTTTGTACATCTACAATATACGATTTTTCCAATGCAAAGGTTTAAACCCCTTTTTACATTTTCTACTCCCCTAAGTGGATGAATTTTGGAGAGTGGTAAGAAACGTATTTTATTACTTGTGTTTAAAAATAATTATGTTAATTTTCAAGACGATTAGACTAAAAACATATTTTCTCCCAATAAAAAAAGTTGTGCCCTTTATTTTTGTAAATTTAGAGATTCAATATTAGATAATATTTCTTAGTGCAGCCCTACATGGTGGTACTAAGAAACCCTGAAAATTTCGAGTCTATAGTTATAGTTCTGGCTGTAAGTTGAATACGAATCAATCAGTCAGTGCATTGCTTTTTAAATGTGCAGGGAAGAGATACTGAAATGTCAGAGTGAATGAAACGCCTGCATAAGGCTGAATAGGCAACAAGCTTGCCACAGTGACATTAACAGCTGGTTAAATTTACCGACAAGACAGCTGCGCCTTTTGTCGCTGTTTACCTCAAACGTTACGCAATAACTTTCTTCCGTAAAATATTAAAGAACACAATTACATAAGTGATTAAGTCAATAGGTCGGTATTTTAAGTGCGTCGCTGGAAAAACAAGCAACGCAGAAGCAAAAACCTGGCCGCCATTTTGCTTTTCAGAATCAACATCCTGTGATTAACATTTGTTAGCTGGAAACCGAACCTGTTTGTCGGGCGTGTTTAATCTTGTTTGTTTTTGTACGCTCTGCGACTTCGTATAAGAGACTGTGTCATTTAAATTATTGCAATAAATGTTGCGAAATCATTGCACAAAGTTAATCGTTTAGAATTTCAATAATTAAAATTTCTACTTTCAATTTTAACAAACAAAAATTACACGTTAAATGTACATTATTTCAAATTTAGTAAATAAAAAAAACATAACATCTAATTTGCAATGGAAATAAGTACGTTATACTAGTCGTTTACGGTAATTATACAGTATTTCCTCCTAATTATTTCGGATGACACCGATTTTAATGAAAATGTGTTATTAAACTTATGGTACTCTCTAAATCAAAATTTATATGTTCCTAAATCATGTTTTTTATTTTTAAGGGGTAAAGACCACCATTATTGACAAAAAATTAAAAACTAGAGGTTTAAGCGTTTCATATACCAAAATCATTTTCGAAAATATAAAAATATTGTTCTATAACCTTAAACATAATTTATGATATGTTAAAACATTAAAACCCTTAGAAACCACGCCTTATGAAGAAAATTTAAAAAACTAATTTTCAACATCTTAAAATACTTTCATGGGGCATTTATAGTGAATTAAAATCCTTTCACTGATTATAACGCAATTTATTGCAACTTTCCAATCTTTAAAAACCACCCCTTATAGAAAAATTAAAAATTTTTTGTTTTCATCACCATTAAGTGATGATTGAAGTGGACTTAAATTCATTAACTATTTATAATATAATTTATCACTTATTGTAACTTTTCAACATTCATAAACCACCCCTTTTTAACGAAATTTAAAAAAATGATTTTCATTTTTTTTTATTTAAAGGCGAAAAGCACATTGAGGCTATTATCGCCTCCCTAAATGTAAGTGTGAGTGTAAAGTGAGTGTTAAAGTCGTAAGTGTAGTGTTTGTTAGACTCAGGTACCGTGAGGGACGTCTAAATCCTCTCAATAGGTGCAGGTAATCTGCACCCCCTGCGGGGAAATAATTTTCAACAGCCTGATGAGTTTTAATGGTAGAATTATGATGAGTTAAAAACCCTTTATGGTTTGTAATGTGATTTATAATTTATTGCAATACTTCAACCCTTGAAAACCGCCCCTTACATTTAAAATTATATTTACCTGACGTATATGTTCACAAATAAAATAGCAGATTTAGGAATTTTTTAGTTTTCAAAATATTTTCAAAAAATAAAATTTGTTAAGAAATTGCAACAAATTTTCAAATTTTAAAACGAACTTTTTTTAATACCAGTTCTAGACCAATTAAACTTCTATAATATATAATTAGTAGTTAATACAATAAATGTTAAAAGGATTACATTCAGTTTCAGTTATTGTAGCCGCGCCTTGGTTTAAGAAAGATTCCCCCCTCCAAAAGACAGTAAACAATTTAATTTCCATCATAACGTCATTAGTTCTTATGCCAAGGATTTCTACCAAAATCGTTTTAAAAGTCGTTTTAAATATTTTGAAAAGAATTATAAACTTTTTCTCCGAAAGTTTTCTGTTTTTTTTGTTATTTAATCATTGGATGCTTCAATTTCATCTTCATGGACAAGAAGTCATCTTCAGCCAGCCATAAAGTATTGCATCTACATAAATTTAAAAAAATGTATAAGCTTCATTTTTGTTTTTATCACAATTTTGTTCGATTTATCGAGTTATTTGTGAAACATTGTTCAAAAACATGCATTTCTTTGATGAAAAACCAACATTTTTACTCACGAATAACAGAAAAAAGTATTGACGTACGAAAATAACTTCATATAAAACTTTTTGCTTAGAATTTTTCCACTACCAATTTCAGCGGTTATTTTGAACAGGCATCCATCATAGTATAAAAGCGCACGTAGGCACTATATAACTTTTGTTCCTATATAACAGAATTCTGAGCGTGAAAACATAACGACTGGACTATAGAATAAGCAGAGGAAATGTTCACCTAAACAGCTGATTTCACGCCACATATGTTCCTTTGATAATACTATTTCAAATATGGTTATCTTTATTGCTATTGTTTATATCAACATTAATAATAACTAAAACTACAATATTAATTTTATTTTAATTGTTGAACGAGTGAGGCGAGGTATTTGTTTCAAATCGACCGTTCGTCATTTGGTTTGTTTGTTTGTTACGCTATTTTGGCCAAGCGCATTCACCGACTGTTTTGAAACATAGTTCGAAGGTACCTTATATAAAGTCCTAACGACGTATGTGTAAAATGTTTTCCCATACCTTTCCGTTTCAAGATGGTGGCATCTGACTTAACGAAGTCGAATATAATTCGTCAACGTTAAACCCGAGACATCCTTCTTGAAACTTTGGAATAGAAAAGCCCCGTAAATAGTAACGGTATTGAAAAACAAAATGTTCTTAAAGGACATACTGAAGCTCCGTAGCCTTGCTACAAATACAAACTACATATTAACAAGACTAGATCAGTGACTTTCGCGTTATTCACAGCCCGGACGTGGACTGTACAGCTTGTATAGTCCGTACGCACGTAAGCGCTCTTCATGAAACTTTTTTGTTGTCAAAACGTAAGAATGATTTTTTTAACTGTGTTCTACTCAGTTTATTTATGCTGAAAAAGATTGAGAAGCGTAAAACCTTTTCAAGTTGGCAGTGAATTTTCGAAAAAATCGATCCAAACTAGGTTTACAAATTTTCCGAGGTTTGTTTGACCTAACCTAGCCTATTAGAAGTAAGAGACAAGAAAATAAGCTCTATGTCCGGGATCAGTACAGTTCTAATTTAAAATGATACCACACCATAGATAAATTTTTAAAAAATACTCAAGATGTTACTAATTATGTACAAATAAATACTTTTTCTCTAAACCTTATATTTTCCCTTAATTCGAGCGCTACGACGAGTGATTGGCGCCTTACCGACATATAGATGGACGGACGGGGGTTTCGGCTTTACTTACGGACCCTAAACAAAATCGTTAAAATTATTGAAACATTTTTATAAAGTTTTGCAAATCTAACCTCGATCGGTTACACTCCGCTGATACTATTTCAACACAAACCATACATTCAGGATCAAACCAGCAGCTAAATAAGATACCGCTGTAATTACTGTCCTCGCGGCCAACGGCCGCAGAACCGGTTGCGGTGAAATCAAAAGTAATTCCTTTTAATTTTGTTGACGAAATGCGACTCCTCGTGTTTCGCGTTTCGACGCCAATTGGCCATCATTAAACGTAACGAACCCGATGTCAAAACAGTAAACTATATGAAACAACAATGGAAATGCACTGTGACCAATATCTCGCACTCAACTACAATAATTTTGTGACAATAGCGGCACGCAGCTGCTCCGCAGACGTGATGGAAGCGAATTTCCAAAAGTACTTTCCTCCACCATACTTTTTTTAAATTATGAAAATCAGCAATAAAATATGCATATATTACTATCTTAAACTTCCGAATCGCATTGAAAGTAAAAAAAATGAACCCTGACCTCCGTCAAATCAAATTTCTTGATAAAATTTTTAATAAAACGAATTTCAAATAAGTTTTTTAACACTTATTACGATGGCGAAATCAGATTTTCAAAAACATGTAGGCCAAAAAAAATGCAGAATTTTTAAATATTTAAAATGTTTGCCATTTTGGAACTGTAAAATTAATTTGCTTAGTTGACAAGCTTATCAAAGCTATTAGGCATACGTAATCAATTTTTATGACAAGTTTTAAACAAATTAGGATAAAAATTTCTAACGTAAGCGTACACACACACACGCGCGCGCACACACACATACTACCCTGAGTACTTGGCAGCGACGTAGGACCAATCAGCAAACGGACGATGGAAGCACCAACGCATAAGCAAGATCCAAGATTGGTGCAACAGGGACCATGGAGAGGTGGACTTCTACTTCACACAGGTTCTAACTGGGCACGGTTGCTCTAGAGCTTACCTCTTCTGTTTCAGGTTGGAAACAGACTCGTTTTTTCCACTCTGCCTTCCAGCAGTGGTGGAGCATGCGTATTTTCCCGCTGTCAGCGATTCGACGATGGAAGGACGATCCTGCATACATACCTGCGAGGCAGCATTAAGCCGGAAAATCTGGTTGCGACAATGATGACGTCAGAGGCCAACTGGATGGCCATTGCAGGATTCGTCGCAGTGGTCATGAAGAGGGACAGGACTGAAGATAAAGAAAGGAGAGCCACCGCTGTAGACAGATAGGCGGACTGCCAGTCCACCTCCCCTCGAAGTAATGCCTGGCGGTTCGGAGGGGGGTTACAGAAGAGGAATGATTTTGGTAGTTTTTAAATGGGTAGCAATATCTCTTAATTTGAGTTTAAACTTGAGTTCCACATTTTGGGGAGTGATGGTACCTTACCCCAGGTCGTCTATAAAAAAATTTCCCACCTTTTTGGGATAGTAAAACACACACATATACACACACACACACACGCACGCTTACAAGGTGTCGTTTTTGTTCATTTTTATTTCGTTTAAATTATTAGTTAATACCATTGAACCACAAGCCCAGCCCACTCTTAGATCATTAACAATTGTGGTAACCTCCCCACTCGTGACTACTCCGACTTAAGTTTTCACTTCTGTTTGCCATTTCCTCCACTGCCCTTACTTTGTATTATCTGAACCGAACCAGTAAAAGTTGCAGAACGAGTGAGCACACGCGGGGCTTGCGTGCGTGAGCACAAATTACAAACACCCAACAAGACATAACTGAAATGTTAAGGCCGCTCATCACAAGGACGGCCGAGCCGGTTCCATCGACACAACACAAATACGTACAAACATTGTTCGAGACCGAATCGTGACTCGATCGTGGGGATGTGGGTTACATAGCGCGGCACAAGGTTTCGTGGATTAGCAAGCGGCGCTGCGCGTGTTCCATACAACATGAGTGGTATCAGGCAGTTTGGTATGCGAGTACAACCTCCGACAAAACCTATTCTGAAATACAAATATGCAAAACTCACTAACTTATACACGTCACTGTTGAGAAGAACAACAGGTAGTTCGCTAAAACTCGGACAATAACACGGGTTCGAAACTATTTAATAGCGTCAGGTTTCAAAGTCAGATACTTCATTTTCATTTTTAAAAGATTCAAAGTTACAACCATTTTGAAACTGTTGAACTGCCTAACGAATTTGTCCAATAAAAAAATGTCTATTATTTTGCCAAGTTTGAATCAAACTGAAAGAAATTGCGAATGTTATAGGGGTAACATATACAGTATGTAATTAATTAAAAATTGATCTAGAGGTCAGGATTGGCGCCAGTTTCAGTCCTGAGTCTGGGTCTTACCATCAGGTACTGCGATGAATTATTTTTCAATATAAATTCTTTAAAAATAACTACTACTTAAACTGTTTGAGTTGCGGCTATCATTGAAATACATTAAATTATTTTTTATTGTAACTAATAACTAATGACTTGTAAGGACAATATTACAACTCTCTCTCTCTCTATATATATATATATATATATATATATATATATATATATATATATTTCTTCGTAATATTAATGTCATCGATAAAAACAACGTAGGAACACTGAGTTACACAACCAAGTTACGCTTCCTAACACCGAAACAACCACGCTAAAGATCCCCGTACTTCTCTCCCGGGTTTGAAACAGCCAAAACGTAAGAAATCTAATTCACTCCCGTCAACCAATACTCACTTCTGATTGATTCGCGGTGCACGCGTATCTCGGGTCTGTAATACGCTAGACTAATACACTTCTGCCCAGGCACTTCTGCCGGCGCAATACATTGCACAAAGGCTTCATTCTGATTGGTGCGTTCTTTCTCTAGTTTTAACAATGAAATTCTGGTGCCCGCCATAATTTCGAGTATAAACACAAATCGAAAATCGTTGTTCGGCAGAACATTGAGGAGGACCACCATCATTCTTCGCCAGCCTGCGGCCGAGCTGGTAAACACCCAGACTTTTCCTATTTCTCTCGCAGACTACAACAATAATAGTAGGAATTATGTTTATGTTTAATGATTTTATTCATAAAGTCATAACCCTAAATCTTCTCAAAATTGAAAGTTCCTTCAAAATTTCTTGAAAGTTAAAAAGACAAAAACTGAAAACCGAAACATTTGCCAACGGTAATCCCAGGAAATATGTAAATAAAGAAATTTTATAAAGACATACCAAATATAAAAAACGTATTATTCAATATACTGACGCTGTGCTCAATTGTCATTACCGTTAATCTCTTATTGGAAACTTTTTAGTACTTACCAATCACCTAAAATATCGTTTTTTTAATTTGACCTTATGGCATTACATTGGCTGGCTTCCTTACCTTTGTATGTGTCTTCAATAGATTCCTTAAGCAGTTGTTAACCTTAAAATATAACAATTAATTAGTTTTAAGGTTAGAAGGAAAACATAATTGTATAAGACAAAAGGCCGCAGTTGGTACAGTAATAAAGTCGGTATGTACACAACGTACCTATTTGTATTACAAATTGTAAATGTATTTCGACGGAAATACTAATTTTGCTAACGTAATAACATAGATACCACCAGGGAAAAATAATTTTCACTAGTTTCATGTTAATTTTTGTTATATGAAGGTAGGTTTCTTTAGTGGCAATGCTGTTTCCTTATCGTAGGCCTTATTTTGTGTAAAAGCTCTTAGCTTTACTTAGGTAAACTATAATGAATGAATCTGTACGGTTATTATTGCATTGCAACCTTTGTATATCTATTGTACCCTCTTTCTATATTCTCGAGATGCTCTCGAGTTACATCGCTTTCTCCAGCCGTAGTCTCCTCAACTTCTAATTGGTGACTTCCCAGTTTCTTATTGTGGTGCTTGCTCTGCTAATTCCCTTTCAATTGTTCTTTCTCTTGACCCTAATTAAAGAGGATCTTCTTCATTTGGTGAACCTTTTTGTTGTGTTGGGAGATCCCGTTCATTCTGTTTTATATTCTTATGAGAACACCCACAAGTAGCCAAGGAAATGAGGTTCGCCCATGCTGAACTCTGCATGAATGGGCTAAGGTACATTGGGAGGTGGCCAGGTATTCCAGAGCTCCCTTTGATACACATTAGGCCGGTGTCACTCACACCATTATGATAGGTATGAGTAAATGAGTGAGAGTAGCCTAGTATAAGATATAGGTACGCTAAGCCCATCAGCTGCTTTCGCCGGAAAGTAAACTGTATAAACACATGTTCAAGTATTTATATGATCACTGCTTCATATGTACTTTGTTATTGTAGAATTTGCACGAGAAGAATATTGGAACGATTTTTCCCGAGCAGAACCGAAATAGCTCGAATGTAGCTTGGCCTGCCATTCGTTCAATCAGTTTCTAGCAGTTTCCATGGGTATTAAGTGTGAATGGTTTGCCAATTTTCATTCTGTCCACGCGAAGTTTATCTAAATTTATTGTTCGTAAAAATAAAGTTAGAAAAACCTACTAAACTACTTGTTTTGTAATTCTTAATGAACGTAATTAGTTCAACCATTGTTTTGCATTTTTTCCACACAAGTTTAAGTCTTTCCGATCTTTCTTCCTCGTACTGTTTTTATTTTTGAAACAGCAACTACTCTTTTAGTCATTCAACGACGAGAGTTGATTCACACAATCGAAACTCAGTGTACCGATCCTTATACACAAATGGCAGTGTTCGATTTAAAAAAAAATAAATTTACAATAATATAAAAATTCCGTAATAAAGCAATAATTTGAAACAGAACTTTTCGACTCATTTTTATATCGTCGGACATTAGCATCGTAGATGATAAATAATATAGCTAAAATTAAGTAAAATATTTTGGAATTTGAGGCTTGACCTTTATGGAACTCAAACATATTGAGGTTACGTGTTCTGCAAAGGTGGAAGCAGTGTTTTACTTTTATAAACTTAAAAAAAATGCTATTAAAAATATAAAAAAATCGAAGCGAGTTGAATGTAGATTTGACTAGGACTTAGAAAAGATTGAATAAATACTTTCGTTGTTTTCACATAATAATTTATTAATACGTTAAGGTAACTGTATCAAAAGAACTGAATTAACTTATTCAATAAGCGACGAGAGGAGCGTGTGCTGCGACAACAGGGGCGTGTGCTGCGACAACAGGGGCGTGTGCTGCGACAATAGGGGCGGTATAAGCCAGTGGAGCAGGGGCGGCGTAAGCAACAGGTGCGGCGGCTACTGCACGGACTGTGTTAGATACTTTGTAGGTGTTAGCGTATGACGTTGCCGCTGGGTAGGTTGCTACAGGGGCTGCGTAGGCTACAGGGGCGTGAGCTACCACGGCAGGGGCGGCATAGCTAACTGCAGGAGCTATGTAGCCTGCTGAGACAGCGGCGAAGAGGAGTGGGACGAAGACGGCCTGAGAAACAGAAACACTAATCAATCTAAAGGAACAAACTGTGTTTAATTAAAAATATATCTTGATTTGTAAACAATGCAGATAAATATTTCACAAACTTTTTTTCACATCCAATTAAACTGTTTTTAAAAAAAGCTCAAATGGGTCGCTTTGAAAACTCCGGTAGGAAGTTACGATCAAAAAACTAAAAGACACTACATCGTTAATTATCGTTAACTTTTGATTTGTTTTAAGTACTTTCAAACATTACTTTAAAAGAACTGAAATTTGTAACACTTACTCGATTTATGAATTTAATAAGTAGATATTTCTGTGTTTTATCGGTACCGTACAGGAAAACTTATACAATTTTAAACAAAAGGCGATTTAAATTTTATTTTTCATATTCATAAATGGTTTTGTTATTCAGTTAAAGACGCTGAATTTCATCAAAATTATTGCGTAAAGTAAATTTAAGTTCTGTTTAAACATAAAACTGACTTAAAACATATTCTACTTACTTCATTCACAACGCTTCGTTAAAAAAACTTTCACAAGTAGTAAGTGAATATTTCAAATCACTATTTTGTTCAAGTCCATGAACAAAAAGTGTATTCTAAAAAAGTTTTGTATTTTCATCCAAACCAAATTTATATTTTTTTCAACTTTTTTCTGACCTAATGTGTATGTAGAAATTAAAAGGGAAACATTAAAACTCGAACTTTGTCTCTATATAAACTATTTATGTACAAAAACTATATATTTCCGGAATCAGTATCAATCTTAGTTTTCAATGTTACGCCGCACTTGATAAATATAAAATGTTTACGTTTAAGATTTATCCATTAACTACTGCTAAATATATTTTTAATTCAAGTCGTATATTTTTCCTAAGTAAACGCCGCTACAAAAACCATTTTTGCAAAATTTTATAGCAATCGGCTATATCGTTTACGAGTATAAGGTGCGTTAACGACAGATGGACGGATGGACATAAGCGTGAATTTATACGGTTGTCAGTATTTCTTGAAAAAACATGTCGTTTTAAATCCTCTCAAACATTACTGAAGTTCATTTTGTTGTTATACATACGTAGTTTTAAAACACATTTTTTGTCATACATAGTTAAAAACATAGTTTAAAAACAGTTACTAATGTTTTTTTAAATTAGTTCAAAAACAAATAGCTAATAAATAGATTTTCTGTTAAATTATTAATTTAAATATATTAATTTTAAAATACATTTATCGTGACTTACCAACTTGTACATGGTTACTGATGTGGAAGAATATGGTACTGTACTTAGGTACGGTCGGTTATATATACAAAATGGCGGTCACGGACACAAGGGCGGTTGCTCGGTAAAGTTGGCAACACTGCATGGGATTACATGGGAGTTATGACTTCGGCCAAATAACTCGAATTAGAGATGTTATCAAACAGACAGTGAATTTATTGAGGTGGCTAGTTGCAACACTGGAGAACGCTAAAAAATCAAAGTTCAAATTTCAACTTTTGTTTTTTGTCGGCCACATCATACAAAGAACTGTTATGATCCGAAAACATTTGATTACAGTTTTTGTAAGAAAATAAAGCGGAAAGTGCACAATCAAACTATTTAAAATGATAGTTTAAGTAATCAAACAAAAGTTTATAAAAAATTTCGGTTCTAAAACTAAGAACAGCAGGAAAGTCAAACCAATTTCGATTTTTAAAATTTAAAATTTTGACACTTATTTAAGTTATAGGTACCTTATACTTGGTAAAATTTGATCGAAATGTACAGATTTCAAGAAATTATGCCATTTTCTGTTTGTTCGAAAGTCCTCGAACCTGATTTTTTCAGAGATTTTACTAACATTTGAACAAATTTTTCAAAATCGTTAAAGTCGATTTAAATAAAACACGATTTTTGCTAATTTATTCAGAATTTCTAATACAAATACATGCCTAATGTTTCACTGAACTCTGTGAAATCGTTCACACTTAAGTGGTGTTTACACACAGACTCCAGGTAAATAAAACGGAGGATAGAAAACAAATTGACCACAAAATAAATTTTCTTTACTCTTTTCAATATAGCATGAAAAGCACCTATGTTTTCAGAGATTGGAAATACTTCATGCTGTCAAGGGGATCTGGTACTAGTCTCAAACCAGAGGTAGCAACTACTGTACCAAGTGAGATATAGAGATCTCCCAATAATTATACTTGCTATATATTTGGAAAGAACAAATTCATCAATATTGGACAACACAATATAAGCGAAGTCTAGCAATTTAAATATCTGGCATTAATAGTGATTCAAGATAGTAATTTAAGCAAAGAAGTAAACCTCAGATTTATAAATGCAAATAGGTGCTATTGTGGCTTGCAAAGATACATCAAAAGTCGTTTACTAATAAAAGCCATCAAGTTACTATTGCACAAAACACTAATACGCCCAGTGCTTGTTTATGGTGCGGAAACATGGACTATGACAAAAACAATTGAAACATAACTGTTGATGTTAGAAAGAAAAATACTGAGACAAATGTATGGTCCACTGAAGGGTGGAGACTTATGGAGAATCAGATGCAATAACGAGTTGGATGCACTGTATGAAGAGCCTGATACAGTGAAGTACAATTGGCGAGATTGCACTGGGCAGGCCACATTGTCGGAATGGAATACAACATCGTCGAACAAATATATTCTAGATACCGGAGGGAAAAGAACAAGTGGATGGCCGACACTATGATGAGCCGATGGGTGTCAAACGAGATGCCAGAGCATATAAAAGGAAGGTGGATTGCTGCAGAGGATCCAGACTGATGGCGACGACTACTGAGAAAGGCCAGGATTCAGAAATGATTTGTAGCGTCAAGGATGATTATAATACTTTGTGAAAGATCACTACATCTTTAGCAAAGCTTCCGTCCGCAAAAAAAAAACGCTATGCCCACTATTGAACGTGCAATTCGCATCGTCAGGTTACATAGTTACGTCTTTCAGTTCATTCAGTCTAAAAATATTGTCTGGTATGCCGTGATCCAGTGATGAATGCCACTGTAGAGGTAATGAACTAATACACTTTAGTACTCGGTTGAACATCGCCATTTAATGAGCCACCTTAAAATGGATGATGAGAGATTCTGAATATATTTTAATGTAGATTAAGTAAAGACTACTTTGAAGAAGTTCTTGGGTTCATTGAACATGATATAAAGAGAACTAACACAAACTTCAGAAAAACAATTAGCAGACAACAACCAGAACAAATAGCACCTGGTTTCTAAGGTGACTCGGTTACTGGAGAGGAAGGAAGATGTCGACTACACTAATGCGGAAATTCAGCAGCTGTTTTAAACAAATAGCTTTCCGGACGTGTACTGCGATATATAGCGAATTGTCTGGGTGAATTGTCCCCTTTAATAAGCTGGCAAGCGATATTTTAAAACATAACTAGCGTGCGTCATGCTTCATGTGTAATGGTATAGAAGTAATTATTTAGGAGACCGTAATTATATTTACGATGGTTAACTGTAATTATATTTACCATATTTAGGATGGTAACTGTAATTATATTACAGTTCTACCAAACATAAATACTAAAACCTGACAACCAACTGAACCGATTTTGTTCTTAACGCTGAGACGTTCTATCAGTGAGTTACGGAGAAGTCAAATAAATATATCAGTCTTATTAAACTCAGAATGTCAGAATTCAGAACACCACATGTTACACGTAAGAACGCATGCGTTATTGAGAATGAATTAACAAATGAATTTATAGGCTTAATATTACTCTATGACCATTGAAGATCTATTGTGTCCCCTTTGTATACTCCTTAGATGCTCAGTTACAGCGCCTCCTCCAGTGCTAATCTCTTCTAACGTCTAAGATTTGGAGAAGAATCAAAGTGGGCAACTCCCCACTTCTAATTGGTAACTTCCCAGTTTGTTATTGCAGATGCTTTTCAATTTTTTTCTCTTGACCTTATCACGGAGTTTTACTTTATTTGTTTTGTGGTTAGATTAGATTAGATTCAAACTAGAGGAAGGGCTAATACAACCCCAGGCATTGCTGTCAACGGACTTACCAACTAAACCCATTGAGTACTACTTTAGCAGATTGATGTGCTTAGCAAGTTTCAACAATCCATTGAGTAGCTCATTCAGCTGAAGTTCCCTAGAGTCCTGGCAACCAAAAATCCCTCGCCTTTTGGGGACTGTGGTGGTAGATGTGGCACTGGTTAGTCTGCTGCCTCTGAACTGCGTACCTTCAAGTTCTTTGTTCTAGCCGCAGTTACTCCGTTGCTTTTCCTTACCGTTAACACTGATCACTCTTCCTCATTAGTCTAACTGGCATAAACTATGGACATTAAGCAAAAAAACCCTCACTTCCTGCTAGCAAGAGCCTTACAATTTTAGATTATGTGTCCTGCAGTTTCCTGCTCTTTCCTGCACAACCTATACAAGCTTTCTCTATTGTATCCTGTTCATGTGCACCCTCAGACCATAGTGCCCAGTAATGAGCCCCGTGATTTTCTTGAGTCATTTTGAAGTTAGATTCAGGTTATTCTATTATACATTCTTATTCATGTTGTTCCCATGAGTAGCTAAGGAAATGAGGTCCACCCATACAGAACACTGCATATACTGGAAGGGTACACTGAGAGGTCGCCAGGTCTCCCTTTGATACACCATTAAGGCGGGTGTCATTTACTCCATCAGTACGGATCGCTTTACACTTTTGGGCAGGCTTTGTAGAGTAGTGAATGTGTGTGTGTGTGCGCGCGCGCGCGCCTTGAGTAGATGAATAAGAGTAGTATGAACTAGAGGAACGTAGGGATCGCTAAGCCAATCAGCTGTTCACTTCTGCTCCTCCAGGATGTTACTTTGTAAACGAAAGTAATAATCGCAGCACGCAGCTGTCTCGCAGACGTGATGGTAGCTCATTTCCGAAATGAAAATAGTTTAGTAACGCACATTTTATACGTGTATGTGTTTTTGAAATTTACAATACCCAATACGAAAACGAAGCCTGAAATGGTGTAAAATTCACGTAAGCTTAAACAAATATTGAAATATAAAAAGAATTTCAAAATTTCAAATCATATTGGAAATACAAAATCAACCTTGACCGTTGTCATTTTCCGTTTTTTTATTTCAAATGAAAATTAATTATATAAAATGTGTAATAATTTTAAACGCCGATTAAAGTGACGAAATGGAATTTTCTGAAGTGTTCCAGGAAAAACGTTAAGTACATTTGTTTAGATTTTAAATTATTGTAATTTTAAACGAGTTTGCTGGATAACAAACTTACCCAAGCTAAAATCATCTAAAGTCATTTTTTGTGTCGAGTTTGAATTAAATTGCGAAAAATAAGCACGCGTACAAATACACATACATTCTTAAAGTCCCCTTTAAACCAAGATCAGTGCACATTTCACGGTTTCGGGTCTGGGTTATACCATAATAAACCTTGACCGCCCTGGCTGGACGATATGACCTTGGATGATATTACCAAAGCGTTACATAATACTAATACATTGGAAACACTGCCGATTAAATCTAACATTTACCGTGGATTAATTAACATTTGGCAAAGCAATCAAGGCGGGCGTAATTAAATATCTTCTGATGACAGTGGCGCGGTGATGTGGCCGGATTTATAACTACAAAAGCCTTGCTCGTGTTACGTTACCTTGGACGAAGAGGGAAAACCACAAGCGGATTTTAAAAGTTCATCCTCGTAACTTTCCTGAATTTCCGTCATATTAAAATTGAACCTGATGAAATTTATACTTTGACACGTCCATGTAAAGGATGAGGTTTTAACGCCCCGCTCCTTATTACCGTCGATTTTAGTTATGTAATCATAATGTATTCAAAAACGTGTATAAAAAATAATTTTAAAAAATTAGTGAACAATTATTGTTGCACTGATACTTCAATTTTATTAATATAATTACGTGATTAAATTTGAAATAATTATTTATTAATGCATTATGTGTGAATGAAAACCATGTAGATGTATTGACCTAAGTGTAGTGGGATGGACTAAACTTGTAGCAGACGGTTCAGTCTTAACAACTGTCGCTATGCGTTTCAGCGACATCTGATTCGTGCTTTCATTAGCAGTAGTAATTCTGACGGTACTTACTGCCAGTTGGCAACTTCCTTAATATTATCACCAGGCAGGTTAATTTCATTCCACTCGGATATTCCTCTTATGCACTTGTACACAAGACATTTCATTTGACACTATAACCGAGTACAACAATATTTAGTGTAGTTAAACCCGAAAAAAGTGACCCCATGTCCGTGTTGATCAAACATAACCAAGTTCCGCTGTATACAGCTGTTCCGTAACAACGGTCCGCTAATGAATGCAACGCACGAGTAGATAAAGCTCACATTTCCTTAAACTGTAATATTTGCAGCAGACACTACCTCAACTATACAGTAGTTAGTAAGCAGGTCACGTGGTACAACTTTCGCCCAAAGTCCAGATGACTGCCAGGATCGTGATAGTTTTTGGACACTTTGCGCTGTTACGGAACTTTAGTTATACAACGATTGCGTTACAGTTGAAAAGAAAGTAGATTTAGCTTTACTGAAAGGTGCAAAAATATCGCACAAACTTTCTCACGTTTCCGACAATTTTCTGAAAGTATCGTTCGACAGAAAAACGGAAATTAGATTCATCATTTTGTTCATATATATATATATATATATATATATATATATATATATATATATATATATATATATATATATATTCATAACTCAACCTTACCTAACGTAGCTTTGCCTAACCTAACCTAACGATGGTCTAACCACTATGGTTGTTGGAATTCGATAATTACTTAGCTGCTACTTAACGAGGTCAGTAGCCACAATTCTAAGTTAAAGTTTTTAAGAACCGTATGCAAAACCAAGATCGTTATAAATCCGCGAAGATTTCCCTTTTGTCTGTCTGTCGGTAACGCACTTCTTACTCTCAAACGACTTGACCGATGTCTATAACACGTGGTCCACGTAGCGGCCAGAAAACAGGGAAATATAGCGGCTGACATTTTTTCAATTTTATTTACCTAGTGGGGTTTATTATTTAAAATTAGAAATGTTGACACTGAAGTTTATATAGGTCCGACAAGTCTCCGAAAAAGTTAAAGTTTTCATTTCCCACCTTTTTAGTTTATAAAAATCTCAAACAATTTTTCTCGCGTTTGTATCAAATTAATAATTTTTCTCAAGAGCTTTTCGTAGTTTATATATTATTTTGTATTTATTGACCAGAACAAAGATTGCTTTGTGCCGCTTGAGCTTTCGCAGTGCGGGTAAATGTAAATAGAATAAGATTCGAAAGTCATTTTCCCAAAATATGTTCCAAAAATAGCACCTCGTTTAAATGTTACAGTCCGATTTGCGGCAATACATACTTAACGAAAATCAGTTGATCCAATTTTGTTAATCAGTCATTGTTGGCGTCACAATACAAGACATAATTTACAGTAACAAGAAACAAGGCGCCTACGGATTCTCGTATTTGTTTTATAAGCATGCGCCTATTTTTTTTAATCGAATCTTTTAATGTTAGAATTGGCAATAGGAGTGAATAGAAAAAAGTCTGCCGAACGAGAGAATGTAGCGGAAATATGGAACGAGCAAGCAAACGAACTTCGTCTATCTATTTCTGTCTCTTTCTTTTTCTTCCTCCTTTTCTATAACAGTACACGCGTATTATATGAAAAAGTTGTGTTGCTTTGGTTTTGGTATTTTTCCTTAGTTGAAGAACACTTGTACGTTGTAAGCGTTTATAATACGAGGGTTGATCAAATATAAACGAGACTGATTTTTTAAAAAATTTATTGCTTACTTACAAATTATTCTTGATACAACTTATTTTTCTACATAGTCTCCCGCACGAGTAACACATTTTTCCCACCGGATTGGAAGTTTTTTAATTCCATTTTCGTAAAAAGTTCTCGGGCGTTCATTGAGCCATTGGAGCACGAAGGTCTCCACCGCAGAATCGTCTTCGAAACGCTGGCCTCCAAGCGCCTCTTTGAGTGGCCCAAACAGGTGATAGTCGCAGGGTGATAAGTCTGGACTGTATGGGGGATGTTCCATTGGTTCCCAGCCAATTTGATCGAGTTTAAGCCTCGTAGCGTTCGCCGAATGTGGTCGGGCATTATCGTGAAGAAGAATGACGTTTCTCGCCGGTTTAGATTTCCTTTTCCTACGAAAAGACTGTTTTGCGGCCTCTAAAACATCGCAATAATATTGTGCATTTATTGTGCGTCGTTGATGGAGGAAATCGACGTGAAAGGCGCCTTGATTGTCGGAAAATACAGTGGCCATTACCTTCCCGGCCGACGATCGTGATTTGGCCTTCAGAGGCGCCCTCTCTCCCCTCTTCCGCCACTCCATACTTTCCTGTTTCGACTCGGGAGTGTAATGGTGAACCCATGTTTCGTCACAGGTGACAATCCGGTTTAATAATGCCTCACCATCTCGTTCAAATTGGGTCAATAGTCGCTGGCAAATCTCCAAACGATTCCGTTTGTGAACGTCAGTCAAAATTCGTGGAACCCACCTTGCAGATACTTTGCTGAGTTCCAGGTTTGATGTAACGATTTTTTGAACGCTACCATAGCTCAACTGGAGTTCATCTGCAATAAATCGCAGCGATATACGTCTGTCTTCGTCCAGAAGCTTCCGAACAGCATCAATGTTTTCGTCCGTGACGGAAGTGGTCGGGCGACGATCATGGCTGAGGTTTTCTACTGCTTCCCGTCCTTCGGCGAATTCCTTGTGCCAAGCAAAAACGCGAGCTCTTGACAGGGTCCTGTCCCCGTATTGAGCCGTCAATCTACGAAAGATTTCAGTCGGATTGACCCCCTCCTTGGCTAAAAACTTAATAATAATTCTCTGCTCCACGGAAACGTGCACTTCACTC
Organism: Callitettix versicolor; assembly: GCA_022606455.1. NCBI lineage: Eukaryota > Metazoa > Arthropoda > Insecta > Hemiptera > Cercopidae > Callitettix > Callitettix versicolor. The sequence continues at coordinate 53,833,598 of CM040186.1, forward strand.
TCACTCATTGTATAGTTTTATACTGAAGGGTCCGAACGGAAATGTTGCCCGTCTACGCCCGTCCCAAACCTCCAAACCTACCTGAAACCCCACCCTTTAGAGTTCAATGTCCAACGGAAAAGTTTTTAGAAAGTCAGTCTCGTTTATATTGGATCAACCCTCGTACATTCGAAATTAACATAAACGTTTATAATAATTATTCTTATTATTGCTAGTTGTAAACAACATAACTTTAAACTTATTATAACCTATCAGCTGTTCAATGAAATCAGCTGATCGTTAAGAATTAATATAAAAACAAGTGTACTATAACTACAGTAAATAATATCTAAGCTAGGGTCGCGTATTTAATTATTTAAACAAAACAAGATATTTTTAAACATAAATACAAACTAATTGTTTATTCAGTAAAGATATCATTAATAAAAGCTTCGCTTCTGTCGGCAACTCCCCGAGTCCCACACGTGTACTTTTTACACGTTTTTTTTTAGAAATTCGCTCCTATCACGTGAGCGAAACATCTGCGTGCAGCGATTATAAAAACAACGCCCTTTAATTATTAAAGAACTGTAATGACTTAAAACACCTGTGCACGGTTATGAAACAAAACTTCATTCCTATCCGCTAATTGAAATCTTTTCAGCAGTGTTGTCTATGCGTGTGTTTGCAGGTTACACGTAAACATTTCAGGCCAGTGTAAATAGTTTGACTTGTTAAATCGATATTGTTAAATAATTTATAGAACCGGTTCGCGATATTATTAAAATTCTACATTGCCTTTTAAGTGTTCAGACAAGTTTACCAGGTAATGATTCAAAAGTAAGATATGTTTATTGATACTGGATGGAATAACTTGAAAATTATGTTTATTTTAAATTGTATATAAGTATGAGAGTACACGTGTGGAACACGGGTAGTTACCGACAGAAGCGAAGCTTTTGTTAATTATATATTCGTACAATTAGTTTGAAGATATGTTTTCAAATAACTTGTTTTGCTTAAATAAGTAAATACGGTGAACCTAGCTCAGATATTATTTACTTTAGTTATAGTAAAGATCAGCTGTTTTATATTAATTCGTAACGATCAGCTGATTTCATTGAACAGCTGATAGGTTATAATAAGTTTCAGGTTATGCTGTTTAAAATTAGCAATATTATCAACAATTATTGTAAATGTTATATTAATTTCAAATGTATTCAAACGTGCACGTGTTCTTCAACTGAGGAAAAATACCGAAACCAAAGCAACACAACGTTTTCATATAATACGTATAGTGTAATGTTATAGAAAAGGAGGAAGAAAGAGACAGAAATAGAGACGAAATTCGTTTTCTTGTTTCCGTGTCGTATTTCCGTTACATTATAAAGGTTCGGGGCACTATTTCTATTCTTTCATCTCATTAAAACTATCACCAAAAGCGAACTTCAGCAAGTTTAATTTTACATTGTATTTTATATTTTTTTAAATATAAACAAATAATATTCTAAGGATCTTTATAAATTCGCGGCGTGTTCGTTTTTATGGGAGTTGTTGACAAAACTATTTAGAATAGTTAAGGAGAAAATTTGAAGGGTAAAAAATGTGTTTTATTTATCTAGTGTGCGTTATAATTTGTAATACTGTAAAAGTGATACTGATTCTATATAGTTGGATCACATGAAGAACACTCATAGAGCACTTATATAGCTTCAGTACTTGGACATTTACTTACATAAAGAGCTTATAGATCCGCCAGACCTCTCCAAATCCAAACGTACAAGTTTCATTCCTTCCAGTCAACATTTAAGGTCAAGAAATCATGACAAATTTACTTCCAAACAAAAAAAAATGTATTTATGGACCTCAATCAAAATATTTTTAAAAAATTCTCCAACAACTTAAAGAAAGTTGCTTACGTCTTAAAAACGAGCTCTGAAACCTCTATTCCTACGCTGCAAGTAGGCAGTTCGCGTTGTGGCAGTGTAGACGACACAAGTGTCAGCTGTTAAGAACAAAACACTCCCGTTTACATTTCAATGATCGATATTAATTTACAATAACAAAAAACTAGACCCTTCTGGATCAGTCATTTTATATTAATCAGCTGATTTCATTCAACAGCTGATAAATTTTAGGCTATGTCGTGTTTTCGAACAAATTATCGTAACTAAAATAAAAAGGAAGAGAAAACATGATACATGATTTTTATTTTTGGTTCAATAACAAAATTTTTGTTAAAAACTAGTTATGTTATAGAAAAAAAAGATGAGTTGTTTTACTTTAATTCGTAACTATCAGCTGATTTCTACGTAACTAAACAGCTGATAGGCTACGTTTCATGTTATGTTGTTAAAAACTAGCTATGTTAATTTGTCGTGTTTTCAAACAAATTATTGCAATTAAAATAAGAAGGAAGATAAAACACGATTTTTATTTTTGGTTCAATAACAGAAATTAGTTTTTTAGCAACAGAAACATTGAATTTATTCTTTCGGAATCTACTTCGCACGTTATGGATCCTTTTAAACTAACCTACAAGTAAGTACTGTAGTCTGTTTCGGACAGTACAATGTGTGGCAGTACAAACGGAACAAGTAAGATGCCTATCCAAAACAGTCAAAGTTACGTGCAGCGATGGATAGGTAAGGAGCTCCGTGGTACATAAGGAATAGCGACTTGCATCGACGTTAAAATCAATTCGGTGAAAGAAGACATAACGACTGGTGGCTTTCAATTATGAACATAGTCTTCAATTTTATATCAACCAGTATATAAGGACTATTTCAGACAAAGTACACCGCCACGATACGACTAATCTCCTTGTTTTGTTTTCCATTAAATGAAACTTATGGATTCGTTACCCAAGTGATTCTATACATGTATGTTGTGATTTATTATAGATTTAAACTTATTTGTTAAGTTAGGTTAAACGTTTTTTTAAAAATATAAAAATAATAATCCTTTAAAAAAGATGACTTTGCGAACACTCTAGCAAACCCTAATATTCTTTTATTAATATTAAGATGCATGTTCACCATTATAAAATAAATTTGCTTAGGTCTACAGATATTGTATAACCGTTATTGTAGAACAGACAACGCCAGAGTACATGGCTTGTCCCGATTATTTTTATTTTATTTTATTTTATTATTTTAAGGCGAAAAGCACATTGAGGATATTATCGCCTCCCTAAATGTAGGTGTGAAAGTAAAGTCGTAAGTGTTGTAAAGTCATAAAGTGTAAGTGTGTGTTAGTCTCGGGTACCGCGAGGGACGTCTAAACCTCTCAATAGGTGCAGCTAGTCAGCACCCCCCTGAGGGTTTGTCCCGATTATTCACACGTACTACGTAGAGCAAATTTGAATTAGAGGTTTGAGGAACATGTAAAGGTAAATTTAACACAGTGTTAGCATTAAGTAAATAATTTAATTCTTGAATCGACTGTACAGGTACACTCAGTGTACATTGTGAAATAAATATTTACAAATGCTTAGTTTTATGATTTAGTGGTAACCATAAGCAGCTCCATAAGAGTAGGCAGGGGCAGCGGCGTAGGTCTTGACTACGGGGGAAGCGTAGCTGACTGCGGGGGCGGCGTAGGCAACGGGAGCTACAGCCTTAACGACGGGGGCAGCGTAGCTGACTGCGGGGGCGGCGTAGGCAACGGGAGCTACAGCCTTAACGACGGGGGCAGCGTAGCTGACTGCGGGGGCGGCGTAGGCAACGGGAGCAACAGCCTTGACGGTCTGGGAGACTCTGTAGGTGTTGGCGTAAGAAGTGGCAGCGGGTGCGGCGTAGGATTTGACGACGGGAGCGGCGTAGCTGACGGCAGGGGCAGCGTAGGCGACGGGAGCAACAGCCTTAACGACGGGGGCGGCGTAGCTGACTGCGGGGGCGGCGTAGGCAACGGGAGCGACTGGAGCAACGGCCTTGACGACTGGAGCGGCATAGCTTACAGCGGGAGCTGCGTAGCTGACAGCGGGGGCGGCATAGCTGACAGCGGGGGCGGCGTAGCCGTAGGATGCGACTGGGGCACCCAAGTAGCCGGCTGAAGCTACGGCGAGGAGGACGGAGAAGATGGCCTGCAATTCAATAAGAAAGTTTTACATAGAGATTTAAACGATGGATGTGTACAGGAAAGTAAATTAATTGTTGTTCATCATAATGGAATAATGCGATTAATTTCAAACAATACGGAACAAGTTTGATGCACTATTCATTCCTGACTAGTAAATTTGGGGTAAGAAAAGCTTAAATAAATGTCATGCGAAGAAGTCAAACCTGTCCTCAGGGAACACATGTTTATTTTTACTATATTTATTTATTTCAATGTTTTAATATTTTCAGAAAAAAAAAACCCTTACCAAATTCCGCAAGCTCAACCATTTATAGTTTCCTAAAATAGTATATTTTTGAATTTACAAGTAATGTTATACATTAATACAACACAAACTTTTCAGAGTTATTAACTATTGGCAAAAACTACTGTACAGATTAGACTGAAATTTCTTTTAGATTAGAACCAATCATTGTTTAGTCTTAATTTAATACAATTAACCGTTCAAGATGGCGGCATGCATATGGATTTATGCATATGGCATGCATATGCAGTGCATTTCACCGTATTCTTATCCTAGTAAAAGGCAATTAACTGTCAATACAAAATCGTCAATACACAAATCCAAAACTAGTTCTGTACGTCGGTGAATATTTATATAAAAACTTTCTATCGCATCGGTTACAAACCTGTGTTTTGGGAGAAACGAAAATAAAAGTAGTTCAAAACTTCTTAAAATAACAGTGAAGTGATGATATCAGATTCTAAATGTATACTTAGGAGAACAATTGCCTAAAAATAAACTTTAATCGAAACAAAAAAATTGTTGAAATAAAATTTCGAATGGTTTTTTTATAATTTTGAAGCAAATAGTGTTTGTTTTTCATGTTATTCTTTAAAAAATATACCACTTTTAATAAACATTTTTCAATTTACCCTCCTCTTATTACACCCGGAAGTTGGGAAATTAATAAACGAATTGTGTACTTACGCGCAATGAAGTGCAACAAAAATGGCTAAAAAGACCCTAACAAGGCTTATTATTGTTATCTATTCTATTAAATGAGTTCCGATCGAAAAACGATATCGAACTATATCGAAAGTCGTGATTTATTTTCTATTTAAGTTTTATTTTTGTACTTTTTGCAAAATACGACTTTTGATAATTTGTAAAGGAAGAACCTTGAAAAATCTGTATTTTAAACAGTTTCTCAAGTCCCCTGACAGTACTGTATTTATACTTTGAAGTAAAATTCCTAGGATTTAAGGCGAACAGAAAACAGCTGATACAATACGTAAAGCAAAAAAAAAACTGTTCATGATACAAATTTAACCAACTTAACAGTTTGCAAAGTGAAGTGAATGCACACCTACACAAAGTACACTATACTCACCAACTTGTACATGTTGAGTGTGTGTAGGGAACTAAGTACAGAGAGCTAACTGGACACAGTTTATATACAGAATGTGCGGCAGTGTCACGGTCACAAGCCCGGCAACTGGTGCAAGGCGTCGCGATCCTCGGCTCCGGTTTTTTGAACCTTGAGCGATTTCAAAATCGTTTCAAATTATTGCAATCACTTGAGATAACGATGCCACCATTTGTAGTGCAAAGATTTTTTAATGGGAAGGTTATGTTACACCGACAACGCCCTGTAAGAAATTTTGTGCGCGCTTAGCCGTGAAAGCATACGAGATATTCATACGTATTTCCTAGATTTATCAATTTTCTCTTTGTTGACGCGTTTCGGATTACCTACATTATCTAAACTTATTGCTTAAGTAAAACCACAATAAGTGTTGATAATGGAGTTAATCCGAATCGAGTTAATAAATCAAAAATTGACAAAGCTTGGAAAGGCGGTCGAATTTAGACAAAAAAGGATTATAAATTTATAATTTATATTTTCTATATAACAAGTGTATAGGAACTTTAATGATCGAAAAAAATCTATTTTTAAATGTTGGTAGGTGGTGTTTCAATTATCCTGAATCTAAACTGTCTCGATGATGCCATTTTCCAAAAATTAACAAGAGCTAAAAGCATCACTCGTCACTCAAACGAACATTTTAATAAGACATCGTTGGTTTTTACTGTAAAATTGCAAAAGGAAACCCTGACAGCCGTTATATTCACAACGATTTTATATTACAATTTGAAATATACTTGTTTTCAACACCGTTAATTAGCATTAAAATTAGTACTTTAAATTTACAATTCTTATTAAAAATACGAAAATAAACCCTGGCTGATTATGTTTATTTTGACTTTTCTCGAAACTTTAATTTTTTTTCATTAAAAATTTTATACACTTATTTGAATAATAAATTTTCTTATTTGAAAAGAAAACTGAAGAACCAATTTTGAGGAATCAAGGTCATTCCGGATTTTTAAACTTAACTATACGTATGCAGTGGCTAACATACTTTGTTAAGTTACTTATAGACTAGGCCTAAGTTTCGGAACATTTTATCAAAAACGTTAGTGCTGATATTGAGAAAAGCCGACTTTAAATGTATTTAAATATAAAAAATTGACTCGACTTATAAAAAAAGTTTCCTGTACGTAACATCTCTTCAAAATCGATTAATTCCTTTAGTCACCAGCGATGTGCACAAACAGTAGTACCAACATTCAAATCAAAACTTTGGAAGAACCGAAAATGGAAATATCGATTAAAACCGCAAGTTATTTTTTTAAACCAGTAACAAGTAATTAAGCGTGGGAATAAAAAAATCCACACGGTAAGGTCGAACAACTTTATACAGGCTTACCAACTTCAGCTAATATTAAATATTCTTTTATAGTATAACAGGCAACCTAGTTGTGGTAGTCAGTATTGTTGGATAATAGAACTTATTGTTATGCTCGGAACAAATACGGAAACCTGTTTGTGGAAATCGTTGCTAGGTTTTGTTCGCTCCGCAACACTTTCCAAATACGTTACTTTTATTCCAACTTGAACATTACCCTTGTCTGTTGTTTTGCACAGGATGAAGTGCAGAAAGCTTTACGCAACAATGACTGTAATGGAGACGCGCAGATGTTACGCAAACGTATGTGCGCAAAGTGGAAACTGAAAGATTTTATTTATGCTCATTTTAGCACCTGTTTACAATGGTAAAATCAGGTTTTAAAAAATGGAAGATTAAAAAGTTACATTTTTTTCAAGACGTCCGCCATTTTGAAACTGTAAAACGCATTTTTTAGGTACCAAAAAGTGACCAAAAATAGTTTTTGTGGCAAATTAAATCGGAAAACAATTGTCAACTAATATATATATATATATATATATATATATATATATATATATATATATATATATATGATGAATGCAAATTTATGGGCAAGAAAGAAAGTTACTTTTTTATGGTCTTTGAGTTAGTTATTTTAGTTAGTTAATCTTTCTGCCAGTGGTAAAAGTCACGTATAACTGTATAACGTTCGATAGAGATTGGTTATGATCTCAAAAAATATGTATTCATCTTGATGAATACGTATTTTCACAGAACTATCGCATTTGGGCTACTAACACTCCATATCAGTTACAATCAAAAAAATTAAGGTGTTTGGTGCGCCATGTCACGAAGTCTAATCTTTATAACACAATAAACAGTGAACACTGCATTCTGATTGTAAAACAGTTCATGAACATCTCAGCGGTAGTACACTTGGTTTCAGCTTTTCTTTATCAATGTTTTCTCATGGACAAGTTATTTCAAAGTGGCTTTCCCATCCACTCATTGAACAAATGAATTAATCTGTAGGCTTACTATTGCACCACGAACTTTGTAGATCTATATCCCTGAGATGATCAATTACGGCACATTCTCCAGTCCTAGTGTCTTTATACAGTCTAGGATTAGAAGAGGATTCATGATGGGTAGCTACTCCACTTCTAATTGGTGACTTTCCAGTTTCTTATTGAGGTACTTGACGGCACATTCTCCAGTCCTAGTGTCTTTATACAGTCTAGGATTCGAAGAGGATTCATGATGGGTAGCTACTCCACTTCTAATTGGTGACTTTCCAGTTTCTTATTGAGGTACTTGACGGCACATTCTTCAGTCCTAGTGTCTTTAAACAGTCTAGGATTCGAAGAGGATTCATGATGGGTAGCTACTCCACTTCTAATTGGTGACTTTCCAGTTTCTTATTGAGGTACTTGACGGCACATTCTCCAGTCCTAGTGTCTTTATACAGTCTAGGATTCGAAGAGAATTCATGATGGGTAGTTACTCCACTTCTAATTGGTGACTTTCCAGTTTCTTATTGAGGTACTTGACGGCACATTCTCCAGTCCTAGTGTCTTTATACAGTCTAGGATTCGAAGAGGATTCATGATGGGTAGCTACTCCACTTCTAATTGGTGACTTTCCAGTTTCTTATTGAGGTACGTTGAAGTTAAAACCACTTTTTTGTCTCAGAGAAATTGAAAACGGATGTATACATCAAAATATCACGGCGCTTTCTTTACATTAGCTGCACTTTCTTTATACGTCGAATAGTTATAAATTAAAATTTGATAACATCTCGAGATCTGTTATACGTAAATGTGCCAAATTAATATGTTTTAGTACAATCAATAGTTCTATTATTATTTTAATTCAGACTCAGGAAGACATCTTTCAATTCAAACGATCCAAAAAGTATTTTATAATTATAAATTTTTAAAAAACACATATCTTTCTCGATACAGTAAATCTTATACTAATAAAAAACAATTATTTCTATTACTGAACCAAAAATAAAAATCATGTATCTTGTTTTCTCTTCTTTTTTATTTTAATTACGATAATTTGTTCGAAAACATGACAAATTAAGATAGCTAGTTACTTAACAACATAACCTGGACCTTATTACAGCCTATCAGCTGTTCAATGAAATCAGCTGATCGTTACGAATTAGTATAAAACAACTGATCTTTTACTATTACATATTTATGAAAATTAAATTATCGATTCATTTCATATATTTACATCGGACAAACGTCTTCGTGGTTTCCGTAGTGTAGTGATTATATCCCCGGTTCGGAAACACAGTAAATTTTAACTAATTTAAATTATAACTAATTTAATATGAGATATGCAAAACATACTATTCTATATCAATATAAATTTGTGCATTCGCATCACGCAAAATACATCATACCCTGCCCTAAAGCATTATGCACGTTACAATGTTAACCCTCTGCGATCTATAACTAATAACATTGTAGAATGCTTCAAAGCTCGTAAACGCGAAAGGTTAGTCTCCGTTAGTGCAGATATTGATCACTTGTTGCTACCGTTTTGCCAATATTACCACATCTATAGAACAATATTTCATGCTACAATATTTAAATTAGCTCTGCAAAGTTGCCAAACTGGTTCGATCTGTGCTTCGCTCATTAACGGTTGCCCAACCTGGAGCAGATTTATGGGGCTTTAATGGGATTTTGTAAAAGTTACCGTTTCGATGTGCTTAACGATCGTGTACAAGGATAATACGAATCGAAGAATTCGTTACGGAGCCTGACACTTGAAGTGAATTTTATTTACTATTTCCACTAAGAGACATACCTACCTGATTCGCGGATCAACCTCTGTTGGAGATAATGTCAAACTTGTTTGAAGAAATTTAGCTCAAGATTTGATTAGACTCGTTGAATCAACTGAAGTCAGTGTATAAAATTTGAAATACAAGCATGTTAAGGCATTGAATATAAAGGCCCTAGAATGATAACCCTCATGAGAGCTTTGTGAGCGTTCACTGCTGGCGGCATCTTGCGGCAGAGTGTTCAACTATAGGTAAATAGATAATAGTACTGTATATTTTCTTAAACGTCTTTCCCCTCTGTCCATGCAGCTTTCAGTGTTCGTAGCGGCAAATAGTCGAATTACTTGGACTTTTGCCGCTAGTATCAAGTACGATTTTTATAATGATGTCTGTACTTCTAGTCCGTTTACATTCAATGTTTACGATTACAAAACAAAAAACTGTTTAGGGAGATTTTAAAGATGAATGTTTGGTTCAATGAAAGAAAGAACGTTGGAGTTTATTGGTAAAATGACGAGGCGATGAAGTGCTCGGAACTGACGTGATAGGAGCCAACTTACATTCAGAATATTTGAAAATATAATTTCACTGCGCTTAAATATGAATAAATCAGAATTTAAATTTTCAATGTCTATAATTATTCAAGCAAAACCTAATGCTTGAATGAGCAATCTTGATGAATCAGATATCAAGGAAAAAATAAACGTTATTTGTATTATAATAATAACGTTATTTTTTATTTTAAGTAATTTTAGTCACAACGTAAAAGGCTTATAGTATCAATACTCCTTTTATATTTGTTAATAATAATAAAAATTACGTTTTCGGTATAATTACAGGTATTATTTATAAACTCATAATCCTGGATCTTCTTACAATTAAAAGTTTCCTTAAAATTTCTTTAACAGGAAAAAGAAAAATATGCAAAACAGAACACTTTTGCCAACTCTAACCCCAGAAAATATGTAAATAAACAAATACAAAACAGCAGTTGTCAAAAAAATGTATGTCGAAACAGGTGGTCATTACCATTCATTTTTTATAGAAAATTTCGCCCTATACAGTCCTTCCTAACAGATTTTCTTCAAACTGAAGATTGTTACGCTTAAAATAAGCTTTTAACAAACTTTTAACGACTTATCAGTCTTTAAAAGTATTATTTTCACATTTCATTCCACGAAATTACTTTGTACACATCTCGAGTCAGTGTACCAGATTTGAAATATAAACTGACTTCTAAATTAAGTAAATAGGAAAAAATAAAATAAACAATGACCAACTTTGTTTCTGGAACTTTGATTTTCAATTATTTTAAATTTTTTACTTTAAGTCGAGTTATGATGCAAGGGCTCGGTGGCCGATGCGACTAAGACACTGGCCACTCTGCGCGCACTTCAAGGTCGCGGCCTTAACGCCGATCCCTCGTCCTCATTAGTTTAAAATTGACTCGGAGCTATTATTTTGATATATTAAACCGTTATCCTGGTTTCGTCAGCTTCCGAGAACCGTGTCATTTTTGGGTAAATTTGAACGCGAGATTCTGTTTGTATTATTCGAATCGGTACCGCAACCGGTCACCCTATACACACACGTTCTGCCAAGCATTAACAGTTACACAAGCTCGGGTCCCAAATCACCGTGCACGGGTCAACACTCATATAAAGGCTCTTTTAATTGCTAATCTCATTACGCGTCCTTTCACTTTTTATCCGAGCTCTTTGTTGCGCCTACGAAATCAAGTTGGCAGTGGTTATCCTTTGAATCGACCATTGCCTTGTGAATGAGCAATATCTGTGCGGCATTGGGAAACATTGTTTACGTTCCATTACCTATTAGAGTGTACAATTCGAAATACACTTTAATCAATGTAAAGTAATTATGAAAAATTTACAAGAACTTTGTCATTGAAGGGACCACGAAAAAATGGCGTCATAAGAAATGGCCAAGCACACGTATTGAAGCACTTATTGAGGCTCTGTAGGCGCCTTGTACTACGTTTTGACAAAAATGGATCAGCTGATTGCAGTATCCTCTGCAATGTCACTACTCGGACTGTCTTGCTTCGACTTGTATAATTCGATTTTAGTTCTCATATTAAAAAGTATTTCATGTTATAATATAAAATTTACTTTTCAATCGTATTTTATTTACTTTCACCAACACTGTAAAAGGTCGACAGGCGTAAAAAAACCTTCACAGACGTTATCATCATAACGTTATAATCATAACCGTTATTCGTTAGCAGGTCTAATCATAATCGTTATCAGCTAAACGTTTATGATTAGCTGATAACTGATTAGGATTACGTTACCTGTTATCATCTTTAATCATAACCGTTACCAGCTTTAATCATAACCGTTACCAGCTTTAATCATAACCGTTATCAGCTTTAATCATAACCGTTACCAGTTTTAATCATAACCGTTATCAGCTTTAATCATAACCGTTACCAGCTTTAATCATAACCGTTACCAGCTTTAATCATAACCGTTACCAGTTTTAATCATAACCGTTATCAGCTTTAATCATAACCGTTGTCAGCTTTGATCATAACCGTTATCAGCTTTAATTATAATCGTTATCAGCTTTAATCATAACCGTTACTAGCTTTAATTTTAATCGTTATCAGCTTTAATCATAACCGTTAACAGTTTTAATCATAACCGTTATCAGCTTTAATCATAAACGTTATCATCTTTAATCACAACCGTTATCAGCTTTTATCATAACCGTTATCAGCTTTAATCATAACCGTTATCATCTTTAATGACACTTTCGTCTGCATTAGTCCAAGTGTGCACAATAGTCGGACGTCAAACACCAAAAAAAGTCTGTAATCACAACCGTTACCAGCTTTAATCATAACTGCTATCAACTTTAATAATTCGTTATCAGTTATAATCATAACCGTTATCAGGTTTAATAATAACCTTTATCAGCTTTAATTATAACGCTAAAAGACAAACGCACGAAAACATTAGGACACTTGATTTATGATTACGGTCTAATAAGAAAGTCCGGCATAGCGTACATACGCTAGTGGCCTGTAGCTACACACACACACACACACACACACACACACACACACACACACACACACACACACACACACACACAAATTGTACATTAGTGTTTATACATTTATCTAGTTCGCCTTCCTAACGACCTATTATAGCACATTGTAATTATATTGTATACAATGTAACAGTAAATAACATAACGCTTTTATTCTCATTAGAGGCTAGTTATCGTGCCTTACAAACTAGTCTCGAACATAAATTTACAAAGCCTACTTCCAGCGTCAGCTGTTCAACTGAACGTTAACCGATACATTGCGTAAACAGGGGCTTCACAAGTATGCAATGTAATGTACGTTTGTAAAATAACTTTAAGAGCTTTCTTTACAGCGAAAGTATGCAATACGCTGTTTTCTAATCGTCATCTTAAACTGTTCTGTTGTATATCTTACAATAAGGTTATCACTCCCTTAAAAAACATATTGAATGTAGTTGTAGAGTTCAACTTAACACTAATAACAATTTTAAAGTAACGTGTAATAACAATAAACCTTACTTATTATGTCAAAGTTATTTCCTCCGATATACATTTATATGTAGAAACTGATTCATTGTAGTGCAAAGGTATGTTTCAACTACCACGCACATGGTTTTACAGTCACGGCCGCTCCAATGGAAGGTCACTAATAGTGCGGTGATATACATAACATCAATTAACAATAGCACTAATATACAGGAGGCCAAGAACACGTAATTGTATTTATTTAGTAGTTTATCTATGGTTTCAATCCAATATCCTGTTTCTGGAAAACCAGGTTACTTTAAATTGGTTACAACGTAGTTGATTGTAATGAGACAATGGACAGGTTAACTAAATTAGGATCCGGTTATGTGTTTAAACGGCTCAAAATCGGCAGTATGACCGTTATTTGTGACTGGTTGGGTCTGGAGGCAACCCATAATAAGCGTCTTTACAAAAGGTCTCTTCTAAGTGGACTTAGGAAGACAATAAGGATTCTTGGAAGAGAACGACCAGAAAACCATTGGAAACATTACAGGACACTATGGACAGAAAGTGTATCAGAACAAGATAGAAATCTCACACGAAGAAACCGTGGGCGAGCCGGATATTGTGAGTCTCACCAGAATTAAGCTAAGAATATCTTACTTCCATAGGACCTTGAAGAAATTCAGTTGTATCGAATCAGTGGACTACTCTATTTATTTATGTGTTAATTAACCCATTTTGGTTAATTAGTTTATTATTACTAGTCAATTTGTTTTGGTATACCTGGTGGCCTATGACGTTTCACTCATCTCTGACCGGTTACCCCTTCTCTGGTCACGCTGTCAAAACTATTGCTATATCCAGGCAAATCCCATAACTTTCCACTGCCTTGGCCAATTTTCACTCATTTAAGGAATAAATCTACTGCACTAGTACCAGAGGCTGTCAAACCACGTAACATCTAAAAATTGATGTTCTATATAAAGTTATATCTAAAAAATTGATGAATCTATCTAAAGTTGCAATCGTTGTATTATGACGTCTCGTTTCCCGCTTATTTCCTCTCCTACTGGTGTTTCATACGTTATACTTCTATACCCACTGTTATTTCAGCTGCTGTTTCATACGTTATATTGCTATCCCCACTGTTATTTCAGCTGCTGTTTCATACGTTATACTTCTATCCCCACTGTTATTTCAGCTATCGCGATTAACAAGTCCTACTTAATGGAAGGTTCAGACAGTTTTTTTACAATATCTGGCTGATTATTGCAGCACACATGCATGGACCTAGTTCTTAACGCGTTATGCAACCACCCGCACGCCTGCCAACAATTGAACGGAAACACTGGACTAGTTAAATAATTGCCAACTGTTGAAGGAATCCACTAAACGTTCCCGTTTGAGAATTCACAAAACTAAACGGTTATTAGACCTTGCGTGCAGACTAGATATGCCTGTTTTACCACTACATTACAAAAAAAATTACCAGATTCAGTAGAAAATAATCATTTTAAAACTAATAAGGAAGAGGAGAAATTGTAAACAAAATCTATTAAAATTAATGGTGTGAAAATAATGCATACTTCTTTTCTCACATCGGTGTGAATATTTCAAAAAGAAACTGATATAAGTCTCTAAAATCGGTTCATCTGATTTTGATCACATTATACTGGAAAATAAGCTATTAGAACGGCCATATGAACGAGACAGCATGTTGCTCGATCGTGGTATCATACTTTTGTTCTGTGCTGTTCCAAATATTATCAATAAACGTATGGAAAAATTATAACTAATATCAGAATTAAAATTTAGAAAAATTTCGAGGGTAAATTGAAATAGTAAAAAAAACGTTAGCCCTCAAACGTTGTCATGTTTGTTTTGAACTAATTTCAATTGGAGCAGGAGCAAAAATCGTTTCAAATCTTTGAAAATTCATCACTATTTTTCCACAAATATTTTTTGGAAATCTGATTTCACCAACGTAATCAGCATACGAACTACATATAGGCCTACTGGCATTTTGATTTTCAAAATTAAGAAAGTTAATGAGCGGCGATCAGGATTCATTTTCGCATTTTCAATGCAACTTAAAAATTTAAAGTACTAATGAAGTTAGAGTTTAAAAAGAGGGTAAGATAAAAAAACCATTACTTTTGGACAATCGCTTCCATCACATCAGTGAGACAAGTTGCGTGCCTCGATTTACAGTGAATTTTTTTTTAATTTCAAAACGGTTTCACTGACGTAATTTACCAGTCTTCAAAATATCATAAAAAATCTGAACAAAATCTGAAAAAAATATTGAAAAATTAGACCAATTTTTCGGTTTTTTTTTTGTATTTTGGGGAAATATTTTGAAGTCAGAAAGTTTGTGTCACATTTTTCACACCATATTTCAAATCTGTTTCAGTCTGATAAACCTCAAAATTCTTGTACACCCGCAATTTATGTTTTAATAAAAAAACAGGAATGAGTCTGACGGTAGTGAAAACTATTTATATTTGTATCTTTAAAAATACATTGGTTTATGTGATTTCGTTTCTGTTAAACCAATAACACAGCTGTTCACCGTGTTTATTTACACTTATTACACGATTCCCCGATTGATTCCGAACATTCACGAACGTGAGACGAAGAGAGACGACCTAATGGATTCACTTAATGGACTAAGTGGTCGAACAGGTGCTCCAGATGGTTGTTTCCTCGTGAGACTGTCTTGCACTGAAATAATTGTTTCATTATTGCGTCATCATTAATTAGATTGATCTAGTTGACTGGACTTACAACAATATTTAAATTAATTTAACTCTATAAATACGGTGATTTTACCTTGCCAGTGCTGGTATCAGAAACACTTTTAAAGGAGTTAAGGGATTGTAATTAAGGGCTTCGCCTCACGCAACAAATTCTTTTGCTTTGGAACTGCCAATCAAGAGCTCATTATCAATCTCTTCTCTATCACTATGTTTTATTTTGACTAGTGAAATAATGTACTAGTGATTTTGTACTGCGATAATTCAAAAATGTTCCTATTGCATATCTGAAGAATTTTTATTTGCAAGAAAGGATTACAGAAAACCAATCATTATTTTTTTACAAGGACATTAAAAATTAAATTGGCGATGTGTATTGTAATTATTTAAGAACGTTTTTAATTCACGATTTCAAAGCGTCGGCGGAAAATGACGAGTGTTAACGACTGTCCTCGACAGACTCCGCTCCAGATGTCAGCAGCCAGAGTGTGGTGAAATCGATTCAAGGACACAGGGTGTGTCGTCTCCTTATAAAACAGTATGCTGCACGCGTCACAAAGACACAGTGAAGTTGATATAGAGCGTCCTCATCTCATTTAGCCGGTGTAACTTTTTAACACTAACGTTATTGCATAGGGTTAGATTTTCGCATAACTTGGTAGGTTTACAATAAGTCTTTTAAGAACCAAAATGAATTTTAACCTCAAATTCGCAACAGGTGGTCAAGGTTCAGTTGAGATTTTTTTAAATATAATTTTTAAGATAATAACGCTTTACTCCGAAATTTGTAAAAAGTACCTATCAAATAATTACATATTTGACAGTTGAGATAAAAAGGATTTTATCTGCCTTCTTTATGATAAAATCCTGACGTAGTTATTTAGGAATCGAACGCTTTCAAACCCCCCCATTGTCTATTTTTAAAATTTTTGTTGGTGTTTTTGAACCTACAACCAAACAGAAAACCGAGTAGATTTTAATTAAAAATTTCCTAATTTATAATCCTAAAAAAAACTTGTTCAGAATACACCGTGAAAAATATCCCATCCTAAAAATCGGTTCGTGAGATTTTGTACAAACTTTGGTTTTCCTTGAATATTTATAATTCAAAATCACCGTAGCGTTTTTGAGAAGATAATTGGGGAAAATCCAAAAACGAAAATGAAATCGGACTGCCGGTTTACTCTTGAACACATGTCTATTAGAAAATGAGCTATTGGAGCGGCTATCATGGAGAAACTCAGACCCGGGTCCTTGAAATGAGCCAATATTCTGACCACTGTAGATTAATATGTACTATTATAAACATTTATTTTTATAAATATATAATATTTACTTGTAAATACTTCAACAATTTCACGTTCACAATTTTGCCAGATTTCATTCAAAAATGGCAAAAACAATCGATTTTCGTAATAGCTTGGAGAGATTTGCTAACCAGCAAAATTCGTTCAACAGTTTCAAAATGTCACCATTTCAATTCTTTAAAAATTCATACATTTTTGTCTTTATTTTTTAAAATCCAATTTCACTATCGTAAACAGTTTTATAAGCTGCATAAATCAGCGTTTTTAATTTCCAAAATTTTCTTATTTTAAGTACTTTTCTCGTAATTCTTTCATTTTTTCTTCTTCTTTTCTGCTAGGTTTATTGTCACTATGTTCAGTATAATGATCTGCCTTCCCTAGCTTCGTCAATTCTACTTTCGTTGACGAGTTTCGGAGAACCTCCATCTTCAAAAACTATATCTATACTCATACTTTTCTATACTTTTTTAGTACTTTCAATGCAATTTTAAAGTAAAAAATGAGAAATATAATTTCGGTTTTAATGCTGATTATAATGGTGAGATCAGAGTGTCATGATAGTAGAGTAAAAAAATTACTTGTGGAAATTCATGCCTATCACGTAAGCGAGACAGCTGCGTGAGTCGATTATTTCTTATTTTCAAATATGGTAATCTAACTTAACCTAACTTATGAATTTTAGTGTTACCGTATTATAAAAGCTTAATAAAAAGCTGATTAACCTATTTTGGAAAATTAGTCGAATTTCATGCGTCAGTAGTTTCCCAACCTGTTTTCTTTTTTTTAAAAAAATAATTTAATACCAGAAAGTTTATGCTTTCTTATTTTGCACAGTTAATGCAACACGTTTTCAATAACTTCTCAGTGTTTAAAGCAGCGACAAAGTTATTTCAGTAAAACTGTTATCGGATATGTATTCAGTCACGTACGCTGGGGACAAAGATTGCCGCCTGACGCAACACTTGCGTGCGTGTCAGAACGCAAGTTGCTGCCGTGTTGGGACTGCTAGTTAGTTTATTCTTACATGTGAAGAAACAATTAACACAATTATCCAACCATTCATGGGATCAAGTTCTCGATCAGTCACTTATGAAGCAAGAGCTGTGATTACTTGTACATTATCCAAAGGACAGGAGCTGAACTGAACTCTAATAACTTTAAAAGAAGGATGAATTTTAAATACCCACATACTTGTTCCTACTTTTAACTAGCTACCGCTGACAGTTGAGTACTTTTTGCCACCACCTTAGACAGATATTTAAATGTTATGGGGAGTAATAACCCTCGGAATCGCGACCAAAGAGTCTATGTGAATCTATGCGACCTAAACCTGTTAAGAACTAGTTCAACAGACTCGTTCCCTCAATGTTTTTGAACAGTCAATTGACTAGCCCGAGGTCCTCGAAGACAACTACTCTTCACTTCCCTGGCAAGTACCTCACCTTACCTTTAGTTTCCCTAACCGTCAGGCATATCCTACTCACTCTTTCTCCGTGATATAAATTCCTACTCTTTTCATATCCACAATCAAACCACAGTGAACGATAATGATTCTTTGTAGTTGGTTGGAAATGGGTTTTCTGAGTTTCCCTATATACAGGATTCCCATTGTCATTCTAATGAATAAATTGATTTCTAGGTTTACTACTGCAGTATGACCTCTACTCTGCCTCCTATCTTTATTCCTGAGATGCTCAGTTACAGCGCCTTATCCCATAACTGTCTTTTCATAAAGTCTAGAATTTAGAGAGAATTCAAGGTAGACAGCTCTCCCACTTCTAATTCTTGACATTTCAAATCCTTATCGAGGAGCTCTTGCTCTGCTAATTTCCTTCAATTTTTTTCTCTTGTCCTTTATCATGGAGGTTCTACTCCTGTTGACCAGATGTTGTGCGATGAGATCCCGCTCATTCTATTTTACAATACTACTTATGGAAACAACCACAAGTAGCTAAGAAATTGAAACCCTGCATGCACGGGTAAGGCTAAGGTACGCTAGGAGGTCGCTAGGTCTCCCAGGGCTCCGTGTGATACACGATTAGGCCGCTGACATTCACTACATCAGCACGGATCGCTTTACATTTAGAGTTTACTAAGCTATGCAGAGTAGTGAATGTGTGTAAGTCTTGAGTAGACGAGTAAGAGTAGTATGAGCTAGAGGTACGGTGGGAGTGCTAAGCCCATCAGCTGCTCACTCTATCGAATTTCGCCCCTCCAAGTCCACCTAGATCACCACTTTCAATAGATTTTCGTTAGTGACATCCCTTCAATCTTTCCATTCACTCTGACATCGCAGCCTTACAAAAAATGTGTTTCTAACACAAAAGTCTTAATGTTAACTAGAGGTCGCCTGGTATCCATACTTAAATCTACTCTTCCCTTTACCCAATCAGTCTTCGGCACACGCTGCTTAACCTTGGCTTGAGATGTGAATAGGGATAAGGAAGTACTGTTGGGAAGTAGAACGGATGATAGGCTTAGGTCCTGATTTCTTCCTTGGAAAACAAAGTGGATCAGTAGTTTATGTATGAGCAAGATTTGTCAAATCCTTCATGATGGAGTTCTGCCCGCTATACGACGGCCGCAATCTTAGAATTAACTATATTTTCCAAACGTAAAGTTAAAGCAATTAGGCTAGGCTCTTGACCTTGGACAGCTGGAACTAAGCCTGGAGAGGAAAACGTTATGTTACATTATCTTTTCTGATAACATTTGCCAGTCTCTGTCCGTAAAGCTGATCACTCTCCGTGTTATCATCTCCAAACAACTAATTCTAAACGGCTAGTAGCTCATGGAGCGTCAACAGTAATAAGTACTTGAATACAACTTCGCAACAAAATTTTTTTAAATCATTAATAGTTCCCAAAATTCGGTATATTTCGAATACTTACAAGAAAGAAATACTGACATTTTGAGAATAAATAATTACTTTTAAAGCTGTTAGTGGCATTGTATCCAGCGAGAGTATAGTCCAAAATTAGGTATTACATTTACATTAAAACAAAAGTTTTCATTTTGCGATAAGTTTCCTTTTCTTGTATATGATATCACACAATAGTGCTCTACTCTTTTGTTAATTATTTTGCACTACTATACACTTCATATCTAAGAACCGATTTGGCCACAAAAATCTCGATATATGGAATTATTCTTCACGTGACTGTAACTTACTATAATTATACTGATACAGTTCCTATACTTCAGCACTCCCTGTACACATTTATCTGAGCACAGCATAAAACTACTACAAGAAAGTTTTTCCTGGCCTACTTGGAACTAGCTGCCAATGGCTATTTATGTATTTACAATATCGTAAGATCAGGCTAGCAAACAAACAAAAAAACTGTATAGTCTAATTAAGCAAATCTCTGACCATTCTTAGTATTTATGACCAATTACACAACCCAGCCTCCAAAGCAACGGCTGTGAAATTATCGCCGTCATTATTCCGAATCTGAACATCTGCCTTGACCTTAATGTGTGACCTCTGAACAGCTGATTGTCAGCTGATACCATCTGACAGCCTAGCGCCTACAGCAAGGACTGGTATCGCCGTACCAACTGTGTGTAACCGATCAAATAACCCACTAAGTAGATGATCATCGTGTCTTGTGTTTAACTTGTGCATTTATTGATAAATGTTGTGCAAACGTGCAAACTTCAACGCACACAAACTCCCCCCCCCAAATAAACCGGTTCAAATTTTATATGAATGTCAAACTTGGACACTCACAAACAAATTACAGGATTAGAAGTCACACAGTTCAGGACGATAAGAAGTATGCTACGTGTTAAACAGTAGTAGAAATTAAGTAATAATGAATAATGAAGAATATGACAATAAGCAAATTGGCAAGAGAAGTACACAGTTTAAAATGTAAATGGGCTGGATACGTAGAATGGGTTTTATTCGTAAGGATAAGCAGAGGAAAAAGGATGGAGGATAAATTAGTGGAGAAAGTAAGTAAACAACGGAACATGCAAGCAAGGAAAAGATTGTTGTCCAGGATTGTGAAAAGACTTTAAATGTTGTGGGAAAATAAATATTATGTTGACATCTTATTTATTTTTGTTTTAGTGTTTCTATTTTGTATTATAGAATTAGGTTTTTTACCATTCATGAGAAGTTTTTGTTATTTAAAAATAGAATGACAATAAAGTTTTTTTTTTTTATTATTATTATTATTATTAACATACCGGAAAATCCTAATAATTTAAAAATCGTCATGATCCATCACTCAAATGCACCAAATTTTAAAAGAAAAATTGACACAATAAATAGAAAATAACAAAACAACCACAATGGTGGTCAAAATTTGTATTTTGATTTTCGATTTACAAACAAACCCACAAGTGTCTTTTATGTCAAATTTGCTACACTGATTTGAATTATGAGCAGCTGTATTCGAGCTAAATACTGAAACTAGACCGATTTTTGCCGTTATCTTTGAACCGCTAACGTAACGTTACAGCCTATAAGTTTTGTCTGGTTATATTTGAACAAAATTTAATCAAAATATTTAGAGCCGATTTTGAACGATGTTTGAAATTTTCGTAGTAAAAGAAGAACTTCACTTTCTCGTATTGAAAAATTGTCCCGATTACACTTAGTAACATGAAAAATTTCATTGAAATTGGAAGAACCCATTTAGTCTCCAGCAATATGCACGTACACTATCGCTTTCGGTCACGCACACAGACTGGTAAATGTCCAAGTTAACCCTCTTTTTCTGATTCTCAATTTTATTATCTGAATTTTTTGGGGTAAACGCCAATACACAATTTTACATATAACACAAGCATAAAGCCATAAAACACAAGTAACTAGCCATAAAACCTGAGTATAGATCCGAGTTTTAACGAACTGCCCACAATCCTGACCGACTGAGTTAAGAGAACACTCAGAACACTTAATTTTTAAAATCCTCTGTTTTGTATACATTTCACATAATTTTCGTACAAAACACCCTCGCTCCCAGCCTGAGCTCACAACCCGTACTATGTAAATCAGCAGACAATAATTATTAACAATCGATTTAGTTGTTATTGGCGGATCCTTCCGTAAACGACGCCCCCTCTGCTTTTGACGTTTGACGTGACCCAATAATCAAACTGTTTTTAGGTCAGCTCATTGCAAGTAAAACAGGGTTTTTACTCTGCAAGTAAAACAGGGTTAATTAAGTGTTTGAGTGTTCTCTTAACTCAGTCGTCAGGATTGTGGGCAGTTCGATACAACTCGGATCTGTACGCAGGTTCAAATCTAGTTATTTGGCTTTATGCTTGTGTTATATGTAAAATAGTGTATTGGCGTTTACCCCAAAAAATTCAGATAATAAAATTGAGAATCAGAAAAAGAGGGTTAACTTGGACATTTACCAGTCTGTGTGCGTGACCGAAAGTGATAGTGTACTTGCATATTGCTGGAGACTAAACGGGTTCTTCCAATTTCAATGAAATTTTTCATTTTACTATATGTAATCGGGACAATTTTTCAATACGAGAAAGTGAAGTTCTTCTTTTACTACGAAAATTTCAAACATCGTTCAAAATCTTTTAGATTTAAGTCAGGTGTCACTTTTATAAAACGTATTTATAAGAGGAAGATGACATTTAAAGAAACTGGCTTTTGATAAGTTAAACCAAAAATGAAAACAGAGCTTCGTAACTTCATTTTTACCAGTACTTTGTAAATATTATCTTAATTTATTTAAAATGTTGTAAATTGACCTCAAAAGTGATTACACATGTACAGTAAGACCAGTTAAACCAACTCCCGATAGTCTGCCAGACCGGATTACTTAACTAGTTTAGGTTATTTTTTTTTGGAGGGCTGTGGAATTATGTGGCTTCCGGTATAGCGATCAAAGGATCATAGTTCAGTAGACCACCGACTAGATTCTGCTGGAGGTCCTTATGGTCCTGAAAGCCAAACACCTTTTGCTTCTTGTTGATAGATTATAAGTCCATTGCTTTCTTCATCCTTTCTTATAACCTACACAATTTGTCATCGTAATAAATTCTTTTCCCGTTCTTGTACACCCCAGACCTAGTGTCCTGTAAATATTGGAATGGTTTTTTTAGGTGTCCTCTACCCAGGATTCTTACTGTTTCTCCTAGTTCATCTAGAAAATTCATTTTCAAAAGACTCTTACTATTGGAATACTCTAATATTATTCCATCGATCCTAATGTTTGAATCCACGTACTGATAGACGTAGCAATAGGCCCAGAGGCACCCCTATTGCCACAAATAAATTTCTTCAGTTGCTCGGGTTAATGCCAGCCTTCTAATCTTGAAGTACAGTTCCCGCCAGCCCTGCTATCACAGCCCTAAAGAGTTGTGTTTCTCAAACCAAGGTTTGATCACTCGGAGGTCTTCTGTTTCTAGGTTTCATTAAAAGTCCCTCTCTCATTAGTTAATGGCCTTCCTTCTTCTCAGTTTGAGCTTTTGTTCTTCCAATAGACGTCCGTACATTGGAACGTAACCTCATTCTGCTGGAAGTTCTCAGGGTCGTGGAAAACTAAATAACCTTTAAATCCAGCTGGCAATCATAGATTATGCCGTCTCAGTTTTATCTTCCTTTTTGCATAACATACACACATTTATACCCTGCTCATGTGCACTATCAGACAGCTGTGATGTGTAATAATTCCAATGGTTTCCCTGGGTTTTCCTTTGCCTAGGAAAATTCAGGACGGTCTCGTCATTCCTGTCATCGCGGTGTATAAGGATTATGTCTCTCACATCTAAGGTTTGATTCGTCGGAAGTCTTCTGCTTCTAGGCCTCACTAAAAGCCCCTCTGCTACTTCTTTTCGCCTTAATTTGCGCTTTTTACGTTCCAGATAGACGTTCGAGCATCTACATAGTCTTTCTGTTCTGAGATGTTTTACCCCATCTGTCACTTCTTCCTCTGCACATTGGGTATCTCCACTTAGCATCCATACAGTCTGCTGCAATTCCCTGCTTGTAGGTTCCAATAGGTTATATACAGCCCCAGATTTCTCCCCTACACGCTGATTCCACTGCCCGTTTCTCAAGGTTTTCTGGACTTTGAAGATTTATTTCCAGCCATTCTTATCCCAAAAGTAGCTAAAGAAATAAAATGTCCACTTATACAGAGCCCGCCTGAACCCAAGAGCGGAGACATGAAGTAAGGTTAGATCCAGCAAGAGCACTTCGGGATTGCCAGATCCGTACTTACATTGTGTGAGCCCCTCAGGGCAGATCCACTACTACAGCAGATAGTCCTGGACGCATAAAATAGATCTGATGTATGGTTATTTAAAGCTTGTAAGCAGATCTTAAAAATTAATTGTTTTAACATTGCCAAATTTGTTTGACGATTTTTTCTGAACCAGAATGTACAGTGATTGCTTATGTACGTATTTGCAAATACATTTTTTTTTTATTTTAAGGCGAAAAGCACATTGAGGCTATTATTGCCTCCCTAAATGTAAGTGTGAGTGTAAAGTGTTAAAGTCGTAAGTGTAGTGTTGTACGTGTAAATGTGTTAGACTCGGATACCGCAAGGAACGTCTAAATCCTCTCAATAGGTGCAGCTAGTTTGCACCCCCGTGCAGTATTTGCAATACAGTAGATTGCTTTAACTTGTATCGAAATAGATAAAGCAGATTAAAAAAAATATTTTGTATATATATATAGTATATATTTAAAGAGATGCATTTATTTTTGCTGGTTTACAAACTGACCCAAGATATTACCAAAATCAATTTTTGTGCCAAACTTGAATCGTATTGTTGAAAATATGCATGTATATACTGTTCAAAAAGTTACACACATCTTTTATTTTCTTTTTTCAATTTATTTCAACATTATTAAAACATGCATACTTATTTTATAATATTTTATAATTTTACTGAAAATAACAAAAGGCGCATTTTTCCAATATGGACTACTTGCGGAAAAATTCGTTTATGTGGAATATTAAGTACTTCTAAATATTGGAAATTTGTTTCTATATCGTGTCAGCTAGACAGCTGCGTGCGCTATTATTTTTTGCTGGATTTTTATTAATAATTGCCCGCGTAGTATAAAATCTATAATTTCACGATTTAATCGCGTATACACCGCCTTGCTTTGCATTACACCGCCTCCTAAATTGAATTAAACCCCTTAATTAACATAACCAGTTAACGGCCGGTCAACGCAGCTGTTCCCCTGTCTCACCTTACCTACGAATCAAACACCAAACTTATAAACTTACTTATTTACAGATCTGTCTTTATTAATCGTTGATTATGCAAAACAGTCAACAGTTGACGGCCGGTTTATCTTGTTAACCGCTGGTTAAATGGCTCAAATGAGGTCAGCTGCTAATAACCGTAAGTTAATGTGACCTACGCTGCCAATTTTGGTGTATAAAGCTACCTCGTTAGCAACGAAATGGATTTCATTCAATGTTTTTATGAATGAAACGGCCTTTGTTTGAAATGTATCTGTCAATGAAATGGTCTTAATGCTTCCTCGAGTATATAAAACCTAACGTGTTCAACTACATTATAATCTAACAATGTTTCTTTGTAAATATAAAAGTATTTGAAAACAAGGTTAGGTTAGTTTAATGTGTTGTTTTATTTAACCAGGCAAAGATAGGCTTGATAAATCTTCCCTAACATTAAATGACTTCACTTCCCACCCTCGGTATGTCTGACATCGAGCCGACCAGGCATGACTTCACGAAGTTAAGTAAGGATGATAAGAAAAGGTTTTTTTATCAAATTTTCATAAGAAACTGAACGGCAATACCATTGAGTGCAAATGTACTAGAATGATAACCAGTATGAGAACTTTGTGAGAGCCCACTGCTGGTGACATCTTGCTACAGAATGTTCTACTACAGTTTAAATACATAACACTACTGTATTTTCTCAAACGTCTCTGCCCCTATCCTTTTAGCTTGCAGCGCTCATAGCGGCAAACAGAACAATTATTTGGACTTTAGCCTCTAATATCGAGCACATTTTTAAAATGGTGGCTGTACTTTTAGTCCGTTTATACTCAACGGCAATGCTCACATACAAAACCTTCAAATCAGCTCCTGAACATTCTGACCTGACCTGAACATATTTTTTTATATGTTTTGGCACTCTAGTTGTCACAATTTTGGTTCACTTTAATTCAAACTTGACACAAACTTGGATTTTTTTTCAGAAAAATTCCAAAATGACGGTCATTTAAGATTATACACTTTTTTAATCTTACACTAATATGAAACTCTAATTTCCATATCGTTACCAGCGTGAAAGCTTACATAAATATTTTAACTTTTCAAATTACATCGCAAATAAGATATACTTGATAACGGTCAGGGTTTATTTTCGTTTGCTCAAAGTAGCTCGAATATTTAAAATGCCAGTATACTAGGATTTTAATGCAGATTATGACGATGAAATTAGATTTTCAAAAAACCGTTTAGGGGCAAGTTTGTTACACAGAAAAATCCGTTTAATCGTTTCAAAATGGCGGTCATTTTAAATCTTTAAAAAGTTGACAATCTGATTTCACCCTCCTATGCAGCGTTAAAATTGCCGTGAAGAGTCGTTTTAAATTCTATTCTAATACAGAAATGTTTAACGTTTTTCTGGGTTTTATTTTCAATGTATATAAATTAAATAATTTAATATCCACGATTTCTCACGATCACCATAACTTTCACTTCTTATAGTGGGAGACGCTAAGGTGACTCATGTACACGTGACCAAAAAGTATATTCATTAAATTTCATAAATTTTACGGCCGTAAAAACAATAACCAACTATGTAGGTGTATAATTTGAATTTGGTTCTTATTGCCGTCGTTAGCTCATGATCACGTCTGTTTTCAAGGTAAGAAAGTCGCGAATTTCGATGAATCGATGTACATAACGTTCGACCTTGGCATTAAAGTAATTCGAACGCTAAATGTGAGTTTTGCAAATCATACTTCAGTATCAAGGTTATTTTTAGACCGCGCATGCGCATTGTTAGAATTTATATCCTTTTAGGTAAATCAAGCGTCACCTGAGAGCATGAACGTTTTATATGAGTTTAAATTCCAACGGTAATAGACTGATTTGCGTTTTATATAAGTGACATGTTTTATATGTTTCTAAGATACAGAGTCCTTTGTTCGACTAACAACAATATATATTTTATTATGGCAAAACAACATATCTTTTATTACGGCAGATATGATCGCGGTAAGCTTCTGTCTCGCTGACGTGAAGGAAGCGAATTTCATAAAATATTTTCTGTTCATGACATGTTTTGAAAATACTACTTCACAATCATAATCAACATTAAAATTTGCACACGCATTTTAAACTTCCAAATCGGATTGAAAAAGACAAAAATGAACCCTGACCACCGTCAAATTCTTTTTACTAATTTCAGTAGAATTTAAAACTCAAAATGTTAATTTTTGTAGCTTTTAACGCTGATTACGATGGTGAATTCCGATTAATAAAAAATGTTGGAATAAAAAGTTACGATTTTTTAAAATTTTAAATTACCGCCATTTTGAAACTGTATAATGTATATTTGTCGGTAACAAACTGGTTCAGGCTATTACCAAAATCGATTTTTGTGCCAAATTTAAAAACAAATCGAACACGAAACTGAAAACTGCAAAGAACACAAACACGCACACCGCACACACACAAACACACACACACCCACACCCACACACACACACACACACACACACTGTGTGTGTGTATATATATATATATATATATATATATATATATATATATATATATATATATATGCAGTGCTCGATTTCTAAAAACAGAGGTGAACAGTAACCTCCGAGAGGGATATTCAAAATTATTGGCCTGAAAAAATCTTTATTTGTGTAAAAACGTTAACATTTTATTTTGCAAAATAAATACAAAAATATATTGTAGTAAAGTAATAAAAACAGTAAAAAAGCACATTTTCATGATGCCAGTCCTAAAAATTATCCAAAACTTCAACATGATTCTTGTTTCTTGACGGCTAATGCTGAATGGTGTCCACGGACAAGCCAAGAGTCAACATATGTAGTTGTCTTCAAGAGTCAAAGAGGTGGTCCATTGATCTTTACAAACAATAGGCCAGAAACTGTTGCAATATTCAGTGATGGTCACAATTGTGTGATAATGAGTTGTTCATCTGTGAGAAACCTCTTTCATATTCACCTGTTGATATGGATATCGAATTGATTTAACTGTTTCATCTATGTGACACTTTCCGGGAACATTCTGGCGTGGAGGTACTCTCGGAATCATGTAATTAGGTGCCTTTCATTGAGTTTTAACTTGGCGGCAAGTTTCTTAATTTCATTTTCCCAAAAATGTATTGGAACATTTCGTAGCCAGGTTTTTTCATCCATTACTTTGATGGTGTCAGCAAGCTTAAAGACTTTTTTCAGTGAGCAATCTTCTTTCAATAGACTTTTTAAGTCTTTTAAGACTTAAGTCGGGAGAAGAGGAGGTACCGGTAGTAGGAGACTTGAAAATGAGTCAGACACACCACATCATCCGGCGAAGGTCGACTACACTACCAACCGCTACCGTGAAATGAAACTGCCCTAACCTCACATTATAATCGATCGTTATAACCTGCGAGTGGTTTTTTCCGTGAAGTGCAACAAGTAGTAGGCCAGGCCCACTCAACTAACAACAGAGTAATAAATGAAAAAATAAATATGTTAACTTGTGATTTTTTTAAAAAAAGATATAAGGTTAAATATGTTAACCGTATATATATATATATATATATATATATATATATATATATATATATATATATATGAGTGTATAGCTGCTTCTTTATATTCTGTTAATTCACTTAGCCTCCCTTCTGTACACAAACAGACATTAAGGTAAAATCCACTTTTGTTGCTCTAATATTCATTGGAAAATTTCATTTTAAAGTGACCATTATAGTAAGACACAGATTCAAAGCTAATAAATTAGTCTTTCTGAATTGTCCATAAGAACTGTCTGTAAACACACAATTTTTGCATAATCATGCCGTAAAACAAAATAAAACTATTTCACCTGGTCCAGGGGAACTCGAAGTACGTAGTTACCCGATGTATGCCGGGCGATCTCATGATCTCCCGATGACGGCTGTAAGTTATACAAAAGAGACAATAGTACTCTCCACACCTTGACAGCTAATCGTTCACCAAAATCGTTGTAATTAATTTGGTGCCGGGCTACGCGGGTGCCACGCCCTTCAATCGTTCTTCCCTACCTTGATACGTCCGTCGTGGCCTCGCTCCGGAAGTAGCATACCTTGACCGTTGCCTCGACAGTCCGCGTTGCGTTGATCTGATTTCTGCTTTTGTTAAATAAATTGCTGTAACAGCTACCTATACATGTCTATATTCTCGTAGCACGTTCAGGTTCGTAGGAGAATCGAAGGAAGAAGCATGGTAATTTAGAACGTTAAGCGAAACATGCAGCTATCTCGCTGACGTGATGGAAATGAATTTCCAAAAGCTAACAATATCAAATCACATAAACGAACATTTTAATATGCATTTTTCTTTATTTTCTTTCGAGCATTGTTTTGAAATATAATTTCACCATCGAAATCTTCGTTAAAGTTTGCACAAATTAGAATTTTAATTTCCAAAAATATGTTAACATAAGATAATTTTAGGGCATTTCCGTTGGAAAATGTGCAATTGGAGCGGCCATCATGGTAATACCCAGACTTAGGACCTTGAAATGAGTGCCGATTCTGAACTTTAGATAACTCTTTGAGGGAGTTGTTAAAATTTATATATATATATAAATTTTTATACATTTATACAATTATATATACATAAATATATATATATATATATATATATATATATATATATATATATATATATATATGCTCACGTTCGTAATTTTAGTTCAATTTCATTTAAACTTGGCACAAAAATCGATTTTGATAATAGCTTTTTTTTGGTAAAAAGTTCGTTAACCAATGAAATTCTTTCAACAGTCTCAAAATTGTGGCCATTTCAAAACATTTAAAATTCATAAATTTTTCCCTTTTTAATCTTTCTTGAAAATATAATTTTTCACTGTTGCAATCAACGTTGAAAACTGCATAAATTAGCGTTTCGAATTTTAAAAATACATCAAAATGATCAAATTTCATATTTTCAACGCAATTTGAAAGTTTACATGCATATTTTAACATAGTTTGTGATGGTGAAAAGATAGTTTTGAAAAGAGGTTCAGATGACAAATTTATTTTTGGATATTAGCTTCTATCACGTCAGCAAGACAGTTGTTATTATTAATATTTTTTAATAACCACCATTTTGAAATGTTTGAACGGATTTTACTAGGTAATGGACTTTTCCAATCTACTGAGATCGGAATTAGTTTTTATTGCTGAAAATTTTAAATGTATGTAAAAAAAATAAATAAAATAAACCCTGACCGCTACTGGGTTTGTTTTCCTTACTCACGAAATTTAAGTTCAGTCTGACATAAGACCGATGTTTTAGCAAAAATCGAACAAAGGTTGTAACGTCAAACCGATTGTCGGTTTTCCATTGCTTCCCAACACGAAATATTCGGAGAAATATTTGGAATTTGTCAATTATTTATTCATTTAACAAGGACACATTCATTCTCTCAAGGTCACTCCAGAGAGCGGTGTTCCTAGAAACAGATTTTATCGAAACTGCACAGTTTCGATAGATCGATACAGTGACGTACAACACTGGAACGTGGATACGGACTTGCAAATAACCTTGATCAAGTATAATTTCTGATTGCTAGGCCTTTCTCTTCAGGCAGGAAGGACATTCCTATGTTTGCTATACAAATTAATAATTGTTTCCGCTTTATAAAATATTGTTACTGAAAAAACTGCGGTAAGGAAACGTGTGTGGTATTATCCTTAAATGGTTTTGCAGGCTGTGCTAACATGTAGTCCTTGGTTATCACGCAGATCATACTAATACTATTAATTAGCAAATTGCAGTTAAGAAAAACAGTTATTGGAGGAGATATCTTTGTAAACTCTAGGTCTTGATAGCTCTATACATTTCTGGTGGCGGCAGCTGAGGTGAGCAGCTTAGCGATCCAACCGTACCTCTAGCTCATACTACTCTCACTCATCTACTCGAGACACGCATATGTTCGCTAAAAGTTTGGCAAACTCTAAAATGTAAAGCTACCCGTGCTAATGGAATGAATGACACAATACTAGTAGAGTATTAGACAGAGCTATGGAATACCTAGCAACCTCCAAGTGTACCTCAGCCTTACCAATGCATGCTGGGCTGTGTATGCGCGGACCTTATTTCCCTAGCTACTTGTTCGTAGGAACAACATTAATAACAATGTGAAACAGAATGAACGGGATCTCACTGCACAACAAAAGCTGGTGATAAGGGTCAAGAAAAGACAAATTGAAAGGAATTAACAGAAAAAGTACCTCAATAACGAACAGAGAAGTGAATAATTAGAATTCCATCTTACCTATAGCTCATACTACTCTCATGCATCTCAAGACACACACATTCACTACTCTACATACCTTGGCTAACTAAAGTGTAAACCGACCCGTGCTGATGGAGTGTAACACTTGACCCTGTGATGCCGAGAAAACTTCTTTATATTTAAGTCTTAACCATGCACGAGGGGCTCAGTTTGGCCGATCCCATTTCCTTAGCTACTCGTCGAAACAACATGAGTAAGAATGTAAAATAAAATGAGCGGGATCTGAAGACCTTCAGCAAAATGAGCTAGCTATGTGCTAAAATCATTAAGGACACTAGTTTACTAAATAGATTCTATAGGTAAAGATTATTAACTAGAGGAAGCGATTATAAACCCTAGAGGCACTGCGATCGTCCCACCTATTGTGCAATTAAACCTCTAAAGTAATAGTTCAACAGATTGGTACCCTTAGTAAGATCCAACAATCCACTGACTAGCTCATCCTGCTGGAGGTCCCTAGGGTCCTGGAAACCAAAAACTCTTAGTCTCCTGCTAGCAAGAGCCTCACAAGCGTAAATTATGTGTTCGGCAGCTTCCTTCTCTTTACTGCATAACCTATACACGGTTTCTCCGCGGTACATACCTATACTGTTCATGTGCACCTTCAGTTTACAGTGCCCAGTAATTAGACCCATGATTTTCCTGAGTTGCGCTCTGCCCAAGACATCTGCCACTTCTCTAAGTCTTCCTTGAGGAACCTTACTCGAGAGGCGCTTGCTATAAAAATGTCCATGAACGTTATCCCATCTAGTTTGGTGTTGCTTGTTAATCCACCTATTTATAACAGACCCGGTCAACGATAGAGAGATCTCTAAGCTGGCTCAGGCCTGATAAAGTCATAAGCAGATTCCAGTCCAACCAGTCTGTCTCCCTCCACGTTACCCTCAACCCCCTTATGCCCCGGAACCCAGTAAAAAGTAACTCGGTTTCTCAGAAACAGGGCATTGACACTCACAGGCCAGCTTGGATCGAATTGTAGGACCTGCAAGTGGTTCGGTTGCTACCTTATTATCAGTATAAATATGAACACGAGCCTTCTTGAGGGGGTCTGTTTCAAATTCATCCGAACACAGTCATTAATCACTATTAATTCAGCCTGGAATACTGTTGCATACTGTCTCAGGACAACAGATTTCTTTTCCATTGACCTCTCCAATAGGTTTAGCTGTACAGTAAATCTTTTGTTCGCTGTGCCAGGTTCAATCAAACCCTATAATTTCTAAGATAAATATGTATATGGTAATACATGACAGCTGCGTTATTCTTGACATTTTTACAAAAATAACTGCGGCAGTGCCCGAAAATGCTTCCCGTTTTTTGTTTTTTTAAGATCTGGTGAACTTACTATTACTACTTACATTGTTAACCTGTACGCTGTCTGTAAATGAGTAGTTCTTAAACAAACAAATCGTACAGAAAAAAGTGTAATTCGTTCTAAGGTTTTGGAACAATCGGTGTTTTATTTCGAAACGGTAAAAATCGTATAGTGCAGATAAAGATAAAAGGATATGTTGTTCTCTTACTTGCTACCACTATCACGGTAGTAAATAGGGTAATACACATTAGTAGAAGGAATGCTATTGGTACAGTATTACCAACATTGCAAACCTAAACGGAATGTAAACTTAATGATCCAGTTGTCGTTCCTAATCCATTTACAAGTGTTACAAGTAGTTGTCTAGTGGAGTTATGACCTTATTCAAAAACAGGAATCATTACTAACATCCTTTAAGACTCGATACGCCGCCGAACTAATAAAATCTGTGCATGAAAGAAAAATATTGTAAAACTTTCTCACTTTCAACATAAATATTTAACTTGCAACATTCAAAAATACAGTATCTTTTATAAAAAAAAACTATTTGGAAATTAATGGCAAACAATTTGAAAAATCAATAAAATTTTTGAAACAATACGTGTAAATTGTGTTAAAATGTTAGTTACGCGTGAAGATTTAACTCAAGGCAGTGAAGTGAATTTTGAAAAAAGTGGATGTACAGTTTGAAAATAAACTTTCAAAATCACATTCACTGTATATCATGTTCATTTATTTTAGTATTTTAAATTAAAATACGACGAACATGCGCGCGAGCGCACACACACACACGCAGTTTAAATAAAATTTCTAACGATCCCTTAAAAAGTGATTTATATGCCAGAATCGATGCTCATTTCAAGTTTCCTATTCCCTCAATATAAATTCACCAAATAAAGTTGACCGCTTTATTGGTGGAGAATGTGGTAAACACGGTTCCAATTTCACAATTTCAGTACCAAAAGTTCCCTTTCAATAGTCCCGAAGATCGCAACGGTGGCATAGTCACCACACCCTGTATACGTTGAACGTAATCGACGTAACCTATTTTTAATTACAAATAAAGCTTACTTTAAAATTCAAAACTTGTTCTATGGTTTTGGAGAAGCCGGAAAAAACCTGCCCGTCTTCTTACATAAGAACACGTAACGGGATCAGCTGATCGTATAAATCAGTCAGCTGACTGGCAAGTCGAGTCATGTGATTGTTTATTGACCTTTTCCAATACACTCCTACTCGACTTTTAGGTTAGGATTTGATTTAGCGTTGCCTGCATTGTAATTTATGCTGAAACGAAATGCGTTCTCGGAACATAAATTTAATGCTCTGTGAATGGATTGTTCCGTCTGTGTGCAGTGTATGCCAATGTGGATTTGTAAATATACTTTCTCGACATACCACGGCCTCTGTAATTACCATTTTACTTTCGGTGATCGTGGAACGATATTACTTCGAGGTTATGGTCCACCTCTGTTTTCAGAATCCCTAAGTTCGCCTGTGCGACTGATTTTGAAGAACGTTCTTCAAAACAAATGAAAAATCCAACTTTTGTTAAAAAAAAATGTTAAAAACTAAAAATCCCCAAAATTGTCCGTAACGATTTAACCGAATTTTGCAAAATCTAGTCCATAGGTACTTAAAACAAAACTAAATCCCAAAAATGGGGACCGAGAAAAGTAGAAACATGTTTTAATTTTTCAAAGTTGGTGCATCGTATTCTGCTCGAATTTTGGTCACTAGTAAAACTCTTGACTGACTTTAGCAAATTTGAAATAACAAATATTTAGGGTAGAAAGTAAGGAAAATACTTTTAAAAAATCATAACCGACATCGGGTTCATTTTAATTTTCGAGTTTAAATTTTTTATATTTTTAAAAAAATTTAACCTGAGAAGAGTTTTTTAGTTTTTTATTATGTTCAGAAATTTCAACAAAAACTAATGAACATTTTTGAGAAATTTGGTCAGTTTTCCTGTACCTTCCGAACTGCAACACTACAAACAAGAAGGCGTAAAATTATAAATACTTCTAACTGTATGATATTTTCGTACAAAACACCATCGAGATGTCACAATTATTTTTTTAAATTTTATTTATTTATTTATTTATTTTTTTTTTTTTTGGTGTTTAACGTCCGACTATTGTGCACACTTGGGCTAATGCAGACGATGGGATGATTTATAGAGTATGAAAATGCCAAGTCCTCGCCGGGAATCGAACCCGGGTCCTCGGGGTGAAAGCCCAGTACGCTATCAACTAGGCCACCGAGGCGCCTTAAGTCACAATTAACTGAGACAGTACGAACACTCACAGTATCCTAAAGCAGGCGCAAGAAGCAAGAAATTTGTATAGAAAACTTTCGTTAATAAGATTTGATCCGCATTCTCTAAACGTCTTGTTCGGTTTGATGGCACAATAATAGCAAATATCCGATACTAGTAATATCGATAATTATTTGAATTTTGCTTTCATCAAGTCAGCGACACACCAGAGTGCAATGGTGTTTCCTACCCACTATTACTTACTGTCCCAGTCTTGTTCGGTTTGATGGCACAATAATAGCAAATATCCGATACTAGTAATATCGATAATTATTTGAATTTTGCTTTCATCAAGTCAGCGACACACCAGCGTGCAATGGTGTTTCCTACCCACTATTAGTTATTGTCCCAGTAATGTCAGTACCGTATTCTACAGACCAGGAAAGGCAAGTACAGTAAAACTTTGCAAAGGACATAATTACAAGAATATAGAACCAGATCAAACCACCTTGTGGGCACGAACATATGTTCCAAGGTCACTGCAAGGTCAATGAGTCATACGGACCAATATACTCTGGAGCTTTGTTATCGGCCGTTACGCAAGATGGGCGTTGTTGCCTTGCTTTCTGACAGGCAACTAGGATGTTGTGACGTACAGCCTGGTCGGTAATACGGAGGAATCAGTACGTCATTACAAACCGAGAAATCTTTGACAGAATATTAACTCGCTGATACCGCTTAGATTCATAGTAAAAAAACTATCGTGCACAAACGAAAAGTACAGGAAGGCCAAACAAAACGTAAAGTATGGAAGTAATGGATTTTCATCCATTTTCATTCAAAATCCTGAAAATTTCTCAAAACCAAAAATGGACATTTCTCAAATTTTTATCATGTGAAAATTCATTACATTGTAGCCAGTTTTTGTAAATTTAATCTCTCATAAAACGGGAAAAAACTGAAGTTTTTTTAATTTGTTAAAGCCTTTCATACTAACACCTAAATTTTGAAAAAATGCCTTCTATTTTATCAGTGAATTCCCATTGGAAAACGAGCTATTGGAGCGGATATCAAGGTAAGACCAAGCCTAAGGACTATAAAATGAGTACCGATCCTGACCTTTAGAACAAGTTATGAAGGGTTTTTAAAATGTTAATGTCCTGGTTCATTATATCACCTTTTCAAATATTTAAAAAAAAAAAATCAAAAAATCGTACTATTTTTCGATTATATTTGACTGTCGTAATCAGCATTAAAAGCTGTAAATAAATTAACATTTGTACGTTTCCCAATGAATCTGACGGTAATGAGACGGTGGAAACACATTTTCATAAACGTTTTGAATTTGTAAAATACAAAAATGTTTCATCGCTTAGGCGAGACAGCTGCGTGCAGTTAATTCTTTTCACCTTATTCTGCTTGTACGGCACATTTAGCCGTTGCAAACCCAAATGAGATACAACGTCCAGTGAACAGGTGCGACACAGTTGCGCAAGAGTTGTTGCGCGGTTTCAAGGTGCAAGATGTGGAGCAGGTTTTGAATTAAGTAAACAATAAGAGTAGTGCTTCGAGGTCAGGCCATATTTTACAGCAGATATTATCAAAATCTTGAAGTGTGTTTAGGCTACATAAGGGCGCTTAGGTTTTCGCACGAGTTTCTGTCGTTCGGTAACACACCCCTGGCGTCTTAACGTTAAAACGAATCGAACTATCAATACTATTCGTTTTCATAGTTACTATAAGGGCTACACTCCTGATTACGACCGTGTACTTTTCGAATTTCAAAAAATATTTGGAACATGACATCATACAATTTGATTCAAAGTGAAAGTATTATATATATATATATATATATATATATATATATATATATATATATATATATATATTATTTTTAAGTTAAGTTTGTTTTCTTATTTTTTGGAAATTTGCTTCCATCATGTCAGGAAGACGGCTGCGTGCATCAATTATTCATAGATTTAAAATGAGCTTCGAGAAATCTGTTGCGGAAATAACGTTAATTCCATAAGTTATGGTAGTAAAATTGAAAAAATGGTTCCGCAATGGTCTTATTGGTTAATTATTTGATTTAGAGCATATGTTAGTGTAAGCGACCAAATCCGCTACATAAAAATGGAAGAGTATTCATAATTCGCGGGAAAGAAACAAAATAGGAACCCCGGGAAGGAGGCAGGATTGTCTGCTAATACACGTGGAAATGTCGTCGAAATCCAGATAATATGGGACCTATTATTAACCTGATTCCGGTTTCAGTCTTGGATAACACCCCATCTGCTTGAGTGTTCAGGACTACTGATTACATTGCCATGTCCTGTTGTCATGTACGCCTGTTGATGCAATTGATGGATAAAAAAATGGCTGCCGTTGATTATGAACTACGCAATTTGCCTCTTTTGTCAGTTTACGGTAGTTACTTACGGTAGTTTTTTTCAATTTCCTATTAATCACGGCATCTTTAAACAATCGTATTCGTGTTCTAAATGCAGCAATAATTGTGAAATTGATAAAGAAACGTTACAGTATCGTTGAAACCGGTGTGCAAGCAAAAGCCGCCTAATTGACGCTGCTTATTAAGGTTAGTACGTTTTTAGAAATACTACTTGTATACGTAAAAACTGAGTTAAACGCGTAACAGCGAGTCGAGTTAGGTATGAAATTCTTTTTTTAAAACACCAGAAAAAATTATATTCTATTCACTGATGCATAACATTAAACACGTAACAGCCGAATCGAGTTAAGTTATGGAGTTTTTCTTTTAGTAAAGAAAAATTAAATTCCTTTCATTGTTAATTAAACACGTTTCTCACTTTCATTTTGAGGTTATGTTAAACATATTTTTATTTTGAGTTTATGTTTGGCACTTTTATTTTCACTTTTGTGTAACTTCCCGTTGTTTCCGCACTTTTATGTTTTTGATTTTAATATGGGGCATATTTTGAAGCGTTTCAGTGAAAAAATTACGAAAATTGACAATAGTCTCTAAACTGCATGTTTACCGCTTTTTGTTCACGAACAACTTTGACAACGAGACAGTTTTCGGAAAAAGGATTGACAAATATGAGATCAGCAACAGCTTTTGGAACAGCTTAGCCTCTGTACTGGGAGGAAGTGACGCGGTTGTGAGGTTTTACAAATCATTTAATTACAAACTGCACGTTCAGTGTATAGTTTAGTGTAAGATTGCAAAAAAACACGACCTCGTCGCTATATAGGCCTTGGACACTTTTTGTTCCACCTTTAATAAGTTTCCGTTTTAACTTACTTTTTTTACCAATCGATTAACTTAGAAGAAAAGCATTTACATTACCTCTAGGGGAAACTATATATTACTGTGACCGGTAACCATGTCTACAAATGGAATGGTATTTTGAAAGTGTTATTAAAAATAGTTAACGAATTAAAACAAACTCTTCAACGGAAATCAAACGATAGCTGTTTGACATATCTCAAAGCAACTGATTAAATCTTAAAATGTTTCAAGTCTCTAATTTTAGTTTCTTATGAAAATTGCCAAATATTTCGAGGCGTTAAATGGAAAAACGCTAATGTTGATATAAGATCTTCGTGAAAAAGTCACGATTTTGTAAAAGATAATCATTTTGAACTGTTGAACGGATTTTGTTGGCTAACGAATCTCGTTCATTTTTATGCGTTAAAATCAGCTTAAATTAACAAATTAAATTAAAAAATTATCTGACGGCGTACAGGGATTATTTTAAACGGTAATTTATGAACGTTTTAAAGCTGATTATGGTGGTGAAATCGTAGTTTCAAAGAGTGTTAATTTAAAAAAGTCATTAATATTGTTATTTTCTTGGAGAACAGCGAGACAGCTGCGTTGTTCAGTTTTAATTTAAAACTGACTGTAGCTGCCCAAGTCAACACAACAGGATACCGTGACACGGTATTGTTATCCTAATAGCTTTGGTACGGACGATGACGGCAGCCATAGAAGGCAGTGATTTTATCAGTAGTTTGATTGCGATCTGTACTGCATCGCCCACGGTGTCTTGCAACACTTTGGTCGCTGCGCTCGGACTGTTTCAATTAAGATAAGCTGTAATTAATTGTTCAGATACAAACGTCCTTGACCACG
This sequence comes from Callitettix versicolor, assembly GCA_022606455.1. Lineage (NCBI taxonomy): Eukaryota > Metazoa > Arthropoda > Insecta > Hemiptera > Cercopidae > Callitettix > Callitettix versicolor. The sequence goes on from CM040186.1 coordinate 53,872,959, forward strand.
CACCTTACTAGCCGCGGTACATTCTGTCTTATAGGGTTCTGAAGACGGCGGAGGCAGCTGAAATGAGCAACTGATGGATTTAGCGATCTCACCCTACCTCTAACTCATTCTACTCTCATTCTCTAATCAAGATACACGCACATTCATAGTTTAGCTAACTCTAAAGTGTAAAGCGACCTGTGCTGATAGAGTGTATGAAACCAGACTGGTTTAGTAAACGAAGCCCTGGGATGCCTGGCAACTTCTCGGCGTATCTTTGCCTGCGTGGTACTGTGTGGGTGGGCTCGATTTTCATAGCTACTCACGTTCAAATGAGTAATAATGTAAACAAAACTCTAGCCAAATGGGACACAACCTCTGCGATAAGGGTTGAAGAAAGGGGGAGGTATTGAAAGGTAATGAGGAGAACAAGCATCTGCAAGTACTTCAATAATGAACTAGGAAGTCGCCATTTAGAAGTGGGAGTGTTGACCATCTTGAATCCTCTCCAAATCCTAGATTTTATGAAAAGACTAGGACTGTAAAAAGCGCCGCAAGTGTTTATCTCAGAAATACAAAAGAGGGCACGATATATCCACAGTGGTCGCAGTGCAATAGTAACCTTTACAAATTCATTCATTCATGTTTCTGAAGAAAAGTGGGTCAAAGGAAAGTTTTTGAAACACCTATTTACCAAACATGACATAATTTCATGTCATAATTAAATAAAATTATTTCCTCCCAAGCACACACAAACAGAACATGTACCTATTTCTTCCAAAAATGTTTTCAGAAGCTATCGACGAGAAAACGGATACATATTGTTTTAACAAAATGGTCATTAAACATTTGTTCTCAGATTGAATTCACCATATTTTGGAGAAATGTTGGTTTAATTAAATCGACGAATTAAAATAAAACTTATTGTGGATTTTTCACAGATGTGATAGAAGCGAATTTGAAAATACATTTTTTTATCTTACACTGTTTTGGAAATCTGATTTAACAATCGTAATCAACATTAAAATCCGAACTTAAATATTTTAAAAATTTTAACAGTTTTAAAGCTGATTGCGCGACGTTAAAATCACATTTAAAAAAAAAATTGTTAAAAATATCATGATTTTTTTACAGATTTGGAATAGACAAACAGTTTATATAATTTTTATAAGTTGAGAGGAAACAAGAGTACCTAAAAGGATTATACAGCGGCGATCAGAAAGTCAGGCACACCTAGAGGGAGCAGGCAAAGCGGAGTTGATGAAAAAAGAGGCAAAAGCTACTGGGAAAAGATCGAGATCAGTGGCGATTGAGTTTCGGGGAGACGTAAAAACGTTGTGAACAGACATTTATATAAACGTAATTTTGAAACGGTTGAACGTTTTTCTGGTTAACGAATTTGTCCAATACAAATTTGCACACGCGCGCGCACGCACACACGCACACACACACGCACGCACGCACGCACGCACACACACACACACACACACACACACACACACACACACACACACACACACACACACACACACACACACACACACACACACACACACACACACACACACACACACACACACACACACACACACACACACACACACACACACACACACACAGTGAGTGAGTGAGTGAGTGAGTGAGTGAGTGAGTGAGAGAGAGAGAGAGAGAGAGAGAGAGAGAGAGAGAGAGAGAGAGAGAGAGAGAGAGAGAGAGAGAGAGAGAGAGAGAGAGTAAAAAACCTCAATTGATTCATAAAATCTACATTAACGCGATCGAACCCGCGAGCAAAAGCTAGTACTTTCTAAATTTCGAACAGATCTAGCGAACCAATAAAACTGGAAACAATGGGGGATATTCAAGGCAGAATATCCCACCTTTTACAGAAGTTGCTCTGATTTTATTGTTAGTGTATTATGAATGTTAGCGCACCAAACTGGAAAACAAAGACAGCCGTTGCAGACTACAGTGTTTTCAGACAAAACATAACCTACAAACTTGTCTTGTCCGATCGACACGAGTTACTGCGCATGCTTGCCACTATCAGATGCAATATATCGCGTTGCATAACAGCTGTCTCAACTGTCATTGGTTAAGGAAATGCATCGGCCTATTTATTGGAACCCGTTTCACTACGGCGAGGGTTCCAGTTTGGACGAAACGGTACTCGAATATGTTCCATTGTGAGACCATTGCGCTTTCGGTAACTTAAAAAAATCGTTAAAGTTGTGAAAACGTTTCTCAATATATCAATAAATTACGGCGATCGCGAAAAATTGATTTTAAAATCTTGATAAAATCCCTTTGCAGATCCTTTGGGCGTACAAACTAAACGAATATATAACAAACATTTTCGCAAAATATAACACTGAAAGAATTTTCTTTTCCAAGTTAATTCTACTTGAAAATGTTAATATTGCGCCCAAAGTAGCAACAGGTTTGCCTAAGATATTTCAAACTTACGCAACTCGGTTTAAAGTACACATAACGCTAATATTTTAATCTTTGTTTAAATAGAAATAATGGAAGTTAGTGCCAGTATTGCTTCCATATTCGTGACGGGCGGACACCGCGAATCGGACAAGCACAAAATGAACCCACGAAATTAAACTTTCCGGATTCCTTATTTACCAGTAAAGGGGGGGGGTAATGTCTCAGAGATTGACGTAAATTGACTTGTTCACGTAAAGACTTGTGCGAAGCGGAGCCTGATACTGTATCATTTTTGTTTCCTATTAATAAAAAATTATCAAAATCTGTTTCAGATAAAATTTTATTGAAATAGTCTCCGAGTAACCAAATCAAACATAAGGGTTGCGTTTTCAAGGTCAATCTCAATAAAGTTAATTTCTAAAATTACTTTGCTCTAATTTTAGTCACGTGTGATGTACATAACCACAAATACTGCATCAAAACTGAAGCACTAATTTAGAAGGAAGAAGACGAACTCTGACCACCATTAAAATTTAATTTAATTTGAAGTGAAAACTTCCATTGTCGCGGTTGACAAAACATGGGTATAAACATTAGCTTTCGCGTCACGCTTGGTTCCGTAACGCATACCTTACAGCATATATAATTGTTCTTGTACGTAGTGTAGACTTTAAGTGACTAAACAGCTTATTTCGCACAGCAGTTGTTACTTCAATAGCAATTCAATTGAGGTTACATTTATTGTTATTGTTAATTTTTAAAATGTGTATCTTCTAAATTTGTGTTGTTATATTACTTAATAAATATGATCTATACCAATTTTTGAAACCCAGAATGACAAACATTATATTTAATACTCTACATAGACTATTAAACCTGCATGCATCTAAATTTTTTATAAAAATAATTACATCATAATAATGAAAAAGTACACAGTCAGGCATGCTAAAAGAAGTCACTTCTGTCGGCGAGTCCCACGACCGACAGGAGGATCGAATGCGTAAACCTCTTCGTGAGACACATTGTATATTAATTACCATTTTAAACTTTTAAATTGCACTAACTAAAACACTAATTTATTCCAATTCAATCAGATTTACAAAAAATGTTGAGTTTTTAAAGGTTTGAAATTACCTCAATTTTGAAACTGTTAAACGAATTTTTACTAGTAAACGTACTTGTTCAAGCTGTTACTAAAATCGTAATGTTACTGAGGTCAGGGTCTGGGTATTATCAAGATGGCTGCTCCAATAACTCATTTTTCAATGGAAATTAGTTAAAACCTGACCCAGTATATAAAGTTTACTCCACACACCCTTACCCTTTACTCAACTGCGAACATTAGTTAGACCCGCAATTACTCCTGTTGCTTTTCCCTTACCCCGTTAACTTCCCCCTCGTCCTGGTTATTCTCACTGTCATAAATAAACGTTAAGTAAATATATACATATATATATATATATATATATATATATATATATTTATATCAATATAATTTAATAATAATAAATATAACTTAATATATAATCAAATTTATAGTCTAGTTGCTGTATTTACATTGTATGTCAATAATTGTCTCGTATTGACTTCAGTCGAGATAAAGCATTTTTTTATATGCATAATATAAACAGATAAGACTAGAATATCCTTTCGAAAACCGTTGTAAACTACACAGACTTCAGTCTCCTGCATGCATCTTAGAACAAGACTGTTGCACTGTCGCTTTCAACATCCTTGACCTTGACAGTGACAGAGTTACATCCTGACTTGCGCGTTCAAACATGTCCCGGTATTTCTTCGCACAAACTTTCTCGCGTCCAACCTAAATTGTTTGAAAACCACTCCCCCCTCAAAAAAAAAAAAACCGTAGCTACTGCCCAATCGTTAATTGTTGAAAACAATTAGCGATAAACACGAATTGCCCATCCACAGATTTTGTTGAAATTTCGAACTGACATGGAACTTCACGTTTTAGTCAAAGTAAGAAATATTTCAGGTTTCAAGTATGATTTAGGACGGGAGAATTGGAATAGTCGTGGCACGCAGCAGTCTCGCCGACGCGATGGAAGTGAATTATCAACAATAAAATTTTATCTTAACTTCTTTAATTCTAATTTACCCTCATAGTCAGCGTTAAAATCTGCATATAGTAGCATTTTTAACTTATATATTACACTGAAAATACAAAAATGAACGCTGACAACCGTCCAATTAAAAATCTCTTAATTATATTAGCTTTTGAAAATTCAAAATAATATATGCAGTTTCTAGTGCTGATTACGATTTGGAATCATAGTTTCAAAACTAATTTATGACAAAAAAAAGTTATGAATTTTTAATCCAATTCGTAATGTCCGCCAAATTGAAACTGTTGTACTAGTTTTGCTGGTCACGGAATTCTTCTAAGTTGTTACCGAAACCAATTTTTGTGCCAAGTTTGAATCAAATCGGATTAAAATTGTGAATGTGAGCGTACTAAGGTGTATATAGAAAATATTTAACGACCTTTTAAAAAGTAAAATCAGTTTGGGCGCTCATTTCAAAGTCCCGGGATTGAATCTTACCACGATCACCGTTGCTCATTTCGAACGAAAATTCATCAAAAACGAAACAAAAATTACCAGGGGTTTAGTGTATAAAAACTTGTATCTGAAAACTCATTCTTTAGTTAGTTTTATGAAGTGAGTCAATTCTTATTACGTTTTTATAACTAACGCACCGTCAAATATTGCAGAAAATAAATATCACACAAAAGCAAATATATGTTTAAGTAGGCATGAACTACAATAAATGTAGTTATTTTGCAAAGTAATTATTAAAATAATTCAATTAAAACTTAACACAAATTTTCTGACATTCAATTCTTTTCGAAAAACTCAATTGAAAGCATAAAAAAATCGAAATAATTACTTAAAATCCTAATGTACATAATTGTAAATTTTACAAAATACACTGTTTAAGAGTAAACAGTAAAACAAAACCAACTAGACGTCGGTCAGGGTTTGTTTTTTTCGATTCCTTTGCTAACCGTTTCTAACTTTGACTTTACTACTTCTTGACTTTGACTAACATTGGCTTTAGTTACGTGTTTTCGTATATCGCGAGAGTTTGAATACAATCTTATAAATCGATTTTGAGTAATTATACCAAAACTTTTGGTTCTCCTATATCTCTCGATTTACAGTGATACATTTTTTTTATTTACGGAAGAGAAATTAAAAAAACTTAAAAAATAAACCTAACCAAAACAGTTAAAAACATTCAACAGCACAACACATTTCAACCCGATATTTTCGTTTAATTTAAAATCCAATCCACCATTCCTGAAACATAAAATAAATTTAAAAAACTACATAAATTCCATCGGAAACAATAATACTGCGTCCAGGCAAGATTAACGACTAAATGAAAGTGTTTTAACCGTAACGCAGTGTGGGTAGATTTTCGTAAAGCATACACGCCCTAAGTTACCGGTGGGGGGGAGGGTTCGAGATAATCCGCGACTTAATTGCTACCTTAGGAGGTGGCAAGGTTCTCGAGTCCCTGACCGCCGTCGTACGGCACTAGTATATAAGTGTACGCTGACTGGGCCAAATTATTCGATCAACTTTCGTAGACCGATCAACTTCAACATGTACAAGCTTGTAAGTAGTGTTATTTTTAAAACGTTTCAAGTATTCGTTTTACATTCAATTTATTTTACTTTAAACATCTATATAAACTATTTTTTGGTTTAATTTATTTTTTATAAACATAACAAAATAAATATATTGTACTCTTCTTGATAATAAAAATTTTACAATTTTGAATTTTTTTAAAATTTTAAGACAAATTTTTTCTCATGCAAACTTTTATAAAACTATTAAAACAAAAACAGCTGTATATTTTTAACAGCTCGCTTTATTATTTTTTTAAACGTTGTATATATTTAAATAACAAAATAATATAAAAAACTTTCGCGTTAAATTACCTTGTTATATTGACTTGAGTTGTGGATCCTCATAACTTTCCGAAAATTGAGAAAAAACCCAACCTAATGTTTTGGGTAAATATAGCCACCTATATGTTTCTATTTGGCACCGACTGGCTACAACTGAATAAAATTTATCAAAATATGTTTTTATAAGACCAGTGTTTTACTGAAAAAGGGCTTAAAATACTTTTAAAAAAATATACAAAACAAAATAAGACATGGTTTATCGACACATGTCTGTTAAAGTTTTAACAAACTAAACAAATATAGTGAGAAATTTATATTCTAATCGCTTTTTCTCAATATTGTAATTCGGACACTGCTACAAAACTGTCGGGATTAATGAACCTTGTTTTGGAACGGTATTAATAATTTTGGTAAATTCTATTGTCAAAAATATACTTCGACTAGATTAAAATCTATTTCGTACACTTTTTCCGTATTTTTTTATACTAGTGACAAAATGAAAGATAGTTTAAACATTGTTTTATTAAAATTGCTCAAATGTACACTGTAAAGATTATAACAATAATACTAGTAAATAAGTCACTATCTCTTTTAAAGTTTTTATACAATAGCTATTGGTAAACATGTTTTTAAATATAAATGATAATCATCTATAAAAAAATACACAAAAAAATATAAACAATTTCTGTTATTGAACCAAAAATAAAAATCATGTATGATGTTTTATCTTCCTTTTTATTTTAATTACAATAATTTGTTCAAAAACACGACAAATTAACATACCTAGTTCTTAACAACATAACCTGAAACGTATTATACCTTATCAGCTGTTCAATGAAATCAGCTGATCCTTACGAATGAATATAAAACAACTGATCTTCTACTATTACACACACACACACACACACACACACACACACACACACACACACACATATATATATATATATATATATATATATATTAAATTAACGATTCATTTCATATATTTAAATCGGTCAAACGTCTTCGTAGTTTCCGTAGTGTAGTGGTTATCAAGTGCGCTTCACACGCTCAAGGTCCCCGGTTCGATCACGGGTGGCAACAGGAAATTTTAATTATATTTAATTTAATATGAAACTAGCGACGCGCAAAATATATTGTTATATATCAATATAAATTTGTGCACTCGCATCATGCAGAATCCAACATCACAACCAGCCCTAAAACATTACAGACGTTAATAGGATCCTTAGAAGGAAGCAAATACCGATAGGGTACGATTACAATTACGACCGTACAATATCTGTAAAGACTTTAACAAACCAATTTCCCTTGCACTATACTGCTCCTAACAACGCTCTCTTTTTATTACCAATTGATAAGACTCCGCTATTAGGATATATTTTGTAATGTTCCCTCAGCACAGCTCGGCGTTACGTCACAAGTGCTAAGGTTAACGGCACGCTGAGCACATATTCACGTCCGTACGACTAACGGATGGTAGCCTACGTAGCCAAAAGGACTGGCTACGGTAAAACTGTCTACATTTCATTTTCGCTCTTACACGCTGGTCTTTAGGTAACAATGTTAGCCTAAATATCACTTAAATTTGGCGAGGAAATATTAGCTGTTACTAGCCAATTTTAACATGTATCATGTTTTAGGGCTGGTTTTGATGTTGAATTTTGCGGGACGCGTGATGCGAGAAACAGTTTATATTGATATATAAAAGATTATTTTGCGCGTCGCAAGTTTGATATCCAACTAATTATAATTAAAAATGTCTGTGTTTCCGCCCGGGATCGAAGCGGGGACCTTGCACTTGTGAGGAGTGTAAAACACACGCGATAACCACTACACTACCGAAACAACGAAGAAAGCTTACCGATTTAAGTATATGAAATGAATAATTAATTTAATTTTCTTAATTTATATTAAGAGATTAGTTGTTTTATACTAATTCGTAAAGATCAGTTGATTTCGTTGAACAGATGAAAGCCTATAATAAGTTTCAGGTTATGTTGTTAAAAACTAGCTATTTGTCGTGTTTTTGAACAAATTATCGTAATTAAAATAATAAAAGGAAAGTAAAACATGATAAATGGTTTTTATTTTTATCTCAATAACACAAATGTTTGATTAGTTATTACGTGTTGTTTGATATCAAACGAAAACAACAAAATCGATATAGGTTCTGGTTTAAGGCTCCCTGTTAGCCATATTACTTTTTTTTCCTACAACAGCGGTTCCCAAACTACGGGTCGCAGGAGGGCGGGCGGCTTATAACTACTTTAAGTGTTCTCTCGATTGCAAAAAAAAAAATAAACATAAGTCAAGAAATATGGTCAATAATTCTACAAAAACTGAGTCTCTACCAACAGTAACTTTACATACAAAACGAATATTTTCGAAATAAAATGAATATAGCGATAGGACAATGCAGCCGTGCTGGGCTTGTGCTACTACTGCAACTACGACATGCATCTAGCTAGGGCGAATGTGTTTGGAAAATAAAATTAAATAAGAAACTCTGCTTATTTCATGTATTATAATTAAACTTCAAGAGAAGAAAAGATAAAAGGGTATATAAGTGAGTTCAATTTTTTTAATTCACTTTTACACTATTTTATTTTTTCTTCTGATGAGGTGTGATTGTTAGACACAAATAAAATATAAAGAGAATTTTTATTTCATTGTATTTTTGTGGACGTGTTATTTCCAAGACACACGCGCGCGCGCGCGTTTATATGTAATTCTCTAGTTAGCTGGAATGTTAAACAAATTAAATGATGCATTAAATGCGGTAATATGCACTTTATTACAAATTTCTATGGGTAAATTTCCTGAAGTAATATTTTATAGTATTCCCCCTTACATGTCCGACAATAATAACCACACTGACGTGGGCGTATCTCTTTCAATTGGAATGAAAGGATTTCATTGAACGCTATAAAACAAAAGTACAAGCTCTAGGCTTTTCATTTCAAATATTTTTTTTGTTTTATAACTTAGCTTAATCTTCCCGTATTAAACGCATTTTTCTATTAATAAATTTACTTTTTTTTCTTTAGTTAGACGTGTTTTTTACGCCATCGTTGAAATCTCTTTGTAAAACTTTCTCATTGTATTTGCAGGCCATCTTCTCCGTCCTCCTCGCCGTAGCTTCAGCCGGCTACTTGGGTGCCCCAGTCGCATCCTACGGCTATGCCGCCCCCGCTGTCAGCTACGCCGCTCCCGCTGTAAGCTACGCCGCTCCCGCTGTAAGCTACGCCGCTCCAGTCGTCAAGGCCGTTGCCCCAGTCGCATCCTACGGCTACGCCGCCCCTGCCGTCAGCTACGCCGCCCCCGTCGTCAAGTCTTACGCTGCCCCTGCTGTCTACCACGCACCTGCAGCCACCTCATACGCTAACACCTACAAAGTCTCCCAGACTGTCCGCGCTGTAGCCCCTGCAGTGAGCTACGCCGCCCCAGTCGTCAAGGCCGTCGCTCCAGTAGCCCCCGTCGCCTACGCCGCCCCTGCCGTCCACTACGCCGCCCCCGCCGTCAGCTACGCTTCCCCCGTAGTCAAGACCTACGCCGCTGCCCCTGCTTACTCTTACGGAGCTGCTTATGGTTACCACGGTTGAGTTGAAGTTCATAAATAAATAATTTATTGTTCATCCTGCATCTGTACATAATGTACATATTTCGGTCAACATAAGTTAAAATAAAATTACAGTTTATAAAAAATACACATTGACACTTACTGTTTGTACCTACTAATCTCTCTTAGGCCCGAATTGTACTAACACACTTCTTTGTCAAAGATATTTTATAAACGTTTTTTATAATATCTTTGATCGTGTAATGAAGGATTTCTTATAAAACATTTCTATAACGAAATATCTTTCAATATATCGATAATGAACGATATAAAGTGTATCCCACGAAGAGGTTTACGCAATTGATCCTTCATTACTTTCTTATTCCTCCATTGGTAATTTTGAAATTATACATACTTTTTAAAGAAGATATGTATACAGAAATAGTATGTGAGAATCGCATCTGGCTGATGTTTGTAGAAACAAAATGGTGGCCAAAATAAATTTTAAATAAAGTATAAAACTGATCTTGTTATTTTTTTCAAACAAAATTTTATTTCTTAATTATTAATTTCTTAAAAATGTAATTAGATACGAACTAATTAAAAGAAAACTAAACAGCAATGAACATTTCCTAAATCAGACCTATTCAAACTGGAAACCATCCACAGCTACACACTGATAACAACACCGAACAAATGAAATGAATCGTACGCTCTTGGAAATAACTCCTGAGGTATCTGAAGTAATTCCTCTTCGATAACACGTTTCAAATCATTATCGTTGTTGAAACTATGGGCGTACACTTGTCACTTTAAGTACTCTCATAAGAAAAAGTTACACACTGTTAAATCAGGAGAGCTGAGTGACCAAAATCCACGACCAATCCCACGTCCTCGAAGGTTGTCATTTAGTAACTGCTTGACTGTTTGCATAGTGAAGTGCAGCACCATCGTGTTGGAAAACTGCTTGCCCCATTTCAGGTACCGAAAAATGGGATAATGCATGTGCATTTAAAAGTTGTTCATACCTTTTTCCAGTCATGGTATTGTCTCAAATATCATAAGGCAACACTCTATTAGCATTGAGAGCGGCCCATACAGAAGTCCATTTCGATTTAACATTTTGTTGTTCAAGAACGTGAGGGTTTGTGGTGTTGTAATAGTTACAATTATGCCTATTAACTACACCATTGTTATAGAAATTGGACTAGTTTGAGAAATTAATATGCAAATACTAATAAAGATTATGTTCATGAAACTCTATGATGCGGGAACAGAATTCCACTCTTCTATCCGGATCATCTTCAAGTAGATTATGGACTAGGTGACTTTTCAAAAAAATATATTTTTCTCTTAACAATTTTCTATAATGAAGATTTGGGAACTCCAGCTTCAAGTTCTACCTTTCTAAGTGTGTCGTGTTTACCTGGTGAGCGGAGTATTGGTGCATACCAATTCTTTTATTTTTTAGATCTGGAGTTCAAGAGTACTTTTTTACTACACTTCCAATTTCCAACAAAAAATTCTTCCATTTAATTATTGACGTTTTGGTTGGAGGTTTGACTCCCGGAAAGGCCAGCTGAAATCTACTAAATGATTCCGCAATATTATCAAAGCAATGGCTCACGCAGAATACTTTGCTTTTTGTTCAGTTGTAAAAACCATTTTGTAAATATGTAATCCCTTAAAATGGCACCCGTAAAGAATTAACAGCTGTTTAACAATCTCATTTAATACTGCAGTACAGTGAGATTTTTAAGAGGGATACACTTTTATTTATTTATTTTGGCCGCCATTTTTTTCTACAAACATCAGCCAGATAAAATTCTCACATACTATTTCTGGTACCTTCTTTAAAAAGTATGTACAAATTCAAAATGATCAATGGAGGAATGAGAAAATAATGGAGTATCAAATGCGTAAACCTATTCGTGGGTCGCACCGTATATTAATTACGCTAAGCAATCCGATCGCTTTTGTACCAAAAATAAGGACCTGCGTTATTGAAACCACATATATGGGTACCTGCAGGTTCCTCAGAACACCAGAGAACTCTCATGCCTCCACTAATTTTTCATTTTAAGTCTTTACAAAAAAATAATAAAACCGGCTTAAAACCAAAAAAAGGTTTTTAATCAAAATTCCACGAGCAGTATAAAGTGTCCCCGTGAGATTTTAACATAATGCATGCAAATGTGTGTGTGTGTGTGTGTGTGTGTGTGTGTGTGGACGCGCGCGCGCGCGAGAGAGAGAGAGAGTGCGTGTGTGTATGCGCTTGCGTGCGTTCGTATGTATGCCAAAACAGATGATTGCTAAAAAAACATTGTTGAAAGTAATACTTAAATTATTTCTGTATCGAAGACTTAAATAATTATTCACCAAACAGTTTTGAAAGAACAATCGATAAGACAATCTAGGCCAGTTCTAATATGTAATAAATGTTAATCAAAAAATGTGGCAATGTAAAATCAGCCTTACCTTACCTCAATACTGTCTGTACACACAAGTAGTGGTCTTCAATACTTATGGAGTAAAAACCACATTAATCTACTTTATTCGGATCACTGCGAACCCGTCAGGGCTCTTTCCGAAAAAACTTACATAAAAGGAGAGCTCGTTTAATATTGTAGAATAAACTTGTGCTTATAATCCGTCAATAATTATTAGGAATACGAAAATGACATTGTTTAACTTAAGAAAAAGCGTAATTATTTTATAATGGAAGATTGATCTTATAAGGAGGTAAATTAACCAAAGCCAGTGTAAATCCAATTAATCAAATAAACCTCTATAAAAGTTCTTTTTATTTTTGTTATTTTTTAAATTTACATCCCGAAATTTAAAATACTAACTTCACTTAAGTACGTATCTTCTAATACAATCAGTAGGATCTTATGAATCGATTTGCAATAATTAATTTTATGTTTGTGCGCTTGTGGACTTCATTCGAGATATTAGTGATCCTGGCCTAAACACAAAACTAATAAATAGTTCAATCTCCAAAGATATGTACACACAGACGGACAAACATTAAAGTAAAAACCACTTTATTGGACTATAATTAGTATAGTGGTCCATTTACTTAATATAATGAAAAAACACTTCCTGCAGTATACACTTTGTATAGCATAAAACACTTCGTGTAGTGTATATTTTGTATGGTGTAAAAACAATTCGTGTAAAAAACACACTTCGTATAGTGTAAAATCATTTCGTGAAGTGTAAAAAACACTTCATGTAGTGTACATTTCGTACAGTGTAAAAACACTTCGTGTAGTGTGCACTTCGTATAGTGAAAAACACTTCGTTTAGTGTAAAAACACTTCGTGTAGTGTACACTTCGCATAGTGGTAAAATCACTTCGTGAAATGTAAAAACACTTCTTGAAGTGTGCATTTCGTATAGTGTAAAAACACTTCGTGTATTGTACACTTCGAATAGTGTAAAAATGTAAAACACTTCGTATAGTGTACACTTAGTGTAGTGTAAAACAATGGGACAGTGAGTCGCTTGTTGCTAACAAAACGGAATCTTGAGTTAAAAAAAATAATTTAAAAGAAAAACGGACCTTCCTTGCTGAGTAGGGATCGCGTAGAAATAGAGAAACGAAGCAAGGCGTGGCTTCTTTACGAGACTGAACGAAAAAACAGTCGTCCATTAATTTCTTACGGAAATTAGACTTTCGGTTTTTGTGTAAAAACTTTTTTTTTGACGATGATACTAACTGTAGATTGTCCAAAGCCTTATAAGTTCTGGAGGCTTAAGTGAACATCGCAACACCCCCCCTCCTCCGGGTAGTACGGATTACCAGGCATTATTGGTCTCGTTATCAGTCACTTACTAGGTAGAGTTTCAAAAATATCTTAACTGCATATATGTATATTTACATGTATATGTACACACACACACACACACACACACACACACACACACACACAGAGTCTGGTTTTGAAAATTCTCTGAACGCACAAACGCTAATGGATTATATTATTTCTGCTTTATTATTTAAATTTTACTTATCTTTGAATTCTGTTGTTTTCAAGTGCAACAGTACTGTTGTTTTCAAGTTTTGTTTCAAGAATTCTTTGAATTACGTTGTCTTTGAATGCGTTGTTCATCGCCCACTGAGTAATTATGAACATTTAAGACGTTATAAATGATACAAAATTCGTTTCGGACCAGCTTTCAAATAGTCGTTTTAATTCAATCGTTAGGTATTTAAAATTCTTAAGGTAGTCACAGTTACATCGGGTTTGAACTCGTTTTTCAAGGAATAACCGATTTTCAGAATTATTTTATAAATTTGATGAAGATAATTATACAGGAAATACTAGTTATGCGGTCAAGTGCCTAGAAGGTGATTCATTACTGAGGTAGCCAAAACCATTAGCGGCAAGCAGACCGGGCTGCGCGCGCGCGCGCGCGCGTGTGTGTGTGTGTGAGAAAGAGAGAGAGAGAGAGAGAGACTCGCTTAATCCTCTAGGACTCACGAGCCATTGGGCAAACTAGACACCAATGGTTGTTATGGCTCCATACCCTAACTAATTCCACTTAAGACCCACATTCGGGTAGATTTCAAAACACATTTGCGAGGAAAGCTTTGTTAAACGCGAACAATTATTATTCGTTTAATAGTAAAAGGTGCAGTATAAGCTGAAGCCTAAATCTGTAAATGTAAGCTTGGTAACATTATTACAAATACCAGAATAACGATCAGTTTAAACCCAAGGTCACGATAATAAACCAGAAATAAAAGAAGTTACATTATTATTATTGTTACACCTACTGTAACAAGGAAAATAAATCAAAACAACTCTCACACGACGTACTAATGTGTTTGTTCCCCTTATACAGGCACGTCAATTACTTCGCAGTGCTGCCACAACCTGAAAAAAAGTAAATTCATTTGTTTCACCTTGAACGAATTTCTCTTTATTGCAGCAAAACATGGAAACATGTTTACAAGAGTAAAAACGAATTAAAACGGTCAAGTACATGCTTTCAAATCAGTACTTCTGCATATGAACAAGAACGGATCAGCTGACTTCCGTGTCGTATGCACCTCCGCGACGCGGACTGTTCCGCTTGTAGCGTACAATTTAAGTAGTATTTTTGAAAAGTATTTGATGCTCAAATATAAAAATTACTTTTGAATCGTATTGTACTTTTACCCACACTGTAGAAGATCGACCGGCGTAAAATACATTCTAAAGTTGTTAAGAAATTCGTTTTTAAAAACACGGAATTTTTTGTGGAATTTTTCAAAACACACTTTTTTATGTTAATTAATACAAAAATATGTAAAATTTTGAAAAATCGTCTTTTTTTAGGTAACTTGAAAACTTAAACTTTTCGAAAGGTCTAGCGGCTCTACATAAACATTTTACAGCAAAAACTATATATATATATATATATATATATATATATATATATATATATATATATATATATATAATTTGGAATAAGTGTCAGTTTTATTAGAAATTAAAATTATATTAGTAATTATTAGTTTTAAAGATTGAATGAGTAAACATTATTGACAAAGATGCAAAAAATGACGAAACTACTGACATATTGCCTGTTGTTATAAACAAGGTGTTCATCGATTCTGGTAGGGACCAAGGGGTCAATCGATTCTAGAGAGACCGAAGGGTCAGTCGATTCTGGGAAGACCGAAGGATTAGTTGATTTTAGGGGGGACCGAAGAGTTAATTGACCCTGGAAGACCAGAGAATTAGTTGATTCTTTGGGGACCGGAGGGTGAGTCGATTCTGGGGGACTGCAAGGTGAGTTGACTCTGGGGGAACAGGAGGTTCAATAGATTCTGGACGGACCGAAGGGTTAATTGATCCTGGAAGACCAGATAATTCGTCGATTCTTGGGGAACCGGAGAATCAGTCGATTCTGGGTAACCGAAGGGTGAGTCGATTTTGAGAGGACTGAAAGGTCAATCTATTTCGGGGGGGCCGGAGGGTGAGTCGATTCTGGGAAAACCAGAGAGTCAATCGATCTGGGGGGACTGAACGGTTAATTGATCCTGGAAGGCCAGAGAATTAATCGATTTTGGGTAATCGGAGTGTGAGTCGGTTCTGGGGAAACCAAAGGGTCAATCGATTCTCGGAAAACTTTAGGGTTAGTTGAACCTGGAAGACCAGAGAATCAGTCGATTTTGGGGAGACGATTTTGAGAGAACGGGAGGATGAGTCGATTCTAGGTAACCGGAGAGTGAGTCAATTCAAGGTAACCGGAGGGTGAGTTGATTTTGAGAGAACGGGAGGGTGAGTCGATTCTAGGTAACCGGAGAGTGAGTCAATTCAAGGTAACCGGAGGGTGAGTTGATTTTGAGAGAACGGGAGGGTGAGTCGATTCTAGGTAACCGGAGAGTGAGTCAATTCAAGGTAACCGGAGGGTGAGTTGATTTTGAGAGAACGGGAGGGTGAGTCGATTCTAGGTAACCGGAGAGTGAGTCAATTCAAGGTAACCGGAGGGTGAGTTGATTTTGAGAGAACGGGAGGGTGAGTCGATTCTAGGTAACCGACACAAAACATTTGGATGTTTCGTTGCTTTAACTTCTATTCTTGAATTAAAAGTAATAATCTCGTGTAACGATAAAGTAGACAAATTCGTGAAAACTTTAAACAAAATAATTTTGGAATGAGGTCAGATATTGTAGTCTTCAGCTAAAAGAGCTATTTTTGGTACAGAAGACCTGATAGTTCCAACAAAATATTTAAATCCTTTATATATCGAGATCAACAAACTTTCTCTAAATTCGAAAAAATAGAAAATATAACACGAAACCCGACGCCCCTTCAAATGATGAAACGCAAATTTTATAACACTATAACATTGTAATTGCATATGTTTTAGGCGTTGCAGTTCAAATAATTTCCGAAAGGTAGCACCACAATTCAGTGCGTATGTCATAAAGAAACATATATATATATATATATATATATATATATATATATATATATATATATATATATATATATATATACTAGCTGTTACCCGTTTCGGCTTTGCCTGCAATTATAATGTAGGCAATAAAATTTATAGTCGATTTTCAAAATCAGAATAGGTCATTTCATTTTAATATATTTCTATTTACAATATTATACGATTTATGGTTTTCGGCCAAGATATATACATTTTTGCTACTCGATACTCCAAAACAGGATCCTGTCATATTTTAATAAAATACAGTATTATTAAGAAGTCACTATTATTTAATTAAACTGGAATAGTATTGTGTTTATCTCAGGTACCTAAACCGTGTTCATACCAAATTTAATTTCAATTGGTCCAGTAGTTAAAGTGTGATTGAATAACAAAGAAATAAACAAAAACAAACTTTCAGAAGTATAATATGGTTACCTGTTACCCGTCACGGCTTTTCCCGCAATCGTAATATACATTAAAGATCACGCATGACCGTGTTAGGACCAACAACCGTGTCAGTTAGGTTATGGTGTATTTCTTTTTTTAAACAAAGGTTTTTTAATGCATCACCGTGTTAGTTAAGTTATGGAGTACTCTTTAAAAAAAATTAAGGCTTTTTTCCTGCATCACCGTATTAGGCCCCAACAACCGTGTCAGTTAGGTTCTGGAGTACTCTTTTTTTAAAAATAAATAAAGGTTTTTTTAATGCATCACCGCGTTAGGCCTAACAACCATGTTAGTTAACTTATGCAGTATTCTTTTAAAAAAATATAAAGATTTTTCACGCATCACCATGTTATGCCTAACAAACATGTCAGTTAGGATATGTAGTATTTTTTAAAAAAATATAAAGGTTTTTTCACGTATCATCGTGATAGGCCCAACAACCGTGTCAGTTTGGTTATGCAGTATTCTTTTAAAAAAATATAAAGATTTTTCACGCATCACCATGTTATGCCTAACAAACGTGTCAGTTAGGATATGTAGTATTTTTTTAAAAAATATAAAGGTTTTTTCACGTATCATCGTGATAGGCCCAACAACCGTGTCAGTTTGGTTATGCAGTATTCTTTATAAAGATTTTTCACGCATCACCATGTTATGCCTAACAAACGTGTCAGTTAGGATATGTAGTATTTTTTAAAAAAATATAAAGGTTTTTTCATGAATCACCTTGTTATGCCTAACAACCGTGTCAGTTAGGATATGTAGTATTTTTTTAAAAAATATAAAGGTTTTTTCACGTATCATCGTGATAGGCCCAACAACCGTGTCAGTTTGGTTATGCAGTATTCTTTTAAAAAAATATAAAGATTTTTCACGCATCACCATGTTATGCCTAACAAAAGTGTCAGTTAGGATATGTAGTATTTTTTAAAAAAATATAAAGGTTTTTTCACGTATCATCGTGATAGGCCCAACAACCGTGTCAGTTTGGTTATGCAGTATTCTTTTAAAAAAATATAAAGATTTTTCACGCATCACCATGTTATGCCTAACAAACGTGTCAGTTAGGATATGTAGTATTTTTTAAAAAAATATAAAGGTTTTTTCATGAATCACCTTGTTATGCCTAACAACCGTGTCAGTTTGGTTATGCAGTATTCTTTTAAAAAATTGGTTTCTTATCACCCAAAACTCGTGTTAGACGTATTTTTATTGTTTTACCGATTTACAACACGTTACTGATTTTCGCCGGGTAGCAATTTTGAGGTTATGTTGATCACTTTTATTTTCGATTTTATCGTACTTCTCGTGCTTTCATATTTTGGATTCTGGCTTTTGGACACATAATAAAGCATTTTAGTAACAAAAATATCGAAAAATAAGGATATGCTACACTGCACATTTACCATTTTTTCATATAATGTAATTACACAAATATATATACTACCTTACAATTGGCACTCTGTGTAGGGATTTTTTTACATTTAATATTGAAAATCCAACACAAAGTAACAAATTAAAGTCAGTTTTGAAAAAAAATTCAACTAACATATTGAAAATGTTACATTAAAAGCAATAATTTTCCAATAAATAAAACACAGATTAAGATTCTTAAAATAGGATTGAATCTATGTTCATCTCTGGTACCTAAATCACAGGTCCAGTAAATAACTACAGTTAACACATGCCACAAAACTAAAAACTGATAATTATTTTAGGCTGGGTAAGTAGTATAATGACGTTTTGTAAAACGGGAATAGGCCTATGTGTATCTCTGATACTTAAACCATATTCGTACCAAATTTCATCTTAATTGGTCCAGTGGTTAAAGCGTGATTGAATAACAAACAAACAAACAAACAAATAAACAAACAAACAAACACACAAACTTTCAGAAATATAATATGAATTATATATATATATATATATATATATATATATATATATATATATATATATATATATACTGCAATCGTAATTCATAAACGGCAAGTCGAGTTGCTGTGACACCTGTAATTCTTTTTAAGTGATCAAAACAAAACAATGAAACAAATTTTAGCGAATTCGCATTTAAAAATTTTTAATGAAAAATATTACCTAGCGCATTGTTGTAAAGCTTAAGGTTAATAACACAAATTTGTAGATCTTGCTTTTTTTAAATAATTTCTGATAAACGGTAATGTTTAGGCTTACTACTCGTTCAAAGAACAATAACCCTAGCAGTATATTCTTAATTGATGCACATTGTAAAACTTTTCCTACAGTTTAACCTGTAACTGTTATATTTACGAAAAATGTTACTGAACTAACTTTATCGGAAATGTTTTGCTCTTTCTCAATGAAGTGATCAAAATTATGATAGGTCTTGGCCGTCGAGCCAGCCTCTAAGAAAATTATACTCTCATCGTTAAATTAGAACCCGTGATTTTGAAATGCAAGTAAAGAGGACAAAGTCTTACGGATACGTTTTTCGTGCTTTACACAGGGTAACTATGTACTAAACTCCAAAATAATCTGTCATTGCGTTTGGCCAAACCTGCGTACAATCGTCGAAGACCGCCATCTTGAAATCACAGTGAACGGAGAAAATCTTACAAATAGTGTTTCGGGTTTTATACAAAGTACTTTTGTACGAAATATCAAAACAATTGGTCATTGTGTTTGGCCAAAATTGCGTAATAAAGGAACACAACCTAATACGGTCGAGTTGAAACAGAGACTAGCTGCGCCTATTGAGAGGATTTAGACGTCCTTCGCGGTACCCGAGTCTAACACATACTTACAACACTACACTTGCGACTTTAACATTTTACATTCACACTTACATTTAGGGATGCAATAATAGCTTTAATGTACTTTTCGCCTTAAAAAAAAAAAACAGATACCTCGCTTCGATCGGTCAATAATAACATGAAAATTGGCTTATTAGTTAGTTTACAATAAGAATAATTACGTCGTTGAAGTTGGACGACTTTCTAGGGTTACTGCGAGTTAATGATGCATTGTCATAGAGTTCTGAGTTATGTTTAAAGTATCAGTCCCTAGCTCGTCGGGAAGTCAGTTTAAAAGCGATTGTAAAATTTCTACCGAACAGACAGACAGACAAAAAATCAGTTTAATAGAAATAAGATAAAATGCTATTATCAGTATTCCGAATGTCTATTTTAAAAGATATTAGCTTGCTACATTCACATTGTCTTTCTGTGCCTAGCAAAAATTACGGTCTCTTGGAAAATAGTATGAATGATTCATTTAATTTATCAAACAGGTCTACAGCCATATTAAGAAAAAAAATTATTCACATCTCAATATAGGGAACATTTTTAAATGGCGTTTAAATTGTATAAAGAAACATATTTTCTATCAGCTGTTAAATTCACATGTTTCATTTGTGTCATACAAATCTGACACAACTGCCATTGAAATGTACCAGCTTTATAGTAAAGTTAGGAACTATGTATTGTTTGAGATGGTTTCATTAAAAAAAAAAAACAACAAATATTCTTTAAGCTTATAAAATTTTCTACACGTAATATTGTGTATTACAAAACAGATAAAACGCTCCCAAGTGTTGGCCGGAAGTAAAATATTTTCACAACAACGTATGAGGGATATTTCTCGTTTTATACACTTATAAATCATTAAAAATGTATGACTTTCATAATTATTTGCGAAACTGAGCGATTAATGTTTGGTTCTTTGACACGTCGAATATCAAAAATCGGTTCGGTCGAACACTAAGGCGTGACCACCAAATGCTGTGCGGACTACGCATTCGAAATCTAACCTATTATTTTTAATGTAAGTGCGGCTACTGAAAGCGTAACGTAGATGAGCAGAGTCAAGCGGCGTCACTAGACTCCGTTACGCGTAGCTTCGACTCTGACTTCGTATTCAAATACGCGTAGTTTGCTTTGAAGCTGACTTCGCTTCCCCCACCACGCTGATCACACCTCCAAACTTGTTTCTTGTTACCTAGGTTACGGTTTTTAAACGTAGTAGTTTCCAAGAATCCGTTACAGTAGGCCTATACATTAAGATTCAAAAAATACAAACGCGTTCTTTAAAGCGACTGAACTCGGCTACCGTTTTCCATTCGTCTTCTTTCCGCTCAGTTCAGCGCAGCTTCGCTCCGCCTGGCCTAAAATAAATCTCTTATTCAATTATCATTTCATTATAGATATTATTATTAAACCAATTATTAGCTTTACAACAATACGCCTCCGCAGGGGGTGCAGACTAGCTGCACCTATTGAGAGGATTTAGACGTCCTTCGCGGTACCAGGGTCTAACAAACACTTACACTTACAACACTATACTTACGACTTTATACTTTACACTCACACTTACATTTATAGAGGTGGTAATAGCCTCAATGTGATAAAAAAAAAACAACAATACGCCACATAACTAACCTCCGTCTCACCCTTAGCCTTGAAACCCAAAAAATATGCACCGTTCCGAAAATAAGAAATTTTTTGACGTCGGTCAAGGTTCATTTTCGTGTTTTCAATGTAATTTGAACGTTTAAGCTGTCAATATAATGATATGCAGACTTTAATGTTCAATATGATGGATTTATGATGGCGAAATCAGAATTTCAAATAGAGTAAGTTAAATAAAAATACTTTTGGAAACTCGCTTCTATAACGTCAGCGAGACAGTGCGTGCTGCTATTATTTTTACTAGTTGAACACGTCCTGAAATGTTTTCCTATTCTTCGTGAAACAGATGTAAAAGTACAAGAATGTTTCACAAATAATTCGAATCTGAAACAATTTTATACACTTTTGGGATCATTATTGTCCATTTTTTTAAAAAATCACGTGTTAAAGCCAATCTTAAAAGTTAAAACAATTTCCTAATTAAACAACAATATGTTTTATCATCCACAATACTTTTATTGTGTGTTTACATTGTATATGAAGATTTGTACAAGATAAAAGTCAAATTGACAAATCACGGTACATCACCTCGTACAAATGCTCACACGAATTGTATAAGCTCCAAGATTTCCTCTCAAATTTTGTATGAACAAAAAATTTTATATATATTTTGACTCATATGATTTTATTTTTATGTGTTTTTTAGATTATGAGAGTTTTTGTTTATTATTAGACTTAATTAGCTATTTTCTCAGTTGACAGGTTTTGATTTGTTGGTAAATTTAGTTGTATTTAATAGGCTAGATGGTTTTAAAATTTTATTTTGTGAAGTTTGTTGAACAGTTTTTAAATACTCGGCCATCTTCTTTAACCAACACAGTATTTAATACGGTTGCCATGATTTACTTTTTGTAGATTTTATTTACATCAGTGCACATGTTGATAAATATAAAAACTTCTTATTACTAGACATAGTTTTAATGTACAAATTTATAATACAATACTTGAACTTAAAGGTACTGCAACTGACCAACAGAAATTACCATTAGAAAAATAGAATGATTTGTATAAGTGTAAGTGCAGAGTGTATTTTTACGACTATTTGACATGTACGAGTATCGTACATGATTTTGCATGATCATTCTTGTATCGCAAACAAGTATCCCAATGTAAGCGTATCATTATAGTAACAAACTTGTAAAATAGAAACATTTAAATATATGCCAGTCGACCAGAGCTACGCTAAACCAAACACTATAGTATAAATGCATATCTATGGATCCTTAATACCTAGTTTGAACTCGTTATTCGAGTTTTTATTGAAAACGACATAGTTTCTTAAATATTAATAGTTAAGTTACCGGTTAGGCTTGCAGTACCTACTTTTATGGATAGGTACAAGTGAGCCCAAGCATTAATTATGTTTAATAAAAAAGGTGCCGTACTAGGTCATTGCCTATCTAATTAGAACGTCCTAGATAACACAATGACTGCAAGAAAACGCAATTAAGGCGAACATTGTTAAACATGCTTATTGGAAATGTTTTACTTTTACATGAGAAACTAAAAGTAATATTGATATTCTGATCAAATATCCGTTTTATTTAGTCCACAAAGTATCTTTTCACTCTTGGATACGTTTTGTATCCGTGTTTGTGCACCTTACTTGAGACTAAACGATTAAAAGTGATCGATCAAATTTTTGACACATTTTTTCGATTTTTGGTCATTTAATTCCTAAAAATAACAATAAAATTGTATTCAAACGCCTAAACCAAACGGTGCTCGGCGGTCGATTTGGCTAAGGCACCGGTCAGTTTGCTGTAAAGTGGTGGGTTCGAGGCGCACTTAGTGCTGTTGCTTTGCCCTTACCGATAACGCTGACCCTTTGTCTTCATTAGTCTAACTGGCATAAAGTACGGACGTTACCTACCAAATCTATTCCTTAACTTCTATCTTTGCACTCTATCTTACTTATAGAAGCTATTGCAATAACCGCGCACGCAGCTGTCTCATTGGCGTAATGACAGAGAATTTCCTAAAATACTTTTTAACGTAATTTGTTTTGGAAAATTTCGCAATCACAATTTTGAATGCCCCTTTTAAAATAACTCCATTATGCTAATTACCCAGTCCAATTTAAATATTTTATTTTTGTGACACATAGTAATTGTACAACAATGATATTTTAGGTTTTTTAATTTTTTCTGTCAAAAACCATACGGTTATTATATATTTGTAGGTGTGAATAATAAATATTTACATTATTTTAAACATTGCAGGTAGCAGGGCTACATTTTGAAAAGCCATAAGTTTCCCATGGCAAACTATACGTAGCATGTTTGCGTGTGCCCAATTCCCAGAAATTGTATGTATTAACGCCAAATGGGAGGACATACAACACAGTATATAGCAGCGTCCTAAGATAATGCTCTATTCTGTACCCGTGATTGCAACGGTCAAGGAAAAGCGCAATTAATGAGTTATGTTAATTAACTGTAGGTAAAATTGAAGCGAGACGGAGTAGCATCAATTCGCAGCAAGGCAAAACCTATGTCTCCACTGACACAAACTCCTACACTTATTCCTGATTTATATTGTGTAGTTTGTTTTTTTTCTTTTTGTAACTATTTCACCTCTGCCTGTATTGCCCAACAACCTGAATTAAGTAATCGTTTTTACGTTAATGCTTCCTGTATCGACCGACAACCTCAATTGATTGACAAAATCTACGTTAACGCGAGCCAAGTCGCGGGAAAAATCTGGTCATTAATAAAACAAGCATAAATTACGCTGAATAATGACCGCCGTCAAATTAATTTGCTTATTTTCAACAGATTTTTTGAAAGTTTAAAACGTTTATCTACACAGATTTTATCACTACGATTTTTTAATTTTAAATTACCGTCGTTTTAAAATGATTGAATATATTTTGAAGAAAAAAGATTTAGCCAAAATCGAATTTTTGGTAATAACTAAAAAAATGTTATTACTAAAATCGAATTTTTGCCAAATTTTAATCAAATATAATGTAAACGTGAGCGCAATGTGTATGCGTATATATATTTTTATTTTTTATTTTATTTTATTTTTTTTTTTTGCGTGTTTAACGTCCGAGTATTGTGCACACTTGGGCTAATGCAGACGATGGGATGATTTATAGCGTATGAAAATGCCAAGCCCTGGCCGGGAATCGAAGCCGGGTCCTCGGGGTGAAAGCCCAGTACGCTATCAAC
This sequence comes from Callitettix versicolor, assembly GCA_022606455.1. NCBI lineage: Eukaryota > Metazoa > Arthropoda > Insecta > Hemiptera > Cercopidae > Callitettix > Callitettix versicolor. Next base: position 53,897,886 of record CM040186.1, read on the forward strand.
TAGGACACCGAGTTCTATATACATTTTTTTTTTTTTTTTTTTGGTTTTTTAACGTCCGACTATTGTGCACACTTGGGCTAATACAGACGATGGGATGATTTATAGCGTATGAAAATGCCAAGCCCTGGCCGGGAATCGAACCCGGGTCGTCGGGATGAAAGCCTAGTACCGCTATCAACTAGTCAACTTGGCCACCGAGACTACTATATATATATATATATATATATATATATATATATATATATATATATATTGTTTAATTGTTATTAACTGAAACAAAATAATAAATAAGCAAGCAAAATTACCCTATATATATATATATATATATATATATATATATATATATATATTTAATTGTTATTAACTGGAACAAAATAATAAAGAAGCAAGCAAAATTAATTGTATAAGATAAACAGACAAACAAACAGAGCTGCTTCATTTGCTATTGCTTGAGCCATTCGTTCCTTGTATTTGCGTGTTCGACAATGCACTGCCCTTCAGAAATTTCTTCGCTAATGAATTCGTGGAAATTGTCAATTATATAGAATAATTGCGCGCGCGTGTGTGTGTATATAATTTCAAAAGTGATGCAGAGGTCGGGGTGGAAACTCAATTCAAAGTCCCAGCCCTGGGTCTTACCATAATGGCTCAATTTTCCAACAGCTCATTTTCTAATGGAAGTTCCCTAATAATGATTATTTTAACTGTCTAATAAAAACAACCAACCAAATCTAATAATTTATCAAACTACTGTTTAAACGCTGCAGTGCATACGAACAGCCCTATCGCACGTTGCATCGTTAAAACCAGCGACTTTCCCCCAAAACCGATCGGATTTTGTGCAAAAAAAGAACGTTCGAAGCGAATCAATTCAAACACGATCCGTTAATGTTATTCAAATTGAAAGTTAGACTTTTAAATTTAAAACAAATTGTTTTTGTTTGCCAAACTTTCGGCCACTCAGAGAAAGCAGAATGCGTTACATGTAAAATAAATGTCTTAAAAGGAATCTTGACCCGCGCTACGAGCAAAAGTCGCTCAGCAACTTGCAAATTACTCCAAATAAACACATTCTCTTTTAAAAAGTACGTACGAGACGGTTTTCTTAAATAATTCAATCTTATACCAAAAAATGATAATTACAAGGAAACCGACATTAATTATACTTATACTTAGTACATAAAGTGTATGAATAATAATGTAATTTTTTGATACTAGCAAATCGATTTTTACAATTCTTTTTTTTTCTTAACTTCCATTTTTTTTATGCGTTAGACTAATGCATGAGGACGAGGGATCAGTGTTAACGGTAAGGGAAAAGCAATGGGAGCAACTGTGGCTCAAACTAAGAACCTTCAGGTGTGCAGTTGAGTGAAGCGATCACCTAGCCCCTTTTTACATTTCTACGGACAAACAAAAATAATTGTGCTCTGAAAAGAGTCTGTACATTTGTTTCTTATATCACGCACTCCTTCACAAGATAGAAGACATGGGAACCGGCTACATGGATCTCTCTGTCTTTAGTTGGCCGGGTCTGCTATCAATAGTTGGATAAAAACCACAAAATATGGGATAATATCCATGGGTATTCCCACAGCAAACGCCTCTTAAGTGAGGGAAAGAATCTGTCTTGAAAAGAAATCTGAATATGTCTTGGACATAGCACAATTTAGGAAAACCATTGGTTCGTTACAGGACACTGTGGTTTGAGGGTACAGACGAAGAGATTAGGAATGTACCACGGAGAAAGCGTGTGTAGGTTTGCACGAAAGTAGAGGAAACTGCAGGCCGCATAATTTAAGATTGTGGAATTCTTCCCTGCAAGAGCACAAGGGTTAGGGGAGGTGTTGGGGTGGGAGATTGTAGGGGGGGTTGCCATTACGATGGTCATTAGTGACCGTGTTCGAAATAATTTTGAAATGGGCACTCAAAAAGACTCGTATTCATATTTACACCGATAGTCAGGCAGCAGTCAAAGCACTTGCGAGTTCTATAATTCAATCTAAGCTGGTGTGGGAGTATCGGGAGAACTTCAATGCTCTGTCCCTGGGTAACCGGGTTACTCTTCACAGGGTTCCGGGGCATAAGCGCGTTGAGTATAATGAAGAGGCAGACCGACTGGCTGGACTGGCATCTGCATTTGTGTTCATCGGACACGAGCCGGCTTTATGGACTTCCCTGTCGTTGGCCACGATAATTTACGTTTGTGATATTCCTATCAGTTGCAGGCTAAGGGCATTTGGTTTTTAGGGCTTGGAGGACCTCTGGTAGGATAATCTCTCAGAGGAGTGTTGGAACTTACTAAGAGCACACCAATCTGCTGAACTAGTAATTAAGAGGTTTAGTTGATCGCAGTGCCTGTGGTTGTATTATCCCTTCCTCTAGTTATTATTTCATTCTCTCCTGTATCTCTGTATAATTTACACGCGTACATTTTTGTCCCGTCGGAACTACTTTTTACTATATGCTAGTATTCATTCCAATCTCGAAATATAAGTTTCACGTTCGCCAATTTTCTCTCTGGTCCCCGCTAATAGTTCAAGAAACTAAATAATTTGCCTTTGAACATTTTTTTTTTTAAGGTTATTTTTGTTGTTGTTATTTTAAGGCGAAAAGCACATTGAGGCTATTATCGCCTACCTAAATGTAAGTATGAGTGTAAAGTGTTAAAGTCGTAAGTGTAAGTGTGTGTTAGACTCGGGTACCGCGAAGTGGAAGTGCTTCGGAAAAATACTTTTCGGCCAAAGTCAAGAACACATTTTGGGCTTCAGTTCATCCAACTGATGATGTACCAAACTGATATAACCATATAAACACCAAAATGTATGATTGCAATACGTTTATTATGCTTCGTCTAGTTGGACAGTACAAAAATGTTAGGTTAGGCTGAATTAGTTTTTTTCCTTAAGGTCCATACTGTATGCCAGTTAGACTAATGAAGACGACAGATCAGTGTTAACAGTCAGGGAAGTGCAAGAGAGCAACTTCGGCTAGAATTAAGAACCTTTAGATGCGCAGTTGTGACGCAGTAAACTGACCGAAGCTTTCACACATCCCACCGTGGCTAACACTTCGACCACAGATCCCCTAGGTTAAATTAGATTAAGTTAGGTTAGAATCAAGTGAGGTTTGTATTGCGTTTGGATGTAAGCGACATTTACTTCATCCCTCAGTATACCTATAATGCAACTGGTAATTCTAAACAAACCATCGCCGAGCGATTAAAATTCGTTCAGAGTAGCGATCAGTGCGCATGTCACCAGACAAAGGCCAGATGATTGGCCACAACAAAACGCACCGTATGAAAGTAGTTCGAGTAGCCTTTCACGGGCCGTTCACTTTGCAATCAGGTCACCGCGGAACTGGTTACCGCGTCAGGCCGGGACACTTTTTGTCGCTCCCAATCTGCTCCAGTTAGAGTACTGCACCATCACCGTCGACAGTTGGGAAGACAGAGTACTTAGCGACCTTGAACGCAATAGCCGCTGCAGTTTTACAGGTTAAGTCTATTAACTGTCTTGACATAAACTCCTATGCAAGACATATCGCATACGTCGATTCTGTACAAGCATATCGCTAACGTCGTAGAAGCGAATTTCCAAAAGTAATTTTACCATTTCTTTGAAATTCTGGTTTCACCATCATAATCAGCATTATAATCGGCGTACATTAGCATTTTAAACTTTTACATTAAAAATCTTTCCTATATTATAAAATAAAAATTACCGTCCGCTAAACACACACACACACACCATATATATTTCAAGAACTAATAAACATAACACGATTTATCAGGACTTATAACAGGATACTTAGAATGAGATCTCATTTCAAAAGTTCTAACAAAACTGTAATGAGTTACGGAGAATGTATAAATATACATGTCTGAGTGTAATCATAATTGCGTACAGATCTCGATATATCTCTAGTACTAATAAACACATCAAGATGTATGCAGGCTTATAAAACAAACGAGATCTCATTTCAAAAGTTCTAACAAAACTGCAATGAGTTACGGAGAATGTATAAATATACATGTCCTAAGTGTAATCATTATTGCTTACAGATCTCGATATATCTCTAGAACTAATAAACATATGAAGATGTATGCGGGCTTATAAAATGAACGAGATCTCATTTCAAAAGTTCTAACAAAACTGCAATGAGTTACGGAGAATGTATAAATATACATGTCTGAGTGTAATCATTATTGCGTACAGATCTCGATATAAATCTAGTACTAATAAACATATCAAGATGTATGCGGGCTTATAAAACAAACGAGATCTCATTTCAAAAGTTCTAACAAAACTGCAATGAGTTACGGAGAATGTATAAATATACATGTCTGAGTGTAATCATTATTGCTTACAGATCTCGATATATCTCTAGTACTAACAAACATATCAAGATGTATGCGGGCTTATAAAACGAACGAGATCTCATTTCAAAAGTTCTAACAAAACTGCAATGAGTTACGGAGAATGTATAAATATACATGTCTGAATGTAATCATTATTGCTTACAGATCTCGATATATCTCTAGAACTAATAAACATATCAAGATGTATGCGGGCTTATAAAATGAAGTAGATCTCATTTCAAAAGTTCTAACAAAACTGTAATGCGTTACGGAGAATGTATAAATATACATGTCTGAGTGTAATCATTATTGCTTACAGATCTCGATATATCTCTAGAACTAATAATCATATCTAATATATGCGGGCCTATAAAATGAATGAGATCTCATTTCAAAAGTTCTAACAAAACTGTAATGAGTTACGGAGAATGTATAAATATACATGTCTGAGTGTAATCATTATTGCGTACAGATCTCGATATATCTCTAGTACTAATAAACACATCAAGATGTATGCGGGCTTATAAAACAAACGAGATCTCATTTCAAAAGTTCTAACAAAACTGCAATGAGTTACGGAGAATGTATAAATATACATGTCCTAAGTGTAATCATTATTGCTTACAGATCTCGATATATCTCTAGTACTAATAAACATATCAAGATGTATGCGGGCTTATAAAACGAACGAGATCTCATTTCAAAAGTTCTAACAAAACTGCAATGAGTTACGGAGAATGTATAAATATACATGTCCTAAGTGTAATCATTATTGCTTACTGATCTCGATATATCTCTAGTACTAATAAACATATCAAGATGTATGCGGGCTTATAAAACGAACGAGATCTCATTTCAAAAGTTCTAACAAAACTGCAATGAGTTACGGAGAATGTATAAATATACATGTCCTAAGTGTAATCATTATTGCGTACAGTTCTCGATATATCTCTAGTACTAACAAACATATCAAGATGTATGCGGGCTTATAAAACGAACGAGATCTCATTTCAAAAGTTCTAACAAAACTGCAATGAGTTACGGAGAATGTATAAATATACATGTCTGAATGTAATCATTATTGCTTACAGATCTCGATATATCTCTAGAACTAATAAACATATCAAGATGTATGCGGGCTTATAAAATGAAGTAGATCTCATTTCAAAAGTTCTAACAAAACTGTAATGCGTTACGGAGAATGTATAAATATACATGTCTGAGTGTAATCATTATTGCTTACAGATCTCGATATATCTCTAGAACTAATAATCATATCTAATATATGCGGGCCTATAAAATGAATGAGATCTCATTTCAAAAGTTCTAACAAAACTGTAATGAGTTACGGAGAATGTATAAATATACATGTCCTAAGTGTAATCATTATTGCGTACAGTTCTCGATATATCTCTAGTACTAACAAACATATCAAGATGTATGCGGGCTTATAAAACGAACGAGATCTCATTTCAAAAGTTCTAACAAAACTGTAATGCGTTACGGAGAATGTATAAATATACATGTCTGAATGTAATCATTATTGCTTACAGATCTCGATATATCTCTAGAACTAATAAACATATCAAGATGTATGCGGGCTTATAAAATGAAGTAGATCTCATTTCAAAAGTTCTAACGAAACTGCAATGAGTTACGGAGAATGTATAAATATACATGTCCTAAGTGTAATCATTATTGCGTACAGTTCTCGATATATCTCTAGTACTAATAAACATATCAAGATATATGCGGCCTTATAAAACGAACGAGATCTCATTTCAAAAGTTCTAACAAAACTGTAATGCGTTACGGAGAATGTATAAATATACATGTCCTAAGTGTAATCATTATTGCGTACAGTTCTCGATATATCTCTAGTACTAATAAACATATCAAGATGTATGCGGGCTTATAAAACGAACGAGATCTCATTTCAAAAGTTCTAACAAAACTGTAATGCGTTACGGAGAATGTATAAATATACATGTCCTAAGTGTAATCATTATTGCGTACAGTTCTCGATATATCTCTAGTACTAATAAACATATCAAGATATATGCGGCCTTATAAAACGAACGAGATCTCATTTCAAAAGTTCTAACAAAACTGTAATGCGTTACGGAGAATGTATAAATATACATGTCCTAAGTGTAATCATTATTGCGTACAGTTCTCGATATATCTCTAGTACTAATAAACACATCAAGATGTATGCGGCCTTATAAAACGAACGAGATCTCATTTCAAAAGTTCTAACGAAACTGCAATGAGTTACGGAGAATGTATAAATATACATGTCCTAAGTGTAATCATTATTGCGTACAGTTCTCGATATATCTCTAGTACTAATAAACATATCAAGATATATGCGGCCTTATAAAACGAACGAGATCTCATTTCAAAAGTTCTAACAAAACTGTAATGCGTTACGGAGAATGTATAAATATACATGTCCTAAGTGTAATCATTATTGCGTACAGTTCTCGATATATCTCTAGTACTAATAAACATATCAAGATGTATGCGGGCTTATAAAACGAACGAGATCTCATTTCAAAAGTTCTAACAAAACTGTAATGCGTTACGGAGAATGTATAAATATACATGTCCTAAGTGTAATCATTATTGCGTACAGTTCTCGATATATCTCTAGTACTAATAAACATATCAAGATGTATGCGGCCTTATAAAACGAACGAGATCTCATTTCAAAAGTTCTAACGAAACTGTAATGCGTTACGGAGAATGTATAAATATACATGTCCTAAGTGTAATCATTATTGCTTACAGATCTCGATATATCTCTAGTACTAATAAACATATCAAGATGTATGCGGGCTTATAAAATGAAGTAGATCTCATTTCAAAAGTTCTAACAAAACTGTAATGCGTTACGGAGAATGTATAAATATACAGGTCTGAGTGTAATCATTATTGCTTACAGATCTCGATATATCTCTAGAACTAATAAACATATCAAGATGTATGCGGGCTTATAAAATGAAGTAGATCTCATTTCAAAAGTTCTAACAAAACTGTAATGCGTTACGGAGAATGTATAAATATACATGTCTGAGTGTAATCATTATTGCTTACATATCTAGATATATCTCTAGAACTAATAAACATATCAAGATGTACGCGGGCCTATAAAATGAACGAGATCTCATTTCAAAAGTTCTAACAAAACTGTAATGAGTTACGGAGAATGTATAAACATACATGTCTAAATGTAGTCATTTCTTACAAATGTCGATATATTTCGACAATTAATACACATACCCTGATGTACCAGATGTACGAGAGCTTTAAAACGCATCACATAAAATGAGTTCTCATTACAAAAAATCAAAAAATCCTGTAATGAGCTTCAGAGTGTCGTACCAATAAACCTTCACTTGGGAAGGCATTTAATTTGTTTCACCACATCAGTTGTGTTCATGCTACACCTGTTTACAGCCATACGTTTAAATCATCATTTTATTATAAACGTAGGTTTAGTTTTTAAACAGCGTGTGCTTTACTATTTCCGTAAGATTAATTACATTTCAAATATCGTTTTGACAAAAGTATTACCTTAACAATATCGATACACTTTATTGCTTCATATATGTTTTAGTGGTTCCATTATTATGTCAATGAAAGGCAAGGACAGAGTTTGGGAACGCTGTGCGGCCAGGAGGCGGATTTACTTGGTGGCCATTTCATACCTTTAAAAAAAATGCACAGCATGTTTGTTTTAAATGCTTTTTTTCAAATCTGATTTCACTATCGTAATAAGCGTTGAAAAGCTTGCATACCTTTGAAATTATGAAATTGAATTTGACTGCAGTCAGGGTTCATTTTCGTATTTTCAATGTAATAATTGGAAGTCCAAATGCCAAATAGAATTTAAAAAAGAAAAGGATAAACACATTTTTTTTTTTTTGAAATTCGCTTCTGACTCGTCATCAGACGGCTGCGTACCGCGATTGTTTAGGTTTGATATTGCCAACTTACCGTTTGAACGCTTGTTGAAGAGTTACCGACACACTTAAGGCCGCTAATAATTGAACGCCCGCTTATAAACTTATTAAAAACACCTTTGAAACACTTATTAGTTCCACTACTGTAAAATGTTTCAAGAAAAAGTTTATTATTACAATAACTCTGCACCGAAGGCGTAATTACATAAAAGTTACCGAGAGCAGAGCCCAGTTATGTAAGGCAATGCGTCAGACTCTGTGCCAACACGATCAGCTGATAGTAACATTGAACTCTGGTATCGCTTGTTGCATACCCTGAGCGCCGTACTCTGAGCTCCAATACAAGTTCCGGGGCTCGCAATAAGTACAGCATGCAACTTAGTCTCCAAGACTAGGGATGGCGAAGCTTTTAAAACATCGTTGTTCCCATGGATCGATTAAAGAACATTGATGATGTTAAAATATCGGAATGAAAACATCGATGTTTTTTTTAATGTAATGTAAAAAAATTCAACAATTTTTAATGTAAGAATAGTTTTAATATAAGCATATAATTAATCACTTATGAAACTTAGGAATTATAGTTATATTGTCATGTAAAATTTCTATATAGTTTCTCTCTCTCTCTCTCTCTCTCTATATATATATATATATATATATATATATATATACACGTGTGTGTGTGTGTGTGTGTGTGTGTGTGTGTATGTAGTATTTTTAAATAGTTCATATTAAGAAGCAGAAGTTGTTTTTTTATAGATAATGAATATTATTGAATAAAGTGTATAATTAAAACAAAAATATCACTGGAAAAATTCCTCTATATCAAAATCCAACACTAACAGCACAAGCCAAAACTGGCGTTGCACAAGTAGGCAACAGTCATAGGCAATAGGAAATCAAGCATTGACAAACTTACTTATATCGGGAATCAAGCTCCATTCATCTAAAGTGCAACTTGTTATTGTCACCGTTTGAAGTGATAAGCAGATCCGCTGACAACAGAAGCAAAATTTGCTCTAGTAAATCAAATCAATTTGAAGGAACATCACCAGCTTTTTTAATTGCAATATTGATATATCGAGACAAAACATCAATATTTTTGTATTAAAACATCGATGTTCCAAAAACATTATATATATATATATATATATATATATATATATATATATATATATATATATATATATATATATAATATATATAATATATATATAATGTATATAATATATATATAATGTATATAATATATATATATATATATATATATATATATATATATATATATATATATATATATAGGTGTTTAAGGATAAAATGGAAAGAATTGCAGGGCGAGTTCTACCAGTGGATATGATATAAAAGTTTATGTAAACATGGATTCGGAAACGCTTCGTTAGCGACTTCCTGGAAAAAGAGGGAAATTAAGCCTACACAAATACTAGGAACCTAAATTAAGAGGTAATCTTGATGCTTATGGTTTTTGACCTGAAAAATTGAATAAAACCAGTCCCAGAGCTGTAAGTCAAGTAGTGTTTTAGAAAACCGGTGTAAAATGCAAAAATCAGTGCCAAACAAACATTGTTTTTACATTTTGCCAACAATAACTCTGTTATTTTTCCAATAAACAAATAAAATTTACAAATAAAACTTATAAAAAATTTAATTCTGAACAAAACTATTCAAATAAAGTTAAATTAAAAAAAATAAATTACAAGAAAAACGAATTTTCGTTAACATCAAAATATTCACATTGATGTATTACTGCTGAGTGTTCAATCCTTTATAACGAATTCCCATTGCAGCATCCAACCCAAAATGTTCACTGATCATATTATCATTTCAGGCACAAATTTATAGGAAGTTTGTTATCATCGTTTCGTACTACACTCATAAATGTACTGCTTTGTCAAAATTTAGTTAAAGTATTTCGAATTCTTCTTGACAAACTGTTTTGCAATTTGTTCAAAAAACTTAAAATACTTTTTAAAAACATTAATACAGTCGTAAATCGCATGGAGTTAATGCAACAAAAACTATATTTACATACCACTTCAAAAGTATATTTTTTTTAACAAATCCAGTAATGTTCCAGTAACATAACAGAAGACAATCGCTAACATAGAAGGTTTTATCAATGGTATTTCAATTAAAATGTAAAAGAAAAGTGGCAATCATTTGAAAGGTTGAAAGCTTTTTTATAGGTTTAGAATTGTCTGTTACCATATAAAAGTGTGACGAGTTGTGACAGATTTACTCAGTTCTCTGTGCAAAGCCAACTAGCAACATGTTCAAGCTGGTAAGGGATATTTCGTGTTAGAAAAATACAGTGAGGGAAATTTAATTATTAGTTTTATTGGTGGTACTTGTTTGTGTTATAGTGTATTATTACATTAAATGTGTGCGTTACTGGAGATTTTGCCGAGAAATTATCGTGGTACTTACCCTACCTTAACTTGCATTACAGTACGGCTCCGAAGACATATTATTACAGACTATACGATATAGATGTTTGAAATAGTGCGTTACAATCGAGCATCTATGTCCTTAGTAGCTCGCTAACAAAATGAATACGTTAGTATCGTTATATGTTATTAGTAAATTTCCATTGAAGAAAAGGCTAATAGAAATGGTAGAATCAAGATCCGGGACTTTGAAATGAGAGTCGTCCCTACTTTCGCATTACGTTAAAGTGTGCGTGCGTGGGTGCGCGTGCGCACACACACACACGCACGCATACATACACATACACGCGCGCGCGCACTCATGTCAATATGCAAAAAATTCAAGTCTGGACCGAAAACCAACTCGAAATGTCATATTATTTTGGCGGAAAATCGGAACAATGATTCTCCTATAGAACACTTATGTTAAACGTACCCAGGTTTTCAATGTAATTCACGTATTTCAATCCCAAGAATGAATACATATCAGCAAACATATTTACAGCGAAATCGCTTTCACTTTGTTTTAAAATGGCGGAAATTCTAAATTAAGAAAAACTATTTTTAGTCTATTTTAAACTTTTTTAAAAAATGTATACATAAATACGTGTTGCGTATGTTCAAATTCCATTAAGTTTGTTTATTTCATTATTGTAATTTGAAAATATAAAATGTTTATAACGCTGAACAACAACATACAGTAAAATAAAATTTTCCAAAAGCTTAAGATAAAAAAAATATTTTTATGATGACGTAATTTTTCTCAAAGTTCTTATTTTTTTCTAATTTGGTTTACATCACATCAGCGAGACAGCTGCGTGCTGCTATTAATAATTTATTAAAGTTCCTAAATGCTCGAGGAAAAGAATTCAGAAGGTGGATGAGAAACTGTACTGAAAACTTAAAATAATTTATTTAAACCTTCTATATTTTCAGATCGTCCTCATCGCCGTCGTGCTGGTGGCAGTGAACGCTGCGGAATACAAGAAGGAAAGCTACGGCGACCACAAAGAGGCCGTCTCCTACCAGAATTACAACCTGAAAAACTCAAAACACGTGGTCAACGTCAAAATCCCCGTCGTAGAGAAGAAGGAATACAAGAAGGAATATGAACCAGTCCATTACGAGAAGAAATACGAACCAAAATACCATTGAGCCCAACTCCAGAACCATGACGATCTTAAATCAAAATTTATTTATTTAAAACTACTTCATCACATCGCTATTTAATTTATTTCATTGTTTGTTGCAAATTTACTGTTTAATTCGAAAAAAATATATACACACTTTGTTACAAAAATATTGTTTTATTTGAACCATTTATATTTGGTGTCGTATAATCAAGGCAAGCAACGGTCTCCCTGACTGAAGCGAATCGACAGAAAATTTAATATCATTTTATATTAAATATTTTTTTTTTATTTTACACTTTACAATCTTTATTGTCACATCGTAATCAGCGTTTGTCTTTCGAAAAAAAAACAAAATGAATCCTGAACGCCGTATAGTAAAATGTTGAAATGTGACTTTTAAGTGATTTTGAAAATAAAAAAATGTGTAAGATAAAAAAGTTACGACTTAGAATAGCCACCATTCTGAAAGTATTGAACAGATTTCGCTAATTTTCCAAAATTTTGGGACTATTAACAAAGGCTCTGTGGTCCCCGACACGTTAGCTTAAGAGCTTTTTGTACACCCCTATCGCTTCACCTTAAACCGACTCCAGTGCCCATGACGAGCTCTACAATTTTATATAAGGTGTCCTATTTGAATTCCTGATCTAGTTCCTGTGGTCCAAAGAGAGTTCTTTTGGCTTCCAGGACCTCGCGCTCAAGGAGTATATGTACTGCAGTTTCAATACCCTCCCCGCAGAAAAGACACTCAAGATATTTGTAACAATCCCACCTTATATAGAAGATTCCGGTTGTGGCCGTGTCCGGCGATCATGGCGACAACCTCCCTCAGTGGCGTTCTACTAAACTAAACAAGCGTCCTTGTCAGTACAGGGTTTGACCCCGATAGAAGACGTTTCCCCAATCTTTGTCAAGGAAATTCCATCGTTTGATGTTCTTCCCTAGCCCAAAATATTCCAATATTAATTTGCTAAAAACAATTACTAGATTTTTAAAAAGATCCTTCTTATTTGTTCTGCAGAAAAGCTATAAATATTTTCTAAATTGCGAATGCTAAATGAATTTTAAAAGTCTTCGTTCTACGTTTTCTTACTTTGTTCCAGCATCCAAACCATATCCGAACATTGTTGGGACATTACAATTAAGTTTTCACAAATTTTATATATTTCAAGCCAACCAATACAAATACTTACCCCAATGTAATGATTTTATCACAAATGCACAAAAATATTTCAAAAATGACTAGGCCTGTATGTGGATATAGCTTATAATTTGTTCAGACATAACCTAAGAAAAGGTTACTTAAGTGTCTATGAATTTACTACCTATTTGTGTAAGACTAACTTACAAGTCTATATGCCTATATGATTAGCACTATATGAGCTGTGTGAGTCGGTATTGCTTCTGAGTTGTTTAAGCATAACCTAAATATTTATATAAGTATGAGCTACTCAGATGTGTATGGGATTGGCTACCTATTTGTGTAAGCATAATTTATAAGCTAAAATAACTAGCACTAATTAGGCTATATGAGTGGGTATTGCTTCATATTTGTGTAAGCATAACCTCATATTTATGTACGCTTAGGCCAATTATATGAACTAATTTCTAAAGGTACTATTGCACTGCGATCTTTGCAGATCCATTGTGCCCTAGGCTAGTTAGATGTTTATGCATTAGTTGCTCACTTTATTTCTATACACTAAGATTACATGTCTAAATGACCAACACTATTTAGACTATACGAGTGGGTATTGCTTCTAATTTTTGTAAACATAACCAAAATATTTATATAAGCCTAAGCTAAATAGATGATTATGCATTGGATATCTATTTGTGTAAGCTTAACTTACAAGCTAATGTACTTGTAACTAGCGCTATTTGAACTATACGAGTAGGTATTGTTTCTACGTTTTGTAAACATAACTTAAATATTTTTATGAGTCTAAGATAAATAAATGTTTATGAATTGGCTATCTATTTGTGGAAACGTAACCTACAAACTTATAAACATGTCATTATGACTAACATTATTTAGGTTATACGAGTGGGTATATACGAGTAGGCTTCTCATTTTTGTAAATATAACCTAAGATGTAAAGTTTAAGATAAATAGATGATTATGAATTGGCTATCTATTTGTGGAAACGTAACCTACAAAACTATAAACATCCCATTTTGACTAACATTATTTAGGCTATACGAGTTGGTACTGCTTCTCATTTTTGTAAATATAACCTAAGATGTAAAGTTTAAGATAAATAGATGATTATGAATTGGCTATCTATTTGTGGAAACGTAACCTACAAAACTATAAACATCCCATTTTGACTAACATTATTTAGGCTATACGAGTTGGTACTGCTTCTCATTTTTGTAAATATAACCTAAGATGTAAAGTCTAAGATAAATAGATGATTATGAATTGGCTATCTATTTGTGGAAACGTAACCTACAAACTTATAAACATCCCATTAATACTAACATTATTTAGGCTATACGAGTGGGTATTGCTTCTCATTTTTGTAAATATAACCTAAGATGTAAAGTCTAAGATAAATAGATGATTATGAATTGGCTATCTATTTGTGGAAACGTAACCTACAAACTTATAAACATCCCATTATGACTAACATTATTTAGGCTATACGAGTGGATATTTCTTCTAATTTTTGTAAATATAACCTAAGATGTAAAGTTTAAGATAAATAGATGATTATGAATTGGCTATCTATTTGTGGAAACGTAACCTACAAAACTATAAACATCCCATTTTGACTAACATTATTTAGGCTATACGAGTTGGTACTGCTTCTCATTTTTGTAAATATAACCTAAGATGTAAAGTTTAAGATAAATAGATGATTATGAATTGGCTATCTATTTGTGGAAACGTAACCTACAAAACTATAAACATCCCATTATGACTAACATTATTTAGGCTATACGAGTGGGTATTGCTTCTCATTTTTGTAAATATAACCTAAGATGTAAAGTCTAAGATAAATAGATGATTATGAATTGGCTATCTATTTGTGGAAACGTAACCTACAAACTTATAAACATCCCATTATGATATAACACTATTTAGGATATACGAATGGGTATTGCTTCTAATTTTTGTAAATGTAACCTAAATATTTATGAAACCTAAGCTAGACAGGCGTTTATGCATTGGCTATCTATTTGTGAAAACTTAGTCTACAAACTTATACTTTATAACAGCACAACTTATGATATACTGTATTGCTTTTAATTTGTGTAAACATAACCTAAATATTTATGTAAGCCTGAATTTTAATGTAATTATTAAGATGTCTATGCGTTGGCTACTTATTTTTTAAGCCTACCTGCGTATTTAAATGACTACAACTAAGTAGGCTATTTGTGTAGTTATTGCTTTTAATTTATAAACACGTAAATATAAATGTAAGTCATTAATTTTGTAAGCCGTAAATATTCATTATTGTCTTCAAAAGGCAATATTTTCAAAAGAACAAAACTGATCCATGTAATTGAGCTTGGGCACAATTTCATCTTAGAAATAATCTAGGCTATATAACGTAAATAAAATATTTTCAATAAAGTATCAAATTATAAAATTATTTATACTTACATAATTGAAAACTAATATAATACGATTTAGGTTGCACAAATTCAACATTCTAGTAACCTAATAAACACACGAACACTAAAAAGACGCACAAAAAACGTTTACAAACGACTTGCACTAACACAATTTGAAGCACTAACCGAAATAAAATGGCTACCTAACTAACTTGATTGTTGAGGTTTAGAATTAGTTTGGGCAAGATGTTGTAATGTCAGTGGTGAACGTACGTCTATGTTTTAGTAAGTTTACAGTAGTTTTACTTAATATCATAGGTAAACTACTAGGAAATGTATTAGGTTTGTCACGACTAATTAACTAATATTGTTATTAATATTAATATTATTAATTAAATAATATTAATGAATATTATAACATATTATAAGTTATATCTATTTCATTATAGGTGTTTGAAATGCTGCACACACTTTCTCATATAAAGTACATTTTCTATCTGTTTTCATGATAATGAAAAATATTATTAAGTAAAATTGTCCAAAAATTAATATATTTAAAATTACAATTAAAGTCATTATACAGTACTACGTGCCCAGCCAATTTATAACACAGTTAAATATATCTTGCAAATAATTTGAACACGATTTTTGTTTAATATTATGTATATAAATAAGTTTAAATAAAATATTTTTAAACTATAATTATCGCAATTATACTACAATACCAGCCCAGTTAGTACAAAATATTACAGCGTTTACAGTTAAATATATCTTTCTCGTATTTTGTAAAAGATTGTTCTTTAATATTTCGTATGTAAATAGTTCAATAGTAAATATCTAAATATTAATTAACGCCATTATACTACATACCCAGCCCATATAGCACAAAATGTTAGAGCAATTATTATTAAATATGTCTTGCCTATCTTTTGTTCAAGATTGTTCTTTAGTATTATTTAGTATTAAGCAAATAAATTAGTTTATTAATGTATAATTAAATTGAAATTATCGCCATTATACTACATACCCAGCCTATATAGCACAAAATTAAAGTGTTTACTAGCAAATATGTCTTGCATGTACTACGTACAAGATTTGCCTTTAATGTTATGTATATATTAAGTTTAAATACGTTAGAGATCTTACAGTTAAATACAGCTTGTTTTAAACATAAAATAATTAAACAAATACAACTTAAAGATTTGTCGTCATTAGTACAAGCATTTCTGTCTGCCGTCATACGAAGGTAAACTTTTTTAAAGAGACTTAAGCTATCTACTAAGCAACACGTAGGGAGAATTGAAATTTTCTACTCACTTTAATGTGTATTAAAAATTCATAAATATATTTACAGATTTCGTTTAATTTTTGAAATTGGG
Organism: Callitettix versicolor; assembly: GCA_022606455.1. NCBI lineage: Eukaryota > Metazoa > Arthropoda > Insecta > Hemiptera > Cercopidae > Callitettix > Callitettix versicolor. Next base: position 53,914,740 of record CM040186.1, read on the forward strand.
TAAAGCTTGTCTTTTTATTGGTTTTAAATTCTTTTTTGTTTAAAATATTCCTCAACTAATTAACTAAAGCCTGTATAACACAATATTTATATACTGAAAAATGAAAATGAATGATAATTATTAATTATTTTAAAGATTTTTACCAACATGTGTCCTCCTCTTCCTCCTTCTCATCCTCCTTCTTCTTCTTCTGTCTTCTTGTTATTCTTTTCCTCCTCCTCCTCCTCCTCCTACTCCTCCTCTTCCCCCTTCTCCTTCTTTTCCTTATTTTTCTCCTCCTTCTCCTTTTACTACTCCTCTTTCTTTTTCTTCTTTTTTTCTTTCTCCTCCTCCTCTCCTTTTTCTTCTTCTTATTATCTTTTCTTCTTATTCTTTTCCTTCTACTTCTCCTTCTCCTCCTCCTCCTTCTCATTCTTTTCCTCATTTTTCTCCTCCTTCTCCTTTTACTACCCCTCTTTATTTTCTACTTTTCTCCTTCTCATCCTCCTCCTCCTTCTCCTTCATTTACTTCTTTACGCGTACATTTTATGCCAGTTAGATTAGTAAGGATGAGGGATTGGCGTTAACAGTAAAGGTAAAGCTTAGGCAGTAACTGCAGTCTCGAACTTACGACCTTGATGTGCGCAGTTCAGAGACGCAGCATAATGATCGGTATATTAGGCAATCTCGACAACCAGCTCTCCAATTTGGAAATCTATTCTCGTTTAGATAGGTATTACAGTGGATTTACATTGGAAAATGAGGTATTAGAATGGTCATTAAAGTAACATCAAAATCAGGACCTTGATATGAGCACCGATCCTGACCACTAGATCACTTTTGAAGGGTCGTTTTAAATATATATATATATTGACCGTGTTCGAATATGTAACATAATATTGTGATCACAATTATAGTACGATTTCATTCAAACTTGGCATAAAATACAATTATATTAGTAACTCAAACAAATTCGTTACAAAAAAGTTCTTCAAGCAGTTTCAAAATGGCGTTATTGTAACCAGCGTTCTGCATATATTAGCATTTTAAATTCTGAAATTTTAATAAACAAATTAACTTGAAAGTTGTCAGAGCTTAACTATGAACTTCATTTGTAATTTTGAAGTTGGAAATGTTAATAGAGACAGATTTTAATGCTGGTAAAATCATATTATACCAAAAAATGTGCCGCTATTGTTAAACGTTACATACGACCGAATTGTTTTGTTCCGGTTTTTAAATATTTAATCACTTAAATAGGACAGCCTGCTAAGTAAATGTTCGTGGAAAATCCTTTCTGTCATTTGTTTGAGCGCTAACGCTCATACGAGACCTAAATAATGTAAATACGTGAAAGTGTACGTTACAGTTTTTTCCTCCGTACCAAATGCGACCAGAATCGCCATAAACATATGAAATGATGCAATGCTCACATTACAGTGGGCTGTGACTTCATTTCAATGGCATTGCAATTAAAAGCCGCCGATCAGCCAAGTAACGGTGACAAGGTTTTGAAAAATCGAAAGCCGTTTCCTGTGATTCCTCCGTATAAAAGCGCAGATTACACTGTTTTAGATACATTCGTTCAGTGCAAAGTCAACAATCAACATGTACAAGCTGGTAAGGGATATTTCGTGTGTGGTATTTTTGTGTTGGTAGTATGTGTTTTGAAAACAGTGTTTCAGATTAAAGGCAGTTAATAATAGTGATCGTAAAAAGATCTATTTTCGGGCACATATCCGAATCTGGTTCCGCGAACTTACTCGCTCACGTGATGTAGAAAATTTTCAAAAAAAAAATAACTATTGATACTTCATGATAATTTTTTTATCTTAAAGTTTTTGAAGAGCTGATTTCAAAACTATAATCAACATTTATAATACATTAAATAATAAATGAACCCAGATTCGTTTTCAACAGAATTAAACAAAACTTTTAAACTCCAGTTTCTGTACATTTTAACCGGTTATAATGGTGAAACGGATTTTTTTTTGTTAGATGATAAAATTATACAATTTGTAATGACCGCCATTTTGAAACTGAGGAACGGATTTTGTTGGATAGCGAACTTGTTCGAGCTATTATTTAAATTGATTTTTGAGTCAAGTTTGAATCAAACAGGACCAAAAACGTGAATGCGTACGTATATAATATGTATTTAAAGACCAGTCTAAAAGTGATCTAGAGGTCATTATCGGTTCTAGTTTCACGATATCGGTTCTGCGTTTAATAGATTTTTTTCAATGAAAATTTGTTTCGCTGATACCAATGAGACTGATCGATTTCAACTCTCAGCTGATTTCTAAAAAAAAAATTATGTATTTCTCAAAATGATTTTGTTCAAACATTGTAAATTTTATAAGTGTTACGTTACTAAATTCAGGAAAATTTCATAACTCATTTACCGTTACAATCGACAAAACCGTCTAGTGAATGTTTCTGTAGAATGTGAGCATATTTGAGATATTTTGAAATAGGAATTTATTAAGAAATCCAAATTTTATTAAATGAAATTAAGGAATTTAGTCTATTTAAAACTTTTTCTTGGAAGATTTTCTGATACAAAAGTTTTAAAAATGGCGGCTAAAAATTGTGTTTATTGTTCAAAATCCGTTAGCTGACGTTGTAAAGTTCACAGTTCCAAAATGGCTGTACAATTTAATGGTAATTCAGATTTTTTTTTTTAGAATAAAATAATATAAATTCATACAGATTTTTTTATAACAGTTACTTTAAAACGGATAACCCGATGTGCGCAGTGAGAAGCTGCAACAAAAATCAACTTTTCTTCCAGTTTTGTTTTTTAATGAAATTGGACAAGATTTGTAAACGCTATAGTTCTAACGCGTATACAACGCGTATTTTTAAGGTGAGAATTTCATTGTTCCTGAGAATGGGTCCTTATTGTAATAGCACCTTCGATATTTTATTGTGCAATAAAAATTCACTAATAAATGAATATTTCCTAAAACTTTTGGTCTTAAAAATGAACTACACTCGAAAGTAATTGTTTACGGTATCACAGTATTCTTGAACGAGATTCACTTTCTCACAAATAAGCGAAAGTTTTGTGGCAAAAAAAATCGATTTCCAGATTAAAGTGGTTTTGCCCATTTTGAGATGTACTTAGATCCGATGTAAGTCGTTCGTGTTTGCGCTCGGTTGTCTGTCTGTCGGCATGCACCGCTATTGTTAAGTCATGCTATTACGGAAACTTTTTTTGTGTAGTGTTAAAGTGTAATTTTTCCAAAGCGATAAATAAATCGAAAAGACAAAAATAAATTCACCCAAATCGCCTTCCGGGTTGTTTTGGTTTTGCCAGTGGCAAGGGTAATTTTTCTTCGCCATTATAACAAAAAATAGTACACGTGTGGAACTCGGGAGGGGGGAGTTACCGACAGGAGCGAAGCTTTTGTTAATGATATTTTTGCTGAATATATAATTAGTTTGGAGATATATTTACAAATATATTGTTTTGTTTAAATAAATAAATACGTTAACCTGACTTAACTATTATTTACTGTATTTAGGTTATAGTAAAAGATCAGTTGTTTTATATTAATTCGTAACGATCAGCTGATTTCATTAAACAGCTGATAGGTTATAATAACTTTCATGTTATGTTTAAAAACTAGCAATATTAACAACAATTATTGTAAAGGGTTACAACGTGCACTTGTTCTTCAACTAAGGATAAATACCGAAACCAAAACAACCAAAGTTTTCGTATAATACGCGTGTACTGTTATCGAAAAGGAGGAATAAATAGAGCGACGAAATTCGTTTGCTTTTTCGTTCCACATTTTCTTTACATTCTTCCGTTCGGCAGACATTTTTTTCTATTTACTCCTCTCGCCAGAGATAACGTTAAAAGTTTCCCTCCAAAAACTATGTTTTTAAGATTTAAAACGATAAATTTTGGGCAATTTTTATTTTTAAAATTGAAGAGCAATAAGTAAAAGTTGGGGAAAAAATTATGCACTTCGGTATTATAGAAATGTAGCCTATCCTTATCATACAAAATATATCCTTATTCGTACAAAATATAAGCAATTTTTTTAATGTTTTGACGATTTTGATCAAAAGTGTATCAAAATTATCCTTAATTGTGTGAATAATATCAATTTCGTTTGTAATTAACTGAAAATCTTGATTTGAAACTATCAGCAGTGGTGACAATCCAATTGGCAGTGGAGGCACGATTCTCAAAATCGGCTGAATGATTTTTTCTGGAATTTCAGTGATAGATGTAGACTCAAAACTTATATATGTAAATCAGTTTGAGAAAAATCTGTTCCTCCGATATTGAAAAATCTTGTATCTTGTATTGCTGTTATTAGGAAACTCAACTATCAGATAGAGAGAATATAATGCTGTAAATACGGATTTGTTTCAATTTATTATCGAGAGTGTTGTGTTGTTTAATGTAAGATTTCATCTAAAAGTTTATAATTTCTAACCACAATCTTCTTTATTGCAGATCGTCCTCGCCGTCGCCCTTGTGGCCGTGAACGCCGTTGAATACAAACAAAGCTACGGCGAACAAAAAGAGGCTGTTTCTTTCCAAAATTATAACCTCAAAAACTCCGAGTACATCGAATACGTCAAAGTGCCCGTGGCGGAGAAGAAGGAATACGAACCCAAGAAGGAGTACGGTTACCAACCAAAATACGAAGTGAAATATGAACAACCGAAATACGAGATTAAATACGAACAGCCAAAGTACGAAGTGAAATACGAACAACCTAAGTACCAACCAAAATACGAAGTGAAATATGAACAACCAAAATACGAAGTGAAATACGAACAACCCAAGTACCAACCAAAATATGAAGTTAAATACGAACAACCGAAATACCAACCAAAATATGAAGTTAAATACGAACAGCCAAAATACGAAGTCAAATACGGATACTAGAATGTTTTTAATTGTCTTCATTTCGGTCTGAAAACGCCATTTTATTTATTTCATTCTTTTCATTTCACAAAACATGCACTGTTAAATAAAAAATTTACGGTAATACAGAATACAATGTTTTAAAAACTTTATTTTTATTCCTGTTGTGTACACTTACTGTAAAATTGTAAAATATACAAAACTAGGGAAATCCCTGCCCATTTCGTATTACCGAATCAAAATATCTACTAAATTTTACTATTTAAACTGTTCTACAGAAACCAATATTAGGAGTTAATTTGGTTTTAGTCCTATGCAACAGCTATCACGAAAATTAAACATTTGTAACCGTGGAAACCATTATTAGAACATTTATTATTCATTTCTTATTGAAACATTCGCTCTTTTTAGCCTTCCTTAAAAGCTTAGTTGAGAAAAAAGTACGGTTTACTTCAAATTTAAGATCAAGACTTTGACAATTAGCTTTCAACTACATATTCTAAAACTTACCAGTCAAAATATGGTTTTCAAATGTGTGTGTGTGTGCGTGTGTTTATAAATCTTGAAAGCATTTGTTTTAAAGTTAATTCTGTTACTGAAAACCTTCTAGCCAAAAGAGCAACACGAATAAACGAAATCGTGGTAATTCTAATGTAAAAGAAAGTGCATTGGTAACGACAGGAAACTTTTACAGAAGGCGTGATACCTCATATACAGTTATAATCCAAAATTCGGCAAGAAGTGAATTTAAAATTCACTCCATTTAACCAGATCCAGGTGGAACAATTAAATTGTCGAGCCGACCGCCAGCCTGACTAATTTCAGATTAGCGTCGATATCAAAGTTTTGCAAAATGTTTTTTGTTAGTTCATATTTAACAAGAAATATTATAATTTTAAATCTCATATAATTAACGGTTACGTGATATATGCGCACGTGGTCGTTACGCACAAGGGTAAAACCATGGCACCGTACAACTAATGGAACCGTAGGGTCCTCCTGACTTTAGTCGTGCGCAGGAAACAGACAGCGGTAGATGAGCACATGAGGGTAATAATGTTTTCGTAGCATTACGCCTTCGTAGATGACTGTGATTCAAATAATTTCGGTTTTAATTTTCTATTAAAAACATGTTGTTCTTTCCGATATCGTTGGTGAGACTTGAGTGAACAAGATCAAAAGAATTTCTAAAAGTACATACTTAGGCTGAAAAAAATTCATACATACTGCAAACGGATTCCGAAATTTTTCATTTACTTACTCGTTGGAGATATGAGGGTGAAGTGTTGATGCAACCTCGAGTTCGCATGCTGATAGGGCTTGACTTTAGGCGTTCCGTATCAAGCACGTGGATGTTTTCCCAGAAGCTAACGTCTCCGGATTCAGTTACCATTTCAAACAATGTTTTTGGCTGCAATAAAAAAAAACAAAATAAAATAATTTATTACACTATATATATATATATATATATATATATATATATATATATATATATTTTATATATTGTATGTTGTATATTATATATTATATATATATATATATATATATATATATATATATATATGTAAGTTGGATTATTATCATATTGTTAAACCAGTGACGAAAAGGCCGTATTGTCGCGTTGTAATATTATCAGAAAGGATTTATACAATATTCTAGCTAAATCATTGTTACTATACAAGTGGCTAGTATAGTGATAATATTGTATAAACCTAAAACACTGCAAATTCTACCAAAGGAAAATGGAGGGAAAACATTTTAAACGTATTTGCATTTCTTTATTATATTTCTTTCTTTTCGAATTAACTAAGACATTTTGGTTAAAAACTGTTTTGGCAGTTAAAAAATGTGTAGTGACATTGTTTATTGTCTACTGGAGTGGGACGCCATTCCAAGAAGAAGAGTAGACATCTGCCACGACATCTACCTGTCTCTGCTAACAATGAGTAACTTCTCTGTAGATCCACAAGGTCCTGGAAAACAAACACTCTTTGACACCTGACGGCAAGATGATGTGACCTGCAGTTTCCTTAAACGTTCTACATAACATCCGTAGCGTTACCCTGTTCGGGTTTTACCCTCCTGCTACAGTGCCTCGTAATAATTTCCATAGTTTATCTTAATTGTCCTCCCTAAGTCCTAAAAGAATATCTTTTAATAGAATATTCCTGGTTGACAGCTCTCCTGTTTTAAGTCCTGTTTCTCGTCAGGACATTCATAGCTGTCCTATAATGGTACTGTTTCACATACCCAATACTTTATAAGTAGATTTAATTGGAAGGCCCTTTGCTACCACCTCTTTTCTTCTCAAGCGCGTTTTTGCTCATGATAGACTTTTGTATGACAACAAACGTCTGTACTATTTGAGACAAACCTTAAGGCTACTGATTTGAAATATTTAATCCCATCTTTCACTTCATTCACTGAATAATTCTGTCTAGCGCCCACACAGCTGCTGTATTTCAGTGCTTACGGGTTGTGTGTGGTAAAGTGCCTCAATTTCCTCAACCTCCGTGCTTTTTATTCTCCAGGACCACTTTTTCCAGTCCCGTACGTTCTTTAAGCTTTGTGTGTTTTGACGGTTTGTTTCCACCTATAAAAATCTCACAAATAAGGAAAACGAGAGTCAACCCTTACCAAACCGCAGGTACATAACTAAGGCTTGATCGAAAGTAGAGGTCGCCTGGTATCCAGAGTTTGCATACGTCAGGCTAAGCACTCACTTAATCACGCAGGTTTCGTTGTAAGATGTTCCGCTTTGGCTTGTATGTGGATATGGGTAGCTAAGGACTGTTAGGAAGTGGAAAGGAGATGGGTTTAGGTTCTGATTCCTCCCGAGGGTTTGGGGATGGATGTGGGGCTTACGTGTGGGCAGGATTCGTCAAATTCTGTAATCTTTCATCTTCTACCAGGTTTTAGTGGAATGCTGCTAGTTACCCACGAGTACTTAAAACGAACAGTATGAAGGATGCCACCATGACAGTTATCGACAAAAAAGCTGACGCAATTTCTCAAAAACTGTTCATTAAATTTCAGTCATACTTGGAAGCAGACTGTTATTTCATATATGAAATAACATTTGAAACTTATGAGAGCATTGAACACACTAAATGAACCAAGACAGCTGTTTACTTAATCATTCGGGGTGGTCCGGGTCTAGATTCTACCATGATGGCAACTCCAATAAAATATTTCCAGTGTTAAGCCCTTCTTCTGTATCGCCTATCAATGTTAATATAAGTTAATATGTTAGATCAATAATATGTTAATACGTTAGAAATTTACCTATAGCCACACTCTGCAAGTACAGACTACCTCAAGGGTCAGTGCTGGATCCGATGTTATTACCAAACCGCCGGAAGCCTTGCTCACATTACAGCCGACAGTCCGCTCCAGGCCAACTTTCTCGTCAGATAGCCAGCAATTATTTATGATCGGATCTTGTGTCCATACTTGATGGAATGTACGCCCCTCTTGTGGAAAGTGTTTATACACCAGAAACAGTTCAAATGTTACTGTTTAGCTGACATAAAGTAGATTTATACTTATTAAATGACTTTTATTATTTTACTAACACTGATATTAAGTAATAAATGGAGCGTGTATATTGCACAAACTTTCTCATTTAGTTTTAGTACGTAAGTTATACACACAATTTCTTGCTAGCGTTCGTTCGTACTCTCTCCTAGCGTCTAAACAGTAAGTGGTAAAATAGTGAAACTTTATAATTGTATCCAGTTCCTATAAATAAAACTAAGAAAACCATATAACTCAAAAACGTTGATTTTTGTAAAATTATAAAATAAATAAATCCGGAAGATAAACATATTTTCCCTCACGGTAAGATACACACCCGGGAACGTGAAATGAGCTCCAAACCTGACTTCTAGATCACTTTTTGAGGGGATTGTTAAAAGTTACATGTTAGCACGCTCACATTTGCAATATTAGTTCGATTTAATTCAAACCTGTTATAAAAAATCAATTTTATTTAAAGCTTTGTTTGACGACTTCAAAACGAAATCTTGTAAATTCATAACATTTTCATTTTAAATATTTTTGAAAATATTAATTTATCATCATAATCAGGGTTAAAACTGCATAAATTAGACTTTTGAATTCGTTAAAATTAAGAAATTAAATTTGGCGGCGATTAGGGTTCATTTTTTTTTATTTTCAACGTAATTTAAAATTTTAAAGTGTTAATATAGCAGATTTTTAATGTTGATTATGATGTTGAAGCCATGTTGTGTGGAATTCAAAAAAATGGTTGAGACAAAAAAGAATGGATAAAATAAGTAGCATAAAATTTACGTTAATGACTGAGTTCAGGAGAATTTGAAACGGGTCTTCAAGAAGACTCGCATTTATATTTGTACCGACAACGAGGCAGCAATCAAAGCACTTGCGGGTCCTATAATTCGGTCCAAGCTAGTCTGGGAGTGTCGGGAGAACCTCAACGTTTTGTCCCTGGGTAATCGGGTTACTCTTCACTGAGTTCCTGGGTATATAGGGGTTGAGAGTAATGAGGAGGCAAACCGACAGGCTTGACTGGGATTTGCATCTAAATTTATCGGACACTAGCCGGCTTTAAAAAATTTTCTGCCGTTAACTGGGTCTGCAAACAATAGATGGATTAACCAAGCAACACAAGGCAAAATGCGATGATCTTCATGGGTATTCCCATAGCAAGCACCTCTTAAAAACGATTCCTCATGGAGGACTTAGAGGGGCGGCAGACATCTTGGGCAGAGCACAACTAAGGAAAACCATTGAGCTCATTACAGGGCATTGTGGTCTGAGAAAATATTTTCGAGGCAAGGCTGATGGGGAAATTAAGTACGGCAAGACTACAAACAACTGGAATGCAGACAACAGTAGAAGTTGGAAGATATATATATTTAAGCAAAGATTAAATCATAATTTTGGAAAACAGCATCCAATTAGGCTTTAATTTTTGAATAAAATAAGTCGTATTTAACGATTATGTTAGGACGTGCTCGATCTATTTATTGTTGTGGTTAAAGCTTGTCATGCACATGACGCAGCTTTCTCCTTGACGTAATGGAAGCAAATTTTCCAAAAAGCAACATTATCACGATCTTTTTTTATATTTTTCTGAAAATCTGATTATATCACCGTAATCATATTTAAAATCTGTTTAAACTTCCAGGTACACTTGAAAGTACCCAAACGTATAGCCTGATTTATGCAGATTTTAATGCTTATTGCAATGGAAGTTCAGATCCGCAGTTAAGATTTGGAATGGCCGTTATTTTGAAACTTTTGAACGGACTTTACTTGTCAAAGGTATTATAAAAATAATTTTTGCACCAAGTTTGAATAAAATCGGGTAAAATGTTAATGACCCTTCAAAAAGTAGTGATCAGCGCTCATTTTAAAATTCCGGATCTGGTACTTACTGGATGACCTATTAGGTAATTTTCCAACAACAATTCGCAAATACATTTTATTATTATTTTTTTTTTTTAGCTGTAAGGATTTCAAAAGTTTTTACATTATCAAACGCTAAACACAAGCACTTTCCGCAGTTTTATGAGAAAGTTTGTGCGTAGTACAGATATTTGCAAACCTGCGCGATAAACGTCAACACCACAGCGAGCGGTCTAATTACTTTAATAACGTAGCGAATTTTGTGGATCAACATAAAAAGCCAAGTGGGATAAACAGAAAGGTGGTTTTTAGTGGTACTGGTTCAAGTGGAATGTATATAAGTGGGCACTCGGTCAATGTGACCACTGTGACTGACCGCCTGTCCACTCAGCTGCAACATGTTTAAACTTGTAAGTAAAACTGTAACAAACTTTACGGTTTGTTTGTTTGTTGTAAGCTAATTTTGTGTATTTTAAAATATTTTTTTCATTTTAAGATTGCTTTAAGCTTTGATATGTTAACGTATTTAAATTTTTAAAAAGTATAAAAAAATAGTTTTTCTTTGAGTGATTGTCCATCTGCGTACGTTACTAAACGTACGGACCGATTTTAATGAAATTCACTGCTTAGTTTTCCTTTTTAATCTTCCAATGAAACAATTTTTCGCACTATTTTTTATAACAAAACATTTAAATTAACGTCTCTAAACTAGCTGAAACAAACCGAAAATAACAGATTTTTTAAATCCGGTAGACGAGGTATCGAAGATTTAGAAATCTTTTTGGCAATGTACTTAGGTTCGTAACTCAATTCAGTGTAAAGAATACGACGATATAAAGACATTTAAGTTTATGAAAAAACCCAAAAGTGAAGGGTGTCAGGACAGCCATCGGGTTTGCTTTGTTTCTTTTCGATTTACTGTCGAACCACAGCAAGTCAATACATGAATATATGTGACCAAACGTTGAGCAAAATTTGACTTAAATAGACGGATTTTTCCTATTTGCGAACCAAATTTGTTGGGAATACAATTGAATGTGAGAAAGTTTGTGTAATGCTTTGTACAATTTCTATATAAACAAAGTATTATATACAGCGTGTTTCTAAAAAACGTTCACAAATAAAGTATATTCTTCCCGAGAACAAAACTAATTTTTTAGAATTATTTTGTTGTTTTTGTTTACATATTTTTTTTATAGTTTTAACACGTATCATGTTTTAAGGCTGGTTGTGATGTTGGATTTTGCGTGACGCGAGTGCAAAAATTTATATCGATATGCAATAGTATATTTTGCGCGTCGTAAGTCTCATATTAAATTAATTATAAATAAAATTTCCTGGGTTTTCGTTCCGGGACGTTGCGCGTGTGAGGCGCACGTAATAGCCACTACACTACGGAAACTACGAAGACGTTTGACCGATGTAAAATGAATTGTTAGTTTAATTATTTTTTTTTAGGCGAAAAGCACAATTAGGCCATTATCGCTTCCCTAAATGTAAGTGTGAGTGTAAAGTGTTAAAGTCGTAAGTGTAGTATTGTAAGTGTAAGTGTGTGTTAGACCCGGGTACCGCGAGGGACGACTAAATCCTCTCAATAGGTGCATCCCCTGCGGGTAGTTTAATTTGTATACTGGTATTTATAGCAAAATATCAGTTGTTTTATGTCAATAGGTAAAGATCAGCTGACTTCATTGAACATCTGATAAGTATCAGGTTATGTCATGAACTGAAACTCAGTTACTTAAAAATAATCATTTTAGTTGTATGTATTTCTGGTATAAACAAAAATATTTCAATATTACCAATTAATAATTACTCATTTTTTAGTTACATTAAAGTAAAAAAAACGTACTACAGTGTTCCGCTGTTTTAAGGGAGTTACGTCAAGAGCAGAATGACTCCCTCAGAATAATGTGTTATCGCTCGAAGGGTTATTCTTTTAAATTAAGGTTTATTATATTAATAAAAGGAATGCAATAAAAAACCCCAGATGAAAAAGTAGGTGTGGTGTAAAATCAGCTGTTAGGTCTACATTGTTGTGTTACGATTTTCCCTTTGCATTTTAAATCTTATGTATACAGATAACATATAAATATGTAGCTTGAAAATATAAACATGTTTAAATAAAAATATTAATGACGGTTTGATTTTTATGTTCTTTACAGTTGGATTATGATAGGAGCTATTAATATTAATTTCAAACAAACGTTTGAATGTAAATTTAAAGTTAAAAGATTTTTTCACTAACAAATAATAATTACTCTGGGACAGTTATTACGAGGTACACAACACTAGGACACTTTAGAAATACATTAAAATGATTAAATTAAACATTTAACTTTAAAGTAAACATTAAAGTTAAAAAAGCGTACTACAGTGTTCCGCTGTTTTGAGGGGGTTCCGTCAAGAGCAGAATGACTCCCACAGAATAATGCGTTATCGTTCAAAAGGTTATTCTTTTAAATTAAGTTATCTTTATTATCCAGTGAAATTGTTACAAAAAACCAAATTGTTACATTAATTATGGTAGTTTTAATTTTTTTTTCATATGTTGTAAGGCTTAGTATACTTTTGACAAATCCTTCTCAACAACGTGAACGCCGCCATCTTGAAAAAAACTTTTGAACTTTCGGACATTACCATATTTTTCCAAAAAAAACTCTTAAGGTATTTGTATAACCCTTTTTTAAACTGTAGTAAATTGTCTACAATTTGAGACTAAAACGAAATTTCTAGCTCTAATATTTCCCGAGATAATAACATTTTGGATTTTCAGAATTTTTTTTGAAACTGTGAAAAATTGACAGTTTTTGCTTGATTGCGTGGCGTATCTTGCCCAAAATTTCGGGGCTTGTTTAGGCTCTTAGAAACAATCTTGTGAATATTTTTGTAGTTTTTCTAGAAAAACACGCAACAACTGAATGTTTACAAAAGCAATGTATTAAAGGTTCATCAAATTATAGTTCAATTGTATATGTGTATGGAGTGAATGTCTTAGACGTCCCAGTTACCGGAACAGTATTAAGTTGTTTGTCTTTCTTCTATGTACAAAGGAAATAAATCTAACCTAACCTAACTATAAATACGGTAAATGTAAGAAGCCCAAATGTAAGTTAAGCCCAAACCTTAATTTTATTTTATTAAGGTTGGTTTTCGATTCTTTTCGCTGTCTCTCAAACCGGATTTTCCCAAAAGATTTTTATTGGTTGTATTGAATTTGAACATTTTGTAAATCAATAGAGATATTTTCAGCTCGTCCTTATCGCCGTTGTACTGGTAGCAGTGAACGCTGCCGAGTACGGCCAACAGAGCTACGGCGACAGCAAGGAAGCCATATCCTACCAGAACTACAACCTGAAGAACTCCGAACACGTGGAATATGTCAAGGTACCTGTCGTGGAGAAGAAGGAGTACTACGAACCTAAGAAAGGCTACGCCTCGGGGCAGTACTGATCACCGCACGCAGCTCATTCGCCGTTCATCTCACCTCCAGATTCACTAACCTTTCAAAATTGTCTCACCAATAAACATCTGATCGTTTTTTCATAAAGTTGGTTGTTTCATTGTACCTTGTAGGACGTAACTATATCGGCCTTCTTACTTGTTGGAAGAATTTGTTCTTAGTATTCGTTTCTGCCTCAAGCAAGCTCCTAAACGTTTGCGAAAATAGTTATTGACATAAGCCAGACAGAGGATTGACATAACGCAAGAAAAATGCCAACGGCAATAAACCTCAACCTACTCAAACCTACGTGCAAGTCCTTTATAGCACACTGTTTAATACCCTACAGCCTCACAAAATATTTGTTGCAGTGTAATACGGCTTACCAGACACAAAAGTTCTGTATTAATATTTTTAACGAAGTGTACACTGGAAAAGTGAAGTGTACATCAGAAGAAGAATCATGGAATGTGCATCGATTCTGACTTATTGAGGAATCGTTAAAATTTTATTTTCACTCTGTATGTTAACACCCAAGCGTTTGTAATTTTCCAACGATTTGATTTGAACCGGTTCGTTGTCGAGCGAAAATAAATTAAATGTTTTTAATTTAGTCTCAATTAGTGGACATTTAAATTCTTTAAAAAAACCTATTTCATTTTGAAATCTGATTTCATGATCATAATAGCCGTCAATAGCATTTATATTCAAATTTGACCAAAATCTTAAAATTAAAAAAAACTCTTAAGTTGGAAAAGGTTTGAAACGTTTTTGAGAATTAAAAATTTATCGTGATTAAGGGTAAAAAGAACTATAGGCCGAATCTTGTAAAAATCGGTAAATGCATATATTCCTGAAAACACACACACGCGCGCGCACATGTACATGCACGCACGCACACACAATTTAGTAAATATATCTTTATAATTTGTATCGGGGTAAAAATAATATATGTAGGCCTATATACGTAATTATCGCCACAATTGAGTGCGATGTGTCATTATAAAACTCATCATTTTCAAAACGACGTTCCTGTGGTTCTATGATTAAAAGTTATTTCACAAAAATCTTGTAAAGAAAATCTACTATAAAACTATTTCTATTTAATACATAATAATCAACTATAATTACAAATTCCCACAGTGATTCTAAATAAAATCTGTAATGCCGTCCAAGATTGTTAGGAATTTGGATCTCTCCTAAATTGATCCTTAAAAGAATCAAGAATTGGTGATTCAAAAATGATTTTTAATATATACAAGTATAGTAACTGATAACATCCCAACCCGATTCTAAAATTTTTCCCAAAATAATGTTCCAAAATCTTTTCCGGAAACTTGTGTTCTAATTTATACGACCCAAAAAGAAAAGAGAAAAACTCACGCAAAATTTTTCTCGTAGACTGTGGATCCCTAATTCTTATGACTTATAAACTTTTTATGACTTCTTTCAAAAGTGTTCTCGACGTCAGGATCTGTGTACATTTTAAGGTTCTGGGTCTGGACCTTACCGTATCGTTTCCTGCAATAACTCGTTTACCAATGAAGTTCGTAATTATAGTATTGCAAGTATGTGTTCCTAAAATATTCAGTCGCGAGCAGAGTAGGAGCCTTCAGTATTTCCACTCTTACGAAAGGAGATAAATAATCAGGTCATCAGAATTAATTGCAAAGAAAATATTTTAATAAAAACAATCCAACAAACTCTGTACATATTTACATTATAACTGAGCGTATTGCCCTAATGGTGGTAGCCGTGGCTCACGTGGCTCTGGTGCGGCTGGTAGTGGGACTCCACCTTTTTGTATTCCTTATGCACCACTGGCACTTTGATGGGCACATCGTGGATCTCCTGGTGGATGGTTTGGTAGGAGTGCGCGACGTGTTCGTCCTTGTGGTATTCTTGCTTGTGGTATTGCGCCGAAGCTATGGCAATGATGGCGGTGAGGACGATCTGTAGGTTAAGTTGCCATAAGACAATCAATCGATAGCAGTACGACATCATTAAACTATTTTTAAACGGTTAAGAAATTTAATAAAGTTAATTTATTATTATAGATATTTTTATTTGTGAAGGAGTTAATCTGTTAAGCGTCTAACCGTACGTTAAGTTAAGTTAACGTAAGTTAAGTCAAAACGTACAAAACTTTACAATTTCGTTAAGCGCACAGAGAGAAAATAAAGCTTTCACTATTTTAAATAAATAAAGAGAACTATTTTTTTCAAAATCAGATTAATAGGAAACAAACCAAAATTGCACTTTAAGGGCTCATGGCGTTTTTGCACTAAAACGCTTTATTATATCTCCAATAGTAATAACCCAAAATATAAAACCGCGGAAACAACGAGAATAAATGCGCTGTTAGGATAATAAATGGTTTATTTATTATACTGTGATAACGCGCATGCGCAGTATCTCGCTGGGTAACAAGCGTAGTAATCTTGCGTACGAAATTTAATAGCATGCTAAATGCAATGTAAACAGCAGTGACGTCACAATACAGTTCCGTTAAAGAAGGCTTAAAACAATAAGTTATGGTAATAAATTGAGTCTTCCGAGGGTGAATATGTGTTACTTTAATGATAAAGTTCATAATTTTTAAAAAATGTTGAAATTACTACTTTAGCATAAGACCCGGGAGTGCAGAACCCCCCCAAATATATTTGTTTCAACACTGTACCGGAAGTACATACACATCCTGTACTTTCGACACCTTCGTTGAGTTGTGAAAAGTTTTCAAATCTCTTAAGTAAGTAAGCGACAATAATATTAGCTGGAGGACGGGAAAACATTTTTCTCGTGCTTTTAATTAATTGCATGTTTGTCCACCAGTAGCACTGGCGTTTCTTTCCAATGCACTTAGTTAATAGTTAATAATATTAAATAACTTTAATTTCAAAACAGTTTTACAATTGTCATATTTACTAGTTTCAAAATGGCTGTTGGAAATCATTGTAATATACCGGATAAGTTATTAAGCAAATCTGTAGAAATAACAGGGAAGCAAATTACCAAAACAAATAAGGTTACAAAATATATACGAACCACTACTGTAAGTTTTGCGAATGGTGCAGAGTTGATAATGTCAGGCCTACACAAGTAACTGATACAAAATGTAACTGTTAAATGCTTATTAAGTTATTTTCCATTGTGATGAAAAGTAACGTTCACAACTCGTACCTTCCAGTGTCTCATAAAAAACATGATCGCGCACCTTAAGAGGATACTAAAGTGATGAAAGTATTTACGATGTACGTTGCTATGGTAAAAGGATTTACTCTGTTATGGATTTAAAAACAGAAATTATAGTTGCAAAGATAAAATGAAATTGGTAAATTATTTGAACTACAAATTATTGTATATCTAGTGCTAAATATAATTTGTAGAAAAACTATTCATTAATGGGAGAATCATAAGCAAGGGTTCTAAACTTTATTAACTTTCATTTTTATTTTTAGTCCGTTTAGCATATTAGTCATTAAAACTAATTTTTAAAAAGAAGTATATTCAATATAGATGAATGTTTTACTATTGTAACGCTTTTGTATTCTACAATTTTAAATATTCAAATTTTGAAGCTCGTTATTGTATTTTTAGTTCAAGATTGTAAAACGGTAAGTTATGCAGATTTCTAAAAATTATAAAATAAAAAAATAATTTTTTAAACTTAAATTCCGGTTTGAACCCAAACCTTAACTTGTTCAATATCTCCATCTAAACACGAGAAAGCTTTATTTTAATGTTTTTCGATTAATTCGTGAAACAGAAATTAATTTTATTTAAACTTTTCTACACCCACTTTGAGTTGTTAATATTAAGATATATGGGCACGATTTAAGCAAAATCTATGACTTGGTGATATTTCAGTTTTTCGATAACTCCTAAATAAACGTTTTTAATACATCAATTTATAAAGAGTTTTTTTTTTACTTTTTCACTACATCTGAGCCATTTATTTAAAAAAATCGTTCTGTCATCCAAGAAAAAGATTGTTCAAAATTAAGGTAAACTTGTTTTTAGTCAGTCAGTGTTAGTCACCAGGAACATGCAAATGAAAATAATTATCACGAATAACAAATTTTCTAATGCTCTATAAAGATCCAAACAAATTAACTGTTCTATTTTGAAAACTCTTATTTAATGATGGACTACAATAAATAAATTTTACTTAATTATGTTATTATTGTTGTTATTAGGACATTTCCATCATTTGTGTATTAGAAATATTGCACGTGTTTGTTGTTTGTATTGTTATTGTTATAGTTTTTGTCATGTGTTATTGTTTTTATAAGCACATGTTTTTATAATGATACATGGGAATAAACAGTAATAATAACGATCTCAAAAACATTCGGTTGATTAGTTAAACAGTAAAGAGCTCTAAAAGGGCGAATGTTTCCATAACAAAATTATTGGTAATGATCAGCAGTAAATAGTAATTATTAAGTTTTAAATATTACTTTCCGTGGTAACAAAATTATAATTTTACTAACAGTTGTTGACTAAAAACAAAACAATAAATACGTAATTAAGTTATGATATTGGTTTCTATAGTTACTTAGATTTAAACAGACGGTAGGGTTGGCCCACGAAGTAGGCAAGGATTATGAAGATTCATAACTAAGTGCAATAAATTTGAAATAAAATTACGATTCGGGATTAAATGGAATAAACAAAAATAAAACTTAAACTCATTCTAATTTTACTGTGTTTTTCAATATTAAAAAAAAATTAAGCAAGCAATTTTAATATTTTTCGTTGGTATCTTTCGGACCGTATTTTTGGGAGAATAATTAAATTTAAAATTTTACTGCACATTTGTTTATACACTACCACCTGGCTTCTCCGAACAGCTGACGAGCGAACTTACCAATTTAAACATGCTGACAGCTGATACAGACTATAGGTTACTAGCTTTCCCGGCCACCTGATCCTCTATATATAGCGATCAACTCACCTGTTTTTTTTTATAATCCAGCTTTACTTTCATAACACACTTAATTACGTCTTTGTAGCAAAACAACAATTTTACCTTATCTTTCACTTTGTGCCATTTTGTAATCTACCCACGTGCATTAAACTTGGATACAGGGTGTTGAGAAAACAAACGAAAATACTTTTTTAATTTGTCTGTCTATTGTGTGTATTCACTCTGCTCGATTATCTTATTGACAGAACCTACCCTTTTTGGTTGCGATAAAAACACTTGTCGTTAAGGGTAGTAAAAAACCCTTTACTTTTTCCTTACGTGAAGTATAAAGTACAGAGATAGAACAAAAACAAATTGTTGCAGTAAGAGAAGAAAGTGAAAATTTAAAAAATTGAAGTAATCAGTATACATTGTAGGTTTTTTGTATTGGTCCAGTTATATTATTGCTACAAACATTATACACAACCGATATTAAAGAAAATAGGCACTGATCTACATCATATACAACTACAAAACAATTTTTTTATAACATACATCCATTAGTATAACTTTTTTATTTGGTTGATGTCTGAAAATGATTAAATCGATCAAAATCTATAGACTGATTTTTCATTTATCATAATCATAATACCTTTTCTTATGTATGTTAAAGATTAAATACTTTCTCAATTTTCTCCCAATACTTAACTAAAAACTTTGTTTGACCACCCACTCGTTGAACCCACTCGTACACCGAGGCTTGTACGATTCCGCAAGGTCATATTTGTAAATAATATTTTTAGTGATTAGAAACTCGTAGAAATATGATTCAAGGCTTTTTTAAGGGCTTTAATCTCGAATTTAAAGGAAAACTATACATTTTTGTATAACCTGTTATGAAAGGCTAAAGTTTCCTTAAGTAATTTATTTATTTACATATTTTTTAGAGTTAGAATTGGAAAATGTTTTCCTCAAGTGTTGCAATTAAGAGATAGGATTATAAGTTTACGCATATAAATAAAATCTTTAATTATAAACATATTTTCTTTTCTTTGTAAAAATGAAACAGGAGCTCTTACTAGTGCTGGGACTATAGAATACTTTTAAGTGTTCGAATACAAAAAGTATTATTCGAATGTTAGAATTCATTTAAAAGAACTCTAACAGCTTCCTAAACGCCACACTGTTTGTGATGTTCAGAACTGAAGAGACGATATCGATAACGTTGCTTCCTGTTTGTCTGTCTGTAATGAATATGAACTTTACGAACTGATATTGGATTATGATTTTTGCGTTCTAATAATTCAATTGGAACACTATATTAAAACAAACATGGAAAACAATTAATAAATTATATTTAAATATTCACAAGTCATATGAATTTAATTATTACTTAATACTTATTAATCCTTTCATTATTAATATTGCATTAATAAATTTAAAATACAAGAAGTATCAATTAATAATAAACTTTATACTGTACTTTCACTATATAATATACTGTACTTTCACTTAGTTTTGTTATTACGTTGGTATTTGTTCCTCAACTAAGACAGTAATAATAAATTATCTCTTCCAGTATTAGAAGTTATTCCAGATTGTGTTATTAATTTTAATTGGTATGAAGGAAGTTATTATTATTTAAGAACATTTTTTTAATTGGTATCGACTTAATAAGTAAAGAATTTAGGAGCACTAAACTTATCGAATACTTAGACATTTGTTCATTGGAATATTCAATCGTGAATCACTAATAATTATAACGATTATCGAGTGAATAAGTGAAGTATTTATCCGTTCCTTTGCTGTTGAGTGTCGCCTGTAGAAGTTATTTGTTTCCCACTTAGGCTAAAAAATATTTACTAGAATTCAAAAGTATTCAAATACTTCTTCTAATATTCGAATAAAAAATAATCGAATACATGAATATTTTTCTATTCCAACTACGCAACATTAGCTGTTAGTTTTAGAGATCGCTAGTTTATTTGTATTTTAATAAACTTTAAAATGGTATCCTGCAAGCTGTTCTTCTAACAAAATGCACTAATTCGTTTCAAAATGTAGTTTATACGAAATTGTAAGTGATAATTTAATTATATGGGAATCCTATACTTTTTTTGACAATCCGATTTAATTTTAAGATGTAACTCTCGAATACAAAAATCACCAATATCGATTTCATTTCGGATGCTTTCAAGAAATCACCCGCGTGCCACATTGCACTTCGCTGCCTGTACTTGACATATACCAACACTGTTCACCGTGAACTTCCTTTCATTTGACTCGATTTCTTTAAAGTGACTGTCCAATGGTGTCTGCACAAAAACTAGACCTGACCAATTACACAAAACAAACACATCACTATATATACAGTTAGGTCACACGTATTTGTCAAAGTAATCAGTTACACACACACAGACGTACAACATGTTCAAGCTTGTGAGTTATATTTATATATTTTGAAAATTATTCACAAGATAAGTTTGCATGCAGGTAGAAAAGCTGTATGATTTTTAATTGTATTAATTTCGAGTAGAAAATGCTTCTAACTTAATTAAAATATATTAACTCTAGATTTATGACTCTGTGGTCCTATACTGCTAATGTTAATTAACAATACGTATTACTCCGCTATTTGATAAGATAAAATAATTCGTTATAACTTATTTTAAATGTCCTATATGTGATATGCTATTTTAAAAGTAGTCAACGTTTTTCATTTTGTATATATTTTTTTTAAATAGAGCAAAGATCTATAAAATCAAACATACTTCAATACAAAATATAAAAAAACATTACCTCTTTGAATTTACGGGGGAGTTGGAATGTTGGACTGAGGATAATGCGGACTTTGGGAGCTTCAAGTACATATAAATTTGTAATTACTTTCATGTACAATTATTAAATCCAGTCTTGCTCCTCCAAATAAACTATGGGATTCTGCAGCGTATCGTATGATCGATGTGTATCAGCGACACGTTGAAAGAATATCACGTTCTTTGCCAACTATGACAATAGCAATATTTAGGCAGGTGCGTTGTAGCGTCCGGCACGCTGTCCGAGTGGTGTTTTGTCGGTCCGGCATGCTGTCCGAGTGGTGTTTTGTCGGTCCGGCATGCTGTCCGAGTGGTGTTTTGTCGGTCCGGCATGCTGTCCGAGTGGTGTTTTGTCGGTTCGGCATGCTGTCCGAGTGGTGTTTTGTCGGTCCGGCATGCTGTCCGAGTGGTGTTTTGTCGGTCCGGCATGCTGTCCGAGTGGTGTTTTGTCGGTCCGGCATGCTGTCCGAGTGGTGTTTTGTCGGTCCGGCATGCTGTCCGAGTGGTGTTTTGTCGGTCCGGCATGCTGTCCGAGTGGTATTTTGTCGGTCCGGCATGCTGTCCGAGTGGTGTTTTGTCGGTCCGGCATGCTGTCCGAGTGGTGTTTTGTCGGTCCGGCATGCTGTCCAAGTGGTGTTTTGTCGGTCCGGCATGCTGTCCGAGTGGTGTTTTGTCGGTTCGTATTTGTTGTAATTTTATTTTCTTAAAAGAAACCGATTTTGTAAAGAAAATATATTTTTAACTTATGTCATTTTTCAAAATATTCGGTGAACAAAATATTTTGATAAGTAAAAAAACTGTCTATATTTTTCCGAATCAGTTAAATATATTTTGCTCCAATTTTGAACTTATAAAAAGAGCCATAATTCTAGACAATGTAGCAATTCTGGAATAGAAATTTGTACTTCAGGAGTAAGTCGCAAAAACCAAAAAAGTAACCCAGATTGTATCCAAGTTGGTTTTCTTTTGTTTTTCTTTAAACAAAAGTATTCTTTTCTTTAAGATCGCAAAGTATTCTTTCGTTTTTCTTTAAAAAATTGAAAAAGTGACTTAATATAAATATATAATTCTACGTACATTATTAAAATTTGAGCAAAATATAATTTTAATATCAGATTTTGAGAAATTATGTAAATTTTCCGGTTTTTTAGTCTGCAGCTCCGTACCGGATATTTGAGGAACATATTTAATTGAATGTGAGAAAGTTTGTGTTTTTATTAGAGCACTGAAGCTACCTCGTTGACTTAATGGAAGCGAATTCTTAAAAATATTTAGTTACTTTACATTTATTAAGAAAATTATAATTAGCATTTTAAACATTCGAATTACACTGATAATATGAAAATAAACCTTGACCGACGTCAAATTCGATTTCTTAATTTCAAATTTTTTTTTAAATTCAAAATCATTCAGCTTATAACGCTGATTACGACAGTAAAAATGGATTAACAAAAAAAAATTAAGAGAAAATGTTATACATTTTTATTTTCAAAGAATTGAAATGACCGCCATTTTGAAATTATTCAACGGATTTCGCTGGGAAACGAACTTGTCAAAGCTACTATCAAAATCAATTTTTGTGCCAAATTTCAATTAAATGTAACTACAATTGCAATAAATATATAAATTCCAACGATCACTCAAAAAGTGACCTAGAAGTGAGAATCTGGTGCTCGTTACGAATTACCACGTTCTGTTCACTTTGCAGGCAGTGATCGCCCTCCTCATCGCCGCAGTGGCAGCCGCCGGTTACGACGACAAGAAGTACGAATACAAGCAAGACTACAAGGCGGAGTCCTTCCAGCATCAGGAGTACAAGGCTCACAGTGTGCCCATCAAGGTGCCCGTAGTACACGAGTACAAGCAAGAGTATAAACAGCCCGAGTACAAGAAGTACGAGTACAAGTACTGAGTCACAGCTACACGTCCTTATTTATTCCATAACACACCATACCTCATTCCTGACTGTACCTGAACACCCGGTAATGTACAGATGTGACATACAGTGAGCATTTCCATCCAAACTGGTGTTTTCTTTAAAACCCTTCAACGCTTTATCGTCGCACGCAGCTGTCTCGCTGACGTGACGGAAGCTAGCTTCCATACTGACAACATTATAACACAAATGGATATTTAGGTAAACGAATTTTAATTTACAATAACAGACCTAAATTGTGTGAAATAATATATTCGTCTATTACAAAAAGTAAGTTTATCTGTTTGGAATTCGGCCTATTTTTTAATCGAAATTGTGTTATTTCATTTAGCTAAAAACTTGGTCGCATAAGATTTAATCAATCGGTAGATTTTATTTTTTATTTAAAAATTCGCTAAAAAGTAACTTGAACAAAATCTGATAAACCTACTGCGATAAATTAACCGATTTTCCAGGTGCTTTAGATAACTCTGAATCGGATTTTTGTTCGGAAAAGGTTTTGTTGCTTACGGGAAAAATTTGATCGACATCGTTGATCTGATTTTGAGAGCTCAATTAGCGATGTGCACGGACACAGACTTCAATTAAAACTTCACTTTTTGGATACCATGAACCTGAAAATGGCACGACCCATTACAATCTCAAAATGCAGTGTTTAAAATCACGTTTTTTTTGTATTTCGTATTGTGAGGAAGTAAGAAAAGGAAAAGGACCCTGAGCACCAATTAAATGTAAGAATCTGAATTAATAATTTATGACGTCTTAACGCTGATTATGATAATAAAATAAAGTGTGCGAAAGACAAATACGTTACTAACATTACACGTCGCTTCTTCCCCCACAAATATTTCAGTAACGTAATAATTTATAAAGGTAAAAAATATTAATAAAACCAACACATAACTTTAAATAGTGTATGTAAAGTAGCCAATGACTCACATTGGTTGGAGTCACAATGATAGAGTTGGAATAAAATATGGAACATGCTGAAATATATGCATTTCGTAATTTGTGTTGTAGTGTATTTTCATTAAGTTTCCAGAAAAGGTGTTCTGGAAACATATGTTTCCAATGAAAAATAATATGCACCCTGTATGATGAATTTTGGAAAATACAGAAATGCGTGTTTATTTTTTATGTTAACTTTACTTACAATTCAAATTATAATGTATTTTTCCACTAAATTTTATGAAAGCAGTTTCTCAGTTAGGGCAAAAAATCCAAAGAGAATGCTGGTTTTTGGGGCTGTTTAAAAAAACAACCACACACATCTTATTTTTTTGGGTTTCCAGTATTTAAGTTAAGTTTCAAAAAAATATGATTTTTATTTTCTTCCATTGCAAAATTTTTTACCTCCTTTAGGGAGTGAATTCAAGAAAATGTTGGAATTTATTTTCCTTATTTTTTTGTTTTAGTGTATATTTGTTAGGTTTCCAGAAAATCCATTAAAAACACATTTTTTGATTCAGGATTTTATACATCTTTTTCCCTATTTTTACCACTTTAGAGGATGCATTGTGGAAATAATGAAATTCTTGTTCCGTAAATTGATTTTTTTTAAATCTGATAAAATCTTTCATGGTGCACATAACATTATTAAATGTACACTTAATAATAATTGAAGGTATTTTGGAAACTTTTAAGTCCCTAGCTACTATAGTTTTGGCTGTACCATTATGAGGAACAATTTATTTCTTTTTATATAAAATGAGCTATCTGTGCGACAATTATGGTAAAACCAGACACGGCACTTATAAATAAGCGCTGATCTTGACTTTTGGATCACTTTTTGAGGTGTCGTAATATTTTTATATTTAGCGAGGCAGGTGAGTGCTTAATTACTCATTATTTCACTGATTACTTGGAAGGGATTTTAAAACCTTTCTGTATGAATAACGGAATCTTAATATAAACATAATCTTTGTACACGTTAAACGCTGTACACGCCACCTGGGCAACAACTTTCCCGAGACTTGAATGCCTACAAAGTGACAACTCTACTTTCAAATCTTTCACTTATTTCTGATCTGGATCAGTCTGCGGCCCGATCAAATATTGCTCGTGTTTTTAATTGCGATTACGTAATCAAACAAAATGGCGCCTCTTACTGGTGTAGCTAATCTGTAACTTTTTATGTCGCTTTGGAAATTTGTAATGTATCCTCCGTGGCGAGTGATTAAAAGAATTTTTGTTCGATCCAGGAAGGGCAAGCGGTGAGAGGCTTTACTTTTTTTAAACAGATTTATATTTCAATGAGTAACAAATGATGCAGCGACCATAATCATAGGAGACAGGGAAACGGAACCATTATTTAAGCACACTTTAAAGAGGACATTAAAAATTTAAAGTTTAAGTTATTACGCAGATAGACCCCCAACTTATTACTTTAAGTTACAATTTAAAGTAATAAGTTGGGGTCTATATATATATATATATATATATATATATATATATATATATATATATATATATATATATTATAAATATGATAGAATTAATGATTCAATTATTAATTCTAATATTACTTAATCAATAAAGTAATCATACATATGCTTCTAAAAGCACGTGCTGAGACTCCTTTTTTTCAAATACAAATTACAGTCTAACGTGAATACATCAGCTGACTACTATAATGTACAATACAATTTCAGCTCTCAGTTTGAAATGTTTACATACTTTTAACCATATCGCAGAAGGTAAAAAAACCTTGTAAAGTTGTTGGCTAATTATTCATAATACGCTTTTGTACATGTCCATAAATACAAAATATGTGAGATATTGAAAAATTTTGAAAAAAAAATTTATAAAGCGATGTTTTTAATGTTAGCTTTCACGAGAGGCGTGAATAGATCATCAAGGAAAATGTAACGAAAATATGGAACGAACAAGCAAACGAATTCCGTCTCTATATGTCTGCCTCTTACTTTTTCTTTATCATTTTCGAAAACAGTACACGCGTATTATATGAAATATGAAAACGTTGTGTTGCTCTGATTTCGGTATTTTTCCTTAGTTGAAGAACACATGAACGTTGTAAACGATTCGAAATGTATATAAACCTTTATAAAAATTGTTGTTAATATTACTTGTTATTAACAACATCTGAAACTTATGATATCATGTTAGTTCAATGAAATCAGCTGATCGTTACGAAATAATATAAAACAACTGTAATCACAGTAAATAATATCAAAGCAATGTTCACGTATTTAAATAAAACAATATGTAAACATATCTCCAAACTAATTATATATTCAGCAAAGATATTAAAAAAAACTTCGCTTCTGTAAGTAACTTCTCGAGTTCCACACGTTTTTCTTTTAATCTGGACTCTATAAACTCTTCATGTACAAAAATATATACAGTATATTCTAAAGCAATGACGTCTAGTTTCAAATGATACCCAAATAGATAAAGAAAAATAAAGTGAATTTGCACCGATTAGACTTTATCACTGTTGATGAATGACTTAGTAGCGTTACTTCTGCACTACCTTTTAGCTCTATATTACTGAGATACTCAGTTACAGCGCCTTATCCAGCCCTAATCTCTTCAGGAAGTCTAGGATTTGGAGAGGATTCAATGTGGGTAACTCCCTCATTTCTAATTGGTGACTTCCCAATTCGTTATTGAGGTACTTGCAGATGATTGCTTTGCTAATCTCTTTCTCGATTCTCTGCTAATTTGCCTTTTAATTTTTTTTTTCCTTGACGCTTATCACGGAGGTTGTGCCCATTTGGCCAGGTTTTTGTTGTGTGGTGAGTTTCCGTCCATACATATACATTTTTATTCGTTGGAACACAAGTTGCTAGGGAAATTATGTCTGCCTACACAGAGCCTCGCATACCCTGGGGTAAGGCTAAGATACCCTGGGAGGTTACCAAGTCTCCCAGGGCTCCGACTGATACACCATTAGGCCGGTGTCTTACGGTCCATCAGCACGGGTACTTTAGAGTTAGCCAGGTTATGAAGGATAGCGAGTGTGTGTGTGTGTGTGTGTGTCTTGAGTAGACGAGTGAGACTAGTATGTATGAGCCTTATCTCTAGGTAAGGTAAGACCATCAGCTGCTCACTCCAGCTGTCTCCGCCGGCTTTTACTATTGTTACTACCCTAAATATTTGATCCTGTATTTTTTTTCTTGGTTCGGGACGCTACAAAGACAACTTCCGTCAAATATTACAGCGATCGGTCGCGTCGTTTACGTGTTAGAGGTGCGTTACTGACAGACAGACGGACATGCGCGCGAATTTATTTACTACCAACTTAGTCCTTAGTGTTTCCTACACAGACCCTGAAAACTACCACTAACCTTTAAAGATACAGATTATTATTAAAAATATTTGCTATATTGTGTTCGGCGAAAAAAATTGTTTGTAATTATTAGCCTAACAGGGTTATTTTTTAAATTACAAAATCACGATTTAAACATGAAAAGTGACCAAAATGCGATCAAAATCTGATGAATAGATTTTAAAAAATGCGGTCCCATTTTACTCCCTGAAACTGATTTTTGTTGTGGAATAACAATCAGAAAATTGCTTGAACCAAAATTTGACAGTTCGGCATTTAGTTTTTGTGAGTTTGTACTTTTTGTTTGTTTTTTACGCAGTTTTGGTCAAACACAATGACCGATTGTTTTGAAATTCGTTTCGATAATATTTGTACAATTTCGTAAATATTTCTGAGATGTTTCCCGTCACTTCCGTTTGTAGATGTAACGGCTAAATTCTGTAATACTAGCTCAACGGCAAGACCTATTATAATTTTAACCGTTCCCTGGAGAAATAGTGTAAAAATTTCCAATAAAGTTGATCCAGTAACATTTTTCGTAAATATTACGGTTAGCGATTAAATTGGCGGAAAAGGTTACGAGCGAGTCTCAGCGCTGTCGTGGAGCGGTGGTCAAGCTAGTAATTAAAAATAGTCTACACTGCGGGACCTACTGTTCTTTGTACTAATACTTATGTAACCATTTATGTATACGGAAACAATAGAAGAGAGAGGCCAACTTTGTTTCTCAAGTGACTAATTTAGAACATAAAATTAGCAATTAGAACATAAGCCTAGATGAACAGGACTTCGTTAAAATACTTAAATTAGGTACAAACATTCAAGGTTGATACACAGGAAAGAGTTACAATATTTATCTGATACTTTCGTGGCAAATATCACGCCGTGGCGTCACTTCAGTAAGTGCTGACTGATGCTGCTCAACAGAAGCTGTGCACTTCTAGGCGCAGTCTGAAACTAGAGATTGTTTTACGAATTGTTCAAAGTAATCTTTAAATCAACAACTTCCTGTCAACCGTTTAATTTTAAATATATTCATCGTTACTTTTTGACACTATTCCGATTAATATGATTAATATGTCATTTTTTAAAAAAACTATCAACTTACTACTTGTTCTACAGCAAGTTTTTTGTTTCAAATTTGCTACACTAACTTGTACTGTGTAGTTTCATTTACGGCCTGTTAGAACAAAATACGACTAACCGATTTTGATAAATTAGACCGGTTTCCAAGTTTCATTCTCATACCTCCCAATCCCCTACGTTTACTTGTGGACTACAGTTAAGAGATCCGTTAATTTTTTAATTTTTTTTTAATAAATTAGGTTTTCAAAGTTTTTTTTACAAATGAAGACTTCATATTGTTTTAATTAAAAACTAAGACTGTCAGCATTACAAAACAAAGCGAATCGATCAACTGGTTTAGTCTGCAGCAATATGCAAAGAATTGTAAAGTTTCTTTTATTTGAGGAGGAGTTAAGCCATTCACTCCTGTAGCCCACTTAACTTTAAACAGACCCACAGACACAAACAGACATACAAATCACCTCCTGAATATCTGAAGTGTCCACCAAAATTTCAATATAGTTTTTGTCTACAATCATAATACTATATTTTCTAAATATTTCGCATAGAGAGAACACAAAACACATTTTTAACTAGAAAGAAAATACTATAAGGAGTAAAACCATAACCTATAAAAACCACCCTACACTAACCATAAAAATATTACCCAAGTAGGGCAAATAGTAACAATACAAGTGTTTATGCAGAACCATAGCCTTGCGCTAGTTGTCCGACATTGGCTTCGTGTATAAATAGTGAGAGGGCTGCAACTGTGGGCTACTGTTCTGTACCAATCGAGTGCGACAAGTCTCCAAAACATTAACATGTACAAGTTGGTAAGTTAAATAATATGTTAAACTTCTTGTATTTAAATGTGTAATACGTTAACAACAATAGAGTTTTTTATACTAAGAATTAACTTTTATTTAAAATTCAAAATTAAAGAAAAAAAAGAAAAACTAAATATGTTTTTCTAATTAGACAAATACTTAGAAAACTAAGTATACAATAATATACTTAGTGAGGTAATACCTAAAGCAGGCAGTTAAAAATTTTTGAAAATATTTTCAATTATATGTAATTATAATCATTGTACCGATATTCGTTTTATTTAGCTTTGCTCAATAGTTGGGCTAATATCAGAGTAAAACAGCTAAAAAATGATTCTGTAACAAAATCAAAGGACTTATAAATACTATAAATGGATATGTTTAAAATTATAATTAATTATTTTGTACAATAATTTTGTTAAAGTTGTGAAGCTACATTTTGTAATACTTTATTCTGCTGGATTTAAAAAAAAATAAAATTAATGTATTTGGAATTGATTTGTGCCTCTTATTGTGAGGTGAAATAAATTAGTATTGATTTTAGAATAACGGAATGCTTTTAGTTATAGAATTATAATTTTATTTTCTATTCTAAATGACGGTTATTTAACACTAACAATTTAAATTTTTATTATTAGGCCTAAGTCTACAATTATCCAACTTAAATTTGTATTTAATATTATTTACAAATTTCTTAGTATTTTAAGATGGGGTAACTGGCACGGAAAATTTTCGATGTAATTTATCATTACAAGATTACTTACCATTCATAATTCATCAATAACGTATTATTATAATAAGTTTAATAAATAAGTTGTCTAGGTCCAGTTACTAAATTCACTTCTTAACCATTTGAAGTTACATTTGAGCTTACATTTGAATCAACATTCTTTCTCTATAGCCTACTTAAAGAGTATAAGAGTAATAAATTCATTATAAGACTATATTTTTATTTTTATTACTATTACAACTATATGTTTCCATACGTTTGAGCTGGGTAAGTAACAAAATTGCCAAATGTGGAAGTGTCACTCTTTACCAATTAAACACTAGACGTTGCGTCACTGAAATAATATAGTTTAACGTAAATCGTTTTAATACAATTAATATATAAAGTCTGCTTCAACCATTTTGCTTTCAGATCATCTTGCCCCTGCTCTTCGCCGCTGCCTCAGCTGGCTACCTCGCCGCCCCTGTAGCGTACGCTGCCCCTGCAGTAGTCCACGCTGCCCCAGTGGTCGCCCACGCTGCACCTGCCGCTACTTCCTTCCAGAGCCTCTACCATCCTGTCGAGCATCAGGCCACATACCAAGTTCCGGTCGCCGCCCCTGTAGTGAAAGTTGCCCCTGCCCCAGTGGTGCCTGTAGTCAAGGCTTACGCCGCCCCTGCCCCAGCTTATGGTTACCACGGTTAGACTGAATAAAATGTGTATAAAGTAATGTAAATAAAAAAATTATTTATTATGAATTTTTTTGGAAATAAATAATGATTGTCTAAGCATCTGTTGTTATTTAGAAACCTTATTCTGTATTTTAATAATTGCCTGTGAGAGGTGGATTAGGATGCATCGATCAGCTTCCTGTATTTCTGAATTGCACACCTAAAGTTTGTAGGTTCAAGACGCAGTACTCCCGTAAATCTTCCCGTAACGAAAAAAATTCTAATTGCGCAAACATTGTACTAATGTTTACTTTGAGTAAAGTATATTTAAAATTACTAGCAAAGTGTACTAATATATATATATATATATATATATATATATATATATATATATATATATATATATATATATGTGTGTGTGTGTGTGTGTGTGTGTGTGTGTGTGTTAACGTATTGTGTTGGCTACTTCACATTCGATTAAATTATTTAAAAAAGATCAAATGAAGCACTTTACTAAGTGAAAATTTGCAGCGTGACTTTTTTTAAACTCTTTAAAATAATAAATTGTGAAAATACATTACACATACAGTAGAACGAGTTTTGTTGAGTAATGTATTTGTCCAAGCAATGACTAAAATCGATTTTTATGCCAACTTTGAAAAAAAATTGGATCGAAATTTAATCCAGTGTTCTCTAGATTTCTATCACATACACGTGCCCCCTCACATACATATACATGTGCGTTCCAATAACAAACTACTCCTCAAAAGTGATCCACTCGTAGAACAGAATCAGTGCTTTTTTCAAGGCCGCGGATCTGGGTTTTACCATGATGGAAGCTCCAAAAAATCATGTCAGTTATCGAGAAAAAACAGAAACATTTCTCAATAGTTTATTTCTCAAAATTAGTTCATCAGATTTCGCTCAATTTCGGTCATATGTCATAAAACAAATTATCGTTTAAATAGCAATCTGAAGCAAGTAAAAACAAACCTCGACTGTCGTAGTAGGGTTTCTTCGTTTGATTTAATCTTAAGACTTAAATTAATTTTATTTCAAACTCGGAGCAGTGGGTCGTGCTATTAAACATACTGTATTTTCGAAATTTGAGCAAGATTTTTAAAAAAATAATTGAATGCAGGAAAGTGTATGTAATGTTTTATACCATTTATTGTTTTTTAACAAACCCTACAAGATAATAGGAAATATTAAATAATCAAATACGGATATGTTGATTAGCTTATTTGTATAATTTGAAATTAACTTATGAATGTGTATCATTGAGAAAATGTAAATAAAATCATTGTTTTTTTAAATTTTTCACAAATAAATTTGGAAAGACCAGAAGGAAAATGCGAGAGATCGGCAATAATTTCATAGTACCAGAAACCAAAACCTCGTACGGTTTTCGTAACTTGAAACCAAAGTGACCCGCATAGTGTTTTACAAAGCCGTACGAAGGCAAAGTGCCAAAAGTGGAAAGAAGTTGAGATAGATTTACAAAACGTTTACATACCACAAAGAATTTAGTTCTATTATAATAGTTTTAAAATGTTGTATATTTAATTGTCTTAATGTTCACGATAACTTTATAAAAAGTTAATAATTTTGAATAACCCTCAAATAGTAAGTTGTTCAACGTTGCAATTTCAGTTTTTAACTTATACTTTTTTATTTAATCTTACCTCATTTTATGGAGGTCAGAGGTTATTTTCTTACTCAACGAAGTATATTTTTTTTGCAATGAACGTTGATAATATGGTGGAAACAGTTTTTCAAAAATTGTAAAACACAAAATTAGTATTTTCGTAATGATTTTGATTATATTTTAAAGACGCTAGAAATAAGTTACAGAAGTTAAGGTAAACGCTCTAAAAAGGTAAGTGCCCATTTTCCAATTAAAATTAAAATTGAATATGTGTATTAATTAAAGTTACAAGGGAAAAAAGAAAAGTTTGTATTACTTGCCAGTTATTATGCATCGCTTACGTGGTTCATAACAGACGTACTGTTCAGTAATAATTGTAATGTTCGTGCAATTATGACCATGAAAAAATAAGGGAAAAAGGTTATAAAATAAAAATTATTGTTTAAACTTACAATTACTTTTTTTCAAAAACAATTCATAATAAATGTGTTTCGAGTTGCATTATTTTTATACGTGTTTAAATCAGAACTTTAGGTGCACAGTTCAAAGACACAGAAAGCTGACCGGTGCCTTAGCCTCAACAACCACCTCAATTAGAAAAATATTAAAATACAGAATAAGGTTTACAAATAACAACAGATGCTTAGACAATCATTATTTATTTCCAAAAAAATTCATAATAAATAAATTTTTATTTACATTACTTTATACACATTTTATTCAGTCTAACCGTGGTAACCATAAGCTGGGGCAGGGGCGGCATAAGCCTTGACTACAGGCACCACTGGGGCAGGGGCAACTTTCACTACAGGGGCGGCGACCGGAACTTGGTATGTGGCCTGATGCTCGACAGGATGGTAGAGGCTCTGGAAGGAAGTAGCGGCAGGTGCAGCGTGGGCGACCACTGGGGCAGCGTGGACTACTGCAGGGGCAGCGTACGCTACAGGGGCGTGCGCTACAGGGGCGGCGAGGTAGCCAGCTGAGGCAGCGGCGAAGAGCAGGGGCAAGATGATCTGAAAGCAAAATGATTAAAGCAGACTTCGTATAGTAATTTAATTGTAGATTTATATTAAACTATAGTATTACGGTTAGATAAGCTCTAGCGTTCAACCGGTAAAACATTTCCAAATTTTGCGTTTTTGTTACTTATCTAAGTTGTAAGTAAGAAATGGTAACAAAAGTAATAAATATTTATAAATAAAAATATTGTAGTAATAAAATTATTACTTTATGTACATATACAAGAATATTAGTTTTAATATACTGTAAATACTTGGAAGGATAAGAAATATGATTTTAAAGATTGAACTTTAGAAAAGATTTAAGAAGGTTTTAAAGAAGTTAAAAACAAAATAAAGTTACACGTACAAGATGAAATACACAGAAATCGGTTCTTTTTCAGAAAAATACACAGATACACACAAACAGACAGAAAAATCAAAACCAGTTTTTTTTTTACTTGTAGATCCTGAAATCGCTTAAATCCATAAAAAAATCCATAAGAAAATGAAATCCATGAAAAATGATATTTTCTTCATTATCACGTATGTGTAAGGAAATAAAAATAATGTTTTTTTAGGTGTGTGGTTTTGGCTTTAAAAATATTGCTGACTATACGTGCTAGCTTTTATTACAAAATTCTGCTGTAGCTAGTGCAGGTAATGCTGCCCAAGGCAAAGGATTAATAAAAACGTTAATTTAAGTGAATTAAACCTTTCATTGAAGATTAATTGTAGCAGAACCAAACAACAGTAGTCAAATATTTGTTTTGTACTTAAATAAAGTAAATAAAACTTAGGCATATTTTTGCGAGTGTTTGTGATGATTATTTGGTTTTATTTTAGAGTCAGAATCACTTTATTTTTCCTTTTATGAAGTAAGTTTTATGTTTAGACGTAATTTATATTTTACCTACTTTTTCATTTAATTCAAGTCTTCTTTTTATTATAATCTACAACCGGAAATTTTATTGACAACTATTTGTTTTTAATTTTTTTCGTTTCCGCTCTAGAAAAGTGCTTCTTTTCGTATACATTTTTTATAATATAACCATATTATAACTTATTTTATATATATATATATATATATATATATATAATAAAATATGTTATAATATAAAAAATAAAGGTAAAATAAAATATATCATTTTATAATATATAAAATAAACAATATTTTTTCTCTTTTTTAAGTTAAATTTACTTTTCTGTGTATACTTTTTCTATACATTATACTTTATTTTAGTTTTATTATGTAAATTATTTTAATTGTATTTCCTTCAGTTTTTAAAGTAGTAGTTATATTTTAATAAATTTATTGGTGGATTAAATTCTACATTATGTAAACATTTCTGATTTATATCTGTTATGAAAACTGTTATCGTTAGAATTAATTGTGTATCTAAACTACATAACTAAGTGAAAATATTATTTAAAATATTTATTTAAATATTCTCCGTAATATATTTTAAATGGTGCAATATTAGAAAATGTGTTTATGTTTTTCTTTGGTTTTGAATTTTAAATAAAAATAAATTTCTAACATAAAACTCTAAAGTTGTAACATTATATATTTAAATTCAAGAAGTTTAACAAATTATTGTTTAACTTACCAACTTGTACATGTTAATGTTTTGGAGACTTATCGCACTCGATTGGTACAGAACAGTAGCCCACAGTTGCAGCCCTCTCACTATTTATACACGAAGCCAATGCCGGACAACTAGCGCAAGGCTATGGTCAATGTAATGGTTCTCCATAAATACTTGTATTGTCACTACTTGTCCTCAATTACATTAAAATTTTGACGTACATAAAATATAAAAATGGCAAAGGAAAGTTAAAATGTGTACGCACGTGCGCAGTAGAAAGGAAGTTTAAATAATCTGTAATATCGTGATTACCAAACACTCTTTGTATTAGTTTTAGTTCCATCAAACCATTATTAGTATAGCTGTGTCAGTCTGTCTTTAGTAAATTCGTATGTTTCTTTCTAATACTGTAGTTAACTGACTCTTACACAATTTCATAAACAAACGTTACCAAAACTAAACTTTGAAACAAACGTTCAAATTATTTTCATGAATCAACAATTTGATGTATTTCTTAAGAACATAATGAAAAGAGGAAATTATATGAAAGAAAGAGAAGAAAATATGAGAATAGCTCAAGCTAGAGAAAGCGTTTCCTGATTTATCGTTGATTTTATTAATTATTTATTGCATAAATTTTTATCATATATAAAGATTTAGTACTTGCGTCACTGTTACAAATTTAAAATTTAAGACATTTACTCTTCGATTGCAAGTAGAAAAATAAAAACAACCTTCGAAATCACAGTTTTATTCCCAAGAAGTAACTTGTTGTTTTATTTCACAACGACTGAGTTAAGTATCTTCATGGATGACCCAAATTTGAGACATTAGTGGATTTACTAGTTGTTTACCGAACTGAAACTTTTTTGGGAATAGCAACACTACGTTTTCAAGGTCAGCAACACTACGTTTTCAAGGTCAGCAACACTATGTTTTTAGGGATAGCAACACAACGTTTTTAGGGCTAGCACCACTACGTTTTTAAGGTCAGAAACACTACGTTTTCAAGGTCAGTAATACTACGTTTTTAGGGATAGCAATACTAGGTTTTCAGGGATAGCTACATTACGTTTTTAGAGATAGAAAAACTTTGTTTTCAAGGATAACAACACTAAGTTTTTATCTCAGCAACACTACGTTTTTAGGGGTAGAAACACTTCATTTTTGGGGATAGCGCCACTTAGTTTTTAGGGATAGCATCATTATGTTTTTAGGGATAGCAAAACTATTTTTAATGATAGACACGCTTTTCAAAGATAGCAACACTTTGTTTTCAGGGAGAGCAATAATACGCTTTTTACAATTGCAACACTATCTTTTCTTTAAACTAAGAGTAATTAATCAGGATATTGTAAAATCCTTTTTTTGGTTAATTTAAAAAGTTTGTCGAAAAAAATGGTTTCAAAACTTTAAAATATTGAAAAATAAAATGTTATCGAAATTTATCATTTTATAAAAATATATTTCTGCATAATCACCTTACTTGCTATATTTTACCAAAATTCGAGGTTTCAACGTTTCAGCGGCGGGTGGAAATAATGTTAATCCGTATTCACCAAACCAGCTGATTTTGGGCAACAACTGCTTAGTTTTTTGTTACCATTGAGGTTATGTAAATTATATAATAATTAAATGTAAGAGTTTTAGTAACAGAATTACGTACCAAGTTTATTGACTGAGATGTCCGACTTACCAAATGAAATAAACTCATGACTTAAAACCTGCAACAACAACAACAACAACAACAAAATGTATTATTAATTCATTAGATAATTATATTGAACGAAAATATTTGCTTTAATTCAAATAAATGTATTTGACACATGAAAAATGTAGGAACTTAGACGTTTTTAATTTATTATCATAATTTCATTGGAAAATGTGCTATTGGAGCGGTCATAATAGTAAGACATGCATTTCTTTCTCCCTCTCTCTCTCTATCTCTCTCTCTCTCTCTCTCTCTCTCTATATATATATATATATATATATATATATATATATATATATATATATATATATATATATATATATATAGGCTTTCACCCCGAGGATCCGGGTTCGATTTCCGGCGAGGGCTTGGCATTTTCATACGCTATAAATCATCCCACCGTCTGCATTAGCCCAAGTGTGCACAATAATCGGACGTTAAACACCAAAAAAAAACCAATCCTCCACACCTCCTTCATCCTGTCCCCATGGATCCTTTTCCGCTCCTCTGTCCATGGGATTTCATTCTCTGGGACCTTCCAACCGAGCATCTTTCTCCTATATGCGTTCCTGTCTTCAACGTCTGTTGAGTCTATTTCTGCGTCATGTAGGTCTATTCTGACTTGTGCGATCCACGGCGTTGTTGATTTGACACCTTGTATATACTTAAGGATTCTGTTGGCAAGTCTCGTTGTTGGGAGTCTACTGATGTGTCCATAGAACCGAAGCCTCCTTCTTCTGATATCTGCTGCCAGGTTCGATATCTTTTCTGTGGTCTTCCGGGAGTGCAACCTGTATCAATCTTCTGTTAATCTTGGGCCAAGGATCTTCCTCAAGATTTTGCGTTCTTCCTTCAAAATATCCTCCATGGTAGCTTTTGTGTGGAGTGCTAGCGTCTCGCTTGCATATAATACCTCCGGTTTTATGACTGTGTTGTAGTGTCTGATTTTTGTGTGCGTCGACATACATCTCTTATTGTATATATATATATATATATATATGTGTGTGTGTGTGTGTGTGTGTGTATTATAAATATATAATTTTTAACGATCCCTTAAAACAAGGTTACTAACCTTATGATCGCAGATATATGTATCTTAAAAAGGATGCTGCTATATTACTTTATTTTTCAATAGAAACTTACTAAAAGAACAGAGACCAAGGTAGATTTTAGTTTTTTTGTCATAAAATATTACAATTTTTTAAAATATACATTTCTATGATTAAATTTTACCTCGTTATTTATTCTAGTATTTTTTAAATTAAAATATAGTTCAGTTAAGAGAATTATTTCCATTTCCCGTGCTCACTCATCTTTGCTACATAAACAATTACGTCACCGATGTCCGCCATTTTCTTCCCCGTAACGAAGCACAACCCTAATTAAGCATTTAACCCTATAAATACAACAAAACAAAGCGGCTGAGGACGCTGTTCCTTCGCCATAATGCCGGCAATTAACTCTATACAACGGACAATGCAAGAGTAGTTACAATAAACTGAACTATTTATAGGTTACCTATTAGAATGGACGGATTGTTACCAATATACTCGTGAAGTAATTACGTACGGAGAAGTAAATCGGTTTATTAAAATTACCTAATTGTTACACGTTATATTTAGCTTAGCTTTGTTGTAACATGAACTGGATTGTAATCGAAAACTGCGGATAGAATTTGACGATCATCTGCAGAGAACGATCGACCATTCAATCAGAGACGTTCAGCAAATCACAGAACTGCTACTTAATATCTGTTACTTTAAAGTAACATTTGTACTTGCTACTGCATTTTTCTAACTGACTTTTTTACTAACTGTGTGAAAGTGAGTTGCTACTACACTCACGTTATATGGTGTATAAAGGTGTAACCATGTATGCGTATATCGTTCTCTTCATTCTCGCATGTGATTGGTTATTGAGTAGCAGTAACAGTTTGGCTAAGATGTGTCACTGTTAAATGTTACTGTAAGCAATAACGTTGTGCTTACAATCAAATCAACTTTAAATCCTGAGCAATCTACTAAACTAAGTTCATTAATTAACAATGTATAATGCGCTATGAGTTAAAAAAATCTATTAAAAAACTTTAGGGATAGAAACACTGCGTTTTTAAGGATAGCAACACTATGTTTTTAGGAATAACAAAAAGTGTATTCTTTCCTTCATCTCACAAATTTTCGTTGCCACCACCTACAAGTTATTTCTTTAGATTTTATTTACACCAGCACACAGGTTGATAAATATAAAAACGTCTCATTACTAGACATGGTTTTATTGTACAAATTTAGAATATTTGCACTTAAAAGTACTGCCACTGACCAACAGAAGTTATCATTTCAAAAATGAAATCATTTGTTTAAGTATAAATGCAGGTTGTAATTTTATGAACTATTTGACCAGTATGAGAACTTGTATGATCATAAATGTATCTCATACAAATATCCCAATGTAAACACACAATAAGCTACATTAAATTTTCGCGGAAAGATTTGACTGAAAGAAAAATTGATCGCGGAAAGATAAATTGATTCGCGGCTGTGAAATCATTCTCCAAATACTCCCGATACTAATAAGAACAAACTGTGAAATTTTAAGCGAAACCGGTTCAGTAGTTTTTGCGTCTACAAAGGGTACACATACGAACATTGCCTTTTACATGTACGAGAGAAAAAGTACTGAAAACCAGTTTATTCTTTTCATTCAAACTAGGTTTATAACTTTTTCAAGACAGCTTATGTAACGTGTTGAACTTAATGAGCGGAGAACTTTTGCAGAGGTCAGGAGACTCTTTGCGTGCGAAAACTATGTATTTCGGAATTACCATCACTTCCAGTTTCAAAATACACTCCACACTAGACAAATGTTTTCCCTTAATATTTTACCTCTTAACTACCCCTTAAATATCGGTCGTCTACTTCTGTATTGCTACCTGTTTAGGGGCTCTACAAAGATCATTTTCTTCAAACTAGTATCACGGTTTACTGTTAAAAATACGTTATCGTCAGACGGTGCGCAACGATGTAATGACGTAATAAACACGGCACGCAGATGTCTCGCTGACGTCGTGGAAGCGAATTATTTACCATTTTTTGAAAATCTGATCCCAACATCATAATCTGCATTGCGTAAGCATTTCAAACATTCAAATTGCATTGAAAATACGAAAATGAACCATGATACAAAACCATGAAAATGAACCATGAAAGTCGTGGCCATTTACAAGTTTTTATTGAAATTTGAAAATCTTAAAAGCAATGTACAAAAATGTAGCTAGTTTTCAAAAACGTTTAAGATAAAAATAAGATTTAGAATTGCCACCAATATTCTTTATATAAGTAGAATTTGTTTTCCAAATTCTGGACAAGTGGATTTGGAAAACTTGTCAAAAATATAAACTCCTGGATCTCATATTCGTTTAATCCAGAGAGTTAAAAATCATTGGTTCGTTTCGCTCGTATGTATGTAAGTATGTATGTATATGTATGTATTTGTGTGTGTGTGTGTGTGTGTGTGTGTGTCTTTGCAGTACTATCACTAACTAACGTTCAGCTTTCCCTTTAAAAGAAGAATTTTTACGTAAAGTTTAAAATTGTTTCGACACTAACCGTTTGTTGTTCATTTGGGTCCGATTTTTAAAGTTAACCTTAACCCAAAATCGATTTTACAGAGGTTTTCACTTCGAAAAATACAAAATAAACCCTGACCACCATTTCCTTCAATCGCTTAAAGGCCCTATTAAAATACTGCATACAGTGTCCAATGCAGTTCAATATTTTACAAAATTTATTTTGTATTCTTTACGCACACTATGACTGTAAGAGTATGTACGCATTTTGTCTTACATAATAGACAAAATGTCTATTACCCGCGAGGCCGCTACAGAAGGGAGCCACTCTGCCAATCACGATATTTTCTTTGTTCCACATTTAATTTTCAAGTATTCATCGGAACAGCTGACCCATATAACACAATGTAGAGATTAGTCAGCTGGTAAGAGTATCGTCCTTGACGCATGCACGATACAAGTGACAGTCTGTCTGTCGACTTAGATGTCCTCAAAGTCAAGGTCAAGAACCTACATTACTTCCTTTCATCACTTCTTTAACGTCTTTTATACTAATTAATTAATCAGTAGTAACTGGACTCGACCCTGCGAACTTGCGATTCACAGGTCCTAATTTTACCGAATCAACCGGCACCACTATCTTGTCTAAAATTTTAATAAAATTGTGTAGGCTGTGTTGTTTGTTTTCTCACACGTTTATATTGTCGTATTTGACCAAACAATCTACGTTTACCTTAAGTGCAATTAATATACTGTTACTGAAAACAACATTCTTGTTTTGATTCATTTAAACGCAAAACATTACATTTTTTGTTTAAAACGCAAAACAAACTTTCTTACTTTCAATAAATTCTCCACAAAACCTTTTATACATATTTACACGGCACCAAACAATCGTATAGTCTATATAAATATGCGTTAAGGAACTTTTACAAATATGAATACTTCGTTTGCTCTAAACTACGCCTACGTTCCGGATAGACAAAGAGGGTGAACGCCCCATTCTGGTATTTAGTTTAAATTTATATTGCACTTCTGAAATGCATTACGGCCGGACATAATACGCCAGCCAAGAAAAGTGAACGTTAAACTGATGGAAGAAAGCTTAATGGTTGCGTGTTAACGTGCCTCCATCGTGCTGCGGGGGCGAGATATAGCATACGGTACAAAGACAGCGCCCCTCTAGTGCCTTAAAGGTAAGCCTGGATATTAAGGAGCTTATCAGTATTCCCCAATCATCCATTCGGAACCGTTTCACTTTTTACTTCTCCCAAATTAACTGTTTCGAAGCTACCGGCAAAAAAAACCAAAATCGTTTCTTCGGATTTCGCTTAAATTATAGTCAAACATTTACAGCTCAAATCAACGCAGCGAAACGTAACAGATATTTACTTTGAAACAGCAATCTTCCATCACGGATTGTCTGCGTTTTCACATTTTGTCGATTGCTCCGGACTTTACGTGGGCGAATTCTGTTTAAAATAGTTAAGTCCCCAGCGAAGTGTAGATACACAACTGGGCAGACATTCAAGACAACATCACGTTTTAGTGAAATTCGTTTGGAAGGTGAGCTATTGGAGCGGTCATCATCGTATGACTCAGACCCGGATCTATAAAATTATCGATCATGTAGAAACGTAAAACTATGTAAATTATAAAAAAAGATTTGTTATATATATATATATATATATATATATATATGTGTGTGTGTGTGTGTGTGTGTGTGTCAACGTTTTAATTTTGCTCCGATTTCGTTCAATAACAGAAAACGTTAACTTCCACCGACTA
The DNA here is from genome assembly GCA_022606455.1 of Callitettix versicolor. Lineage (NCBI taxonomy): Eukaryota > Metazoa > Arthropoda > Insecta > Hemiptera > Cercopidae > Callitettix > Callitettix versicolor. Next base: position 53,956,978 of record CM040186.1, read on the forward strand.
CTCTTTTTAGACTAGTTTGTATTAAATCCGATAGGTAGTGCTCTTGTTCTGACAATATTATTTATTTTCTTTTAGATAATTGAACAATTGGTTTTATAAGGTAAAGGTTAAAACAATGAAATCTATCAATAATTATATATATATATATATATATATATATATATATATATATATATATACAAAAACTTTTAGAGTATATTAATGTTTATACATTAACAAACCCTTTATTATCCCCCCCCCAGGGCAACGCCGGGTACTACAGCTAGTAATAATAGACTTTTTCATTCCCTCCGTGTTGAATACTTAAAAACTTGTTTATGTTCTTTAAGATAATTTATATGAAGCAGTAAGTATGCTTAATATGTAGTTTACATTTTAAATCCGGAAACAATGTTTTTCTACTTGTGACGAGTTCAAGTACTAAGTTAACAACAAAGCCATGCCCGACGTCTGTACGCATGCGTGCTCCTGCACAGGTTTAATGGAGATTTGATGAGTTTAACGCCTCGCTGGGAGTGAAAGGAAGGATTGAGGTTATACTGGAGATTAACAAAAGCAAACTCCTGGACGGCCTTCTAGCAATGTTTTACTGGCTAGAAAATAAAACTAACATCGTATACTCATGTGTTCAGTGAGACGACAGCTGATTGCGAACACAATGCACCGTACGCATGGGAAATACATCGGCTGTTCTAGTTAGGACCGAGTCACACAGCTGTCTCGCTCATGTTATACAAAGTACAAAACGCTAACTACATCGAAAAGGATCTAGTAAACGAATATTTCGATACAATAAATTATACGTGACACGTTTGGAAAATGATCCATGCCCGAAACCAAAGCCATGAAGTGAGTTCCGATCCAAAGTCTTTATATATCCAAGAGGGCTCGGTGGTCCATGTGGCTAAGATATAGATCACCAGCAAAGGCAGCTGAAATGGGCTTAATGATCTCACTGTAACTCTCGCTCATACTGCTCTCACTTATCTACTCAAGATACACATTCACTACACAGCTAGGCTAACTCTAAACTGTAATGCGACCCGTGCTGATAAAGTGTACATCAGCCCAACGTATCACGAGAGCATTGGGGTACCTGGCGACCTCCCAGTGTACCTTTGCCTTACCCAGTATGCAGGGCTCAGTGTGGGCGGACTTAATTTCCCTAGCTACTCATGTTCCCAAGAGTAAGAATATAAATAAAATGAGAGGGAATTCAGGTACAACAAAAATGAGCACAACCTCTTTGAAAAGGCTCAACAGTAAGGAAAATTAAAAGGAAATTAGCAGAGCAAGCATTGGCAAATACCTCACTCCAAATCCTAAACTTTATAAAGAGGAGACGCTGTAACTGAACATCTCACGAATATAAAAAGGGGCCACAAGAGATCTACAAAGGTCGCAGTGCAACAGTAATTCTACAAATTCGTTCATTCAAGATACACCGATCAGTCTCCTGCGCCTCTGAACTACGAACCTCAAGGTTGTGGGTTCGTTACGGATTTACTACCGTTACTTTGTAGTTATCGTTAGAGTTAAGGCCGGTGCCTCGTTCTAATTACACTAAATAATTTTTGAAAAAAAACAATAGGTGCCTTTTTCAAACGGGTAAATAAGGTTCGCTATATAACGAAATAATCGAATCTATTCAACTACCTTGCTAAGTATTAATCAGATCTGATCAAAACAGCATGTGTCCTCAAAATGTGTTTCGTAAGTCCCATTCATTTCTAAGTCTGGGTCTTACTATAATGGCCTTGTTAAAACAGAACTTTCCAAAAGAATGAACTCGGAAGTTTTTATATTACTAAGCAGCCATATTACAATTATTTTTTAATTTATTTTCCGAGCGCTAGAGTAACAGACAGACAAATGGACAACAGCACGTAAGAAAACACAAGTGTCTTGAATCCGGTCCTTGATCGATACATAACAGCGCGAACTTTCTTCTATTCTGTAAGTACTCCGTCCCGCGATACAGCTGCGTTTGTGTCAGGACGTGCATTGAGCTAAGTTCTCACGGTCAAACAGCCTTGTTAAGTTCCGATGTTTGAACAGATAAATCAGGCCCCATAAGGTGACACCGCACGCCGGCCTTGCACTACTTGTACAGCTGCAGCATCCCTAATGATTGCCTCCACAACACAAGCTATAAAGCTACGTATATATAAAACACCTCTCTTGTACTACCTCCATTCAACAAATCTCCGCCATCATGTACAAGCTGGTAAGTATTATCATATTGTTAATTTAGCATTTACAATAATATTTTATATATTATTACGCTAAGCATCCCGATCTGTTTTGTAATAGAAAAAAGGACATGCATTACTGAAACTACAGATAAGAAGTACCTACAGGTTCGTTAGAACACCAGAACTCTCACGCCTCATATTTTTCTATTTTAAAGCTTTACAGTAAAGTAAAACCGACTGAAAACCGTTAAAGAAAATGTCCCCGTGAGAGTGAAGCACAATTGTGTGTGTACCAAAACAGTTGATTGCTAGAAAAACATTGTTGAAAGTACTATTTAAATTGTTACTGTAACCAAGACTTAAGTAATTATTAACTGAATCAGTTTTGAAAGTAGAATCGGTAAGACAATCTAGTCCAGTTCTAATATGTAAATGTTATTAAATAAAAGTCTCTGCTTCCAGTAAACAGTAAATACTGTAGCCTAATTTAGGTATGTAATGTAAAATGCGGTTATAGTAGGTTTCATTTGTAAATATTTCAATAAGGTACAATGTTAGAATTCAGTCGTTAATTTTACAGGTTAAAGCTTTAAATACGAAAGTAGAACAATATAAAGCCTATTGTAATTACATAAATATAATATAACACGGATACCTCACTGACATGATGGAAGCGAGTTTCCAAAAAATGTTTTTTTAACTTACCCTATTTCTAAAACTCTTATTTCTCCTAACCTAACCTAAACAGCATTACAATCTGCATATATTAACACTTTAAACGTTCGAATTGCATTGAAAATACAAAAATGAACCCTGACCGACGTTAAACTATATGTATTAATTTCCAAGCGTTTTGACAATTCAAAATGTTAATGTACGTAATAATTCAAATAATTCACATAATAATTCAAATAGTCCAAAATCTTAATGTACATAATAATTCAAATAATTCAAAATGTTATTGTACATTATAATTCAGATAATTCAAAATGTTAATGTACATAATAATTCAAAATATTAATATTAATAATAATTCAAAATGTGAATGTACATAATAATTCAAATAATCCAAAATATTAATGTACATAATAATTCAAAATATTAATATATAATTCAAATAATTTAAAATGTTAATGTACATAATAATTGAAATAATTTAAAAAATCCAAAATGTTAATGTGCATGATAATTCAAAATATTAATATACATAATAATTGAAAAAATTCAAAATGTTTGTACAGTTTTCAACGCTGATTATAACGGTGAAATCATAATTTCAAAAATACTTTAAGACAAAAAAGTTATAAATTTTTACAATATTTAAAAATGACCGCCATCTTGAAACTATTAAACAAATATTGTTGGGGAACGAACTTGTTCAAGTTTTCACAAATCAAGAGTTGGAAGCAAATCGGACTAAAATTGCGAATGTGAGCGTGCTAAAACACACACACACACACACACACACACACACACACACACACACACACACACACACACACATATATATATATATATATATATATATATATATATATATATATATATATTCAAGTTTGGGTCTTATCAGGAAGAGTATTAATTGAAAACCTTTATAGCATAAAAATAATTGCCTAAACTTTCAGATCCTCTTGCCCCTGCTCTTCGCCGCTGCCTCAGCTGGCTACCTCGCCGCCCCTGTGGCGCACGCCCCTGTAGCATATGCTGCCCCTGCAGTAATCCACGCTGCCCCAGTGGTCGCCCACGCTGCCCCAGTGGTAGCTCACGCTGCTCCTGCCGCTACTTCCTACCAGAGCTTCCAACAAGTTTCGCACAGTGTTCCTGTCCACGTACCAGTCGCTGCTCCAGTTGTCAAGGTCGCCGCCCCAGTGGTTCCCGTAATCAAATCCTACGCAGCTCCCGCCTATGGATACCATTAAAGACGCTCTCCAGTAACTGGATATGTGCACCATATTTGTTAATTTTTAATACGTTGTCAGGTTTAAATTAAAAAAATATTTTCACAATAGATTTAATGTTATTTCAACCATAATGAATGTGGCAGAAACATTAATTAGACAAACCAAATCATTTAAAATAGTCACACACACACACACACACACACACACACACACACACACACACACACACACACACACACAAACACACAAACCAATCGTTTGTTTACTTATTCCTCCATTTTATATATTACACATACATGTAAGTTATCTTAATACAGAGATGTATAAATTTAAAAAATTTTAAATTTTACGTTCAATATACTTCCATTATTAAGTAAGAAAGTCGAAAATTGCTTGATTTGAAACATTTTTTTCAAAAAAAATTCAATAATGTGTAAGGTAAAACTTTACCTCCTATCTGGCGGATTTTACATTAACTACAACACATACCACTGACTAACAGAACTTGTAACAAGCGCGGTAACATATTCGATAAATAAGCCGTCTCTACCTGACATCTAGCGGATATTGGATAAACTACGACAAACAACACTACCAAGTACAGAATATTTTTATTTTCTACCAAAATTTAACTCTCAAGTACCTAATCACAATGTATGGATCTGTTAATTCTCCTAAAAACCTGGAACCACTAAATAAAAAATTGGGAAATTAGCCTAATTTTTAAAACAGTTTTATTAGTTTTACTAAAATTCATCATAAAGGACGCTTTATAAGTCAGCTTAACAAATTCTAAATAAAAGAATTTATGGTTTAATAGAAAGTTAAGAAAAATAAATAACACAGGCCGTCGGCAAGGTTTGTTTTCCTCTTATTTATTATCAAACTAAGCATTTATATTAAAAGTATTCAAACAAATATATAGTTTATTTCTGTAATTGCACTTATAGATAATTTTTTTATTTATTATTATATTTAATTTCTTTATGCTATGTATGTTAATCAAGTAAACGTTTTAAACACAAGTGAGGCTGCTTTCGAGTTTTCAATATATTTTACAACAAGCTCAATACCGTAATACAGTCGCAAGAAAGGGCTCATCGTTCGGATCGTTTTCTATTGGGTTTCTTGTTGAAAATCCATTTAGGTTTAGGTTTTAGGGCGTAAAAACAGACCCTGCTCCGTGACTAATCACTAACTTTCCTTCTAACGTTTAAATAGTCATTTTCGTTTTCAAAATAATACTTAAGAATGAAGCTGTTTAGCATGGAAATTTCCAAAAATGTATCACTGCTAATGTGACTATTAAAGAAGCAAAATTCGAATTAAAAATTGTTTTTTGTATGTAATAAATAATAATCACTGCACGAAATTGACGTCATGGAAGCACATTTTCAAAACTTTGAAACGTCTTTTTTTCACCACCATAAAAAGTAGTAAAATCTGCATATACTAGCAATTTAAACATTAAAATTACATTGAAGATAAGAAATTAAACCCAGATCACCGTCAAATTTCTTCTATCGATTTCAGCGCATTTAAAAATATCAAAATCCTAATTTCTGCAGCTCTTAACGCTGATTACGATAGAGAAATCAGATTTTCAAAAATATTCAAGATCAAAAAAAATTTATCTTTGAATGATTTGGAATAATCCACTATTTTGAAACTGTTGATTAACGAACTTGTTAAAACTATTACAAATATTGATTTTGTGCCAAGTGTCAATCATATGAGATTAATGATTTCCATAACGCTATCATGGGTAAGGCTTAGGTACACTGAGAGGCCACCAGGTCTCCCAGGACTCCGTATAATACATTACTAGGTAGATGTCATTCACTACATAAGCAAGGGTTGCTTTGTGTGTGTGTGTGTGTTTTGTATGATGTTCTAGTTCGTCTCTCTCTCTCTTTCTCTCTCTCTTAAAATACATTTATTTTAAAGAATAAACGTTATTGTTTAATATCTGATATAAAATAAGGAATTTATGACAATATTTATGTGAGCAGAATTACTGGTTTTCATAGACTGACATTTCCTCCTGTGGAAAATGGGAAAGTGACACCTTTTTATTAATGGCACCCAGAAGTTATACCACAATAATTTTTAAAAAATCAAAATATTACGGTAAAAAAATTCACGAACACAATAATTACAGAAATCATGAAAATACTTGGAAAAATACTTGAAAAATTACAAATGTTGCCATAACTTCGATATTTCTTATCAGGTTTAAAAAATAAATTTTCATTTTGTTCATAATAAAATGGGCAATATCTTATCTAATCGAGATAATTTTTATAAAATATAAGATTAAAAAGATATTCACAATTAAAAAATTTTAATTGCCGCCATTTTGAAAATTTTAAGATAAAATGTAGGTACTTTTTTAAACAGTCGTTGATACAGATACGTGTGTGTGTGTGTGTGTGTGTGTGTGTGTGTGTGTGTGTGTGTGTGTGTGTGTGTGTGTGTGTGTGTGTGTGTGTGTGTGTGTGTGTGTGTGTGTGTGTGTGTGTGTGTGTGTGTGTGTGTGTGTGTGTGTGTGTGAAGCTACCTTGAACCGTTCTCATTATAAAAATTGTTTTTTATAAAACAAAATGGCAGCCAGACAGAAAACAAAGCGTTTTTGGACCTGTGTTTATTGAAACGTTTCATCTAATTTTGATGCTGGCAATCACGCCATGAACTCTTGGAACCATTTTTTCTAAATAGCCTGTACATATATATATATATATAGAACCTATGTTAAAGAGAATTTCTTGGGCGCCTTGAGCTGTACAAGCTGTGAATAAATCGCATTCAGTAGCTAAGCCTATAAAATACTTTCACTTCTAGCCGCCAGGTAGCATGACAGGATCTATATTTGTAACGCATGTATGTTTATTGTGTTTAGGTAGAGTCGGAATAATTGATCCTAGAAAAATGCGTGCGAATTCGAAAAATACACAAATTGAATTATTTTGTATATTTTGTCTCTCGCCCAATCTGCTTGTCTGTCTGCAACACGACTCTATCTACGGTGTACGCTTTAAAGTTAAATAAAAGCCATTTTAAGGCTTTACAATAAAATAAAACCAACTGAAAACCGATAAAAAGTCTGTAAACAAAACTCCAGGGGCAGTACAAAGTGTCCCCGTGAGAGTGCAGCCAATGAATACAGAATCTATAGATTTTGTTTTCATTGTTACAGCACAACTCAGGCTGTCCCAAACAGTTGATTGCTAAAAAAAAAACATTGTTGAAAGTAACACAATACAATGTATTTAAATTATTGTTGTGTCTAAGACTTAAATAATTACTGACCGAATCAATCACTTTTGAAAGTAGAATCATTAAGTCAATCTAGGCTAGTTCTAATATGTAAATGTTATTAAATAAAAGACTCTGCTTTTAGTAAATTGTAAATACTGTGGCCTAATTTAGGTATGTAATGTAAAATAAGGTTATAGTAGGTTTCATTTGTAAATATTTCAGTAAGGTACAATGTTAGAATTCAGTCATTAATTTTTTTACGTTATATTTATAAATACGAAAGTGGAACAAAGTAAGGTCTATTGTAATAACCTAAATATTATGAATGACATTGCTTTTAAAATAACTAAGAACTTCTTCTTGTACATTATTCATTTAATTTCCCATTAACTGCGAATGGTTGCACGGACCCGCTAGTTACTTATAATGAACTTAGTATTTGATTTTATAATCAGGTGAAAAACATTAATTTAATAATGTGTTCCTTAACCGAAACCGTATCTCCAGACCAGCAGTAGAAAGAGCAGTTAAACGTTTCGAAGAAACATGGACAGTCGAGGACCTTTTTCAATCAGAAATATGCTAAAGTAATGTAAAGATTTTAGAACTAGTTAATCGGCGCCATTTTGAGTAGGATTGATTTAGAGAACTCTTGATTGAGCTATTCTTTTTTGTCTTTTAACAAAACGTATAAAATCAGGAGTCACTTAATATGGCTTATAAAATTTTTGAGTTGCCCCTAATATATCCAATTTTCGGTGAATAGACGTGTTTCCCCATACTTCATAAACGTACTAGAAATGATAATCCTTACATGAGCTTTGTGAGCGCTCGTTATATATGACATCTTGCGGCGGAGTGTTCAACTACGGTTAAGCAGATAATAGTACTGTCTATTTTCTCAAACGTCTATTCCCTGTTATTTCATATTACAGTGCTCGTAGCAGCAAATAGTGTAACTACTTGGACTTTAGCTTCTGATATCGAACCCGCTTTTTGTAATGGCTGTGCTTATATTCAATGTCCATACATTAAAAGCACATCTTTACGCCTCGTGAACATTTCATAAGTTTGTTTTTCTCAACTAATACACAGAAACATTGTTCGAGTGTCTCCGTACTTTTGAGTAACCCTGTATAGATGACGTCACGTTAATATAAAATAAAACAAATTTTTAACTAAAATTACGAGCAGTGTAATAATACGCAGCTAATAAGCCGTCATTCAAGTGGCCTACTTAAAGCAAGTACCCAACTTGTTCATGACATTTAATATTAGGGCCAATATAAATTTTAATTACTTTGTGCAAATGATGATTAATTTTAAAAGCTTTGCTAATTATTTCCACAAAATAATGTACACCGCGACGGACGTTTCAGTAACTTTCTCTCGATCGGTGTACAACAGCCGATGCATGCAGCTGTTTCGCTGACGTGATGAGAACAAATTAACAAAAAAATAATATCGATCCTCATTGATACACGAGTATTTTCAATAAAATTTAAACATGCAAATATGTGAAATATTCGCGGTTAAAAAATAATATCAGAAACAATGTATGGTAAAAGTTGCGATTTTTACATTCGTTCTACAAGAAGTATGTAGCAATTATGAGTGGAACAAAATCAGTCACCAGGCGTCAGGTTACTGTAGGCTAATTTTTTTTTAATTTAGGCAGTTGACATTTTCGTACATCGTACATATTGGAAACTTTTTTTTAATTTAATAAGTTTTAAACCATTCTGGTAAAAAAACCGTTAAACAATTTGTGTTGAAAAATAAACAGTGTTTTTCGTTTTTTATTTAAAAAAATATTCCCACTTTAAAAAAATATCTTGACCTTCAAAAGAAAATGAAGATTTTTTTTGATATTTCAAATCCTTCCTTCTGTCACACTTAAAACCAAATGTTAGTATTTATTTGTTAAATTTTCACTCCTTGAATACGATTTCATGTCTACATAAGGTTTCTAAATTTCACGATTTGTCCCATTCTTATCCCTTTCGGTACTTTTTGAAGACGTTTTCTATATTCAATGTTCAAAGTAAAGGGAATATTGTGTACATATACAGGCTGGCCGAGAAGTCCGAATACGGCAAAGTAATTCAAAAAGTGTTATTCTTTAGAAGACGATGAAATCTTATTAATGAAAAGAAATGTCTACTAATTTGTTTTAATATAGTCTGCCATTTTTGAATCCGCCATCTTGAGTGCAACGTTTTTTCAGATGCGAAGGGGATCGTATTACACACCCTTTTCCCATAAAATTTTGCCAATAATTTACTGGTGAAATCCGTATTTAAATACCTATTTTCGGTTTGAAGTTACAGCCCGTCAAACTTTAGCACGCAGTCCCGCAAGTGTGTGTGTGTGTGTGTGTGTGTGTGTAATCTAAAATGTTTACATAGTAAAATACATTATAATATCACACTAAACCCCTAATGCATAACATTGTAAGTGTCTTAATACGTACAATATTGGCATGTGACACATCTAACGGGGTCAGATACTCCAAGGTTAGACTCCGAGCCGTGCAACGAAAGCACAAACTTTCTTAGAACCCGTAGCCTGTATTAGAACATACCTTTCTTATACAGGGTGACCGGAAATATCCGGGGCGGCTATATAAGGAAATATGAACTGAAATGTTTCCTATTTATAAAGAAAATTATAACTTTGAAGGTGAACGCCTGTTTATAACGCTAGCTAGTAAAGAAATAAACAAGGAGAGTAAAGTTGTTATGAAGAAAAAACAGAACAAATTGGAAAAAAGCTTCTAGAAGGTCTGACTGTTGCGTAGTTTCTCAGTTTTTATTAAATCAAAAACTAGAACAAAGAACTTTCATTTTTTTTATTTCAGTGTATTTATATTTGAAACAACTAATATAGCCGCACGCAGTTGTCTCGCTGACGTGATGGAAGCAAATTTCCAGAAGTATTTTTTGTTATTTATCCCTTTTGAAATCCTAATTTTACTACTAAAATCAGAATTAAAATCTGCCTATACAAGGTTTTTACAATTTGCACTTAATTTTAAATACGTTAATGAACCAAAATAATGTTGTTTTTTTTTAACGTCTGACTATTGTGCACGCTTGGGCTAATGCAGACGATGGGATGATTTATAGCGTATGAAAATGCCAAGCCCTCGCCGTCAAATTCAATTTCTTAATTTTAACGGATTTTGACAGTTTTAAATGCTAATTTACGCTATTTTAACGCTGATTACGACGATGAAATCAGATTGTTTTTTAATTCAAGAAGAAACGTTATGTGTTTTTTAATGATTTGAAATGGCACCATTTTGACTAGTTTTTCATTAAATCGTATTTCAATGAAAACTATATTAATTGACCGATTTTGATTCTATTTGGAATCCAGGTCTGTTTTTTTATATATTTCTTTTTTCCGTTTCTATAATTTTACAGAAAAGAATTGTTTTAAGAGAAAAAAAGTTTTCATCAGAATTCGTTTAAATATATTCCCAAAAATTTTGTTCTGTATCGTATCAAAAAAAAATTACAAAATTTCTCAAAACCAGTTTGTCAGATTTTCTTGAAATTTGGTGTCATCACGAGTGCAAAAATATTAAAAATTTCCGACATTTTTTAAGATTATTTTTAATGACTGTCATTTTAAAAGACACACACACACACAAATATATATATATATATATATATATATATATATATATATATATATATACACTTGTTTAGTGTGAAGGTATTACAACGATAACGATGGTCGTTCAAATATCGAGAAAAATTATAATATATATATAGTTTTTTAAAAAAATTCTTTTTTATTCAGTGATGTATGTTTCGCCATGAGGCATCTTCAGATATGGTAAAACTAAAAATTAAAAGTTGTTCTTTAATGCAGTTGATGTTAAAACTGGATGGGATAAGGTAAAGAAAGGAAGGATTGGTAATGTAAGAAGGACGGTGAACAGCAGGTCTCATTATATTAAAATTAGGAGTTTTACTATATATTTACAGAGATCTATATATTTTCAGAATTTCTAAATTAATTAGTTTTATATCTTTTTAGTTTTTATGGACTGAAGTGATATTGTTCAAATTAAATGAGTTTTTATAGCTCTTCCAGACAATCCTACGTATTTACAAGGGCACACTTTGTAAACACCTATTTTATTTTTATTTTTGAAAATTTGCTTCCCTAAACTCGACTTATAGTCGTTTAAATAGCTCATTTAAGGAAAAAGAGTCCTTCAAGTAGTTCATTTTCCAATTTAAAAAACACTAATAATGATCCCCTCCCCCCTCCCCAGTACTAATGAAGTAAATTGCCAAAAAGTAACAAAACTTCAAGGGAGCGACTAAGGATACAAAAACGAACCCTGACCTCAGGAAAATCACAGCCATGATTATACAATTTGTAATGCTAATTTTTGCAGACGATAAAATCAGATTTTCAAAAAACGTTTGCAGGTTTTATTGGCCGCCATTTACGCTACTGATTTCGCTGGGCAACAAACTCGTCTAAACAAAATCCATTTTCGAATTTAATTTTCCCAAAAATGTCCAACGCTAGAACTTGAGTTCCGGAACCTTTGTTATTGGCTCTAGGTAGGATGTCAATGTTCCCTAACGAAGACAAAACACATTCAGAACAGATACTGCACAAGAACAGAAACATAATCCAAAGAACGGTTGCATAAAATAGCTCATGGCCGGCAGTTTTTTTGTACCGTTGCAGCCCACACCGCGATTTGTAACTTAATACTTAAGGATTCGAATATCCCGCTACCGGTATATAAGCCCAGCGGATAGCTAAATTTGCATCGAGTCGTTCGTCAACCAAGTACTACGACAAATCAACATGTTCAAGTTGGTAAGACTGCTTTGTTATAGGAACATCTGGACGGCCGAATATTAGCAATCTGAATTCCGATAGACATTAGGGAGGTCGTGTATTAACGTTAGTTGGTTGGTTCCAGTGCCGGCCTTAGCCTTTTGGACAGGTCGGGCAAAATTTACTGTGGCGCCTGTGTAAGGGACGCGTTTTTAAGATATCTAATAAAAATGGGTATACATATACTTTTGAAATAAATTTTAAAATAATTTATTGATTATAATGATAATGATTATTATTGTAAATATAATATTTATTCAAATATGGTTAATAACAAATAGTACTAGATAACTAGTATAGATATATAGTATTATTGATAACTTTAAAAACCTAGACAGCGGCACCCTAACTGAGTTAGCGACCTCGGGCGCCGCCCGACTTTACCCCCCCCCCCCATAGGCCGACACTGGTTGGTTCTATGGCTTTTCATGTATACATTGCATATCGTGACAAAATTTACCGCCTTTTGTCTATTTGTGCTGTTTAATGTTTAATCATTAGACAGGTCTAGCAATTTTTTTTATATGAGGGAAAATAAAAACACGCGTAACGTGTAAAAATGCGTCACTTTTTTGCTTTTGCTTTATACATATTATTAGAATTTTTGAGGGAAATTTAAGTCCACCAGTGAACTGACAGTTTTCATGTGCGTTCCTGACTTACTGCTATGATTTCTGCTTACGAAATATTTATTTGTTTAAAATGATTTATATAATTAGTGGAATAATAAATATTTAAGCTTAAATAAACGCCATCATACTACATTCCCGACCCATCTAGCACAAAATTTACGGTTGAATATATCTTGCACGTTGTACTTCATGCCCATCCCAGGCATCACATTTACTAGAGCGGAAACAGTTGGACATATTGTACAAGATTGATGTTTTAAATTTCTATATGATTTACATAAGTGTACACTTCCTTTGATATTAGTTTTGTATAATTTCAATTTAGCAATATTATTAATACAATCGTAACAATTTAAATCAACAATGAACACTGATTTCTTCAATGTTTTAACCTCTCACCTCTGTCGGTCAGTTCCCCGACTACGGTACTTGTTTATCTTACTAGAAGCGAGTGTTTTGTGCAGTTCCCAGGCCCTAGACGGCTAAAAGTGTCAAAACTTGTTTCGCTACTTTTCCAAATTCTGCATAACCTGCAGTAGGGTCGAACTGTCTTTTCCGATATACAATTTAGCGCAATAGTGTTGAATGAATATTTCATTGTTTGTTTTCCTATAAAATGGCTGTTTCTGAACTGAAAGAAAATGAAGTTCGAAATTTTTTACAAATGAAGAGTAGCTGATGAAGATTCTTATAGCGTGTGATAAATACGTAGCATACATTATAAGTTAATTATGAAATAATCAATATAACACGAAAAATATATATATTCAACTATTTTTTTATAAATTTTCTGAATGTTAACCGATAAAACGAAATAGCGTACCATATTCTGTAGGTCCAAAATCAGTTGTCAACCTCCTAAAAATGAAAAATACTTTCCGTACGTACGTATAAAATACCGTACGTAGGTATAAGCTATAAAATACCTTCCCTCTCCATACAGGAACCGTCCCACGTAATGGAATCCTGGATCCGCACTTGATTCAATATTGTTTGTGTTTGGAAATGTACTTCCATCACGTCAGCCGTAGTGCCGCCGCGTTAGTTATGTACATGTAAGCTTATGATTTTTTTAAATTTAATATGTACTCCAGATTTGTTTTAATGATTTTAAGCATACTTCAAATTTCTGTATACGAAATATAACAGGTTAAATTCTTATGTTTATCAAAACAAATAGTTACATAAACATTTGACACTACTGACTGACATAACTATGTTTACAGGCTATCTTCAGTTTTCTCTTCGCCGCCGTGTCTGCAGGATACCTCAGCGCATCCCTCGGTGTAGCTGCCCCTGCATCTGTAAGTTATGCAGTCCCCGCAGCAGTCAGCTATCCCGCACCTGCCCCTGCAGCAGTCAGCTACCCTGCCCCTGCCCCTGCAGCAGTCAGCTACCCTGCCCCCGCAGCTATCAGTTACGCCGCCCCTGTCGCGGTTAGTTACGCCACTCCAGCTCCGGCACCCGCGCCCTCGGCCACTTCCTACCAGAACACCTACAGGATCTCCAACACTGTCCGTGCAGTTACTCCCGTTGCTACTCCAGTAGTGGCTGCCGCTCCGGTAGCTGCTGTAGCCGCCGCCCCTGTTGTAGCCGCAGCCCCTGTTGTAGCCGCTGCCCCTGCTGTTGCTTACGGCTCCAACGTTTTGGCCGGAGGATATCCTTATGCAGCACGAGGCTACAGTGGATACGGACATAACTAAGAATACAACCAGTTTTGTCTTCATTTAATTTGTCTGTAGTTCGTTTTTTGATTAGATAACAAAATATTAAATTTTTCTAATATAACTTTGTATAGATAATAAATTATTCACTGACACAAAAGACACTGTTTTTTACTTTCCTATATTCCTGTTGCATTCATAAAAAAAGAACTAAACAAACACGTAATACATATAACAGGCAAATATTAACTCACGTACATACACACAGGGGGCAAATTGATGAAAGAAGCCGAAAAAAAAGAATAACAAAAATTCCAAGCATATGCTTTGAAAGCACGTACTGAGAGTCCATATACTTGTTTCAAATGCAGTACACACATATTTACAAGAATTGATCAGCTGACTTCTGTGTCGTCTTCACAACGCGACGCGGACTGCACAGCTTGTAACGTCTGGTTTTTGTGACGTATTACAAGCCCACACATAAACATTACTTTAGAATCGTATTTTTACCAACATAAATACAAAAATATCTACACAAATCTTTAAAACACTTTTTCTCTGTTTCGATCAAAACTATTTTATGATTTTTTTCGACATTTTTCTGCACTAACATGTTGAATGAAGAGGTCTGAATGTTCCATATAAACCTTTTATATGAAAAATGTATAAATAGACTACCAGTGGGTCAGTGCGACCACTAATAGGAAAAAGAAACGAATATACAACAATGTACAGCAGGACGTTGAACAGTAAAATCGTTGCAATACCATATAGTGCTACTATTTTTTGTCAATATGAACTTCTGTTAAAATAGACGCTATGGTTATATTTAATACTTGCATGACCTGTTAATAAAGCAATGTCATTCATTATATTTAGGTTATTTAATACAATAGGCCTTACTTTGTTTTACTTTCGTATTTAAAATTATAAACTATAAAATTAATGACTGAATTCTAACATTGTTCCTTATTAAAGTATTTACAAATGGAACCTACCATAATCGGATTTTACATTATACACCTAAATAAGGCTGCAGTATTTACTGTTTACTAAAAGCAGAGTTTCTTATTTAATATTAGTTAATTCACACATTAGTACTGGCCTAGATAGTCTTACCGGTTCTACTTTCAAAACTGATTCGGTCAATAATTATTTAAGTCTTGGATGCAATAGTTATTTAAATATTACTTTCAGCAAGGTTTTTTTTTAGCAATCAGCTGTTTTGGTAATCATGCCTGAGTTGTGCTGCACCCATGAATACAATATATACTCTCACGGGGACACTTTATTCTGCTCCTGGAATTTTCTTTACAAATCTTTTATCGGTTTTAGAGGTTTTATTTTATTGTAAAGTCCTAAAATAGGGGAAACGTGCGAGTTCCCCGGTGTTCTGACGAACCTGTAGGTACCCCATATACGTAGTTTCAATAACGCAGGTCCTTATTTTTGGTGTAAAACAGATCGTAAAGTATTAATTATGTGTATATGTTAAGCATGACGCTTCTTTACACATACACATACACATACGCTTTTATTCGTGCTAAAGCTTGTTTCTGTTATTCCCCTCATACAAAAGAGTGTTAGGCCAGATAAAAGAGGTTTATATTTCAAAAAAATATCTACCAAGACGGTCAAACCTAAATATATCTATATGTATTTGATTGATTTCATAGAAACTGGTTCATTTGTTTTGTCACCAGCAACATGCACAGACACGCAGATACATACACGTACATACAAGTGAAGCCTTTTGTTATTGATACAATAAACTGAAAACTTATATATACAACAAAATCTCACAAATTAATTTTTCTCTCTGTCAATAAACCTAATCCACCCTGAATACAGTAGAGAAACAGAAAATACGAAGATACAGAAATGCGTAACAATATAGTTCTCTTAATAAATTTCTGATAATCAATATCTTTGGTTGAGCAAATTACTTTCTTGGTGGCTTTACCAAATTTGTTTTGAACAAAAAGAGCTTCAATTTCATTAAAATTGCACAAATAAAACACGAGTTAAATAAAACACGAGTTATTTATTTTTGTTGAAATAAAACGTTAAACTCAAATGTATACAATTATACAAAATACAATTATAGGTTAGATATAACAAAAGCATACATATTTTGAAATATATTAGCTAATGAATACGCTACGACGAGTTTAAAAATATAGAAATCAATACAGATTTCACAAATTAGAGGAAAAATAGTACCATCTCTGGGCCTAAGTGTAGTGGGATAGAATAAACATACAGCTCAGTCTGGAGAACAGCAAGATTTTAGGTGGTTACAATTAATGTCATTATCAACAGAACACAGTAACAACACTATCTGTCGGTTGGTAATTTTATTTCACTCAGACGTTTCTTACAAAGCGCCGTATGATATCTTTACTTTTATATCTTTTTCTGTTTGTAGAAGGGATTTACAGTGTATTAAGAACAAACAAACAATCCAATACAGTAAATATAGGATTTTTTTCAAAACAAAGAACGAAAACACGTGCGCACTAAATTGTCTTTGTAGGTTGCCCAGTAATCCCAACTGCTGGGTTAACAAAGCAGAATTTCAAATATGACACCATTTTGAAACGGTTGAACTGACCGCATGCAATCTCAATTGACTTGTTTGAACAAACAAACGGACAGATATCCAAGAACAATAAACTTCTTTGAGAAAAATGACCTTGAAAAACGATGTCATTATCGAATAAAACGTTATCATTATCAATTTTTGTCATTATCACTACATCGTACACAAATGTGAAGAACGTATAGTGACGGTGAAATAATGACCTTTTGTTGTAAACAACCACTTTCATTAATCCAAAAAAGTGGTTCTTCATCTATGCGTGTTTTTGTCCTTCCGTTAGTGCCAATCTTTTAACTAATTAAACGATTTTGAAGAAATTTTACACTTAGCTCTGGTTTGTCCATATGGCGAAAGAATTTTTTAATAATAAATTTTTCAAAAATAGAACTTTTTCAGACCTGCTTTTCTTGGTTAAAAAACAGTGGTAAAAACAGAATTTTTTTTCTAAATCGGTTATAACAATTAATCTAAATTTGACCAAATGTAGCTTTTGTGCAGCTGTACCTCTGAAAATCTGTTTCGGGAGTTAACGAAAAAACTGAAATCGGATTATTTCTCAAAATTGCTTCATCAATGAAATCGGCAAAAACCCAAAAATAAACCCTTACCACCATGTTTGTTTCCTCTTGTCAATTTAATTTATTTATAATTTGGTAACACTGATTTGAGTTATGAATCTTCATAATAAACGAAAATTTGAGGAAAATCTGATAGACCGATTTTAAGAAACTAAATCATCCGAATTTCGGTCAAAGTTTTTAAAAAAATCTGGATAATAATTGAATGTTTTTCAACTATTGTTTCTAATACAAATTGAATAAGTTAAAGATTGCGCGAGATTATGTATATTTTATTAAGCTATCGATTGTATAACCAAGCCCAAGTAACCGATTTTTCTAGTTTTTTCCGCACTTTTAATTAGAACACGGTAACTTTATCCCCTATGTCTGGGGTAACACAACACCCTCGACCTCGACCAGCTTTGATATATCGATATATAAAGACTACTTTCAGAACAGTAATCATCGAGTCTTATCAGCACTTCGAGAACATCAACATGTTTAAACTGGTAAGTTAGGTTTTATTATCGCTCACTTTAGCAACAAAAAACAACCTTTCAATTAAACCTCACTATTTACTAATAATACACGGATATTTACTAGTATTTACTAGTACACAACGTAACCTAAACAAACAAATTTTTGTTATTGAACCAAAAATAAAAATCATGTTTTATTTTTATTTTAATTACGATAATGTGTTTCTAAACACGACAAATAAACATAAGTAGTTTTTAACAACATAACCCAAAACCAGCTTTAGCATAAACAACATAACAAAACGTAACCAGCTTTTTATGAAATCAGCTGATCGTTACGAATTAATATAAAACAACTAATCTTACTATAACTACCAATATAAATTTGTGCACTCGCCTAACGCGCAAAATCTAATTTCTCAACCAGTCCTAAAACATTGTAAAAACATTGAGCAATTTGTAGTAAATTGATTTATAAGTCATACGTAACTAACGTTTAAACTGAATCTGTTGAAGTAATTTTATGGCTTTTTTTCAATAGCCGCCAAATAGGATTTTCGAAAAGTCATACTTACAACAGATTTTTAGAAAAAAACTTACTTATTTTTGTGATTAAGAGATTAGCATCTCTTGCCGAAAAAAGCTTTACAAAATAATGAAAATTTAATATATAGACTTCTACAAGTAGCTAACTTTAGCCTGCATGTCAAGTTCCATATAAAATATTGTTATTTAGTTTAATTCTCATAACAGTGCGCAAATATGAACACACACACACACACACAAACTTATTTATTCTTGACCACAGTGCTTTGGATATAATTCGTACGGTGAAAGATTTAAATTGGATAAATAAATCTAGCACGACAGCTTTTTTCGTCCGCAAATGAAGCCATTGAATTTCTAGCACATTTGTACTTAGGGCATATTCAAAAAACTTTAGATTTTTCATCAAAAATCTTTACGCAAGTGTGGGTTTACATTCCACGTCAAGCTGCTTTGCCCCGACTTCCTCTTAGAGACTACGTACGCTTGTGTTCCTTTTATTATCCATCGGGTCAACAAATTGTGTTCAATTTTTACGATATATTGCACTCGGCATAAGAAATTTCAAATGAAAGAAATGTGCGACTAGAGAGAAATAAAAAAACAACCCAACGGCGGTCAGGATTTTCGTCGATTTACTCCCGAACGTAAATATTTTTCAAAATAAAATTCTGTAAGCCTATACCGACTGCACTTATAAATTAATCCATACTAACTAAACTTATTGATTGCTCTATGTTTCAGGCTATTTTGTCCGTGTTGTTTGCCGCAGCATCCGCTGGCTATCTGAGCGCTAGCATCGGAGTAGTTCCTGCTGTTAGCTACCCTGCCCCTGTAGTGAATTACGCCGTCCCTGCTGTGAGCTACGCTTCTCCCGCCCCTTCTGCTGTAAACTACCCCTCTCCTGCAGTGAACTTCCCTGCCCCTGCACTGAACTACCCCTCACCCGCCGTAAGCTACCCCGCTCCCAGCACAAGTAACTATGCTGTCCCTTCACCGTCTCAAGGAGCCACATCTGTGCAGAACACCTACAGGATCTCTAACACTGTCAGGTCTGTGACTCCTGCCGCAGGTTACTCGCAAGGTACTTACGGGTATGGAAGCTATGGATACGGCGCTCGTGGATACAATGGATACAGCGGATACAATGGATACAGCGGATACGGACGTAATTAACTTTAAAAGGACGCGACAGTCGCCCGTAGAATTGTGATATAGTTCCTTAATGTGTATTTAACAGCATAATGTCACTTTGAACACAATAAAGCAATAAACAAAATTTTAGTGTATTTGTTTTATATTTTCACGTTTAATTTCATAATATATAAGCAATTATTGACACAACGAATTCATCTCGACCGTTCGGCATTTGGTTAGCTAGTGTGTTTCGCAATTTTGGCACAAACACATTGACCGATTGTTTTGAAATTCAGTACGAAGCTATCTTGTATAAAGCCCTATCGACTTGTGTAAGATTTTGATCCCACACACTTCCTTTTCAAGATGGCGACCTCTGATTTATAGTTTTCCTAAATATTACGGTAATCGGTTAAACTGGTAGAAAAATTGGCTCCGCTGTTGTGGAGCGACAGCCAGGATATTAATTAACAAGACACTGCTAGGTCTACCGTTCTTTGAACTAACAATGCACCCCTTGTGTTTAAAAATACAACGGTCTGTAGGAAAATATTCCCAAGAAAATTTTTAAAATAAATATTTATAACATCTTGAAACAGACGTGAAGACATCTTATATATACGTCGTTCGGTATATGTAACCTTTTGAAAAAAGGTTATTACATTAAGAATTAAGACAAAAAACTTTCAAAATTGACAAAAAAGTAAAAAATATAACGAAAGCGTTTCACCTGATTTTGCATGAATTTTGGAAATGAAAACAAAGATTAACAATTCAAGTCAGTGTAACAAATTAAAAAAGTAAAAGCAATTTGCAGTAAACTGATTTATAAAAAATATGTAGGCCTACCTATATGTTTAAACCGATTCTGATGAGATTTTGTGGCTTTTTCCGGAAGCCGTCCAAAGGATTTTCGGAAAGATAGTGATTCATATAATTGAATATTATAGTAAAGGAAAATGTCACCGAAAAATCGTTTCAGTCGATTTCGAAAAAAACCTATTTTATTTTTGTTGATAAATAATAGTCTTTCTTGCCGGAAAAAGCTTTACAAAATAACGAAAATTTAATATATAGGTTCCTATGAGTAGGGAACGTTTGCTTGCAAACCAAATTT